>OY987212.1:5133672-5767603 GCA_963920805.1 Primula vulgaris | reverse complement strand
GGCTAATTAGAAACTTCCATCTTATCTTTCATGATCTGCATATTGAACAAGATATAAGAAATCAACCTTTCAGTTGGTAGGCTATAAGCAGCATCAAAGCTAATACCTACCACATTCTTGAAATCAAATTTTAGCTTCTATGAATGCAAACAAGGAAATAATTTCTCTTAGCATAATTAAAGATACTGCTGACGATGTTTTGTATTCAAAGTGATGGAACTCATGACTCTTTCTACATCTTTGTTTATCTTACCAATTTGAAAGAGAAAAAGGTCGATACTCAAGGAAAGGCATTAAGGAGAGAAGATTGCAAATTTTAGATTTTTGTGAAACATGTGTATTCTGAAGCTGATACTTTCAAGTTATGGAAACTGCGAGACAGTTCATGCAATATAATAATGTCATTGCAAGACCCTAGAGGACAATGGAGTTTGTAAGTTAGATATCCACATCTTGATTAGTACCTAAAATTGAATCTTTTATGAGAATCGTCATCCTTGGTAGGTGACTTACCTCCCCTAACCTTTCACTCTTTCAGGCTTTCACGTACACCAAAGAAATATCAATACTAGGAAAGGGCAAAAAGTTAGTTCATTCAATATTGAACAAACTTACACGACAAAAGGCATAGAATATGGACCATTTCTCTATGAGTTAGAATTGTGCATACAAGCTTCAACTATGTAACTAAAAGCATATACTATATTATATATTTATATACAAGAGAATCAGAAGCTTAACCACATGTTGTTGATGCTGAAATTGATGGTTAAAACAACGAGAATATTCAGGTGGAGTGAGACTCACAAGTTTGAACTATGGTTTCTTTCATCTGATCTTTGATATATTAAATTATGCGCTTTTTAGTGAAACATGTCGGATTATGGGTTTTTCGTTTGCAGCTTGAGCAATGGGTTTTAAGATAGCCTAAAATATTTGAACTGAATATAATTATCATGTCAAGAATTGCCGTATCCACGATGTAGCATACAGTACCATACTCTTCCCTACATTCTCGTATCCTGAACCAGTCGTCACATGTTCAGAACTACCTGTTCTCGTATTGAACTAACTACTTTCCCTTCAACACTACGTAGAACAAAATTTTTATGGTTACTACCACAGTTCCACTAACGCCATCCAATATTTTCTAAGAATAAGAGATGTAAGTAAGTCAACACCAAGTAGCAGACCTACAAAAGGCAAGGTTATGTAATCACAAACGAAACAACTAATCTACTATTCAACCTATAATGGTCGGTTTAAAATTACTTCAAAAAACCTAATCTTCCTTATTCAGATTAGATATCCTACCAAATCCTACCTAAAGCACCTGCAAGTAAAAGCACACAAACATTTGAATCGCATCGCCGAAGTTCTAACTTGAAGCTACAACTCGCAACAACATAAAATCTACCATCTATGAACCAATCTTAATATCCCCCGGACCCCCAAGTAAAAATTTACAATAAACATAAGCAAGTGATAGATGAAAGTCGCACTTACCAGAAAGCAAAACAGTGGCTGCCTAGTCCCGGAAAATAACGGATTCGGTTATGTTCAACAACGGACCCAAACAATCGGGCGAGAATTTACGAGCGAATAGATACTGGTGCGTATAATTGGATTTCCGGAGCTCTTGAATTAGGTTTGGCGATACCTCAGGCGGCCTATACAGATGTGGGTGGCCATCAATACAGTCTGTCCAATTAACCCTAGTTAATGTGTAGTTAGTGCACCCATCTGGATCTTCCATGGACAGCAATGTAGGGAAATAATGTTCCTCGGGATAGCATGATTTTACATCAATACAAGGGAGACGAAACTTCTTCCAAAGCCGCCTTTCTCTCACTACCACCAAAGCGTGCTGCCGAGTAAGGATGTAAAATTGAGACCCGATCCGGAATTTGTCGTAGGTCACTTCCGGTACCATGATATTGTCTCCTCTTGCATTGTACCTTATTTTTGTTGGAAAATTTAAAAGCTTATCAGTATTCAAAGAAAATATAAAACCTGCAATAAGCTCATAACACAAATAAGAAAACAAGTATCTTTACCATTTTAGAAAGGTAAATTTAGAATCCAAAGATGAAATCCTTTTTCTTGTTTAAATATTTGAACATTTTTCCGTAGGATAATATTTATATCAGAATCCAAGAAAGTACGAGACTGTATTTCATCAAATATGTCTTCAGCCAAACCAATGGTCAAATCCTAATTAGAATTTGTGTGTGTGTGTGTGGTGGTGTGTGTGTGTGGGGGGGGGGTTCCTCTCTTCTCCCAATGATCAATTCCTTTCGACCACAGTTCAACTCAAGACTGTAATCCATCAAATATGCCTTCAATCAAACCAAATTATCCAAAATTTGGGGTTTTCTCTGTTTCAGGTCAAAAGTACTCTTCTAAAAAACAGGATAAATATTAACAGAATTAATTTGAAGATACAACCTTGAATAATTAATTTCCTTGTCGCTTATGGATGCTTAAATAGTTATTCCAAACAAAATACAGGATACACAAGAAGCTCAAAACCCAAAAATACTAAAGCTACCTGCAAAACAAATCCCTTTTATGAAGCCTAAATACTTTGCCAACCACCAGAAAAAGTCCACGAAACACGACTCCATAAGCCTAAAATGCCCAAAGTAACAGCAAAACACAACCGCAAAAATTTGGAGAGCAAGTAGTGTTTTCTAGAAGATCAATCTTTTTAATAAAAACTAAGAGAACAAAAGATACTTAAAGAACATGTAATGCAAAGAAATTGCCGAAACCCCAATATGAATCCCTTTCTTTCTTACTTTTTTCGGATCTAATAACTTTCTAATTATTTACCGCAAATCGATACAGACACAGTAAGCTCCAGAGCACAACAGTCGCATTAAATAAACACAATGTGACAATAACTCCATAACCAATCGTGTGTTTGCAGCTTTACAGCTTGATATCTTCCTTCTCTTATTTTTGTTTAAAAGAATACAACCCTGCTTTTTACTCAATACTCAAATAAGACTGCAAAAAATCTGCAGCCAATATGTGTATAAACACCCCAAAATAACTTACCAATTAAAACAACATATTAGTATAACACAAATCATGTACAATACAAGCAAATATGGATCATTACCTCTTCATTAAAAAGGGTTTATCGGACAAGATCTCTATAAAACTCTTATACCCGGGTCGTCCAAGCTGCGCTAGCCGTGCCAGCTCAGCGTTCGACCTCTTAAACAAAGAATCATACACGAAGGAAAACGAATGTAAAGGGATACAGTACTGAGACACGAGTGCAAAATACGTATTCGCTGGGTCATCAATCAGCGCGTGCGCCAATAGCCTCCGCTCCGCCGATATCAGTGAAGCTGAACCCCGTCTCGTCTTCTTTGCCGGTATAAACCGATCCGTAAACACCCCACCTGCAGGGGCGAAGCAAAATTGCCAAAACGCAAAATAAAAACTTACTAGTATTAGATACAATAAAGTTTAATATACCAGCCAATAACTTATCTGGAAATATAGTACAGAATTAACAGCTGAATGATATTTTTCTTGTTGAGGGGTGTCAAATCTATTATTTAAGACAAATTGTATTGAAAAAAAATTACGCACACGGGTTTTTCAAAAATACGGGTGGTGTGGTGGCCCTGATGTCACCATTTAGCTTCACATACAATAGAGTCATAGAGTTCTAAAATTCACCATCAAAAAACTTAGAAAATACAGTAGCTAATTGAAGCGGTTCTTCACAAGAGGCGTTAAATCTACTATTTTATAAATTGTAATAAAACAAAATTTTGCTACACGGACTTTTTAAAATTACGGGGGTCTCGTGATCTCGATGGCGACCGCTTAGCTTCATCTTGATTGTCACTACTTAGCTTCAGGTCTTCGTCTTTGTGCCGTCATTCTATTAGTTGGTTCAAAAATCCATAAAATAATATGAACTCAGGACCGCCAGATCGAAAGAAAGCCCATAAACCTAATCACTCGTTTAAATACTTTCCACTGAAATTCATGGTGAGAATAGATATTCTACTACACTATTTAGGGGTCAGTTGACATTAAGGGAGCACCAATACGGGTACCGGGTATGGGTACAATAGGAAAATATGATGCTTTGGAAATTATAATGGGTACGGGTATGGCGAGTAATGGGTGTACTTTTATACAACCTCAGAATGAAATAGAAAAGGAATAATAGATAAAAGAACTCAAAACACTGCCAAAAGGTCGTATCATACCTCATGATATCTCATGTTGAATCTATACCTAATAATATATATCCTAAGTTGGTTTATATCAGTGTTAAATATGTGATAATGTAAGTATCCAGTACGGGTACATCGGCATTTTCAGCATTTTCAAAGTAACCGTGTTCCATGGGTTGACATCTATTCGGCAATCAATCCAACAGTGATAATTGAGACGGTATACTATACCGTCTAATACTACAACAACTAGACAAAAAAGCCTTTAAAGGGATCGTTCGATCGAATCAGCGTGGACGCAGATCTAAATTTTACTCCAATTAACATCTCAGAATCAGTATTGCAGATTAGCTGAAGTGTAAATTTACTAATATAGTACACAAGTAATACCTCAGTTATAATTCTTTTCCTTAAGAGTGTTGTCAAATCTACTAATTAAAAGAACTTCACTAAAAAAAAAAAACTCACGACAATACAGTCGACCATCAAGCCAGCACTAAAACAAAGAAATTCAGATAGTAGAGTTTCCCAATGGTATTTTTGTTGATGAACAGTGTCAAATCTAACATTTAAAAAAAAAACTTTACTAAAACAAATTTACCTACAAGGGGCTTATAGTCTAAGGCTATGTTCGGCAACTTATTAAATCATGTTTTAAAAATCCATTCTAAATACAGTTTTTTAATTTTTAGATCTTTCAGCTTTTTTAGGCTAAAAACAGCTTTTTAAAAGCTAATTTAATCCAAACAACCACTGATTCCTAAAATCAGAAACCTAGAATCATCCAAGAATTTATGTTGCCAAACAACCCCAGATGAGGGGCGGAACTATAACTTTTTTATCATAATTATGGGGGGAGAGTTTAAAACCGATAATAAAAAATCAAGACACATGGTAAAAAAAAGATCGATTTTTTCTCACTTTTAGCCTACAACTAGTTCCTCGTCCGAAACTGAATTTCTAGAACAAAAATGATTTTCAATAACAAAAAAAGTCCAGATATATTTAACCCTCCGACTTACCTGTTTCCAAAAACCATTCAAAATCCAGTTATTTTTAATTTTTAGATCTTGGAAGCTTTTTTGGGCTCAAAATCCGTTTTGTAACCAAATAAGTCCCTAATTAATTCCTGATAAAAACACAAAAAACAACCAACCACCTTTCCAAAATCCATGTGAGGAAAATTACAAATAAGCTGCAACCAAATAAGCAAATGAATTATGCTTAAAATCGCAAACCAACTAAAACCCACATACAATAATCAACAACAAATACAAATAGGTTGAAATTAAATAATCTGACTGTCCAAACACCCGCAAAGTCTAAAAAACAGCCAAGAAAATATTTTATGCTGCCAAACAGACCCTAATGCAGCCTATATACTGTGGGAAACTGATTTTCTAACAAAACAAAACAAAAAAGTCCAGATATATTTAACTAACCTGGAGAATGAACGGGGATGGTAGGATCTTTTAGCTTTTTAGGCTAAAAACGTGTTTTTTAAAAGGTAAATAATCGAAACAACCACAGATTTCTGAAATCAGAAATCTAAAATCAGCCAAGAAATAATGTTATGCTACCAAACAGCCCCCTAAATGCACCATATTATATATATATATATATATTTAAACTACAATCTTGATCAATATATAGTCGATGTGGTACAATAAACTGCTAGAGTCTATTATTTAACTAACAATTATATATAGTCAATGTAAAATAATAAACTGATTATTTAAAATAAAAATTAAAAGTCCAGATATATTAAACTAACTAGGAGCATCCAGTGACAGAACTATAAATGCTTTTTTTCGTAATTATGGGGTGCTAAGTCTAAAATCAATAGAATATAATAAAAACAAGATACTTGATAGAAGACCGTTTTTTTCTCCCTATTAGCCTACTAATATTTCCTCCTCCGAAACTGATTTTCTAACAAAACAAAAAAATCAAGAAATACTAAACCCTCCTAGTAGGAGGCTCCTACAAACCTGGAGAAACAACGGGGACGGTAGGATCGGCTTGCACGCATACAGTTGACCATCAAAGAAACAATAAAACAAAAATAGTAGGATACAGTAGAGTTGCACAACGGGTTTTTTATGAACAGTGTCAAATCTACCGTTTTAAAAAATCTTTACTAAAACAAGATTACATACGCGGGGTTTCTAGTCTAAGGCTATGTTTGGTAACTTATTAAATCATCATTACAAAATTTGTTTAAAAAATCCAGAATTTTAATTTCCAGATACTTTTAGCTGATTTAGCCTAAAATCTGATTCTTAAAAGCTAAATAACCCAAACACCCATTGATTCCTAAAATCATAACCCTATAAACCAGCCAATAAACTATGTTATGCTGCCAAACTGCCCCTAACTGCACCATATATATTGTGGGTGTTAGATTTTATTTAAACCAAAATCTTATCAATTTACAAGTCGATGTGGGATAATAAATTTTACGTTAAATATAGTCAATGTGGGATAATAAACTAATTTCCTAAAATACTAATAAAAATTCCAAATATATTAAACACTCCTCCGACTAACCTGGAGAAACAACGGGGACGGTAGGATCGCGTGTACGTATATATATAGTCAATGCGGAACTAGAACTGTTTATTTCGTAATCGTGGGCATGCTAAAAGTCGAAAATCGATAATATAATAAAATAAAGATACATGATAAAAGAATGGGTTTTCCTCAATATGGGGGTGCTGTGGTCCCTTTAAGGCTACTACTATTTGATCCTTGGGAAACTAATATTCTATAACAAAGAAAAATTCATATATATTAAACCCTCCTCCGACTAAAATATGTTATGCTGCCAAACAGATCCTAATGCAGGCATGTATACTGTGGCAAACTGATTTGTCTAAAAAAAAAAACAATATATATAGTTAATCCTCCGACTAACTTGGAGAAACAACGGGGACGATAGGATCGGCGTGCACGTATATAATAAACCTACCCGCATCCGACCCGTTAAAGAACTTTAACCAGATATCCGAGAAGTGTAGCGGCGAATTCGTCAAAAAAAGAAACACGATCTTGAGCGTTGGGTTGGTGGAGGCGACGCGTACAGAGGAGTTGGAGTGGTGCCACGTGGCGCGCCGGAAGAGGGAGAGGTCGTCTAAATCGTCGGGGAGGGAGGAGGGTTAGGGGTCGGGAGGAACTGCGGGGAGTAGATGAAGAGGAGAGGGAGAGAGAGGAGGATCAGGAGAGTTGTTAGGATTAAGGGAGATGAGGGCATAATAAGGTCATTTCGACCATTCATTATTATTTTTAATGAAATTATAGTCAATGTAGATGGGATAACAAACTGTTTAGAGTCGTTTATTTAACCAACAGTCGTTATATATACTCGATGCGGGATGATAAATTGTTTAGAGTCGACCAACAGTTATTATATATAATAAATGCCGGATAATAAACTGATTACCTAAAACAAAACAAAAAAGTCCAGATATATTAAACCCTCCGACTAGCCACAATCTTGATCAATATATAGTCGATGTACGTCGGATAACAAACCATTAGGGTCTATTATTTAACCAACAATTATATACAGTCAATGCAAGATAATAAACTCATTTTCTAAAATTAAAAAAAAAAGTGCAAACCTGGAGAAACAAGGGGGACGGTAGGATCGGCGTGCACGTAAATGGTAAACCTACCCGGATCCGACCCGTTAAAGAACTTAATCCAGATCGGGTAAAAGTGTAATGGCGAGTTCGTCAAAAAAAGAAACGCGATCTTGAGCGTCGGGTTGGTGGAGGCGACGCGCACGGATGTGTTGGAGTGGTGCCACGTGGCGCGTCGGAAGAGGGATAGGTCGTCTAAATCGTCGGGAAGGGAGGTGATAGGGGGAGGGTTGGGAGTAGGGAGGAACTGCGGGGCGTAGATGAAGATGAGAGGGAAAGAGAGGAGGATTAAGAGAGTTGTTGGGATTAAAGGAGAGGTTGGTGTGCAGGATGTGGTGGATGAGAGAGATGCGTGTGACGGTGGTGATGATGGCATTTGATGAATGTATTATGGGTTTGGGTGTTTTTTTGGGGGGATTTTATTTGGGTTTCATCAATGGCAGTCAAACGATCAATTCAGGAGATATATATATATATATACATACATATATATATATATAGAGAGAGAGAGAGATGGGGATTAGGGATTTGAGGTGAAATTTGGTGCCGCCGTTATATGCTGTCACGGCGCTATTATTATCACGATTTGTATATATACATACATATATATATATATATAGAGAGAGAGAGATGGGGATTAGGGATCTGAGGTGAAATTTGGTGCCGCCGTTATATGCTGTCACGGCGCTATTATTATCACGATTTGGTGGGAGTTTTGGGATTTATTTGGGTAACTTTTTTGTGCCTTGTTTGGTTTGTATCTTTTTAAGGTTAATTTTGGAGTACTATCATTAAAAGCAATTAACAGGTTATTGTTCACTTGTTTGGTTGTACCTAAAAGTAAAATTTATCTTTTTTATTAATGGGTCTCGATCCGTACCTAAATAAGCGTTTTTCTTTAAAAAAAATACGTGTAATTTTGACTTGTGATTTTTACGTATCTAAAGGCCTATTTTTTTTTTTTAAATCTCATTATATAGATTTAACAATGAACAGTTTGATTGACTTTTAAATCATTCGTTTTGTACATATTTTCATATGGTAGAGTTATTTAATGACGTGATTTAGTTAATTGTTGTTTTTGTAGTCAGTATGAGTTATGATATACGAACGTACTGTTGTTACACACATTACTGCAGGGAATCATCGATTCCCATTGTGTAACTCGGTATAATTTGATCAAACGTCATATTATCTAAAATATGGCATAAAATCGAACATTAACGATGAGTATGATGATCTAAATACATTAACATTAGCATATGAAAAAGGCAGATTGTCAGTACATGACCAAGCCTTAGGTTAGTCAAGAACGATAGTCAGCTTCGGACGGGCCGAAAAATAGATTGATGGCATAAAATTGATCTACGGCCAAGGAAATTGAATTAGGTAGGGGGAAAAAGGTGGCGTACTCGCGACTTTAAGCTTTATCGACTCATTTGGTACACGTCACAACCATGTTTATGTTGCTTCCAGGGAAAATGTAAACGAAATTTAGAGAATAGAGATAAACTTACAAACAGGTCTATGCCATTTATACTTTAAAGCGGATTCGGTTTCAATAAATATTGGAATGAAAGAATTTAAGAGGTGAAGAATGCCTGAACAGAGTAGTATTAAACCGAGGGATAGTCACACTCCAAAAAAAGGTTTAAAAAAAGTCAAAGCCTTGAATCTTTCTACAGGAAACCATGTCATAAAAGAAAGATGCTACTTTTGTCATGTTTAAGTTTAACTAAAAGTAAATTGAGTAGATACAAGTGTACTTTCTTTCAAAAGTATAAAGAAGTAAATTTCTATAAAAAGTTTGTTTTACTATAAATAAATACACTTGTACCTGAAGTGGAGTACTAACCAAACGCCGGTTAATACTTCTAAGTTTTTTTGTAAAAGTAAGAAAAATTTGCTTTTATTAGCTAACCAAGCAAGCCCAGCTGTACTTGCTCTAAAAAGTGCTGGCTTGAAACTAAGAATAAACATTAACCAATTATATATCAAAATAGACTCCACAGGATGGGAGACATTTGTGAGATACTCGACCGTTAAATTATTTAAATCAATCTGCACAATGCCAAGTCGCCAACAAATATACCAACTATAATTTTAAAATAAAAAGGTAGCCTCCTAATACGCCATGTATTATTTGCTTTCTCCTCGTTGTATATTTGTAAGTACTCAGATAGTCAGATGAGGATTTTTTTCATGGATTGGTCCTGTTCAATGTTCTTAACTTGGAGGAAAAAAGAACAGCTAAAAAGATGATCTTAAGAAAACTACTGCTAAAGCATCAAACGACACATTCCATATTTTTAAGAAGTCGGTAAAAAGGGGAAAAAAACTATGCTCAATACAATTTCCGTCCTGTCTACCACACAGTATATTGATTCGTAATCAGCTATAACTATTTTTCTGCCAAGACAGAAAAAACAAATAAAAGTGTTATAACAGCAACGTCAATCTTTTTTGATTTTTTTAACGAATAATTCACTTTTGTGAATTGATAAAGTTCCTGTAGAATCTCGTAAAAAATATCTACGACGAAGTTAGGTTGTTGAAGCTAAAATAAACAGTCTTTTGTTGGAATGCATTAGTAGCGTAATCGATCTGAACTTGGCCTACTTGAGACTTGAACCGAAATCCATAGCCGAAACCTACTCCTTTCCCTGGTTTGCCATGTCTCAATGCAGGATTTCCTGCAGAGAGAGAATACTAAGAGATCTAAGACCAGACATGATAGATCATAGATGAGTATAAACAAAAGTGGTATGGGTAATCAAGTTAAAACCAAATAAAACCTTAACAAACACGTTAAGATCAATGCTCTATAAAGTAAAACCTACTACCTAACTAGATGAAATGTCAATTACCAAATGATTATACTCCAAAAGTGCTAATCTTATTTTCATTTCATTTATATTCTGTATTAAGCACTGTGAGAAGTACAAACTTTATAGCCGGGAGAAACAAATGGAAAATCTTTTCTTGCAATTATTCACTGTGAATTAAAGACTGAGAGATCTGGTACTAGTTAGAAAATACAATTCGTTTCATAGCGGATGGACCTTGTTCTGTGGTCTCTGTAGTATTTGGTGCTATCGGAGATTGGTAGCCAAGTTCCAAAAAACAACTATTCTATTAGTTCAGCTAATTATAAGAACCAATCACAGCAATTCCCCTATTGTTCTGCTCATATCAGAGTATCATCCAGACAAGCATACATGGACCAAAAAAGAAAGGGTAATAAAAGGCTTGTTCAATTCATAAGCAGTGCATGTCTTGCGTTTATATGTCCTCTTCTTCAGATTTTCTATGTAACCTTACATAAGTTTTCCACAGTAACCAAAAATTTCTCGTTATGGACACAAGATGATTACACACATCCATTTATGCAAAAAAATAAATTGTAACACTGACCTTCTTCATCGAATTTTAAAAGAAAATAACTTGCAATTACAATAAGATTCTCAAGCTCTATTAGCCCTTCTCAAACTTCAAAAACTTTACTTCTGATTCCTGCAGTAGAAAATGATCTTTACTAATATGTCGCATTATAACCCAGACTTCCACATCTACTGGTTCAGTCAACTTAGACTCGTTGAATAAACACAACCTTTTGGGCATATATTTTCAGACTAATTTAGCTTCAAATTTATAGTAAAGTTAAACTGAGAAGACAATAAATGAACTTTAGCCATGTTATGCAAAATCAAATACAACATCAAGCACATGCATAATTAAGATGTATAGTAACCTGGAACATGGCGACCTGAACCTAGGTCAGTTCCACAATCCAAGAAAACAGCACCTTCTAACATCTGATTCTGGGTAGAGAAACCAATTTGATAAGAAATTGAAAAGAAAGGCTGGTTAGGTACGAAACAGTATCTCAATATTTGGATCTTGATAAATAAATAAAAGATCAACCATATGAAGAAAAAAAAAAGCAGTTAATTTTCTCTCTCACTTTTCTTATTTGTTCTCCTAAGCACACTCCAATTTCTGGACACGGAATATACAGAACGCTCAAGTTAGACAGAAAATTTTAACTCTTTTCTAACATCACTTTGTAAGTACTGCTTATTGAGGCTTTTCGGTTAAAAAGCTGTTTATTTGTAGTTGTAGATCCAAATCTGGTCCCAAAAGCCACATTTGAAATACTCATAATGCTCAAAAGCAAGATCTTCAAAAAAAGAGAAAAAGAAAAGAAAGATAACCCAAACAGAATCACCCAAGTACCGCATTTCAAACTCGGCTAGGCTCAGATTTACTTACGAGGAAAACAGTTAATTTAATATTACATCTAGAGGGAAAGGGCAGCAAAAAAAAACAAAAGCTGTCCATGTACAAACCAAAACAATTTACTTAAGAGAGCTGAATCTTCATGAAATATTTTTAAGATATTATTTTTCTTTCTGTTTATCTAAAGATCCTTATGACAACATTTTGGAATACATATTTACATTATTGCCATTAAGACACAGTTTTGCATACTACTTCCTAAATCCTAAATGATGTAATGAATATACTAATATTTGATACTAAATAAATGAATATACTAAGGGCAGATAAATAATCGTAACCGCCATTATATTTGATTCTATTATGCATATAATCAGTAGAGACCACAAGGTCCACAACTAGAGAGAGTATTGGTAAAATCTTTAACGAGGATAATAATTATATCCATACCAAAGGAAATGTCAATTCACTGTTGCCAACAAGACAAGATCTACCCGAGCCAACAGCACCCTCGCCATAACCACGAACACTTCCAACCCCGCCAATAGAAAATGCTTGGTATGGAGCAATATCCCCTACTATTGAACCACCTGTCAGGCTTCCAAATAAAATAAAATAGAGAGATTATTGATATAAAGTAATTAGAGAAAGGCAAATAGAAAATATAGTACTTACAGAATGATTATTTATTTACACAAAGTTGGATACTTCAGTTGAAAACTAGTATGAGATTTTGTGTATCCACAGTTAGAGACTTGTAATTATGTCCTCATTCAGTACATAATTCTATACTTATATTCTTAATGTTCGGTCAGTTATCGGAGCAGTTTCATATAAGATTCTTTAGGTTAGTATTTTTACAGCTTTTATCTGGACTCTCTTGACATAAAAAAAATATTTTTTTTTATGCTTTTAAGCTATATTGACAGTTGACACATTCTGAAGCCAACAATATAATTTGTCTTATTATTAATAAACAAAACTGGTACCGTTGTAAAAGCTACCTTTTAATAGCAACGCTTTAGTGGTGTATATATCAGAAGGGTACAGTTGTGATTAAAAAACGTTAAAGCAGAAGTAGCTCCATTCAAGTGCAAATAAGATGAAAAAGCTAGCATCTACTTGCTCGAAACTAATTGTGCTTTCTAGGGAAGAAATCTAATAGCCTCAGCGTATAAGATTGCTGTTCAAGTGATATCAAGCTTAGTCTCTAATCTGCATCCAAACAGCAACTAAGTTGTGTTTAACACTCATGCGAGACAAGGTATTGGAACAGTTAACTTTTTTTCCAGTTTTAACAAAAAAGGTTTGAACAAGATTCTTTCGCTCACCAAACCTTGTTAATTACAATTGGAATTCACCTTGTCAACAGAAATGCAGGCCCAAGTTTCAGCCCCTTTGACAGAACAAACTTGAATCGATTAAAAATCAGCCACTTAGACAAAACAGGAATTCCTTGTTCAATTTGAAGGCTAAACTGCAGAAAATAGACAATTTCAAGATAGAACACTTTATTGCTGAATATTCGAAACGGTGAATATTAGTTTCGCTTTGACTTGGTTAAATTTACATTACCCGGTCGAAACTATGATCATCTGCCTTTGAAAATTGAGATTCCTGCTTCACTACTACCATAGAGTCATGGTTAGTACCACTACAGAGAAAAAAAGCAAAATCAATTGTATGTTTAAAAATGTTTAAATATTTTCGATATAAAACTTCTTTACAGAAAATAAAAATAAAATTTATCAGAAGGTTCAAACCTGCAGGTCACAGGAAAGCCATCAAAATCTCTAGTTATTGAGCGGCCATCATCGTTAACTGGACGAACATGCTGCATAGAAGAAAATTATTAGGGCTGCTTTTTATTTTATTCAGGTACGTAGTTAAGGCTGCTTTGCTAGTGCTCCAAAAAAACTTTTCTGGTTGTGGAAATGTGCTTAACAAATTAAAGTTCTAAAAAGTTTGCAGATACATATCATGAAAACAACTTCTGGAAGAACAAATACATATACTTTCTGTTTGTTCTTATATAAGAAAACTACATCTAAAGATCAAAATAGCATAAGCACCATCTCAAAAGTGTTTCGCTGTTTTCAGTCTACTGATCAGCAGGAAAAAGAAAAAGAAAAAAACTCCAGAAAGGAATCACACACATGTTATATTTCCTCTAATTCATGCTAAAGAAAGGCCAATATTTTCTTTTTCAAGGAAAAAAAGAAAAGGGGAACAAAAAGACCTCGAACTTTATACTGGTTTTACTGCTCCAGTGGGAACTAGCAGGCTCATTTAGATCAAGTCCTAGAGAGACACGACAAAGGTTTACACCACCACTCCCTGATCGAGAGAAATTATCAATAGGTTGACCATGGATTC
This sequence comes from Primula vulgaris, assembly GCA_963920805.1. Classification (NCBI taxonomy): domain Eukaryota; kingdom Viridiplantae; phylum Streptophyta; class Magnoliopsida; order Ericales; family Primulaceae; genus Primula; species Primula vulgaris. The sequence goes on along the minus strand of OY987212.1, from coordinate 5,753,136 downwards.
CAATCTCAGGAGACATGGAGTGCTGTCAAATGAATGCAGTGAAAACATCAAAAAGATTCGGATACATCTGACACAAACAAAAATAAATAAGACATTGTCACATTATTGTACTGCCAGTTGATCTACATATAACATTCCAGTCTTTTTAAACAGCATTACCAATACTAAATTAGTTTAGGAAATGCCCTCTTGCAGAATTACAATAGGTTTGCATATTTTGTCTCTACCACTTGGTGCTGTTTAAAATGAGAACCCTACTGTTAATAGTTGAATATATCTATATATAATACAGAAAAGATAGCAAGAAGGATTGTAGAAAAAACCCTTGCCTTTTGTGTAGTGTTAAAATTTATGTAATTGTTACAAAGTATTCTCCTTGCTATTAAATTGAGAGAGACATAAAAGTGCAACCTCCGATTTGTATGGCAAAGTTACCTACACCAGAAAAGAAATTAATTGAAGATAGGTTTTTAGAAATCCGAAGTTTCAAATTCACGAATCCCTTATTGAAATGCGATGGCATAGTCACTTATACCAGAAATTGGTAGAAATTAGGTTTCAGAAAATTCAATGTTTCATCACAAAGTCCTTGTTATCTACCATAATGCTAAATACTACTTGTATTTATAGCAAAGCTAAGATGTAATCATTTTACTGAATTCTAATTCCAAAATAGCAGAAATGCTAAAAATATATACGACCTTAATAGCGTTTGTGTACATTTTGAAGAAGGAAATAAAGTTTTATCCATATAATTGAATTGATTCTCTTTATTATCTACAATTATAAGATAAAAACCTGAACAATAAAGGACTTTTGAGGAAGCCATTGCGGCCGTGGCTTTCTGTAAGCTATCGACACATTCGAGTCAAATAGCCCTTTATCCCACAGAACATCAAGCTTTTCGCTCCTACCAAATAAGTTTGGATGCTTAATACAAAGACTGCCAAATGAAGAAGGGAAAAAAGAAAACTTATCAGTTGCAGTAGAACCGAAAAGCAAACGTTAAGCTACGTACAAAAACGGAATTGATATTAGTCTTTAATTACATAAAAAATATACCTCCCAATTATTAGTGAAAGCGGGCTGCCAGAAGTCCTGCAGAAGTTATATAAAGAACAATGAGACCATATAAATTCCAATTACTGGAAATGAAGATAATGGGACATTCAGTCAAATAGAGATAAAAAAAGAACCAAGTGTTTGTTTGCCTCAACTTTAACAAATTAACTGGTTAACTGAGGTTATGAAAATAAATCAGCTCATTCAACTTAGAATCTACTTTGTCCTGCCAAAAAAAGCACAAATACGACGAATTCAGCACCAACGTGGATTGCTAAGATGAAAGAAACCACAACCCTGGGGTAAATTCTAACGATGTTAACCAAGCGATCCTCAATATATAAAGGAAGGGAGAGAAAGACAAAGTGTAGTGTTTTATTAATGTTCTGAATATAACGAATAAGGAAGCATTCACTATTCGGATAACTAATACGGAGATGAATTCGGAAGAAACGGAATCACTTTCGTAAATTACCTAAGCAATCAAAAACAAAAAAGAAATAGAATCACTTTCGGAAATGACTTAGGCAAATAAATAAAAAAGCTTGCAAAAATAATTATGTACCTTCTTATTGTTTTTCTTTTTAACAACCCAAATGAAAACAAGTATACAACAAAAAAAGGAGAAGAAAAAACCTGAAGGGGGAGAGCATGAGAGCTGAACATAGCTTGTGCGTAAAATCGACATTGAGGTCTATTTTAGCTGCCCAACACAAAAATATTTCCACAACTCAATAGACAGTAATCACCAAATTAATTGAACAAAGTAAACTAGTAATATAACAACACAGTGTAAGGTATTTCGTGCCTTCTTTTGTTTATTTATTGAAATGGGACAATATATTAAAATATATATATATATATATATATATATATATATATATATATATATACCTTTGCCGGCATAGATACTCTGTTGAGCTCCCATCACACTGATAGTTTTTACATTCAATTTGAAAACCCCATACAAATCCTCTCTTTCCTTTCCCCTTTCTATGCTTATAATAATCGATTCTCCTATGTGATAGGCAATACTGTTATACAGTACTGAATATTAATGAGAAAAGTGGAATGTTTTTTAAATAAAATAAAGGAAAGTAACTTAGATTGGTACTTTGCGTGATAAATGATAAGTCGATTGAAGTGTCTGGCTAACTGAGCATCTCCATTTTAAATTTAATGTTAATTTACATTCTATAGTGATATATTTTATTTTTAACTATAAAATATGTTTTGTTTTATTTATTCTAATATATTATATTTGTTGTAGTATATTATTGGCCATCTTGGGCCTTACTCTATTGGGCCTATCTTGGGCTTTCCTAGCATATGTAACCCTATCCTCTATTATATAAAGAGGGTCAGGAGTCTGTTGATGTATATCTCTGTACACTCATATTAATGAATAATGTTGTCTCTCTCTATATTTTCTCCCTATATCTATATACATATATATCCGAGCTAATATGTCACACAACACGTTATCAGCACGATGCTCGCGGAGAATAGTATTTACGCTCGCGGATATTGGAGATTTTGGGTAAACACACGGATATTGGTTATCTATAAATCTTGAGATTTATCCGGGTTTTATTATTATTGTTTTATCAACCTTCTCAACATACTATGTGAAAGGTACGATTACTAAATTCGTTGTTGTTTTATCTCGGTAGGTACTGTATAAATACGCTGCATGATAAACGATAATCGAATAAACCTACCATGTTTGAACAGTTATATGGAATTATTGAATTAATTATTTGTATGTGTTTTAGACCATATATGATTAATATAGTATTACCTGAATAACTTATTCATCACTGCCATGATATAGTACTATTACATTGAACAAACGGGTGGGTAGATGGCTATATTTAGTACTATTACATTAAATCATGTTATTTCATATACGGGTACATGGGACCAGTTTCCTACTGGTACATGGCATATTAAGTGAAAAATTGCATGTTAATTGAATAAATTGATATGTTTCCATGTAAATTTAACCTCTTTGCATGTTAAAATATTTTTTTTACCATATATAGAATTGATTGGTAATTAAAAATATATTGTTTGCTTGCATGTTAAAACTACCATGTATAGAATTATTAATATGACGATAAACATAGATAATTGATTGATATCTTGTTAGCATAATCATATCTTTTTGATATTATCATATATATAAATATCACATATGCCAGTAAATTATTGGATTAGATCTAATTGATAATCTTAAATTGATTTGATTTGATATGTTAGAATCTTTATGGATTGATTGATAATCTTAAATTGATTTGTTTATAACACCAAATCTATTGCATGATTAGATAGATCCTAAAATATATTTACTGCCTGTTTATATATATGTGGTTAATCTAGATAGATATTGTCTATATTATTAATATTATTGCCATATATAAAAAGCAAAAATCGTATATATTCACATTTAAGTTGGAAAAATTATGAATCTTCCCCAAATAGGCTCACCTATTTGGATACGATGTCTAGGAAAGATAAAGGCGGAAGTCGTTCTCCTAATGAGGTCGGTTTTTAAGAGGCATTCGTGCCCACCCCCCTCACCGTCTTTCCTGGTCGTGTTCAAATAGAGCTACCGAAAGGGGTTGACTAAATAATAATTTCCCCGAGTGTGTTTATATAGTGATGTATGTTTCGCTGAATTGGTGTTTCAGTATCGACCCGTCGTTCGATCAATGAAAACCGATTCACATGAGAAGCAAAACTAATATTTTCAAACCTGTCGTTTCGAAAAAAAGTTTGTGCTTGTGCAAACCATAAATATATAAACCAGTCGTTTTATATGATAAATAATCTAGAACTCCCAACAGATGTTGGATGCCATCTATGATGAGAAAAATCGTAAAACATACTTGCGAAATGACTGTTTTAACGTTGATTTTAATCCGTCACCACATGTTACTCACCCTGATGTGTGAAAATGTGATGCCTAATTTTTTTTTGGATGCCATCTTTGATGAGTAAAACACGAGTTTGTTGATACTAGTGAGATGAAAGATAAGGCGTTGATGATATTCCGCCGCCACATTTGAGACGTGATGACGTCTATGGTGAACAAATGTCTGAAATTGACATATTGGAGCAATTCTTCACCAAAATACTAGCTTGGAAATTGTATTCCATAAGCAGTATTGTGAATTTATATTCACCATGTTCCTTTATCGCCCATCTATTATTGGATAAAAAAATTACCCCAGTGAGTAGTTTTAATCCTATTGGGTCAATGGCGAATTGTTTGCCTGATATTAATGCTCTTCGTGTACATTTTTTTTTCACGAATCGAGAACCGAGACAAGTGTTATTTGTCTCAAACTGTCGCGATCCCGATGAATCGCTTAGCCAAGCGAGATTTTAGACAATCGTCAAAATCGAAAACCTGTGGCTCCAAAACAGTAATTGAAAAGAACAATATGACTCGCTGTCACAAAGCAAGAGATAATGCTCAAGGAGGCAATTCTATGCTATAAAGACAAAGATCATGCACGGTTACTCCTTAAATAGTTCACAACTATTATAAAGGTGAAAAAACCGATGTTAATGTGGTTAAAGCTAACTGAAAGGAAACTCTTGATACCCCCGATTTTGTGGTTCAAATGAGTTTGATACCTTTCTTTATTGATTTTGATAAATCATTGAGCCATTTTTTTCGCTCATCTGGATTATATTTTTCAATTTGGATTATGATTTTTCCATTTGGACACACTTTTGGATTATGGTTTGCCTGTTTACGAAATTTCTCGAAATAATTTAAAGTGTTTTTGAGCAAATTCCTTTGACAAATGTGACCAAACTTTAAATTATGAAATTTTAGGCAATACTTGTGGTGTAGTTGGTTTTTTGGAAATAGTGGGTAACAGTGTACCACATAATTTCACCAACTATTTGCCTAAAAGAGTACTCAGTGACAACGATTCTGGACCTGTCGTTCCAAATCGAAATCTTTGGTAAAGCCAAATTCATTTGTCAAATATGAGGCGTTATACTCATATAGGTCCTGTCGTACCTTATTGAGTTATAAAATATTCGAGAAAACCAGTGTTATCTGGTAATAGCTCATGAAAGAATTAAAATTTCTTTACATAGCCTCCATTCAATACGATCAAAAACGTATTTTAGAGGAGTTGAAATGTCTTTCAAGTGGTTTCTACCACAAATTTTAAAAGCATTTAAAGTTAACTTATCATTTCGCCTGTCGTCGGAATGATAAATGATTTAGATGCTAAGACATGATTGTTTGTACTATCATTCGCCTGTCGTCGATTGATAAGAGTATTTTGATATTGTGGCATTGACCGGATGAGATATTTCCGGGTCAAAAGACGATGCTTGATTTATAATCGCATCGCATTTGGATTCTCTCTGAGAATATATTTCGCGATTAATCCGAAATTCATGCCATTAATGCTCACTTTGAAAGACTAGTATGTGTAAAGATCACGAAATGAACTCGTAGAATTCTTATAAAGAATTGAAGGAGTTATTGTGGACTTATCCAACCATAAGACGGACCATAAATATAAATGGTTATGGTTGATGCATCGACAATATGGTCACATTTTAATGTTGTCCACATAAATACAGCATTTTCCAAACTTTTAGCCCTATCATTAAGTTGATGGCTCATGATCCGGATTATCCTGAAAAGTCTAGCCGACTTGATAATTCCGAAGAGTAAGAATCGAAATTTCGATTTGAATTACTTGAGTTTGGAAATTGAAATTGAACATCCTGTCGATTATGTTCAGACCCAAATGGACTCACGGAAAGTTTGATGATGCGACTGCAAATGATTGCACGCATTTCTTGGTCTTGCGCACCAAGATTTATATTTCCGTATGGGGTTATGCTATTTTGCTGCATTGGTCCGTAATGAGGCCCATAGACACTCAAACACCATATGCGTACCAGCTGGTTACTGGTTATGAGCCAGAAGTCTCATATTAACGCGTGTTTGGAGTGCTTAATTAATATTTTGATTGAGCCGCTATAGCGTTCAAAATATGGACCTCTGAAGGGGACATAAGTCGATTATGAATCCCCTGCCTATCATTTGATAGAGTAACCTTGGCAAGCGATCTCTTTATCGCATGATATGCGAAAGTGACATCGCTAAGACTGTTCTCCCCATCGTTAGGGGGAGATTTGCACGTTACCGTTGATAAGGAACGACGTGAAGTAACGTGGTATAACCCACTCAGTCTTAGCTTGATCCCCAAAACTGCACTTAGTGATAAGTAAGTGCATAGACTCACTCAAGTCTAACTAAATGCCAGACGCATTTAATGACTTTATGAGATGTCACGAGATCATTTATACCAGCTGCAAAATGCTTGCAAGGATAGACGTCCCTGTCGGACGCCGTGTTCCTGTCGTAACACGTTGCTTTGGCCGAACCCGCCAAGCAAAGGACGCTGCCGTCGGCCGTCAGTCTGTCATCCTTCCTAAGATATGAGGAAGTTGACCGGTTCTTAATTCGTTCAGCCCCAGAGGTGGTGAACTGAAACTCGTTTGTCGCACGAGATTATAAAGGATCAAGGAGATGTGTGATTTCCTCCTCATCCTAAGAATCTCGAAATATCTGTCGATCATGATATCTTAGACGATATTGAAGCAAAACGAGACTGTCATTGATTACTTGTTCATATATTTGGTGACGACTGATAATATGAGCAAATTATGATAGGGAACCATGAACCGTTGCCTGAAGTCAACGTAGAATAGACTGGACTAATGGAAACTTGCAATCCAAGTAGACTCCTTAGCGAAAGTGTGTTCGGACCTGTAGCTCCAACACCACCAATGTTAAACGAGTTCGTTTATTTGGTTATTCGTAAGGAAAAGTGATGAGAATAATGAGATTGTAGAATGCTCGCCTAGTAGCGCAAGGCTTCTCTCACATCTTGGAATTGATTACGAGATGGTTGATTTGCTCGTAATGGACGTTATAACGGTCCCCTACTTTATCAGTTTAGTAGTTTTCCCAAAAACTGATTATGCAGTATGTGATTGTGGTCACTGTTTTATCTCTATGAGGATTTAGATAAAGAGATATAGATGAAGGTCCCTGTGTGACTTCATAATGGTTAAATCAAGTAGTTCCTGACCACGGAACATGATCTCAATTGACTGAGACGTTCACTATATGGATTAATATAATCCAAGCGGATGTGGTATACCGCCTAAGTGAGTACTTGATCAGCTTGGGATACTTGAACAAGTATTATGCCCTTGCGTGTTTTATTACGCGATCCATTTTTGGATTTGCCTTCGAGATGAAGGATCTTGGGAAGAAACGGTAGTGACTCGGCCAGATGATCGAGTCCCGTAAAGATTGAATCTAAGTCCATGATTCAGACTACACCTATAAGGTGTTATGACGTTGTAGTCATCATGACGCTAAGTCGTCAGATTCTCCCATGATCGTTCGATCACTAGACATTGATATAGACCCAGTCCGTCCCTGATGTGACGATGAAGAGATATTGAACCATGATGTTTATATCTAAGTACAATAAGCGCATTATTGTACTTGGTCTAATGTGCTAGGACGAACATCTTGTCTGCTGTGAATGGTATAGCTCGACACAGCATCGCGCTAACACGCTGCCATCGAAATGGCACTAAAGACACATTCCCTTACCTTATGGTAATTTTGGAAGTGGGCTAGTTTATCCCATTTGCGTCATCGAGTGTACCTACCCCCTTCGGTACTCGAATTAACGCAACCCTTTTTCGGTTATACCGATGCTGGTTACTTATCAGACCCGCATAAAGGATATTCCTAACATGGTATGTCTTTACCATTAGGAATAAGGCGATATCTTGGAGGTCTTGGAATGACTCCAAACGAATCACTATGATCTTCTCGTGCTCTATGACACGACTAGAGAGTGTATATGGCTTCGAGCTAGTATTAGCCATATTTGAATTACATATGCTCTGTCTCACGATCCAGATAAAACACTTGTCTTATTTGAGGACAACTTGTTGTTATCGATCAAGAGAGACATGACTAGATTATCCTATTTAGCATTTTTCGCCGAAATAAATCTTCACATATGAAGTTTAAGAGCATCCTGTCGAATGCTCGTTTTATTCCACGTTATATTTTCTTGCATACAGTCATTTGCAAGTAAATGAGGCATCCAGTCGAATGCTCGTACTCTTTCTTGGAATATGAAATCTTTGCACCCAGTCGTGTGCAAGTGAGGGGGAGTATCCAGGTGAATGCTTATTGCACTAATTATTACTTAGTCGAAATCCTCGCACCCTGTCGTGTGCAAGTGAGGGGGAGCATCCAGTCGCATGCTCGTGTACTCTTTTTGTCCTTAGACCAAGGTTTTTTCCCACTGGGTTTTCCTTGGCAAGGTTTTTAGCGAGACACGTTCCCATCTTATCTCACTTAAGATTGCCGAATTAGGGGGAGTATCCTGTTGTATACTTCTTACCACTGTGTACTCTTTTGTCCTTCGACTAGAAGTTTTTCCCACTGGGTTTACTCTAGCAAGGTTTTGATGAGACACCTGTTTTGTGGTTGATCCCCTACTACTACCACTGTTGCACTCTTTTTCCTTCGATCAGAGATTTTCCCATTGGGTTTGCTCTTGCAAGGTTTTGATGAGGCACACTGTTTTGTGGTTAGTTACTCACATGATATTTCGGCCTATATCATTCGGCTACACAGTTTCTCCTAGGTACCGGTTTTGTCCCACACTGGGTTTTCCGGCCCTAAGTTTTTATGTGTTTAGCACTGCGAATGAACTCGACTCACATCGACAGCATGAAGACGAAGAAATCAAGACGTCCAAAGGGGGAGTGTTGTAGTATATTATTGGCCATCTTGGGCCTTACTCTATTGGGCCTATCTTGGGCTTTCCTAGCATATGTAACCCTATCATCTATTATATAAAGAGGGTCAGGAGTCTCTTGATGTATATCTCTGTACACTCATATTAATGAATAATGTTGTCTCTCTCTATATTTTCTCCCTATATCTATATACATATATATCCGAGCTAATATGTCACACAACAATATTGTTATATATTATTATTAACTATTTTGTAATAAAATATTAAAATAACAATAAAATTATATAGTAATAAATTTATCAAAATAAATATAGATGATCCATATAATATTAATAATTTATTTGTTACAGATAGCATGAAAATCATAGAGAGAGTAATTTTATAGTGTCACCTATAATCACTTGACAATACAATTGCAACATAAAATTAAACATTTAATATAGCATGACACAAACATACATAAAACAACAATCGGCTCTTATGTTTTTTTTTTTTTAGGATTTGTCACTTTGTCAGGAGTGGCCCAAGTGTTGATTATCTCTTTATTTATTTTTATGTTAATAGTTTTTCTGTTTTTGAGTGAAATGTATCTCATTCATTTAGTTTGGGAAAAATTGATAAATAGATACACCTGAAAGAGTTAACTACGCTATTATTGACGCGACTTCTATGCTTTTATGATTTAGTACATTAGTTTAATATATTGTACAAATTTATGATTTTGTTAACTACACTTATGTGTTGACATTTATATTATTAATGGTCATATGAGGTCACATGGTAAGAGAAATGTATCGGTGTTCGACATTGTTCCTCGTGTTCATGTTCAATAGTGAATGATTAATGAGATGTGGATACTATTTGAAAAATCTTATAGTTGTTCTGAAATATGGAATTCAAACTATTAACAATAGTTTATACTACGTGGTATTGGTTTAAGGACGGTGAATCGGTGATACACGTATAAGCCATTTTACGCATTCTTGTAGGACCTCACTGTGACCGACTAGCTCAGCTCGATATACAATAATCAAACGTTTATCAACGAATCTCTAAATTAGCATGTGTCGAAAAATATACATCTATATGCCTCCAACCTGTGTTCAATGATACCAATGGTTAACAATTTAAAAGTAGTAGTTTCAATTTTAACAATTGAGATACCTATGTAGAAATTTCCGTTCAATTAACGGTATAAGTATAACAACCCAAATCGACGAATTTGAGTCATTATATACCACATTTTAGATCTATTTTGGACGTAAACATAATTCGACTCACGATGTGATTGGTTATAATAATATAACATGATTGATATTTCATTTTATTTAGCGTTTCAATAACAATATCTATCGGTATATTCACTACTTCATTCGTTCTCAATTAATTATCCATTACGAAACCACGTGCAATTTTAACCGATCAATAACTTGCATAAAAATTATCGGAATGAATTTTTTTAAAAGTTAATCATATAATTCAAACATTAAATAATATGATTTAATTTTCAAATTTGTAATTTCAAAAATTTTGATACATGTTATAAGTTGGTCAAAATTGCACGTAATTTCACAAATAATAGTTAATTGGAAACTGATCGAGTATTATAAAATATATGCCTATAGCATACTTCATCCATCTGTTTCTATTTAATTGTCCATTACGAAACCACGTGTAATTTTGACCGGCCGAGAACTTGTATCAAAACTGTCGGAATTAATTTTTTTTAAAGTTGATCATAGTCAAATGTTAAATTTTATGATTAGATTTAAAAAAAATTAATTTCGACAATTTTAATAAAACTTATATGCCGATCAATATTGCAGTTAATTTCGATAATTAAATGAAAACAATAATTATTAATATAGCAGTATTTATTTGAAGTGTGAACCCTAAACTTCGCGGCTGTAGAGACGTGTACAACAGAATAAAAAATACTAAGTATTAAGTAAAAAGAAAAAATAAGCAACCTAGAAAGAGAAAAATAAGAACACGAGTCTCTCCATCCCCGCCGAGCTGAGAGAGAGAGAGAGAGATGGTGAAGAACGAGAAGACGGGTCTCGGAAGAGCGTTGGTTAGGCAACACAACCAGATGATACAGATGTCGAAAGAGAAAGGCAGATTGTACCGTAAGCTACATGATAAGGTCCTCGAATCCGTCACCGACGTTAACGATATCGATGCCGTTATCGACGGTGCCGAAGAGGAGGCTCAGCTATTTCCTGCTGATAGTCCCATCAATAACCTCCTCGTTGACCCGTAACCACCCTTACCCCCTCTTTTATATTTCTGTTTAATCTTTTTTTTATGTCTAGGGCTCAGAAACAGTAAATTGTGTTGATTTAGCTAGGAATAAAAAGGGTTTTGTAGCTTTAAGCTGTTTTCAATGCACTTCGTTTACAAAACAGAAAAGAAATATAAAGAAACAAGAGGAATGTCTGGTCTATTCTAAGAGCGCGTTTGGTACCTGTTTTTTGGGTCAAAAAGCTGCTTCTAAAAATCATTGAGAGACACCTTTGCTTAAGTATAATTATACAATAATTTATAAATCAGTAGCTTAAGTATTAAAAATGATACTACTACTTACTACAATAACTAAATTGTGAACCATACAGTAAACGTGTCCCGATTAATCATCATCAAAAGAAAGTGTGAACCCTAAGCTTCGCGGCTGTAGAGACGTGTAAAATAGAATTAAGTAAAAATAGTCTCTACATCCCGCCGAACTACGAGAGAGAGAGAGAGAGATGGTGAAGAACGAGAAGATGGGTTTAGGAAGAGCGCTGGTAAGGCAACACAACCAGATGATACAGATGTCGAAAGAGAAAGGCAGATTGTACCGTAAGCTACACGATAAGGTTCTCGAATCCGTCACCGACGTTAACGATATCGACACCGTTATCAACGGTGCCGAAGAGGAGGCTCAGCTATTTCCCGTTGATAGTCCCATCAATAACCTCCTCGTCGACCCGTAACCACCCTCACCCCCTTTTTATAAATATTTTATTGTCTTTAATTGTACTTTTCTGTTTATTCTTATTTATCTTGTTCTAGGTCACTGGAATACTAGATTGTGTTGATTTAGTTTGATTTTGCTAGAAAAGGGTTTTGTAGGGTTAAGCTGTTTAATTCAATGTACTCATCTTGTTTACAAAAGGGAAATAAAATGTAAACACGGGAGCAACTAAATGGAGATAATAATTGTTAAAAAAGTACAATTTTTTGTATTTATCTATTTGTTTTTCCTTTCCTGTTTATTCCTTTTTATTTGGCTAGGTCTCGGATATACTATCAGGGTGCGTTTGGCACCGAGTTTTTTGGGTCTAAAAGCTGCTTTTAAAAATCAATGAGAAACACCTATTTTTTTATACTTATAAGTGGCTTACAACTTATTTTGTTGATAATTCCTTTTTTACTTATAAGCTCTTCCCCGCTGATAGTCCCATAACTAACCTCCTCGTAGACCCGTAACCACCATTGCCCACTTTTTTTCTATTTATTAATTGTTTTTATTTATCCTTTTCTGTTTATTCTTATTTATTATGTCTAGGTCTCAGAAACACCCAGTTGTGTTGATTTAGTCTCTCCCCTTTATTATATTTTTTATTTCCTTTTCTGTTTTTTTTTTAATTCATCTAGGTCTCGGAAATACTCTAAGGGCGTGTTTGGCACCGGTTTTTTTGGTGCTTTTAAAAACCAATGAGAAACACCTTTGTTTTTTTACTTATAAGTGACTTACAACTTATTATTGTTGATAGTTTATTTTTTACTTATATGTTCTTCCCCGCTGATAGTCCCATAACTAACCTCCTCGTCGACCCGTAACCACCTTTACCCCCTTTTTACATTTTTATTTCCATTTCTGTTTATTATTTTTCAATTTGGCTAGGTCTCAGAAATACTAAAGGCGTGTTTGGCACCGGTTTTTTTTGGCTGCTTTTAAAAATCAACGATGAACACCTTTTGCTTTTTTTACTTACTAGTAATTCGACGTGCCATTGCAATATGTATAATAATTATTATTGTTTTGGTTTTCAAAGTAAATGGGTAGTTTCTTGGGGCATTTTTTCTTAAATTTAAAGAGTATTTTAGGAATTTTAGAAAAGTAGTGAGGGTGTTTCTGGGAAAAATGAGGCAAAATTTGGCAATCTCGAAACTTTTGGGTTTGATTATTATAATAGAATGAAAAGTATCTTGTAACTTATTTTTGTTGATAAGTCCTTTTTTTTACTTATTTCAACTTGTAAGTGACTTGAAAGTACCACCTGATAGTCCCATCACCAACCTCCTCGTCGATCCGTACCACCTAACCCCTCTTTTTATATTTATTTATATTCCCTTTTCTCGGTTTCTGTTTATTCCTTTTTATTTGGTCTAGGTGACTAGGTCTCAGGCACACTCATTTGTGTTAATTTAGTTTGATTTTGCTTGAAAAAGGGTTTTGTAGGTTTGAGCTGTTTAATTCGATGCACTTATCTTGTCGACAAAAAACAGAAAGAAAATGTAAACATGGAAGGAACTAGGTTGAAAGGAACTCGGTGGAATTTTCTAATAGAATACCTGCAGGAAGATGCACGGGAGAAGGGTTGAGTAATTTATTTCGACTGCACCAATTGGGGAGAGAGAGGAAGGTCGTGTATATTGGGAGATAAGGGAGGAAACGGTTGAGTGTAAAGTATAAACTTCTCACGTTAGTTATTTCTTAATTAAATATTAATTGATATTTTTGTAATTTATGTTAAGGAGAAAGGTAGTTTAGGAATGTAAAGTTCCAAGGCCTCCTAAGGGGTCCAGACATATATATATACTAGCGGACGTGCCCACGCGATGCGTGGTGTAACACAATAATAACACATAATTAGACTGTGAATTAAGAGATTAAAAATGGCCAATAAGAGTTTGAACTTACCAAATGTATTCGCAATTGGATTTTTTTTATAGTCGGGATCCAGTCTCTCTATCTAAATCATTGTTCTCTTTAATTAAATTGAAGGGAAGTTACTGATGGGGAGGGATAGAGACATATATAGAGAGAGAGGGGAAAGATAGAAGAAGTGAGAGAATTGGTGATGAAACCGTTTCTATATGCAGAGATTTAAAACTGCTCACGTTTGTAAAGGGATGAGTTTGGAACGTTTTTTTTTTAAATTAAACAATAAATGTTTTTTTTGTAAATTCTGTCTCTGGCAGGGGTATTTTAGGAACAAAAGTGTTCCAAGGCCTCAGGGCACTTCACTTAAATAACAGTAAGAAGTAAGATATACATACATACATATATATATATATATGGGGAAGGATCTATACACATACATATATACACACACACATACATACATATATATATATATATATATATACACATACATATATATACACACACACACACACATACATATATATATATATACACACACACACACATACATATATATATATACATATATATATATATACATATATATATATATATACATATATATATATATACATATATATATATATACATATATATATATACGAAGGTCAGGCCTTTTTGTGAGAATTAACAAGTGTTTTCAGGAAGTATCTTTTAAGTACCAAGAGAGTTTCATATTTAATCGTGCCTAACCAATAGACTCTTCTTGTTTGTTCTGGGTTGATTGAACTTTGTAATCATTGCGAACGCTTGCTTGTGCATGTCAGATTTCTTTTGTGGAGGATCTCTTATTTTCTGCTTTTTTTCTCTGAGCAGGGAGTCAAGCTCTGGTGTTAGTAATATGACACCTGAGGATTGGAAAGAAGAGCAAAGGAAAGAGGAGGAATTGCATGCAAGTAGCCTCCGCGTCCCTCGTAGGCATGTCTTGTTTTCTTGTTTATATTTAAAAAATAAGCGTTATTGTATTGTGCATGGCTGTTTTCAATTAACAATATCTACATGTCTTTAGGCCAGCATGGACCACTAAAATGTCAGCTGAGCAGCTTGATATCAGTGAGCGACGGGCATTTCTATCATGGCGTCGTAGTCTTGCAAGGTTTGGTTTATGGCCTATAACTTTTGTGATTTGTAAACCTGAAATTTTATGCAGTCTTGATATGGTTGGCATTATTTTGATGAACCTTTCCAGACAATTTTAAACATAGTGAATCTTTTTTTGAACTTTAGGTTCTAAAATCGTGGATAGCAGTTTTTTTTATACTATGTTTCTGTTTTTCCCCTTTTTCACATTTTAGATTCTTATAGCACACTAACCTTACAGTCTTGAGGAGAATGGAAAGCTTATTCTTACTCCATTTGAGAAAAACTTGGATATATGGAGACAGCTTTGGCGGGTGATTGAGCGTAGTGATCTGGTAATATGGTGATTTCCTCCTTTACCTTTTTCCTTCTCTATTTGTTCTCTTATCCAAGTGTATAATTCTGGCATGTTCCACTGTTAAAGGAGCTTATTGTAGCTAAACCTAATAATTTTACTGAGTACCGATTTTTGGACTTAGCCACATCAGTTTATGAGTCTTTTCGTTGAATAAAACCAAGCCATTATTCTAAATCAGTATCTTATGAGCTGAAACAGTCTGTTCTCTAGTGTAATTTACTTCAGAGGGAGACTAAATAGGCCGGTCTGTTTATATTTCGTTGTTCTTTATTTTCACCGAACCATCTGTATTAACCACTTGCATGTTACTCTTACTGTTCTGTAGCTTTTTCTTACTAAATACGATTTCTTTCAAAATTTCGTATCTCTGAGCAACTCTACTTGATATTTATTTATTTTTCTCATATATCCATTTTTGGATAGAAGTTAAATAATTTTTTGTAATTTTTTTGGCATTTCTCACGTTTATCACTTACTGTTCAGGTTGTGATGGTGGTTGATGCCAGAAACCCACTTTTTTATCGTTGCCCCGATCTGGAGGTACGGTCATTTCACTATGTATTGTGAACCCTGCATGCATTTAACTATCTTTTTGATGGTAATCATGAGCTCGTGCAAGTTTAGGGATCAAATTCTATCGACAAATCAAAATTAAAATCTATCTCAAAACCTCGGAAAGTTGTAGTGCTTAGTTGTTTTAATTACCATCTTGTAGTTGCTGTGTTAAATATTGTTCCGAAATATGTTCTCTTTCCCAGTTCTTCTTTTCTGGCCTGCATTTTGAATTGGTAAGTATGAGTAGTTATTTTGATTTTAGGCCTGGTTTGACTGAGTACGAGTCCTAGCAGGATTATCCTTGGAACTTTTAAAGACCCTTTCTCTTATAGTCTCGGGACTATTAAGACCACGCCCCCTTGTTTTAGAATGCACCAAATCGAATTATTTGGTACCGAACCAGACATATAAACCGGACACACATCGTTTACCAATCACATTGTTTGTGCAGTCCTTTGACTCATAGTTCAATCCCGCCCCACCGACCGGGAACTACTTGTGGTTATGTCCTTTATTTACTGTAACACCACCACGATGTATAGTGTTCTCTATTGATCTTACTATGTTATAACTCAATGGGTCCCCATGCATTTGACTTTTTCCCACAGCATTACCTTAGTTTATGTTTTTTGTTTTGTTTTGGCGTACGGTACCGCTTATGAATTTGCTGTTCAACCACTGGTTTATGTGTGCCTTTTTCACGTTGTCACAAAACTTGGTTACCAATGTTTTGTTGTTGTTGAAGAAATAGCTTTCATGCCTGTAGTTGTACTAGTATAATTTAGTTGGTAGAATGTTTAGATGTGTCGATCCAAGTCGACTCAACCTTTTCCTTTATACATTAATTCCATCTGCTGCCCTTTACTAATTTACTAACAAAATTGGGTTATCCATAATTCATCTGTAGAGATCTTTTTTTGCTTCAATGCAAATTGTTGTAATTGTTTTTATTGTTGAATCTCTCAAGATAGCTTATTGCGCTAAGCTATGAGGGCATCAACTGTTTGTGAGATTAGCCTCATTAATTATATTTCATTTACCCCGCCAATCTAACTAATAACACCATTCTACTTTCCTGTCTTTATTGAGTATGCGAAACTACTTGTGAAAATAATCCAAGAAATTACTTTACTATGCTTTTGTTTTGGAATTGCTTCCACTTCTTTAGAAACACCAAAGAATAATTTCAGAGTTAGCTCAAGCATTACATTGGTCTTAACAATCTGTTTTCAATGTTTTTTTTTACCACAGGCTTATGTGAGAGAGGTTGATGAGCATAAACAGACTTTGCTTCTTATCAACAAGGCAGACCTTTTACCTCTTTCTGTCAGGTAGTGTTCTTATCACCAAATATATGTGATCTGCTATTGTCTAACTTCTCTCTTCCAATTTCTGAAGCATCTTTTCATTTATGGCAGAGAAAAATGGGCGAACTTCTTTTATGAGCATGAAATTCTATTTATTTTCTGGTCAGCTAAGGCAGCTTCCGCTGCTCTTGAAGGGAAAACCCCCACACTTGTAGCTGAGGTGTCAAATAATGCCGCTACGAAAATATATAACAGAGAGGAGCTTCTATCACGCTTACAATCTGAAGCAGAAGAGATAGCCAAATTAAGTCGAAAATCTAGAAGTGTGACAGTTGGGTTTGTGGGGTACCCTAATGTCGGGAAAAGCTCTACTATTAACGCTTTAGTAGGAGAGAAAAGGACTGGTGTCACCTCGACTCCGGGAAAAACTAAACATTTCCAGACCTTGATAATATCAGAGGAACTCACCCTATGTGATTGCCCTGGTTTGGTTTTTCCATCATTTACGAGCTCAAGATATGAAATGGTTGCATCGGGTGTTTTACCGATTGATCGAATGACAGAGCACAGAGAAGCCATACAAGTAGTGGCGAACCGAGTCCCTAGACGCGATATAGAGAGTGTATATAACATTACTTTGCCTAAACCTAAGGCTTACGAGCCACAGAATCGTCCCCCATTGGCTGCTGAGGTTTTACGAGCGTTTTGCACCTCTCGTGGTTATGTTGTCACGAGTGGACTGCCTGACGAATTTAAAGCTGCCCGAATAATATTGAAAGATTACATTGATGGTAAGCTGCCTCATTTTGTGCTTCCCCCTGGTTTATCAGATGATGACGAAATGGGTACAGAAAACACGATTTATGAATCGGATTTATCAGAAGACGAGGGACTTTCTGATAGTGGAGATAAAGACGAACCTAATTTTGACCATGCAATGGATGATTTGAGTTCATTTGATGCGAATAATGGGCTTGCCTCTGCTAAATCTGCTGCTAGAAAAAAATCTGAAAATGCATCTCATAAGCAACATAAAAAGCCTCAGAGGAAAAAGGACAGGACATGGAGGATCGGGAATGATGGTGGCGATGGGATGCCTGTGGTTAGAGTTTTCCAGAAGCCCGTGAATACAGGTCCTATGAAGGCTTGAGGGTAAAACCGAGTTGTCTGCTTAAAGTTATACCAGCTCCGGTGAAACTGTATAAGTCGGCTACTTTTCGCCTGTGACATGGGTTCTTCTGCCTCTATGTTTTATGTTGCTTAGTGAATTTGTTGGATGAATCTGTTTTTCCTATCCAAATTTTTGTTTTATTTCTTGTGGCTTTATGATATAATCAAACGACTTTGTTGGTAGTGATGCGGAGGGCGTAGGAAGAACCTTTCTATTACTTGCTTGTAAGGTTATGCGGTACTGATAACTTTTGCCTGGTTCCTAGTGAACAGCTGTAGTTCGTTTGCCGATAATTTGATAATTTTCTAGGTGATGCTCCTTCTGTGTTTTGGTCTGTAAGTTCCATGCGATTTAGTAGCTATTGAGCTTGAGCTTATCCTTGTTCAGATTTCAGCTTATCAAAAAAAAAAACATTTCAGCTTTTGGAAGAGGCAGTTTATAAAACAAGAGAATGGACCCTTTTAGCCTCGTATCATATTTTTAGTTTTCTAGGTTGATACTTTTGGTATTCGATTGAAAGTTAGTCTGGTAAGAGATTGCAAGTTGATACACTTGGTTCATATTATTTGTAGCCTCTTCTAGTTTTTTAAACCTTTGGTTCGCATATCATTGGAGGAGAGGTCGTTTGACAAATACCTATTTGGTTTGTTCTGGTGTGGGATATAAAATAATAAACCGGATATAGAGTTTTTAAAAAATTGGAAAGAGTTTTGATGAAGTTTCAAAAGACAGATTGAATAAAAGTGGTTGACACAGATTTACAAGGCTGGTGTTTCTATGTAAAACTTAAAGAACATTTTATGTTACTCGGATTCTATCTCGAATCTGATCAAGGAAACA
This sequence comes from Primula vulgaris, assembly GCA_963920805.1. NCBI lineage: Eukaryota > Viridiplantae > Streptophyta > Magnoliopsida > Ericales > Primulaceae > Primula > Primula vulgaris. Next base: position 5,733,998 of record OY987212.1, on the reverse strand, counting down.
GTCGTTCTTTTCCCATGAAGTGACATGAGCTATGTGGGAGTCGCAGCAACCGAACTATTTAAAAAAATGCGATTCTACAGTATTTTTCCAAAATATTAAAATAAATGTAATTTGCAACAATTTTTATAGACTTAAATTTGTTTTTGGTGACCTTAGACTATTAGTCCTGTTGTTGTAACCATTACCGTAATTTTTATTTAATTTATCATGCGTTCCCGATTTCTTTTCACATATCGAGGATCTTCAACCTCTTCAGGGAATTTTGATTTAAATGGGTACAAATCTGCCGTGTAATTATTATGTAGTAATGTAAGATAAAACAACCTTAATTTTTTTTTTCTATATACAAAATGAAAAATGATGCTCCCTCCGTTCTCATTTAGTTATTCGTTACGAAACTACGTGTAATTTTGACCGGTTTATAACTTGTATCAAAATTGTCGAAATAATTTTTTTTAAATCTAATCATAAAATTTAACATTTGAATTATATAATCAAATTTTGAAAATTTTTATTCCGACAATTTTGATACAAGTTTTTGACCGGTCAAAATTGCACGTAGTTTCGTAATGGATAATTAAATATGAACGGAAATTAATTATTTAATATTTACATGTATTTTTAAGAGTATACGGTATTTTTACTGGTATTACTTTTTGTTTTTAACTCACTTCCCCCCGTCAACTTCTATAAACCGGTAAACTTAAAAGTCTTAAACCCATTTTTTCTGTCTTTTGGTCACTTATGGCGTCACATTACCCAAGAGGGAAATTTCGGCTGATGGACAGAGACCAGGGTTATTTCATTAGCTATCCCTGAGGTTTTGACTATTATCTGTCAACACCGAAATGTTTTAACTATTAAACATAAAAAAATATATCAAATTTTATATATATTTTTTAAAACAAATATTATAGAAATAAAAAAATATATTGATTTAAAAAAAAAACTAATACATAATAAATATAAAAAAAACCGACAATCCCACCAAAACCTAACCTACTCTACTCGGGTAAACTTGAACCCCCTATATATACTACCTTATTCACTTACTTAATACACCCGCTAAATTATTATAGTGTCTCTCTCTGTAAAATAAAACTTGCATGCTCGAATCCATTTAGAGGAGTATCACCACCTGTGAAGGAGCAGTGAGTGAGAATGACAAGCCCGCGTCTTAACCCCTCTCTTGTCCTGACATGTCCTTCATCCCTACCTGTTCAATGCCCGCCACATATCCCCTCTCTCTAGATATATTATATGTGTATGTGTATTAGAAGTAACCCAAAGTTGATGTTTTTAGATTTTTTTTGTTACTTTTTGAGTAAAATAGCATGTGTTGTCACAAGTCTCCTTAGAAAAAAAAATTGCATATGTATTGTTTGGATCATCCTAAAAGTGACGTCTTTATGGAGTATTTTTTTGTTACTTTTGAGTAAAATAGCATGTGTTTTGTTGTCAAATATATATTATTGAGGAAAAAATTATATATACTAAGATTCCTTTTCATAATTTTCAAAACAAAATTATTTTCTTTGTTCCAAATTATAAAGATGCACCGGCAGTGGTAAGTTAACTATTTAAAAAGAGCAAATGAATGTACTTGAAATTATTTATATGACCTTTTAAGGCTTTACTTTAGTCAAATCAAAATATGTAAATACCCCCGTATTACACAAAATTTAATGAATGGTAGTACACTTAATTTATCTCTTTTTTAGTTTCTATTTTAGTAAACTTGCATTTAAATCGAGACATACCAAAATAAAATAGCTATTAATTGAATTAGGACAAAAGGGATTATAATATCCGTAATAATGGAAGCCGAGCCCAATCATAATAATGTAAATTGCTAGTTTCTATTTTAGTATACTTGCATTCAAATTGAGACATCTATTGAGGTTCTTAGTTTTTATTTTAGTAAAACTTGAATTCAAATCGAGACATACCAAAATGGAATAACTATTAATTGAATTGGGACATAGGAATTTTAATGTCCGTAAGCCCGATCATAATAACGATGGAAGTCGTAATGGTTTTCTTATAATAGTTGGGTGCTTGACGATAATAAACAAACTTAAGAGACAGTAAATGAAAATAAAAAACAGGAAATAAAAAATCAAAAACAGGCATAATTGGATCGTACCTAGTTGTCAGCTTAGTGAGAGAGTAAAACACGGTGATAGCTAGATATACGCTAAAAGAAATAAAACACATAAATACATATCTATATGTATCTATCTAATCTCTCTATATATTTATATATAGAGATATAGAGAGAGAAAGATACTGTTGCTCTGATCCTCTCTCATCACGCCAACAAATATTCGAAATTCTCTAAAAACTGCCCTAATTTCCCTCTTTTTCTTCACTCTCAACTCGTCCCCAAATTAAAATAACCTTTGCCAACAGAGTTTTTGGTTCTAAATCAGTTTTTTAATATCTGTTTCAAAAATCCACTTGAAAGTCTTGATTTTAAAATTCTGGGTTTTTTTAAAAGCCTTTTTTAGCCTAAAAACCTGTTTTTTAGAAGCTAAATAATCTGAAAATCCAAAAATCAGTTAAAAACGAAACGGACCAAACCGCCACAATTTAATATTTCTTTCAAAAAATTAAAATAATATCCAAACCAATGGAAGCCGAGCCCGATCATGGTACAAGCCAAGAAGACCCCGAGCGGGTTTTACCGTCGCCACCTCAGCAAACTGTGGTGGGGCCGAGGACAGCTCCGAGTTACACGGTTGTGAACTCCGAGATGGACAGTAAGGAGGATGGGCCTGGGCCGAGGTGCGGGCATACGTTGACAGCTGTCACTGCGGTGGGGGAGGAAGGGTCGGTCGGGTATATAGGGCCTAGACTTATTTTGTTCGGAGGCGCGACTGCTCTTGAGGGAAACTCGGGTGGTGGGACCCCCTCATCTGCCGGAAGTGCTGGCATAAGTATGTTTTTTATTTGCTTTTATTATGATTTTTGTCACCTTAAGATTTACTTATGAGCACGGCACTTTATGTTTCTCTTGGCTTATTTGATACTTCTATTTATTATTGATATTTGATGACCATGTTAGTTATTTCTGTTGGTTGTGGGTATTATATTATTAATGCCCACAAACTTTTTTACTGCGTAATTAAGTTTATGAGTACTGTGTTTTGAGAAAAGGGTAGAGCCCTATATTTTTCGGCTGATTTCGCATCTTTGGTGTGAGTTGATCTCTGTTTTCTCTCCAATTTCCCCCTAAAACCTCCGCGTTTCATCATTTACACAGAAACCTTGCCCGCTTACGTGGCAAGGTAATGGGACTAATTATCTATTTGTTGTTTTTGAGCGCGCTAGGTTTTGGGTAGGATTTGTGGGTGGGCTCATTTTTTATTTGTAACAGGTTCTTTTCTACTGTTTATTTATTTATTTATGTGTGATTAGCACACTTGCCTAGTGTTTTTGCTTGATCAGTACTCTCTCATTAATGTTAGCATATAGTTTCGTTGTGTAGACTGTAGACCAGTGATAATTTGGTGTTCCGTTAATTTAGACGGAGTTGTGCTGATTGGTTTATTTATGTTACGCTAGTGTATTAATAGTAAAAATGGTCGCTTTGAATACTAATCGAAATCAGTGATAGGTATAGTGTAATAAAAGTCTGATATGGTGGGCTTCATTTATTTATATTGCTACCTAACATATATATATCGTCCCAAGTTATGATCTTTAGTAACCAAAAATTCGTCGGGAAATCATGCTGATTGGTTGTTTCTAGGCAAAGTAACTGGCTTTAGAGAAAAGCTCAGTGCAATCAACTTAGCTTCAAGCTGCCGGGGTTTAGGTTAATCATGTAAAAACAAAAAGTTTTTAGTTTGAAAGCTGTCATTAAACAAGCCCTAAGTATGATGAATAAGCCTTTAGCTGGATGCAATTGCAATTGCAGATATTGTCTTTAAGGGTAAGTCTTTTGATTATGATGTGATCTGAACCAAGGTGTGGTTATATTTAAAGTAATTTAGTTACAGTTTAAGGAAATTCCTTGCCTAGCAAAGTGCGAGTGAAAGTGGCAGCAGTTAATGGTAAATGCTGAAGTACAATAGAAAGTTCAGATGACTGTCGTGCCAAAAAATTTCCGGACCTTTCTAGGATTTATGGTCGCATAACTATAAACACATTATATAAATTTAGCTTTGAAATTATATTTACTGTGTGTGTCACATTAGAATCCAATAGAAAATTTGCAAAATTGTAGAATGGCCGTTTCACCGTCTATTTTTTCCAGTCTCTCACCCTCGCCTTCACCCTTCCTTTCGACTTTGAGAACCTTGATTTGACGATAATTATTTGGATCATCATGTTTGGGATTGAGGCATGTACATTGAACTTGTTTAACTCATTAAGGAATTTTCTGGCATAGGTAAGACTTAAGAGCGAGTAAATGTATGTTTAAAGTACAATAGAACGTGCCAGTTTAAGTTATATAGTATAAATGCTGGCAATTGGAGCTTAGAAAGGGAGATGCTAAGCTGCTGTCTGGCAGCTAAGCCGCTTGAGCTCCAGCGCCTGTTAACAATAATAGGAAGGCTTTTTAATGCATTTTAAAGGCTTTGAAGCAACCCATGCATGACATGTAAACATTAGTGCTTGTTTTTCTTTTCTTTCTCCATCAAAGATTCCGAATAGCAGGGGAAGAACTAGGTACGGGCTAAAAGGGGCTAACACCCCCCCCCCCCCAGTATTGAGAAAACTCGAAAATTTTCCATGTATTTTGCTGAAAATTTGATAATTATATCGTTTCAGCACCCCCATAATTAAAAATGTATATAAGCATGTAATCCTCCCCCACCCATCTTAAAATCCTAGTACCGCCACTGCCGAATAGAGAAATGCAGCGGAAACTCTGGTAACACCAGGAATCATCATATTCCTTTTTATCATGGCCCTGTAATGGAAACCACCATAGATTGTACTCTACTAATGTACTTCTTAAACCTTTTGATATCCCGCCATACCGAATAAATTTTGAATTCAACGGACTATTACTGTTTTTCTTTGAGTTTCATTTAGTTCCACAACTGATTGAAAGTAAGAACAGAAAACAGAAAATTGAAATTCCATATCCTCAACTACTCAGTTTTCTCATATTTGCGAGTGAGGGATATTTCTCTAAAAATTGGAGGCTGAAGCTGGTACATGTAATCCTTTGAAATCTCAAAACCTTTAAGAAGGGAGGTCATTTGCCACCTTTTCCCCGTTCTCCTTAGTTGTGCTGTTTGATAATGCAGAAATGCCTGCATTTTCTACTGATATGTTTGTTTCATATATGTACCAAATAACTACTAAGTAGTAGTTCGTTTGTTCAACGCTGTCTGTTGTTTTTTATATTTTTTCTGAATTATCTCTTAACAATTTTGAATTCTAGGACTAGCGGGGGCTACAGCTGATGTTCATTGTTATGACGTATCGACAAATAAATGGACGAGGTAAGTGAACTCTCCATTGCTTTTTTATCGTTTGTATGCCACATCAATTTTACTCGCTGCTCATTATGCTCTAATTTTTTTGAGACCTGTGCAGAATTACACCCTTAGGAGAGCCTCCCACACCAAGAGCAGCTCATGTGGCAACTGCTGTTGGTACCATGGTGGTTATTCAGGTACGGAGTTATATTCACTTACATTTTTTATTGCTTTAAAAGGTTTTATCATCTCTTAGTTGATTAGCTCATAGTAACTAATTGCGGTCTCTTTTTATTATTGTATTTCATAAAATGCAGGGTGGAATAGGTCCAGCTGGGCTGTCCGCGGAAGACCTTCATGTCCTTGATCTCACACAGATTCGGCCGCGATGGCATAGGTTAGTTTTCTGTAGATTGGCATAACCAGCTTTAAGTTTTGAGATACTTAGGCTTGTTTGGTATACTTATAATGCAGGTACGTTTGTTACACCAACTAGAATATACTTATCAATACTTTTGAGGCAAGAAAATTATACTTGTCAAGTACTTTTTATTTTTCCAAAAGAATATGCTTCCCGCGTACTTTACAGAACATCAACTATTTTTAACCATTAGTAACAGAAAGAAGTATAGATAATTTTTAGTTTTTACTAAACACATCAATATTGTTTTAAGTAACAATTAGAAGTATATTATTCCACCTTTAACAACAAATATACGTTTGTACTGATAAGATGCAACAAAATGAGCCTGACTGTGCTTCTATGTGCTTTTACCCTCTTTCATATAGATTGGAAATATGAAGATTTTTTTTTTCCATTTTTTCTCTTTATTGTCACTAAGTTGTTAAAAATGTCTTTTCAGGGTTGTGGTCCAAGGGCCTGGACCAGGTCCCCGCTATGGGCATGTAATGGCTCTGGTAGGACAAAGATATTTGATGGCAATCGGTGGAAATGATGGTTGGTATATTCTGTAATTTCTCTCTCTCTATGTAATCATGCACAAGCATGATTTATAAGCCTAATTATAATATGATGCTTTAATTTTCAGGAAAACGACCTTTAGCTGATGTATGGGCGCTAGACACAGCAGCCAAACCGTATGAATGGCGTAAACTGGAACCAGAAGGAGAAGGTCCACCTCCATGCATGTAAGTACTTTTTTTCCCATCTTGAAAGGTAAATTGTTACAAGTCTGTCCAATGAGGTAAATTGTTACAAGTCTGTCCAATGAACATGGGCCTCTTTCTAAAGGTTAGGACTATATTTTTATTCACTCTTCTCCATCTCTCTGTCTCCGACATGTATTGGTTTTAATAATTCATTTCAGATTCTTCAAGCTTTTCTACTTTTCACCCTAATACTTTCTATATTTATTTCAGTTAAAGAATATGTTTAGAGTTTGGATTCCTTCTACTCCTACTTTATAACATGATATAGGTAGCTTAGGTTGTGAGCCTTGTGTCCATTCCATAGTTTCAGGATTCACCCAAATCGGTGCCGTTTCCTCATCAGAAACGCGATTCCACGATTCCGAAATCCGGAGTGGTGGGAATCGCGCCGGATAATGAGGTTGAGAATCAGCTTGGGGGATGGGCTTGAGGGAGAGAGAGAGAGAGAGGGAGGAGGAGGAGAGAGAGAGATATCCCGTGACTCTGTAACTGTATTAAATGTATTAAATTATTTTATTAGGTTTAAAAGACTATTAAGGAGATGGGCTGAGTAATAGTACAAAAATATTGGGCCCAATATCTGTATGTCCCGTGTGTAACAAAGCATATAAATGGGTTTGTAATCGTAAATTTTCTCCTCTTAGTATATATGATGTTACACTATTCAAATAGTCACAAATATTATTTTTGTAACATAGTATAACAAGAATGGACCTCATATAATTATCGACTCACATGTAACAAATCATAACGAGAATGATCCTCATATTTTTATTGACGGATATGTAACATAGCATAACATAGGGTGTTTTTAAATACATAAAATATGTGTTTAACTACATAAAATACATTTAAATATATATACAAAAAAATAAAAAATACTAAACGACTGTTTTGACGGTATCGAACTATAGGTAATAAGCAACTGGGGCTAAGCAATTGAGGATCAGTATTATGTTTTATACAAGTATCTAACTATATAAAATACATTAAAATATATATTAAAAAAATTAAAATATGCTAGACGCTTCCTACGGCGATTCCCCTATTTCGTAACCTCGCGCTTCCCCGCTCCCGCTTCGTGCAACTATGGTCCATTCTCCTTTCTTATTCTCTCGTCTGTAACACAGGCATCGATGTTCTAGAATTTGCTTTTGTTCTGTTGTGTTATAAATATTACATTTATAAGTATTAAATAATGAAGTTGACCGCTGCTCATTTTTGTCAAAGGTAATTTGGAAAATGCGTTGCTGGATTTGTTTCACCTTTTCTGACAGTATCTTCTGTAAAGAACTTGTATTAATGTCATTCCTTTATCGGACTTTATCTAGGTATGCAACAGCAAGTGCACGATCTGATGGTTTACTTCTGTTATGCGGAGGGAGGGATGCTAACAGTGTGGTAAGACAAAGTACTCTTTTGAGTTTAATGCCATGTCTTACTGTGTTAGCTTTTTACTCTTTTCTCTTTTGTTTATGTTTTTTTGGGCGAGTTTATATGTTTATGAAAATCTCTTTTAAATAATATCGAGTTGTTTGCAGCCATTGGCAAGTGCATATGGACTTGCAAAGCATAGGGACGGTAGGTGGGAATGGGCTATTGCTCCTGGTGTGTCACCATCTCCTAGATATCAACATGCAGCTGTGAGTTCTTAGTTATGCGTGCATTGATTTAACTACTAGCATGGATGTGGAAATATTTGAGTTCTAAATTGTACTTCAATATGGTAGGTTTTTGTTAATGCACGACTCCATGTGTCTGGAGGGGCGCTTGGTGGTGGGCGCATGGTAGAAGACTCGTCAAGTATTGCAGGTACTTCAGATGCTTTTTCTTCTTCCTTTTTTTGGGATTTCTCCCAGAAAATGTCTGATTAGAGTATATTTTAATCCAGTAAAACTCCTTCGTGAAAGTTAGTATAGATATGAAAGTAAGACTGTGCAGACATAGGGTGCCTATAAGAAAAACTAACAAGCATTGTGGGCTAGCTACTCTCATGGACCAATTTTGTTTCGATTAATGATGTTCTTCCTCAAGCTGAGAAGGTTTTCTTGTTGCAGCAACACTATTTGTTATATAAGTCTTTCTATAGGAAGACTTGCTGACTTTCTAGATGGTATCACTGGCAGAGATCTTTGGTCCAAGTCTCACCGATATTTAATTGAGAATCTGTGTATCATTTTTTGACCAAATAGGGGGAGTGTTGAATACTATAAGTAAAACGCATCTTCCAAACAGCTTGAAATTTTAGTTTATATAGTAGCACATTACCTAATGTTAACCTTATCCTTTGTTACAGTAGGCAGCTATAAACTTATGTACTCTTTATTAGAAGTAAAACTCGGTTTCTTTTAAGATCTGAACCTAACATGATATATAATTTCTTCAACCACTCAATGTGCATAATGAGTGGATTGCTTGGTTCTTGGTGTGATCATAATATTAGTGTCTTAAATATCGTGTTTTAACAAGTGTGGTTGACTTCTATATGCATCTGATGTTTAATGGCTTGATGAACGCCATCATCCACATACCATTTAGTGAGTAGAGTTTTTTTTGTGTGTGTGAAAATATAGTGAGTAGAGTTTATGCTTGCTATTTTACATTTCCAAAAAGTTGATGCATTTACATAATCCGTGGTTTCAGGAGAGAGATATCAACTTGACATTGACTTATATTGTTCACCAATATAGGTGTCAGGAACTTCTTGGATGGAAACTTAAATGTTCAGATTCTTTTAGGAATACACTCTTAAACATAGATAGTTGCAGATTTTTTTCCCCTTGCATATGTTGTATCCTCAAATTAAACTAGTGATTGGTGTTTTGCATGTGACTTTGGGCCCTTCTTCACTGTATATCTGTCATGATTCATAGCATGAGTCATATGTCTTAAGCTGTGCAGAAATTAAACTAGTGATTGGTGTTTAGCATGTGACTTTGGGCCCTTCTCCAACTGTATATCTGTCATGATTCATAGCATGAGTCATATGTCTTAAGCTGTTTATGAAATGTTAATTTATCACATTTTTTCAATCTGGTGTTTTGTTTAAAATCATTAGTCCATTCAAAAATAATGATTTTTTTAATCTTTTTTATGGTAAGTTCATTTCATATTGCGTTAATGATAGCTCTCCTTTGATGTCATTTATTGCACACGAGGCATCAATTGTTCTGTGAGAAATTTCAATTTGTTTGCAATTTGCTATGCTTATAAAAAAAATCTAGATTGTTGTTAGGGGAATCAAAATCAGTTAAACACTACATCCCATAAATATAGGTTTACTTCTGTCACTACACAGATTAAGAAAATTTATTTGATTTTTTTTTACTCATGTTACATACTCCTATATCAATACTTTATAAATCTACTAAACTCGTAAGAAAAGAGTGTGGTCTGTAAATTGATATTTATAAAGATAAGCAAGTGTATCTGTAAGGACAAATGGAGTATTACCTTTCAACTATGGAGGGTTCGTGCCTTCATGGATTTTTGAGTGCTGACACAAAATAATAACTATTCATTTATTATTACGATTCACAATCGCGTTCTTTTACTCTATTGAATATCATAATTCCAAATTATGTTATGAACTAGTTTTATGAAATGAAATCAGTCTCGTTAAAAGGAAACAGCAGCGGAAAGAAGGGAAATTTTATTTATGCTTCTTGTTATGATCAGTAACAATTTTGTGTTTTAGTATTCGTGGAGATGAAGTTCAGTAAGTTACATAGTAGTCAAACTTATGAAACGTCTTCTTGAAATTGCAAACTAAATTTTAAAAACCCAATAGTGATAGTTATATAGATCTATATATGAGCGTGAAAGATAACATCATGTCTATGAAGTTTGTGGGAAGGTATATTTGATGGTCAAGGAATGATTTTTGTCAGTATGGTTCTGATTCAGCATATTCAAACAAGCAAATATTGTTTCTGCTAGAAGGTTTATGAGGTTTGAGGAAGTATAGAGGTTCCTATCTTTGTGTCATCATGATTTTTCAATCTAATACAGACATCTATTTTTTCTTTTCTAAGGTTAATACAGGCAATACTGCCTTGTTGGAAACACTTATTTACTTTATGTCTTTATCTATGATCATCGATATTAGTAGTTTATTAGAGGAAGTTAGATATATTCATTCTCAAGAATTTTAATTGCTATTTGTGCACTATTGTATGTTTCCATGTTTTCAATTAAAAGGTGCTTACATTTATAAATGTTAGATTATTAGGTCAATTCTCACCAAAAGATCTTATGGTAGAAGAGGAACTCATATATAAGCATGAGATAGGACAGATAACCCATCGATTTTGAATAAATATTCAACACCCCCCCCTTGTGCGAGAAAGACAAATGTCCGATGCGCCAAATGCCCACAACTGTAAGCAAACTAGATAAGCAGGGGAGCCTAACAAAGAATAGCATGCTCGGATGCCATGTTACTAGAGTCTACCAGACCCTATGATAGAAAGGAGAGTAACTTATTAGGACATTTATCGCGTCCATAGTCAAAGAAGCTGAGAATTGATGAATTAACGCCTCATTTACTGCCCTTTTGCTGATCAAAAGGAAATTTGAATATATGGTCAATCTGTGATTCTTGGCCATTTCTGGGTTGGTCTTGTGATTAAGTTCTTGAAGGAAAGCTTCTACAGCTTTAAAAAGGATAAAAAGAATTTACTTTAGTACCAAATGCGATTTTGAGACTCTGAAGTCTTCAGACTTTGAAATAAAAAATGAGCTGTTCTTATCTGATTTACTATCTTATTCTTTTGCATAAGCCTGTATATATTTTAGTACTTGTTAGGTGAAGGCTTCCTTTATTAGGTATGGCCTTTTTAAGACATTTTGCTGCTCTTTTCTAGATTTGTTTTTCTTATCTTCATTCTTTTTTGGGTATATAGTTTTGGATACGGCGGCAGGGGTTTGGTGTGATTCAAAAGCTGTTGTAACAAGTCCGAGAACGGGAAAATTCAGTGCTGATGCTGCTGGTGGAGATGCTGCAGTTGAACTGACGAGGCGTTGTAGGCATGCAGCTGCAGCGATGGGTGACTTTATCTACATATATGGGGGATTACGTGGCGGTATGAGTTTATTTTATATATATATATATATATTATATTTTAGATATGGTCTGATTTATAAAACAAAGTTTTGTTATGTCTTTCTTGGATCAGCTATTCATGTCTGATATTGTTTGTAGATCCAAATCAGGTAGTCACAGTTTGGATTATCATAGGAAAATCCAAGTTTGGAGTTGGAATCATTAGATATTCTAAGAAAGTGAAGTATTAATCTTAGATGAAGAGAAAGTTTGTATGACTTGTCTATCTGAAGCTGGGCTTTTACTTTGCTAATGCCATTAAAAGAGGCCCTTTATTTAAGATTAATAGATCGTCGTTGAAGTCTGTTGTTATTCTCCCTTCGTCCCTAAAATATGTCCAATATAAACAGGACTTTCTATAACGTAGTTAAAGCATGAACATACTACTCACTACCGTACTACGTCATTCATTAAATTTGTATCAATAAAAATAAAGGCATAGGTACAACTGATATAGACAGAATGAGATTCAAACAAAAATGGAGGGGTATTTCTGTCTTTCAGTGATTTAAGTGTTATAGTTTGCAAGCTTGAAAGTTGGATTCCTGAAACTTCAGGTTAGCCTAGCGGGGCCCACCTTCTTAAATAGGAGGTTGAAGGCTCGAACCCCTCTCCTAAATAAGTTATATATATGTGTGTGTGTGTTTGTGTGTGTGTGTGTGCATCTGTCTGTATGCATTTCTATTTTACTTGGAAACATATGCTAATATTGCAGGGGTATTGCTTGATGACCTTCTTGTTGCTGAGGATCTGGCTGCAGCTGAAGCAACACGCATGGCTTCTCAAGACGGTTCTGTTGTGTTAGGTAACCCAGTTGCGCCACCTATGAACGGTGATATGCATACGGATCTAAGTACTGAAAATGCAATTCTACATGGCACCCGGTATGTTTCTGGCATTTAGACATATTTCACTTTCAAAGATCAGTGTATTAGAAATTTAGTGCAGCATGAAGTACAGATGTAGTGTGCTTATATTTTAATAAAAGGAATATTTACAACAACATTCACGTGTAATCTGATTTTGATTTTACAGACACTAACAAATAAAAGTTGGCAATTAGTATTCTAATGCAAGTATATAACATTGTTTGCTTCACTTTTATACTCCATGGAAAAGAAAATTCATAGTCCGGGGAATAAAGTAGGAAATGTGATAGAATAGTCGAAGTAATGATGGGGGAAGTGTATAAAAGATATGATTTTCTTAATTAATTAATTACTAATCTATGTTTTAATTGGTACACTTGGTACTAAATCGCCAAACAAGGCAACTTTATTGTATTAATCACTTAGTTTAGCAGGTTATGTACAGAAGTGGAATCAGATGATATGTTAAAAGTGTTCAAATCTTCGATTATCCTTTTATTATACTGCCTCTTTACTTTATAAAGCATAATATCATTAATAGTTCTTAAGTCTCTTTAGCTTGATTTTGATGTTTATCTTTTCCCACAGGAGACTGAGTAAAGGTGTTGAGTACTTGGTTGAGGCTTCAGCAGCAGAAGCTGAGGCTATTACCGCTACTTTAGCTGCTGCTAAGGCCCGCCAAGTAAATGGAGAAGTTGATTCGCCGCCAGAAAGGGATCGCGGGGCTGAGGCAACCCCTAGTGGTAAACCAATATCTACCATGCCAAGTAACTCAATTCCAACTGGAGTGCGGTTACATCACAGAGCAGTGAGTCGAAGAGCCTTCTCCACATCAAATTTAAATTTAATCGAAGTGATATGTATAATATATATGTACTTTCATTTTGATTTCTGTAGGTGGTAGTTGCGGCAGAGCCAGGTGGGGCATTAGGTGGTCTGGTCAGGCAACTACCCATTGACCAATTCGAAAATGAAGGACGTCGAGTTGGCTATGGAACTCCGGAAAGTGCAACAGCAGCCAGGAAACTTTTAGATCGACAAATTTCGATCAATAGTGTGTCCAAAAAGGTATAATGGATTGATTTTTCCATTTATGACTTATCATACTGATGAATGAGTTCTAGATGGATACAATGTTTTCCTGGTAATAAAGTTACTTTTTTCCTTTTACTTGCTAGGGCTGTAAGTTGAATCTGTAGTTTGGTTCAGGTTGGTTTTATTTTGATATTAGGCAGTTGGGTTTAGGATTCAAAGATTTGAATCCGTTCTTATTGGCTTGGTTTAGAATTTCCAATGCTTAATTCAAACCAGACTAAACCATTCCAAACTATAAAATCCTACCGGAATCATTCAATCTAAAGCGTTCAATTGTTACGAATCTGATCCATGCCAATGTTAAAAAAATTATAGGTACCTCCGGCCATATACAAATATACAATGACATAGCCGCACTAAACGTTTCAATGGTTCTTACTTCTTTCAAAATTTGTAATATTGTTAGAGTGCATTAGGTTTGTTTAGTTTATATTCTGATAATGCGTATTGTTATGTTGCTGGAATACCTTATCTATGATTGGGAAAAAAATCAAATAAACTTCTGTGTTGTTTTCGATTGACGTATGTTAATCATGATAACATTCAATCACTTCTGGAAAAAATATTATCCCAAACTAGAAGAAATGATGAGTTGATAAAAGAATGAATAAAGAAACATAATTTAATATTGAGTCCGATCTGAATCTGATCCAAATCGTTGAATTCGCAAATGCAAACCAAACTAAACCAAATCCATCCGTCTGACAGTTTGGCTTGGATTAAGATTATGAACGGTTTCATTTGGACCAAATTTTCAAATCCGACTCCTAATGGTTTGGTTTATGATTGCAATCCTAAATATTTACATCCTCAATGTTTGGTGAACTAATTTACGTGTACTACGAAATAAGTAAATTACTTGCAATGGTAAGTATGGGTTGATGATTTTACCTTATATTTTCATCCATCCCTGATATATGATCCGATTTGATTATTCGCAAAGATTAAGAAAAGTTAAAGTAACATATGCTTGTCATTTTCCTAATGTACCCAGAAATTAATAGTGATAATTTATCTGCAAATTAGAATTTAGTTAATATGAGGTATATCCACATGTAGGGAAATGAAAATTTGTCTAGAGATTTAAAAGGAAAATGGACCATAACTTGGCACGCACAAAAGCAGAAAGATGGACCATTTTATGCAGGTGGAATTTCCTAATCAGTTCCTCTCTGGTTGGATAACATTTGTAGTCACCCCGGTCACACTAGATCATAATTCTTCTTGGTCACGCTTCTATTTTGCCATATCAGATTTATTTGAAAAATATATTTTCGTCAGATTTCAACATGCTCGTTTGCTCATCTGCAACCTGTTTTGTCGGTTGTAAAAGAAGTACTCCTGTTGCAGGTTATTGGTCATCTCCTTAAGCCACGAGGATGGAAGCCTCCTGTTCGCCGGCAATTTTTCTTGGATTGCAATGAACTAGCAGATCTGTGTGACAATTCTGAGCGCATATTTTCATGCGAGCCAACTGTATTACAACTCAAGGCACCTATCAAGATATTTGGAGATTTGCATGGACAATTTGGAGATTTAATGCGACTTTTTGATGAGTATGGTTCTCCTTCAACTGCTGGCGATATAGCGTAAGTGTTGTTTCTTATCTTAATAGTTACACAAAATTACATTTCTTTTAACTATTTTTAATATCAGGATTTAAGAAAGAGTTAAGCTTTACCTCTTCCTTTAATGTTGAGTGCTGTACCATTGTTGCAGTCTTGGTGTCTTCAGAGAATTAATTTCTTGTTATTTTTGTGAAGATGATTATATGCATATCATTTTTTGCATTTTTGTTCTACTGCTAATTTTTTAATATTAAAACTATCAGATATATAGATTACCTGTTTTTGGGAGATTATGTCGATAGAGGCCAACACAGCTTGGAAACAATCTCCCTGCTTTTAGCTTTGAAGGTTAGTCTCTTGAAGGCTTTTTTTCTTTCTTAGAAGCTAAACTTTTACCATCCGTTACTTAGTCATGATCGCTTTTGTTTCTGTTCGATTTTGTTGGGTTTAATAGGTAGAGTATCCACACAACATACATTTAATTAGAGGGAACCATGAAGCTGCTGATATCAATGCCCTTTTTGGCTTTCGAATCGAGTGTATAGAGCGAATGGTAAGGCTTTATTATATTGACCGGTTTTGTTCTCCTATCTTTTAAAAAAAGAGTTATTTATTCATTGCATGGTAAGCAGGGTGAGAGAGATGGGATTTGGGCATGGCATCGAATAAACAGATTATTTAATTGGCTTCCTCTGGCTGCTTTAATTGAGAAAAAAATTATATGCATGCACGGTGGCATTGGGAGATCGATAAATCATGTTGAGCAAATTGAGAATCTTCAGAGGCCAATTTCAATGGAAGCAGGCTCTATAGTTCTTATGGATTTGTTATGGTACATCCCTTGGCTTCTCTTTTTTTGCAGCTCTTTAAGGAAACCATCAGTGAATGCATTTTTTTCCCCTTGCAGGTCTGATCCTACAGAAAATGACAGCGTTGAAGGGCTGCGACCAAATGCGAGAGGTCCTGGGTTGGTTACTTTTGGGGTGTGTCTTTTATTTTATTTTTGTATGTAAAATAGACCTTATTCTTTTGTATTTAACATGTTATTTCCGTGTACCTCAACAATTGCAGACCTTGGCAGTTGTTTTCTGCTTTAAAAAATTCTAGAGACGAATTTGCAAAAAAAAACATGTCGGCATTCCATGTTACTCATATTCCTGACTAGTTATCAATTTAATATGCATGCTTTAGCCCAAGTGCTAAGAGTTTATCTTAGTAACTATGTCCATGAACCCTGATCAGGGTGGAGCAACCTTCTCTTTATGCTCCAAAACCATTCCTATTTGGGAAATAATATTTCTTAAATGATAACTTCTCAGCTATCCTGCTTTAAACGGGCATGACTAGGTACGACGTGTAAGATCATTTTATAGTTACGTGTAGATGAGCTGTACCATGATAGTGTTGGGATTAATTAATATTTTCATTTATACAAATCAATTTTAGTTGTCAAGTTAGGTCCTCTTATGGGATTTTATTTATATTTATGTGGTTATTTTCAAAAATGAGTTAATTACTGCTAGGTCTCATGTTTTATTTTGTGGATCAGCCTGATCGGGTGATGGAGTTCTGCAACAACAACGACCTTCAGTTGATTGTACGTGCTCATGAATGCGTAATGGATGGGTTTGAGCGTTTTGCACAAGGGCATCTAATTACTCTTTTCTCGGCCACCAACTATTGTGGTAAAGTCTGTTCATGCAACGTCTCCGATCCATTTTTAACACGACTGGCATTTTAATTTCACGATTTCCCCCTTATATAAATTCTCAGGTACTGCAAATAATGCCGGTGCAATATTGGTTTTGGGTAGAGATCTTGTAGTGGTACCAAAACTTATTCATCCATTACCACCAGCAATTTCTTCTCCAGAAACATCACCTGAACGCCAAATAGAAGATACGTGGATGCAGGTTGGATAGTGTCTTAATTTTTCTTATGGATCTTGTTGGGAAATCCTGCAATCTTAACAATTGCAGAGAATGGAAAAATAAAAATAGAAAACATAGATTTACTAAGGATTGACCGGAAAACTCAGAAGCTAAACTAAGTTTTCCCTTCTTTTAAAATCTTATTAATTAAAGAGGATCAAGGGATTTCACACCTACTCCCAGCTTTAACAAGACCGGAACCCTGCATCTCTTATTTGATAATGCGGGTTCTAGCCCACTAGGCTATTCCTAGTGGGTTAGAAGCTATACTAAGTTAAATCTTTTACTTTTTCCGTTAGTCTTATGCCTTCATC
Source organism: Primula vulgaris (assembly GCA_963920805.1). Taxonomy (NCBI): domain Eukaryota; kingdom Viridiplantae; phylum Streptophyta; class Magnoliopsida; order Ericales; family Primulaceae; genus Primula; species Primula vulgaris. Next base: position 5,716,509 of record OY987212.1, on the reverse strand, counting down.
TCTGCATGGTATTAAAATTTATAATAACTTCTCTCTTTCTCTTCCATGTGAATATAGGAACTTAACGCAAATAGGCCAGCTACACCAACTCGGGGTCGACCTCAAGTACCCAATGACCGAGGTTCTCTTGCTTGATTTAATGATAATTCATACATTCTATTTGCTATATATATATTAGAGCTTATTTTTATATCTTAGATAATTGATGTTCTTTATCAGAGCATGGTGATGATGCTTTATGGAAACCTCCTCTTATTGGTTGAGACCTGACAAGTAATGGTTGTCAGGAGATTGATAATTCGACCTTCCAGAAAAAAGAAAAGAAAAAATAGAGAGACTGTATATGGTCACGTGATTGATCATTCTTCGGATAATGAAGACGGACAGGTTCAGGGTGGGGAAATATTTACGAAAATACAATAGCTTGAAGAGAGGAGATTGGTTTTGGGTGTCAAGAGATTGATAATTTGACCTTCCATATGTACATTGAGCAACAATCAGGTAGAAATTAGTTTGGTTCTGTATCTTGTGGAAGAGTAGTTATGGGTATTTTTTAAGGTCAACATAGGTTTTGGTTTGTTGTCGAGGTTGTATTTTTGTGTTCGTTTTTGGTAAGATGTCCATGAGGTCCCTATATGTATTCGGCACATATTTATTGCAAGTTTGCTCGGGGTGTGTCTTATAGGCTTTGCTTTCTGTAATATGTTCATCTGTACTATGTAACATATGTGTGAGTAACTTTTCAACTGAAAATATAGAAAAAGGTGGAGGAGGTTTTGCTCTTGAAATTCTGTTATTCAGGTTTTGATTTCCACTGTGTTATCCCAAGTGCTGCCTCAGCAACCAAACATATAAATTTAAACTTTATAGTTGAGAGTTTAAAATTGAAGCCCTTTTATGCATCATGTAAAAGAAATTGTGCGTCGTGTAAAAGTTAGTTCCGGATGTGGAAAAATAAAAATAGTTATGAAGGAAAAGTATAGAAAAGTTACTGTTGACTATTTGATGGTACAAAAAGATGCTATTTGTTTTATTTTTTTAATACTCCTATATGACAAAAATTCAGTGCCACTATGGAGACAGAAAGAAAAAAAGGACCAGCCATGGTGGAGTATCGATTCAATGTTGATAAAGATTCTGCCAGTTTGTATGTCACATTGTCACGTATCTGATTCTTATCCCATCGCACTAACCAAAATTTTGCTAGTTTAGGTAAATGAAGGGTTTTTGTAATACGAATAACTGAGTTGAAAAAAATGTATATATACTTAAAGATCGGCAAATACGGGAATATACACCACGGCTTAAGCCAATCGATGTGCAATAGGATTACTTAACAAACAAACACGTAAACATTATATCTAGGGCATTTGACTATTTGTCTCACATCAATCGGGAATTGGTGTAGACGTTGATTCTGATTTTGATTCCATCCTATCTAAAAATGTGGAGTGTTAAAAGTTAATGATAGGTATCATTTTGGGAATGGTTTTGGATCTTATTATGGAATTTTGTGATTATCATGAGCTTAACAAAAATATTGAGATCAATTTTTGTGTTACCCTCGTTTACTATCAGTCTCGTCTTTCATCCACCTTTATGAAAACTCATACTTATAACCTTTCATTGTTTCTTTAATATCAAATTTATTAAATACTTTTCAAGACTTTTCCCCATTAAATGGACAGAAACAGATTACACACAACGCTTGTACATGGGAATTATCAATCTCACTTACAAACCCTACCCAACATTTTCCAAACTTCAAAGCATTTAATGATTATTGATACATGCATCATGTTCCAAAAATAAAACCAAATAGACCAAGACGTGACAATAGTAAGAACCTCGTTTATTAATATATAGACAATGGGAAGATAAAGGAGATTTCCACCATAATGCAAAGCCAAAATATACTCTCACTGTCTCACACCATGTAACTCAACGATTTGGGAGGATTTTGCATAGCTACATGATAGCGACATATATAGAAAATATAAACGGCCCAGTACATATAGTACTTGTTAAAATGATTTCCATCTTTTTTAGTACTCAAATGCCAAAGTACACTTTTTCTCCCCTTCTTATGCTTTATTTCATTACATAGTCTCTCAAAATAGTACCAGTACTAAAGAATCGAGAGAAATTGCGATTTTAAAAAGTAAGGGAGGTAAATACAACATTATCATAAAATTACAAATAGTAGTAACTAGTAATAACTTATAATGGATAATATAGGATTAAATCTTGGATTAGGATTTAGGAGGTAGCAATGCAGCAAGGCTCCCAAAAGAGAAGTGACTTCTTATTATCATTGCAACCTCTCATTAAGTAGTCTCCCAGCTTATTCCCACTCAACAGTTCCATCTCCTTATTTCGATTCATCTTCGGACCAATGACATTTTGCGTGTACTTATTTAGGGGTAATTTTTCTTGCGTGATCGGTTTGCTTGTCCAAAAATACTCATTTGTATTGAACGACGCTGCGATGGGTGATGTCATCACTTTTGCCATCCTAGTTGGTCGAGGAAGTGACTGTGATAGTGTTGTGTAGTCCTCTATTTCCAACTCCATCTTAACTAAATCAACTTTTTTTTTGGTCTTCTCACCCCATTTAGGATCCCTATTGCTCAAACCCATAAGATTCTTCATCAATAGGGCTGACCTATGGACATATATAACCCTACTTGAATAGTCTTGCCCTTTATTTATAACAATCCCATGCTCTTTATCATTATTCTCCAACTCAAATTTCTCTATCACTTCTTCCTCATCCTCATCTTCTTCATTGGTTTCTTCCTCATCTTCTTTTTCTTCCTCAAAGTAATTAAGCATGTTCTCCTCAACATCGTCTACATCATCTTCTATGTCTAGTTCGTGGGCAAGGCTAGTTTTGGCAAATGTGAGGCGAAGGCAACCATTTTCACGATGTGCTGAGAAGCAATTTTGAGAGGGGATGGCAACGGCTTCAAGGACCAACCGCCCATCTTCACGACGCGGTTGCATGTGAAGGGATGGTCCGTCCCTTGGAGCCAAGGAAGGAAGTGGAGGAGGAAATGACTTGTGTGGTGATGTTTTCTTGCTAGAAGAAATATTATTAAACTTTGCCACATGTGGCTGTAAGTGCACTATTATTTCGTCTACTTCTATGTCTCCAGTTTCGGAGGAAGGATAGGAAGAGAATTTTTCGGATCCTGTTTCGGATCCGAGGCTTTCTGTACAAATCTCAAGGCTCTTCTCACTCAAGGAGCTAGTTGATCTTCTCACAAGAGGGTGAATATAAGGAGGAGGAAGGGTTGAATTTTCCTTCTCATTCGCCATTTTGGATATGATTGAGCTCCATATGTCATCTCGACTAGGCGCTTCAACCTCCTTGTGAGAAGAATTGTTGTCGTATTTTTCATTAAATTCTTGGGAGGAAGCAATTCTTTTCATGGGGGGACTAGAAAAGCCGTTTTGAGTCAGCCATTTCTCTGAGGACATATCCGCCGAAAGAGTCCGCCTCAAAGAGGCCGCTGGATCATGATCAGACCCGAGAATCGAGACTATTCCTTGCTGGAGAGTTGTGCTTGACATCTTGAAATGCCTCGACTCTTGCCTGCATAAAAGTTTGTGATTTAGTGTTACGAAGCATGCATACAAGAAAATCCAAGATGCTAAAACACATAGTAGTATAAGTTTACTTGGAAGCTAACAAGGCTCAAGTTACAAAGTTAGATAGGAGACAAAAGCATGTAAGTGAGTAAAACATAGGCAAGTAAAAAGTAATTTACAGATTGACTAAGGCAGTTGCTTTTTTTTTTTTTTTTTTTGTTGTTTTATAAATGGAAAAGAAATACGACATTTATGTAAATTTACCTGAAGAAAAAGAGTCGATGCAGAGCAAATGATATTGTATGAGGATATGACTTATGAAGTTGGCTTAAATGCAGAAGCAAGGAATGGGGATTGTTGGGTATTTGTAGGACTTTTAAAGTTTATGGAACCTGTCCAATGGGTCCCTCTTACGACATCCCCATGATAGATTTTTGTGTCTTTTTTTCTATTTTACTATTGAAATATTCGAACACATCACCAGTTGCTAGGATGGTAAGGAAAATAAATTATTTGGTCATTTAAGAAGATAATCATGTCATGTGTTCATCCACGTATGTATACGAGTATTTGTTTGTTCACATGTGTGAACTTGTGTGAGCATGACCTAAACCAAGTCGAACAAAACAAATCGATCCGACCCAACCGAACTAAGGCGTTTTATTCTAATATTTTGTGTACTCATGATTCGATATGTGTTATAGTTCCGTGTTATTTAGCGATATTATGGTCCATGTTCATCTTTACTAAAACATATTTTGATTTTATTATTAATTGGAAGTTCAAACCGACTAAGGTTATCCAAACAAAACTGATTATTTGTTGTTTGGTTTGATTTGGTTTTGAGTGTTTAATTTATTTGGTTCGCATTTTCGGCAAAAACCAAACTAAACCGATTTCTACTCGCCCTTATTTACCCCTTTTTCAACGTCTGTCTAAATAATTTCTCTGTATGAAGACGGGTATGTACAACTTAAGGATTTGGTTTTTTCTCTCAACCTTAAATAATTGTGACAAATAGGTTATATTATTGAGCAAGAAAGAGATTTGTACGACAAGGTCCGCCTCAGCTTACATAACTAGGAAAATTCCATTTTGGTAACTGTATACGTTTCATTTCGTTTGCATTTCGTTTGCCAGCTATATGATCTACATCCCCGTTCTTACCAGCTAACTAGTTTTTTTTAGTATTCGCGAAATTGAGAAAATACACATTTAATGAATCATAACTTGAAGGCAAATAGTCTCTCTTTGTGCATGCCCCATCGCTCACCACAACCTCACCGCTATATCCATCAAGACATGCCTTCTCACACACTTTATCTCGTGCTTGTCACCGCTCGCTATTGTTGTTGATCAGATGTCAATTGCTTTTGTAAAATAGTTCAATGATTTTTTTTTTGAAACATTCTAAATAACAAGATGATTAACATTCTCATTTTTACAATGGTCTGGTGAAAACGTAAACTAGTGGAACAGTTTAATCAGGAAAGGATCCAGTAATGGGGGACACAGATATATTGAGATCAATATAATACAATTTTCACCTTCCAAAAAAAGATAATGCAATTTTCAGATCAGTTTCAAACAAACGACCAAATGATCTATTGAGTTTTAACGATCATGGGTTTTTTTTTCTATCGTTGAAGCAGAATTTGATAAAAAAAGAACTAAAACTGTGAACTGAAAAAAAATAAAAAAAATAAGTGACCTCTTGAGCAAAATTTGATAAAGAAAAAACTAAAAATGAAAAAACATGAAATAAACAATAAGGTAAAAAGGACCAATTATGAAATATACAATGAGCCAACGTGTCATATTCTAAGCTAAGGGACCGCACTTGTTTTGTCCTTTAGAGCGAAAGCTTTACCAGAGATAAATTGCATATTACTTCACCTATATAAGTTTTATACCGTAACAAATAAACCTGAAATAATCAGAAGGATCATGTTTTTCTATATACGACTAATTATGTAATTTCCAGGAATAAAAAATCAGACATAAATATACAATTAATCAAAACATATTACCAAAATATATAGCAGTTAAATTTTTTTTTCCAAAACATACAAAAATACAATTACATATATTTATTAAAATTGTATGTTTTGTGAATAAAAATTTTGGTTTGTAGTTTTTGATAATTAGATTTGAAAGTTTATATGTTTTTGTTAATTTTCCTTTAAAAATTTTGGAGTCACGTGATGCATGCCCTAACTTGGATCCGCTACCTCATGATATGCCGAGTAGTAAAAAAGTTGATATTGTTGTGTGACATATTAGCTCGTTATATAGATATATAGAGATATGTATAGATATAGAGAGAGATAGGAGAAACAACAGACGAAGTGTTTATTCATTAATATGAATGTAGAGAGATACATCAAGAGACCTCTGACCCTCTTTATATAATAGAGGGTAGAGTTACATATGCTAGGAAAGTCCAAGATAGACCCAATAATATCCTACAACACTCCCCCTTTGGACGTCTTGATTTCTTCGTCTTCATGCTGTCGATGTGAGTCGAGTTCATTCGCAGTGCTAAACACATAAAAACCTTAGGGCCGGAAAACCCAGTGTGGGACAAAACCGGTACCTAGGAGAAACTGTGTAGCCGAATGATATATGCCGAAATATCATGTAAGTAACTAACCACAAAACAGTGTGCCTCATCAAAACCTTGCCAGAGCAAACCCAATGGGAAAATCTCTAGTCGAAGGAAAAAGAGTGCAACAATGGTAGTCGTAGGGATCAACCACAAAACAGGTGCCTCATCAAAACCTTGCTAGAGTAAACCCAGTGGGAAAAAATCTCTAGTCGAAGGACAAAAGAGTACACAGTGGTAAGAAGTATACAACAGGATACTCCCCCTAATTTCGGCAATCTTAAGTGAGATATGATAGGAACGTGTCTCGCTAAAAACCTTGCCAAGGAAAACCCAGTGGGAAAAAACCTTGGTCTAAGGACAAAAAGAGTACACGAGCATGCGACTGGATGCTCCCCCTCACTTGCACACGACAGGGTGCGAGGATTTCGACTAAGTAGTAATTAGTGCAATAAGCATTCACCTGGATGCTCCCCCTCACTTGCACACGACTGAGTGCAATGATTTCATATTCGAATAAAGAGTACGAGCATTCGACTGGATGCCTCATTTACTTGCACACGACTATATGCAAGAAAATATAACGTGGAAAAAACCGAGCATTCGACAGGATGCTCTTAAACTTCATATGTGAAGATTTATTTCGGCAAGAAATGCTAAATAGCATAATCTAGTAATGTCTCTCTTAATCGATAATAACAAGTTGTCCTCAAATAAGACAAGTGTTTTATCTGGATCATGAGACAGAGCATATGTAATTCAAATATGGCTAATACGAGCTCGAAGCCATATACACTCTCTAGTCGTCTCATTGAGCACGAGTAGATCAGAGTGATTCGTTTGGAGTCATTCCAAGACCTCCAAGATATTGCCTTATTCCTAATGGTAAAGACATGCCATGTTAGGAATATCCCTTATGCGGGTCTGATAAGTAACCAACATCGGTATAACCGAAAAAGGGTTGCGTTAATTCGAGTACCGAAGGGGGTAGGTACACTCGATGACGCAAATGGGATAAGACAAGCCCTCATCCACAGTTACCTTAAGGTAATGGGAAAATGTCTTTTATGCCATTTCGATGGCAGCGTGTTAGCGCGATGCTGTGTCGAGCTATACCATTCACAGCAGACGAGATGTTCGTCCTAGCACATTAGACCAAGTACAATAATGCGCTTATTGTACTTAGATATGAACATCATGGTTCAATATCTCTTCATTGTCACATCAGGGACGGACTGGGTCTATATCAATGTCTAGTGATCGAACGATCATGGGAGAATCTGACGACTTAGCGTCATGATGAATACAACGTCATAACACCTTCTGGGTGTAGTCTGAATCATGGACTTAGATTCAATCTTTACGGGAGTCGATCATCAGGCCGAGTCACTACCGTTTCTTCCCAAGATCCTTCATCTCGAAGGCAAATCCAAAAATGGATCGCGTAATAAAACACGCAAGGGCATAATACTTGTTCAAGTATCCCAAGCTAATCAAGTACTCACTTAGGCGGTATACCACATCCGCTCGGATTATATTAATCCATATAATGAACGTCTCAGTTAATTGAGATCGTGTTCCGTGGTCAGGAACTACTTGATTTAAGCATTATGAAGTCACACAGGGACCTTCATCTATATCGCTTTGTCTAAATCCCTATAGAGATAAAACCGTGACCACATTCATGGCTGCATACTCAGTTTTTCGGAAACTACTAAACTGGTAAAGTAGGGGACTGTTATAATGTCCATTACAAGGAAATCAACCATCTCGTAATCAATTCCAAGGTGTGAGAGAAGCCATGCGCTACTAGGCGAGCATTCTACAATCTCATTATTCTCATCACTTTTCCTTACGAATAACCAAATAAACGAACTCGTTTAACATTGGTGGTGTTGGAGCTACAGGTCCGAACACACTTTCGCTAAGGAGTCTACTTGGATTGCAAGTTTCCATTAGGTCAGTCTATTCTACGTTGACTTCAGGCAACGGTACATGGTTCCCTGTCATAATTTGCTCATATTATCAGTCGTCACCGAATATATGAACAAGTAATCAATGACAGTCTCGTTTCGCTTCAATATCGTCTAAGATATCATGATCGACAGATATTTCGAGATTCTTAGGATGAGGAGGAAATCACACATCTCCTTACTCCTTTATAATCTCTTGCGACAAACGAGTTTCAGTTCACCACCTCTGGGGCTGAACGAATTAAGAACCGGTCAACTTCCTCGTATCTTAGGAAGGACGACAGACTGACGGCCGACGGCAGCGTCCTTTGCTTGGCGGGTTCGGCCAAAGCAACGTGTTACGACAGGAACACGGCGTCCAACAGGGACGTCTATCTTTGCAAGCATTTTGCAGCAGGTATAAATGATCTCGTGACATCTCATAAATTCATTAAATGCGTCTGGCATTTAGTTAGACTTGAGGGAGTCTATGCACTTACTTATCACTAAGTGCAGTTTTGGGGATCAAGCTAAGACTGAGTGGGTTATGCCACGTTACTTCACGTCGTTCCTTATTAACGGTAACGTGCAAATCTCCCCCTAACGACGGGGAGAACAGTCTTAGCGATGTCACTTTCGCATATCATGCGGTAAAGAGATCGCTTGCCAAGGTTACTCTATCAAATGATAGGCAGGAGATTCATAATCGACTTATGTCCCCTTCAGAGGTCCATATTTTGAACGCTAGAACGGCTCAATTAAAATATTAATTAATCACTCTAAACACGCGTTAATATGAGACTTCTGGCTCATAACCAGTAACCAGCTGGTACGCATATGGTGTTTGAGTGTCTATGGGCCTCATAACGGACCAATGCAGCAAAATAGCATAACCCCATACGGAAATATAAATCTTGATGCGCAAGACCAAGAAATGCGTGCAATCATTTGCAGTCGCATCATCAAACTTTCCGTGAGTCCATTTGGGTCTGAACATAATCGACAGGATGTTCAATTTCAATTTCCAAACTCAAGTAATTCAAATCGAAATTTCGATTATTACTCTTCGGAATTATCAAGTCGGCTAGACTTTTCAGGATAATCCGGATCATGAGCCATCAACTTAATGATAGGGCTAAAAGTTTGGAAAATGCTGCATTTATGTGGACAACATTAAAATGTGACCATATTGTCGATGCATCAACCATAACCATTTATATTTATGGTCCGTCTTATGGTTGGATAAGTCCACAATAACTCCTTCAATTCTTTACAAGAATTCTACGAGTTCATTTCGTGATCTTTACACATACTAGTCTTTCAAAGTGAGCATTAGTGGCATGAATTTCGGATTAATCACGAAATATATCCTCAAAGAGAATCCAAATGCGATGCGATTATAAATCAAGCATCGTCTTTTGACCCGGGAATATCTAATCCGGTCAATGCCACAATATCAAAATGCTCTTATCAATCGACGACAGGCGAATGATAGTAAAGACAATCATGTCTTAGCATTTAAATTCTTTATCATTCGACGACAGGCGAAATGATAAGGAAACTTTAAACGCTTTAAAGAATGTGATAGCAACCACTTGAAAGACATTCCAACTCCTCTAAAAATACGCTTTTGGTCGTATTGAATGGAGACTATGTAAAGAAATTTCAATTCTTTCATGAGCTATTACCAGGTAACACTGGTTTTCTCGAATATTTTATAACTCAACAAGGTACGGCAGGACCTACATGAGTATAAGACCTCATATTTGACAAATCAATTTGTTTTTACCAAAGATTTCGATTGGAACGACAGGTCCAGAATCGTTGTCACTGAGTACTCTTTTAGGCAAGTAGTTGGTGAAATTATGTGGTACACTGTTACCCACTATTTCCAAAAAAAACAACTACCCCACAAGTATTGCCTAAAATTTCATAATTTAAAGTTTGGTCACATTTGTCAAAGGAATTTGCTCAAAACACTTTAAATTATTTCGAGAAATTTCGTAAACAGGCAAACCATAATCCAAAAGTATGGTCCAAATGGAAAATAATAATCCAAATGGAAAACATAATCCAGATGAGCGAAAAAATGGCTCAATAATTTATCAAAATCAATAAAGAAAGGTATCAAACTCATTTGAGCCACAAAATCGGGGGTCTCAAAAGTTTCCTTTCAGTTAGCTTTAACCACATTAGCATCGGGTTTTTTTTACCTTTATAATAGTTTTGAACTATTTAAGGAGTAACCGTGCATGACCTTTGTCTTTATAGCATAGAGTTGCCTCCTTGAGCATGATCTCTTGCTTTGTGACAACGGGCCATATTGTTCCTTTCAATTACTGTCTTGAAGCCATAGGTTTTCGATTTTGACGATTGTCTAAAATCTCGCTTGGCTAGGCGATTCATCGGGATCGCGACAGTTCGAGACAAATAACACTTGTCTCGGTTCTCGATTCGTGGAAAAAAATATACACGAAGAGCATTAATATCAGGCAAACAATTCGCCATTGACCCAATAGGATTAAAACTACTCACCGGGGTAATTTTCTTCTCCAATAACAGATGGGCGATAAAGGAACATGGTGAATATAAATTCACGATACTGCTTATGGAATACAATTTCCAAGCTAGTATTTTGGTGAAGGATTGCTCCAATATGTCAATTTCAGACATTTGTTCACCATAGACGTCATCACGTCTCAAATGTGGCGGCGGAATAAAATCAACGCCTTAGCATTCATCCTGATGGTAACAACAAACTCGTGCTTTACTCATCAAAGATGGCATCCAAAAAAATTGGGCATCATATTTTCACACATCAGGGTGACTAACATGTGATGACGGAATAACATCAACGTCTAAACAGTCGCAAGTATGTTTTGCGATTTTTCTCATCATAGATGGCATCCAACATGTGTTGGGAGTTCTGGATTATTTTTCATATAAAACGACTGGTTTATATGTTTATGGTTTGCACAAGCATAAACTTTATTTCGAAACGACAGGTTCGAAAAATAGTTTTGCTTTTAATGTGAATAGGTTCTCATTGATCGAACGACAGGTCGATACAGAGACACCAATTCGGCGAAACATACATCACTATATAAACACACTCGGGGAAATTATTATTTAGTCAACCCCTTTCGGTAGCTCTACTTGAAAAACGACCAGGAAAGACGGTGAGGGTGGAGGGCACGAATGCCACTTAAAACCCGACCTCATTAGGATATCGACTTCCGCCTATATCTTTCCTAGACATCGTATCCAAATAGGTGAGCCTAGTTGGGAAAGGTTCATAATTTTTCCAACTTAAATGTGAAAATATATGATTTCGCAAATTTACATGTTGTACATATGTGTATATGGCAGTAAATAAATATCAATATGTTTCCTGTTTCCATGCTTAACAAATAATCGTAACATGGCAGTACATAGATTAAATATAGATTGTACCTCTCTATATTAACCACATATATATATAAACATGCAGTAAATATATTTTATTAATGGTAATTACAACATGCAATGGTGCAGTATATTTAATTACTAATTTACCATATCACATGCAGGGAGGGCAAATTTTAATTATTATACAGTATACATGCAAGTTCTATATATGGTAATTTTTAAAACCAATTTACCAATTACACTAGCAATATCTAAATAAATATTATACAAATCTATTGCTTTTATATGTAAATTTTATACATGGTAATTTACGCTACCAATATACATGCAAGAATCTGATTTTTCACGTAAGGAAATCAATTCTGAACTAAGAATAACTAAATATGCGTAACATGTACAAGTATGTAACGTTGGTTATAATTATAGCATATATCTATATAAGCCATGGTGTATTCAGTTGTACTATTTCTTGTTATTAACAAGTGTTGTGTATGTAGTACTATCTAATCACTTGTTGGCAGGCATGTATAAGTGTTTCTTAAGGAAAGAGGTTCTATATACCGGTTACATACACAAGGATGAACACACATGCATTATACTCTAAATCTGTAATTTTAATAGCATAGCCATGAACATGTATGTTTACTTATCAGAGAAAAACTTACCTGCAAAACCTACATGATTACATACACAGTATAATTGTTTTCTACATACCATACAACTATACAAGCACCAATATCCAGGACATAAACAAACATATTCATATGCCAGAGTTAAAAATATATGTACCGTACTCGTGGTATTTTGTAGAAGGCCGATATGACAAAAAAACTTTAAAGTTTGGCCGCTTATTTAAAACCCAATCTTCGAGCATATAAACCCTAGTTTTCAAACAAATACCCCAATCTTCTATCTTTTACTCCAATCTTCACGAGCAAAAGTGCTGATAACGTGTTGTGTGACATATTAGCTCGTTATATAGATATATAGAGATATGTATAGATATAGAGAGAGATAGGAGAAACAACAGACGAAGTGTTTATTCATTAATATGAATGTAGAGAGATACATCAAGAGACCTCTGACCCTCTTTATATAATAGAGGGTAGAGTTACATATGCTAGGAAAGTCCAAGATAGACCCAATAATATCCTACAACAGATATATATTAGTTAGAATAATAATGAATCCGTCTATTCAGGTATTTTGAAATAATATTTTGAACGATATAGTCTATATATTAACCTCGTTTTGATGAGTTATAAAGCCTTTTAATGTGATACTTCAATAGAAAACTGTCTCTTCAAATAAATATTCCGGTATACGGGTTTGGAATACATAACCTTCCTTTTCATAGATTAATTATGAATTATATTATGACCGTACAATTGATTAGGAAACGTGTATTGTTGTGCGATTTTCAATTTCGATGAGTGAATTAGAAAGTAATGTGTATTGATGGTGTGTCTTGCAATGCATAGGTGAATTTGAAGGGATTAATTAGACATAACAATTCAAAAGTTTTTTTTTTTAATTTTAAAAAAATTAATTACTCATGTATTACCCAAAGAAATTAGTTTTTGGTGGCTTAAAGTAGCTAAGATCACCCAAATTGATATGATACAAGAGTTATATATACACTAAATTGAGTCCAACAGGCAACATGCACGTACATCGTAATTAAAGGGTCTTAATACATAAATTACTAATTTATTTAAACAATTCATAATATGTTAGATTTTTTGAGAGACGTGAAATACACAAATGAAAAAAATTCTTTTGAGAAAGGTTCGGGTAAATTTAATGTGCAACAATCATTTTTAAGATAGTATATATATATATATTTTAATCATTTCTAAGATATTATTCTCTTGAGTATCTCTCTTATTGAAAAATAATTTTGATAGCAACTAAATGCATAGAGTCCCCAGCAGCCAGCCTACCCCATTCGAAGAAATAAAGTATGATGTATATTGGAAAATTTTCATCCAAAAAAGTTTCTACAATCATCTACTGTTGATTTGATTTTGTTCCCACTTACATTAAATTGAACGATGCAAATGAAAATGAAATCGCACATACTCATGCTAATTGGTAAATTACCCTATTGTTAAACATTAAATTTAGTATCATATAAAAATTGTTATGTCGCTAAAGTGGTTGTAGTTAAATTTTAGTAACAAATTATGTTGCTATTGTTACTAAATTGTTGTTAAAATTTAACCGCAATCAATTTATCAATATAACTCAAAAGTTTTATGATGCTAAATGAATTTTTTATTTTTATTTTTTTTTATAGTGGAAGCAAAAGTAACAGGACGACTAGATAAAAATAGCTTAGAAGGAAAGCAAAGGAATCGCTTTCATAGAGCACCATGATTGGGTAACAAAAAACCACGATCCACAATCTAGATAATCATCACTTATATTTATCTAAATTATTTTTAATAAAGAAGAATATTTATATGCATGAGAAACGAACAATGTTGTGTAAACGATGTTGTCACATCAATTTCTTTTTGGGAAAAGTCCTAAGAGACATCTGATGAATGGTTTTATTTTTATACGCTATATTATTAAATTGCAGCGGCCGATACTTTGTCCTTATTTACATAAAAGTAGTGATGTTGATATTATAAAACCATTATACTTGCTCTCTTTTATTCGTCCATTTACTTTTAAATTTTTTAAATTAAAGATAAAAACATTAATTTCCCACTGAGCTTGGAAAAAGGTTCATGTAAACTTCTTCGTCTTTACCCAAAATTCGATGCCTATTCAGAAAGTTTGATAGTATATTCTTTTGTACGTTATATTTAGCAAAATAACAAAAAACTACGGTTAAAGGCCGAGGGTTAGTTTTCTAACCAAAACACTTCCAATAACAAATTAGAATATCTGGAGAGATTAAAATATTAAAAGAAGAAAATTGGAGCTCGCTAAGTCTCCAAATTAAATGCCCTATCTTAATTTTTTTTAAAAAGAAGCTTATTAAAGGAATATTTATAGAGTAAATTTTGGAGTAAGCTTTTCGCTATGAATTATCATATATATATATAATCACATTTTCAGGAAAGTAGGAAACCTTCGTACAGAATGGACCTGCACGTATTTTGGTAATTCTAACTAAATGGTTTTTCGTTACTAAATGAGTAGTGTGTTTATACAAATACATTATAAATGCGTTTGTTCTCAGGGTACTCTTAAGCATCTCTCTAAATTTAAGGAGCATTTTTCTAATAAAAACAAGGAAACATACTAAAACTATTTGGTCACATAACCCTCCAAATTCCAATGATCGATAGGGCTTGGTGACCAAACTGTCATGAAAAATATTGAGAAAATGATGAAAAATTATATATAAATGATACTTAATTATCAAAAACTCGTATCATAAAAACACTATTAAGATCGGTACATACTATTTTATTTATTCCTATTATACTATTAAAATAAATGACACATCATCGTAGTTCTTCTCTTCCTATTAGATGCATTAAATAAAACTTAACATATCACGTAAATTAAATCACATGGGTGATTTAAAACTTAACATAATTATGCATTAATTAAATTATTTTTATGAGTTGAGAATCGTACTTGCCAAACTTACTATCTTTTATATGAGATGAGTATTTAAGTTTTTGGCAAATTAAGTACGTATTTATGTGCTAATTATTGATAACTAATAAATGGTACATGATGTTACTAAATATGATATATGATTATACTTATTTTTACTATTTGTTATTAAATATGATGCTATTTATTTTTACATTTTATTATTAAACTTGATGTTACATGATGCTACTACATATTACACGATACTACTATATACACGATACTAATACAAATGTTACATGATGATAGAATGGTACATATGCGGCTTATTTTTACTATTTATTTTAATTTTGATACTACATTGTATCTATCAAATGTTAAATAAGAGCTACGAATAATTGGTACATTATTTTTCCAAACATGTTGTAGATGTGGGGTTTTATAGGTTTAGTACACCAACCTATCGACTTTTAACGATTTGGGTACCCACCTTTCAAATTTTCCAATTTAGGTACCAACCTATCGGCTTTTAACGATTTGGGTACCACCGTCTTAATAAATCACGAAATTATGTTACGTGACATTTGACAAACATTAATTTGATATGCTAATTTGACAATTTTGCACAAAAATATGTCATCCTAGAAAAACTTTTAGCATATAATCCAAATTTAGCATATAATCCCAATTTTTGTTATTTGTGAAATTGGGTCAAATATTTTTATAGGATGACACATTTTTTTGCAAAATTATCAAATTAGCATATCAAATTAATGTTTGTCAAATGTCACGTGACATAATTTCGTGATTTATTAAGACGGTGGTACCCAAATTGTTAAAAGCCGATAGGTTGGTACCTAAATTGAAAAATTTGAAAGATGGGTACCCAAATCGTTAACCGTACTATAGTTTGGGATAGTAAATGTATTTTTTCCCTTGTGGATATTGATTTTTAATTTGCGGAGTGGTTTATGGAGAGAGAGTAAAAATGGTAATATTAGAGAATGATTTATGGAGAATTTGAGTGAATATTTATGAGATGATTTTTAATGAAATTTAATGGTATTTTTGTCTTATAAATTTACATATGTATCAAACCTTAAAAAAGAGATTTAAGAATTCGTGTTTTTAGAGATTATGTTTATTTTTATGTACTAATTGGCTAATCTTCCAAAAATATTATACGTAATAAAAGTATTCTGCGTTCCACCTAATTCTAATATAATTTTTTTAGGAAAATCTATGAAAATTTGGATCTCTTAGATAAAGAAAGTTCAATGAAATGCATGCTATGTTTGAAGATCTCTTAGATAATGCGTACTCTTAAACATACTTTCTTAAATAATTGTCATTCTTTATGTATACCTATATATATATATATGCATGAGTAGGATGAACAAGCAAACCCAAATGACTTAATTTCTACGGATTATTGGTGCGGGTATGCATATGTTTTCTAAAAGAAATGTTAAATCGTAAAAGTTTTGGTACGTTTCCATTGAAGCATTATCTAATTACTAATAGAGCAAAATGCAAATTTCCAAAATTTACATTTTCCTTTGTTTTAAAATAAGGAGAGACCAAAATGCAATTCCTTAAATCATATAGTTTGTATCAGTACTAATGGTGGCTATCAGCCTAATGTAGAACGATGACTTACATGAACATTATTTACACAAATGCAATAAAACTCATGTGGTTCACTGGTTCTATATATTGCGCATTTGAATCTTCAACGTCATAAAAAAGAATTAATGTGACATTTCCCATGTTCAGATAAACATTTCTTGTGGATTATCTTTTAATACTTTTTTTAGAAAGATTTTATACGCGCAGGCACAAAAAGTGAGACAGTGGAAATGAAGAAGATAAAATATTCGAAACCAACAACAAGGGTACGTAGCTTTTATGAGTTTAGAGCTCAACTATGGTAGCTTTTTTTGGCCTTTCTTCTTATCACCATATTAAACACTGACATCAAATAGGAAAAGATCCTTTCCATTATTAGACTGATCGATGAAAAGAAAGTGAAAGAAAATAGCAGAATATTTCAAGAAGAATTCTACTTTTTCACCACCAAAGAAAAAAGAAAGCGACGAATGATGGCATGACACGTATCAACAGAGCAATCGCCCATACCGTGTCGAGCAATGGTTTGCGTTAGGGGCTATTATTTATATTTTTTGTTGTGGTCCAAATATATATACCATAAATAAGCATATATGATGTTGAAATCAGCGGTGGGCAATTGGGCATGCATGGTCTTGGCTGGCTAGTTCAATCATGCATCAAAGTTTGAAAATTCACATATGTATTGCTAGCCACCTTTGCAGAATAATTGTATTGTATAATTGAATATTGGGGTTCAGTATGTGTATAAATTATAATATCTCATGTACAAGGATGAGTAATTGAGTATTGAATCAGGACACTTGGTTAATTAGTACGTAGTCCTCCTTTTAATTTTTTTGGGCCAAAGATTGCTATATATATTCTAGACTTTTACTATGTATTTTTATCGTGCAATCATTTCGGCTATTTCATGTTAATATATGAAGATGGGGTGCCAGTGCAACCCCTTCAAGTTATTGATATTAAAGAGTGAAAAAGCTCGTCACTTGTGTGATAAAACAAAAAAACTCATTACGCAAAAAGTTGATAGCGGAAAACCATATATAGACGAATTTTAAAATTAAAACAAAAGCATTACTAGAACTTAAATGAGACTGAACCAACAATTTGTAATTCTAATCCGGGGTAGGAATTCTGGAGGTGGGGTGCGGCGGGAAACGATGTTAGAGGCAGTGAATTTTAATTCGGTGATGCTAAAGGGAGATCGATCGTACGTTGTACTTGAAGCAAGAATTTCTTTTATTTCACGAGACTCGAGAATGTTTTTCATAAGCTTGGTAGAAATAGAATTTTTTTTACCATGATACGTATGCGTCTATGCGATTGTCTACCTAATTACGTATGATAGTATTTGAGTCGTGTACAATTCTGGTATGATTGGCTCTAGCTTTCTTGGCAAAAAAACACTGTTAACTTTTTTTTTTCCCACTATTTTTTCTGATTTCTATATACAGAACTCTTCACTGAGGGTGTAAGGACTTGTTGTTGGAAAAACATGTTAAATACATTGGTGTTTCCGAATGGTCGCTGGACCAACTTCGAGTCATTTTTACATGCGACAGCGCTAAGTTTTTTCTAACATACTCAACGTGGTTGAGTAGCCCGTGTGACGAGCTTCGCAACGGTATATCGCATGACCTATTTGGAGAATGGGTGTGAATACAAAGTGCCTTCAAAGTTGGGCTCTGGAAAGCTCAATTCTGGAAAAAACGAAATGGTAATGGAAAACCATTTAGAATAATCCCATATTGGAAGATTGAGAGTCAATTTCACAATATAAATACAATACCTACCCATGTAGTTGTTAAATTAATAAAATTCACATACCCATGAATGGGTTAGTGTGTACCACACGCGTGCTCGCTCATGTCTCGTGTCGCGGGTGTGGGATTTGAGATTTGGGATTTGGGATTTGTCTCGGGTCTCAGGTCAAAACCCGAATAGGGAGTTTTGTATAAAATACAAAAGCAGTCCCTAGAGTTTCCAGTAACAGAAACGCCAGCAATAAATGAGATTAATTGCTGCGGTTTTAGAATTAAATTGGGATTTGGGGAATGTATCGGGTCTTGGGCGTGGGATTTGGGGAATATCTTGGGTCTTGGGTCCAAACCCGAATAGAGAGTTTTGTATAAAATACAAAAGCAGTCCCTAGAGTTTTCAGCAACAGAAACGCCAGCAATAAATGAGATTAATTGCTGCGGTTTCAAAATTAAATTGAGCTGATTCTGGGGTGTAACTCCCAGAATTAATGACCACAATTATGGCTGCGGTTTCTATAGAGCCTATAAAAGGCAGTCCTCCCCCTCTCATTTCAGACACAACAACATACACACAACTCACAGCATAAGCATACATATTAGAGAGAGAGAACCGCACCACCAACAGCTCGACCTGTGGTTCGGTGCCGGTTTCCATACGAGCCACTCAGTGACAGGAGTTGTACCTTGGGAACAAAGTCCCGAAACCAGAAACCTTTAAAGGTGGTTCGGGAAATATTGTTTAAGGGAAACTGCCCAGCAGTTGCCTCTCCTTTTATATTTCTGTTCTTTCATTTCAGTACCTTTAAATTCTGTTTTTTACATTTCAGTCTTTAATTTCAGTCTTTAATTTCAGTCTTTTACATTCTGTAATTTAATTTTTCAGTACTGTTTACTTTCAGTATTTACTTTTCAGTCTTTTCTGTTTCTGTAATTTATATTATGTAATTTAATTTCAGTTCTGTTATTTCTTTTATTTACAGAAACAGTCCAGCAGTTTAGTAATTATACTATTCTGTTCTGGCAGTTTTCTTTAATTGTTAAACAGTCCAGCAGTTAGTATTTTACTATTCTGTTTGGCAGTTTCAAACAATTGCAATTCAGTCCAGCAGTTTAATAACTTATATTAAATCTGTCTGGAATTTAATTTGTGTAATTTAAATTCTGTATGAGTCAGGAATTGTAATTTATATTCCAATTGTGAGAAATAAAATTGTTTATTTCCATTGCAGTCATTTCTTATTTCGAGAATAGTAAAACCAAAAAAAGATATTGTTTAAGATTGTTGGTTTTACTATTTTCGAAATAAGAAAGGACCTTTTCTTTTTTATTTTATTTTGTTGACGTCTCGGGTTTTATTCTTGCAAAATAATTGCTAGCATACTAGAAATTGAAATTTGCAAATAGAATAAATCCGAACTAGTTTTAATCTTTTAATTCTAGAATATAATAAAGAGTTCTTAGTGAAATCAAAAGTGATTTGATTTTCACGCTAGAATCTCTTTTATTTGTTTTTTTATTCTTTTGAAGCAATGTAATTAAGTTATAATTAGTATTTGTGATTAATAATTTTAGTTTTCTTGCGAGAAACTAAACGGTTTTATATTGTCATTTCAGATGACTAATGAGGATCAAACACCCACCGTTTCTTCGGAAAACGTGCAGGGCGCAGTTGCGATTGGCAGTAGCCATAACATTGCGAGCGCTGCGAGTGGAGGGGCTCAGGCTCACTCAGGTCGAAGCTGCTGCGGCAAAGGCTGCGGCCGACCCCGCTGCGGCAGAGGCCGATGCTATGGCTGCGGCCGCAGCACAGGCTGCTGCTAAGGCTGCGGCCAAGGCAGCGCTTGTGGATGCGGCCAGGGCAAAGGGCAAGGCTCCGGCAACGCCGTCTATGCCAATGTTGCCAACCTCTCATTTAGAGAAGCCGGAAAAGTTTAGGGGCAACAACTTCAAACGTTGGCAGCAAAAGATGCTGTTTTATTTAACTGCCCTTAACCTGACCCGGTTTCTCAGGGAGTCTGCACCCGTCCTTAGCGAGGACGATGAGGACGTGCAGACGGTTTCGGAGGTGGAAGCGTGGAAACACGACGACTACCTATGCCGGAACTACATCCTGTGTGCTCTGGATGACACTCTCTTCAGTGTATTCGAGCCCAATGCTTCTGCGAAGGAGCTTTGGGAGTCTCTCGAAAGAAAGTACAAAGTGAATAACGTTGGCGCAAAGAAATTTGTCCTCACGGACTTTCATGAGTACATGATGACTGATGGGAAGAGTGTCATCGAGCAGGTTGAGGAACTCCAACTCATATACCATAGGCTTGAGGTTGAGGGGCTAGTTATCAACGAACCTTTCCAAGTGGCATTAATGATTGAGAAACTGCCACCTTCTTGGAAAGAGTTTCAAAACTACCTGAAATACAAGCGAAAGGCTATGACCTTGGAGGGACTCATTGAGAGGCTCAATGTTGAGCAAAGCAAATGCCGATCTGGAAGGAAAGGCGGTGGCGGAGCAGGCAACGCGGTTGCCAAGGCCCATGTGGTTGAGGATGATGTGTCTAAGCGGAAACGCTTTGACAGCGCAGTCGGTGCTTCTCTCAAGAAGAAATTCTTGGGAGACTGCTTTGTGTGCAACAAACCAGGCCATCGTGCCGCGGATTGTAAGATGCGCATCGACAAGCCCAACCCCCCCAAAGAGGAAGTTCCAAGGGAAAGGGAGGAAGAGGGCACCTGCTCATGCAAATGTGGCTGAGGGAGGAGATGATGCTGGACAGGACTATATGCACCTGAGTGTTGTGGTCTCGGAAGTGAACCTGGTGGGGAGCAACCCAAAGGAATGGTGGCTAGACACAGGCGTCACTAGTCACATCTGTGCCAGCAAGTGGATGTTCAAGACCTATTCGGTCGTGGACAATGAGAGCTGCTTCATGGGGAACTCGGCTACTTCCAAGGTGGAAGGAAAAGGAACCGTGATGCTGAAGACGACGTCGGGAAAGGAGCTGACACTGAACGGCGTGCTCCATGTGCCGAAAATTTGCAAGAATCTAGTCTCCGGCTCAGTGATGGTGAACAAAAGGTTTAAACTTGTATTTGAATCCGCAAAAATTGTAATCACCCTTAATGGAATGTATGTAGGCCGTGGCTATATGACCAACGGCATGTTTAAATTAAATGTTGGTACTCCGGCTCCTAAAGCCGAGTCTGCTATTGAGGGTACTAAGGCTGAGGTCAGTACCAAGAATAATGTAATCGTTAATATTGCCCAAGTGGCTAATAAAAGTTCGTTTGCTTATTCTTGTGATTCATTTAATTTATGGCATGGTAGATTAGGTCATGTGAATTCTAATTCTATGAAGAAATTAATATCACTAAACCTACTACCTAATTTTGTATTTAATAAACAACATAAATGTGAGATTTGTGTTGAAGCAAAATTAACTAAGTCTTCGTATCAACATATTGAACGAAGTACTGAACCTCTCAGTCTAATACACACGGATGTATGCGACTTAAAGTTTATACAAACGCGAGGAGGGAAAAAGTATTTCATCACGTTTATAAATGACTGTACTAGATACTGCTACGTCTACTTAATGAGAAGTAAAGACGAAGCGGCAGAGAAATTCGCTGTTTATAAGACCGAAGTAGAAAATCAACTCAATAAAAAGATTAAAATGTTGAGGAGTGATAGAGGCGGTGAATATGAGGCACCGTTTGCGCAGATATGCGCAGAAAATGGCATTATACATCAAACCACAGCCCCATACTCTCCGGAGCAGAATGGGGTTGCCGAGCGTAAGAATAGAACGCTCAAGGAAATGATGAATGTTATGTTAATAAGTTTTGGGTTACCCCAGAACATGTGGGGGGAAGCGCTGCTTTCCGCCAATTATGTATTGAACAAGCTACCGCATAAGAAGCGTGATAAACCACCTTATGAACTATGAAAAGGCCATCGGCCGAGCTATAAATTCTTAAGGGTTTGGGGTTGTCTTGCGAAGGTCCTTGTCTCGCTTCCGAAAAGAACGAGAATAGGGCCAAAGACGGTAGACTGTGTGTTCATAGGATATGCACAAAACAGTAGTGCTTATCGTTTTCTCGTGCACAAGTCGGATAATCCCGATGTGCATGTAGATACTATCATCGAAGCTCGAGAAGCTTCTTTCTTCGAGGAGATCTTTTCCCGCAAGTCTTCCATAACTGTAGAGACTGAGGAGTCAAACAGTGAGGAAAATGTGGGGGCAAGTGAACCGTTGGAGGAAGAAGAAGAAGAGCCTCGACGTAGTAAAAGAGCTAGAAAGGAAACGACTTTCGGTCCAGATTTTGTAACCTTCATGATAGAAGGCGAACCGGCGACATTCAAACAAGCAATGTCATCCCCGGAAGCCCAATATTGGGAGGAAGCGATCAACAATGAGGTTGAATCGATATTACAAAATCACACTTGAGAACTAGTGGATCTACCACCCGGGTGTAAGCCACTAGGACACAAGTGGATCTTCAAGAGGAAGAGAAAGCTCGATGGAACAATCGAGAAATACAAGGCAAGGCTTGTAGTGAAAGGTTTCAGACAAACCGAAGGTGTCGACTATTTCGACACCTATGCTCCTGTCTCCAGGAAGACGTCAATCCGGATAGTCATTGCTCTCGTAGCATTGTTCGATCTGGAAATACATCAAATGGATGTTAAAACGGCGTTCTTGAATGGTGAACTAGAAGAGGAGATATACATGGAACAACCGGATGGGTTTGTAGTTCCAGGTAAAGCACACAAGGTGTGTAAACTTGTGAAGTCCTTATATGGACTTAAACAAGCGCCTAAACAATGGCACGAAAAATTTGATAGAGTGATGCTATCAAACGGTTTTTGAATAAACGAATGTGACAAATGCGTCTACGTGAAAGGTAATGAAAAGGACTACGTGGTAGTCTGCCTCTACGTAGATGACATGATTATAATAGGGAGTATTGATAACATCAACTCCATTAAGAAAATGTTGTCACAAAAATTCGAGATGAAAGACTTGGGTGTCGCTAATGTTATACTTGGTATGAAAATTACCAAGACATCAGACGGATATGCGCTATCTCAAACTCACTATGATAGGCAGATGCTTGACAAATTTGATAAAGATAGTAGAGCTACATCCAGAACTCCGATAGAGATCTCAACCACCCTGAAAAAGAATTTTGGGGAGAGTGTGAGACAATTGGAATACTCTCGAATAATAGGCAGTCTGATGTACGTTATGAACTGTACTAGACCAGACATAGCCAACTCAGTGAGTATACTGAGTAGGTACACCAGTAATCCCAATGAGGAACACTGGAAGGCCATCATGAGACTTCTCAGATACATGAGATACACAGCCGACCGAGGGTTGCATTATACCAGATATCCAGCTGTACTGGAAGGGTATTCTGATGCAAATTGGATCTCGGATTCCAACAGTACACGATCCACTAGCGGATATGTGTTCGTGATGGGAGGAGCAGTTGTCTCATGGAGATCATCCAAGCAGACCTGCATAGCTAGATCAACTATGGAATCCGAGTTCATAGCGTTGGATCTAGCAACAGAAGAGGCTGACTGGCTAAGAAGCTTTTTGGAAGGAATTCCAATGTGGCCGAAACCTGTCCCAGCAATAAGCATGCACTGCGATAGTCAGTCGGCTATTGGGCGGGCACAGGATCATATGTATAATGGAAAGTCCCGACATATTCGTCGGAGACATAAATCCGTAAGAGAATTGTTAGCTAACGGCGTGGTGTCATTAGATTTTGTGAGATCTAAAGACAATATAGCGGATCCATTTACAAAAGGTTTGACTCAGGTAGGAGTTGAAGTTTCATCGAGGGGAATGGGGTTGAAGCCCATCAAACTGGAAACCTCCTCAGAGGCAACCCAACCCGAACTGGATTCTCCAGCGTCGGGTTCAATGGGAAAACCGAACTGTGGGGGTGACCGAACAAAGCACTCGGAAACTTAAGTTCCCAACCCGTTTCTAGGATGAAAGAGTGATAGACCTAGACCATCTTAAGGGTGGGCATGAGGCTCTTAATGAAAACAAATATCTCGAAGGTCGAGAGGGGTGAGTCAGGACACCCTTGACTTGAAATCACCTATGACGAGTGTGTATGGCCGATACTATGTGATGAGCCATGGGCTAAATCACTAGAACACTCGGTTGAATTTTGCCAAGGCAGTCCACGACCAAATATGGACAACAACCAAAGGGCTTAGTAAGTGGTGTAGATAGGACACTGTGTGCGCATTACCCTGGTATGCACAAACGCTAAAGGGTTCAAGGCTTAAAGGCTACCCAATAGTAGCATATCAGATTTTACGTCATTACGACAGGTTCAAGGCGCGCGCTACCTGTCCTTATGCAGTGAACTCTTGCGGTTCTCTCGTATGCATTTAGGATCATTTTTATTTTCAGCCAATTGCATTCATGTGGGGGATTGTTGGAAAAACATGTTAAATACATGGGTGTTTCCGAATGGTCGCTGGACCAACTTCGAGTCATTTTTACATGCGATAGCGCTAAGTTGTTTATACCATACTCAATGTGGTTGAGTAGCCCGTGTGACGAGCTTCGCAACGGTATATCGCATGACCTATTTGGAGAATGGGTGTGAATACAAAGTGGCTTCAAAGTTGGGCTCTCGAAAGCTCAATTCTGGAAAAAACGAAATGGTAATGGAAAACCATTTAGAATAATCCCATATTGGAAGATTGAGAGTCAATTTCACAATATAAATACAATACCTACCCATGTAGTTGTTAAACTAATAAAGTCCACATACCCATGAATGGGTTAGTGTGTACCACACACGCGCGCTCGCTCGTGTCGCGGGCGCGAGCTTGGGCTTGGGCTTGGGCTTGGGATTGGGATTTGGGATTTGGGATTTAGGGAATGTCTCGGTTCTTGGGTCTTGGGTCCAAACCCGAATAGGGAGTTTTGTATAAAATACAAAAGCAGTCCCTAGAGTTTTCAGCAACAGAAACGCCAGCAATAAATGAGATTAATTGATGCGGTTTCAGAATTAAATTGAGCGGATTCTGGGGGTGTAACTCCCAGAATTAATGACCACAATTATGGCTGCGGTTTCTATAGAGCCTATAAAAGGCAGGCATCCCCCTCTCATTTCAGACACAACAACATACATACAACTCACAGCATAAACATACATATTAGAGAGAGAGAACCGCACCACCAACAGCTCGACCTGTGGTTCGGTGCCGGTTTCCATATGAGCCACTCAGTGACAGGAGTTGTACCTTGGGAACAAAGTCCCAAAACCAGAAACCTTTAAAGGTGGTTCGGGAAATATTGTTTAAGGGAAACTGCCCAGCAGTTGCCTCTCCTTTTATATTTCTGTGCTTTCATTTCAGTACCTTTAAATTCTGTTTTTTACATTTCAGTATTTAATTTCAGTCTTTTACATTCTGTAATTTAATTTTCCACTACTGTTTACTTTCAGTATTACTTTTCAGTCTTTTCTGTTTCTGTAATTTATATTCTGTAATTTAATTTCAGTTCTGTTATTTCTTTTATTTACAGAAACAGTCCAGCAGTTTAGTAATTATACTATTCTGTTCTGGCAGTTTTCTTTAATTGTTAAACAGTCCAGCAGTTAGTATTTTACTATTCTGTTTGGCAGTTTTAAACAATTACAATTCAGTCCAGCAGTTTAATAACTTATATTTAATCTGTCTGGAATTTAATTTGTGTAATTTAAATTCTGTACGAGTCAGGAATTCTAATTTATATTCCAATTGTGAGAAATAAAATTGTTTATTTCCATTGCAGTCCTTTGTTATTTACATTATTACTTTTCGATATAGTAAAAAAAACCAACACTTGTTTTCCTTTTAACTTGAATAATCGTGATCCTGAACAATTCAAGAAAATTGGGAAATTGAAGAATTTCATAATGAACCGGACTGTGCAATCTCAGACCCTCTTAGATTTGCTACAGACCCTTAGTCTGTATTATCAAGTCCGGCTTGCGTACATAACTATCCGGTCTATACAAACACACAAAGTTTACCTTGGGTCTTTTGTTTGTAAATATACAGCTAAACAAGATGAATTATTCCACACATTGGAGTGCAACTTAAGTACCTCTCTCGCTTTATCTTTTAAACTTTTTGTGCAATTCGCTTGAAGAACCATACAAAGCTTGGACACAGCTCCTAAACTCAACATCTCCTTGAGAGTTTCTTTAGTTGCTGAAAATCTAGCAATTAGGGTTAGTATATGTATTGCTCTATCATCCGTCGCGCATGAAACCCTCAAAATCCGTTTAGCTACCATAGCAATGCCACCCCCGTGCTTAAGAAGCTGAGCTCTACCATCGGCACAAGAACACAAGTGAGCTAAAAGACAAAACGTTAGCTCAGTCATATTTTTTCGGGTGTCATTATTTAGCTCGAGGTCAATCAGATTGAAAATGGCTCCTAATTCTATCATCTTCATTCGATTTCTTCCCCAAGGGCACACGTCTATAAGGATTTGCAAAGCTGTTTTCGCATTTTTTTTGAGATTTCCAATTTCAATCATTTTCAAAATTTCTTGATGAAAATCTAGTCCAAGCCTGTCGAGCAAAGCCGAACTTGCAACCCCAATGATCAATTTAATGACCAATAAAGCTTGTGTTTTGACACTAATTTCCGAGTGAAATCGTAAAACCCACAATAGAGATTGTAATATTTTGTTACCATCCTTGATCACCATTTGCTTTACATCATTTGTTGGGCTCCATATTAGATTAATAATTGCCAGTGCTTCTTCAAGACCATTTATCCTTCCCTCGTCAGAAATTCTAGTTACAAACAAAAACATGGATTTTATAACTCCGGCTTCAGTCATACAAGCCTTGTTTTTCTCATTGTCCTTTGCAAGTTCCATCAATTTGTTCAATGCTTTTACACATACGAGAGGATTGTGGACTTCTCGGATTAGTTTTAGAACAATTGATTTTTCAAGGGGACATTTTGGAGTTGGGATCCGATCCACTCCAAATTTAGCATTTGCGACGCACCATGCTTGGATAAGACGCCTAAGTGTGTGGTTAGGAGTTAGGTCTGAGTCGGATGTCATAGGTTGCTTTGTGATTGGACATGTGGCATCATTGGTTGTTGATAGCCAATGCTCAATGCTTTTTCGGTCGTATGTCATGCCCGAGACAGTTATAACCGGGTCGTTCATTATTTGGAGAGAAATTGGGCATATGAAGTAATGAGGTATGTCGATCTCTTCCATTTATGCTAAGGAAAAAGTTTGAAAAGAGAGAGGAAGGAGAAGGAAAAGAGCTTCAATGTAGATATATGAAAAATGTAACATATTTAAAGAGGTACATCTCATTCTCAATTCCATCCATGTTGATGAACTAAAATGTTGAAATCTTCAAACCAAATAATACAGACTTAGAAAGCAAAGCTAGGAAGGTAGGATAGTATGAGAGAATGGCTGCTTTTTTATTCTCAGGGTTTGAATTGAAAAGTTGAATTTCTAGAAAAGTAAACGGTGTTTACACTAGTTAGCCTTTTTTGCCTCATACGATATCTTTTGCCGGTCAAACTTATTGTTTAACCAATTACTACCAATTAAGATAAAGTTATTATGCTGGAATATTTATAAGGTACTTTTTTATTTATTTATTTATTAATAAGAGTTAAAGTGTCATGATTGCTATATCTTTTGACGCCAAACTGAAGAAGATAAAATCTTTGTAATAAAAACTTGAAACTAATTATTTGTATCAAACTGCTCTTTTTGTGAGCTCGCTTGAGGCAACAACATGTTTACATGTTATGTTCCAAGTTTTTCCTTTGTTCTTTTAATATAATTCTTAATTACCAAAAAAAAAAAAAAAGAGCTAAAACTAAATTTTCATAAATAGAAACAGTGCATTTGATAATAACAGCCAATTACACTACGTCCATGCATCATACTTTGCGGTCAACTCCAGCCACTTAAAACATTTTTTTTCAAATACACACTGTTTTTGACTTTTTTTTTTTTATGACAAATTGGCCACGGAGTAGCTCTTGTATAGTATACCGACTTAATTTGTCCATGTGATAAAAGTCCAGCATTGGAAAATTGGAATGCTTCCTTATTTTTGAACGACTAGGCAAATAGTGTGGGCGATTCCAGATTATTTCCTGTGGCCATTATTATTAAGGTATTAAATCATGTATGCTTTAAAGCCAACCCGATTATATATTCATATAAACAACACTAGTCCGATCACGACCCCAATTTTTAATACCTCAATTAAAAATTAAAACTAGACAAAACGACCAACAGTCTGTTACTTTGAGTTGGATTTACGAATTGCTTCTTTACTTTTGAATATATACAAGAGTCGGATACTCGGATCGTGACACACCAATTTTTAATACCTCAATTAAAATTAGACAAAACAACTGACTAACAGTCTGTTACTTTGAGTTGCATATAAAAACTGCTTCTTTACTTTTTCTGGCCAAATTATTTGTTGACTTATATATGCATGCATTTGCATAATTACGTAATTGACAATTTTCTAATTCGAGCGTGTTTTGCTCAATTGCTCTTTATAATCTTCATTTAGAAAATACCTCACGCTATAAATATCAGTAACGCTATAGAGCTGACTCAACCAGACTAATTGTCAGACAGTACTTTATGTAATTTTTAGAATTTTTTTGACATTCCAAACAAAACAAAAATAAAAATTCAAATATAATACTTATGCGACCCTAGTTGAGACTACTCTAAACTTAAATATTAATTAAAAATATTTAAATTTTTTAATGATTTTAATATATTTTATTTGACGATTCAACAAAATAAAAAACTAAATATAATATTATATAACCCTATTTGAGACTAGCATAACGTTAAATATTAATTAAAAATATTAAATATATGACCGAATAGCAGTCTTTTTAATTTCGGGAAGAAAATGAAATTCTAAATTTACATTGAGTACTGGTGTGTTGAGAGTTTGGTTGTATCTGACTCATTAGCATGATTAGTACATGATTCGTGTTTGCCCTTAAAGTTAAATTACTCCCTTAAATCTCCACGGATTGCTGTTGAAGCTCGCTTATGGAGGTCCAGAAATCGCCAGACATTGGCGAGCGGTCGAAGATTACCGCTACTCTTCAGCTCATGATGGCATAAACCACCGGTCTTAAGATTCAGCGGCTAACGACAATGAGAAACCATTGTTTTAGCAGTGACCCGTTTCATAAACTATACGGTTTACAAATTATTTGTTCATGTATAATAAGATGATCGCAATAATCATTGTGTCAGTTATATATTTGCACGATGAATCTAAATGATGGGGAAAAGGCTACAAATTGGCCCATCATCTTCTGCATAGTTGTACACATAAAGATGAAACGATAGAATTACAACTCTTGACATTGAAAATTCTTCCTTATCTCTCCATCTATATGTATATGGCTGTAGAGAGATCATTAATCAACATCAATTATATAATGATAAAGCAGACAAATGAAAAACATACTTATCCCGTTCTAAAATAGTGTGTCACTTTGTATCTACGTGAAACTTTGACCGGCAAATATCTCCTGCTTAAATTGTTGAAATATAAATTTTTAAAATTTATTCATATAGTTTAGCATTTAAACTATGTGATTAACTTTTGAAAATTTCAATTTTAACAATTTAAGCATAAGATATTTACCGATCAAAATTACACGTATTTTCGTATAGGCATGACAATTTGGGAGGGAGGGAGTAGTAGTCACTTTTGGCTTTTTGAGATTCATCCCAAGTCACTTTTACTTTCCTTTATATTTTTAATAAAAGATTAAATATATTGTATACCAGTACCAAATTCAAATTACCCCAAAGGACATGTTATTTAGTGAACCAGCCAATTTAACATCAAAGTGATCGCTGCTAGTATAAATAGGTTAGGCACTTGGATTCTCTGTCTACCATATTTTTGGATATTCAATCACATTTGTCATAGTACAGCAGTCATGTTCTTTAGCTAATATACTTTCTTCCAATTTTAGGGTAATTACCCAACAATTACGTACTATTTTCTACATTTTCAAAATATGATATGGGGATGGTTACTCATAAAATACTACTGCAAATATTAAAAATTTAATCACACATCATCACCCCAAGCATCATCCCTCATATTTTGTCTTGAAACTATACGATCCCGTCGAGCCTGTTCTTGTTTCTTCAACTCTTTAGAACCAAACCCTTTAGTGGGCAACTTTATTCCCATTCCTTGAGCAATCAGCCTTGTAGCAGCACTTGTCGAGGTTTTAGGTCTTTCACGAGGAGGGTCAAGATCTATGAATATTTAGAGTAACAAACACGAGACATGTAATTTACCGAATTGAATGGAAAATACAGTGTATCATAAAGAGGTTTTATATGTACATGGACCAACAAGGTTGAGCAAACACTGAAGTTCTAAAAGAAAATAGATAAAAAGTCGGAAAAAAACAGATAGTACAAATCCAAAACCTTATTTTTGTTTACCTCCAATATTTCTAGTTTTCTCTTCATTATCATTCCTTTCTCGGAAACAAAATCAACCTTTCAGGCAAATTTTCAAATATACTTTCTTTATACAAACTGATTTCTTATCATAGCTATCAGAAAATTTACTCCACAGTTAAATAGAGAAAGAAGAGGGAGTAGTGAAATCACTCCTTATTTCCTATCCAAACATGAAAAATAAATTAAAAAAATAAAGAGTAAATACATATCCCTATACCTATTGAAGGGTTTGACTTTAAGACTGGGTCATTTTCATCAAGCACTCGCACTGTAAATGGACATTGAATCCGATTGCATACTTCAAGTGCTGCATTATCATAGCAGGGATAGAATGATTTCAGAGTAAATCCAATACCAATATTGACTGCATAAATGATAATGAAACAAAGAATCCAAAACTGGACAGTAGGTTGAACATGCGTTTACTAGACTTGTGCAAATTTGGAGTATTTGTCTATGCAAGCCTACAGGGGATGGAAAAAAATAATAAGAATTGTGTGAGTAAAAGCGAAACAACAGAAATTTGCTTTCAATACTTATAGCTGGTTCCCAAGTTGATTTTAAAAAAAAATCACATGAAGCAAAATCATCTTCCATTATCGGCACTCATAAAATCTACCTCTTATTGGACAAAGGTCGGTGCTACTAACTCAAAGTCACAATTGCATGTAAAACCCTGCCTTACAGCACACTATCAGTGAATCATTGTAGAGGTAGGAACATGATTACATGGAAAGGCATTATTCAGTTTAAAACAGTATACTTAAAGGCATTATAACATATGCCGTAAATACCCCTTTGTAGAGGTAGGAACATGATTACATGGAAAGGGGGAAAGGGAGATAATTTGGTAACACTTAAATAAATTGTAAAAACAAATTTATATACTACACCAATTATATAGAAATTACTTCAAATTACTTTAGCATTCTTATTTTGTCAATTATCATATTGTTCCACATTCCAAAGCAAACCACAAACCCAAAATAGCATTCTACATAAGCATAACCCCAAGGCACTGTGTGCGTAGATAGACAAGTAGCGTACTAAATTTCCGTAATACCCCAGCAATTACAAATTATGGCAACGACAATAGTCCACCAGCCTACCAGGATTTTAACAAATTTGTAGAGCGTACTATAAACACTAACAATTTGAATACCAATCCATACGTGTTTTACCAAATTGTTAATTCCAATGCCCTAATGCAGTGCATATATGGATTTTGGATAATGGCAGTCATCTAGTAATCACCTATATATAAACATGTATAAATGACAAAGGATATCAAATCGGCCGATTCCCCGGTGCAATAAGAGACTGTGTTCCAAAAAGAGAAGTACAGTGAAGAGCTCTGCCATAAACCCTAACTTTTAAATATCTTACATGTATAGAAGTTACCAAATTTTGAATTTGCATAAGAAAACAAACACTCATGATTTAAGAAAGTAAATAACCAGAACTGTTCAGAGATCAACTAGCCTTAATGCCCAAGCCACAATGACACATCACGCACAGAAAAAAAAAACTGGAACTTTAAAAAATCTGCAATGATATAAATTAGCACGCATAATCTAAGGAAAGAAAATTTACCAATTGTTGGTGACTTAAAAACTGCAAGTGCAACAGTATCACTGACCCAGCGGATCACAACCCCATGATCTTTAAAATTCTTTAGAAGCTTCTCTAGGTCAGTTGTTGTAGTGCTTGGAGGAAAATCAGTCAGAACAACAACATGACGTGTACCATAACTAACTAAAACAAACAAAACAAAACAAAACAAAAGATATATTAACTTACCACAATGCATACGATAAGGATCGTTGATTAAAACACGTGAGGACCTGATAAACAATAATTATTTACATAGCTTGATAATTATTAAAAATGCCCAAAACAGTTGAAATGAAGTCAATATTACATGTTTGGGGAATAAATAAGTATAAGTAACCTCCTTACTTGTTGAAATTAAAGCACTAAGGTTACATAAGTATGATGGTAACATACCAGTGGTTGCTGTAGTATCTATTTCAGCATTATGGCTTGCAATTTTATTTTCCGAATTATTAACAGGACCATCAGACTGCTGATTATTTTGCAATCCCTGTGCTGTATACGAGAATGTTCCCCTTCCACGCCGCTTAGGAGCTCCAGTTTCCACAATTTTTTCTTTAACCAAAGGTTTCGAAACATCAGACAAGCTCTGTTGAGGGAGTAATTTTTCTGGAGCAAGATCTGCTATAGCTTCCCAATCTACCAATCCGTGAAAATGCTTGTTAATCATAATCAGCAACCTAAGATATCTTTCCATTTTTCCTTTTTTTTCAATAGGTGAGGTAATGTATACAAAAACGACCTCTAAAAACAGTAAAAAGAGTATTAATATCATAAATTCATAATCAACAAAACAGCGTTTAATAATCCCTACAAATGCTCTAAATGTGTGTCGATTCAAGCTTATAATCCCTCGATCAATAAATAATAGTCCTGTTTTGAAAATCCAACTTTTTTTTATCAAGATGTGATAATTGCACTTAAATATTACTTAAACATCCCCCAATTCAGTTAAATCGCAAATTGTTTCATCTGTTTTAACTTACCATTGTGGTGTAGAAGGGGGGGAAAGTTCTTTAATCACTTTTTAGCTGCTAATTTGGGAAAACGACAATTTTGGGACGTCCAAAACTGTAACTATGGACTATTAAATAGGTGTGGATGATGGAGTATAAAGTATCAATCAAAGAGATATCAAGACTAAATGCGCTTAATTCAAGTTAAATGCTGAAAAAATCAGCCCACGTCTAAAAGGTTTCACTAACAGAAGTATGATAAAGAACACTGAAGAAAAGAAAAGAAAATAGAAGTTGAAAGTACCATCTTCCGGAAGTTCTTCGCCAGGCAAATCAATTTTGGACGATTCTGATGACTTATTCGCATGCCCTTCACAAAAACAATACTGTCCAACCGTTAATATCTAATATGTAAATAGAAAACGATTAACACAGTGGTATAATATCATTAGGATATTCTGATGCGCAATATGACTTGCGACAATGTAACCACACTATTATCCAATATTAGAAACTAGGTCCTTACAAAAGCACAAGCATCATTTTGACAATCAGTGCCAAGGAGAGAGATAATGTAGCATATCATAGACTAAGAAAAAACAATTACACCGTATATAGCTTGTATAAAGGAATAGACAATACCATCTGTGCGTGGCATAGCTTCTAATGGTGCGGAATTTTTTTGACCGGAGTCCAATGCAATCTTTATATTCCTGAATTTGGGGGGAAAGATAGAAACAATAGTAATTACAAGATAAACACCATAAAGAAAAATAAATAGAAATGCAAATATTTTCATCAAAATAAAATGAAACAGATGCAACCCAAGATTCTTTAGCTCGCACTACCATACTAAATGCATTATCCAGCACATGGTACTTCAATCAGAAAAGGGGAATATTGTTTCGAACATCTTTCAAATAGGCATTAATCTTAAAAAAGAGATGCTTATGGAAACACATTCTCGGGGGGAATCTAGTCTGCATAATCAATGTGTATTCAACAATACACCAAGTGATTCATACTTTTTCACTGGGGAAAAAATACATTTACTACCCCAAACTATAGTACGGTTAACGATTTGGGTACCCACCTTTCAAATTTTCCAATTTAGGTACCAACCTATCGGCTTTTAACGATTTGGGTACCACCGTCTTAATAAATCACGAAATTATGTCACGTGACATTTGGCAAACATTAATTTGATATGCTAATTTGACAATTTTGCATAAAAATATGTCATCCTATAAAAATATTTTCCTCAATTTCACAAATAACAAAAATTTGGATTATATGCTAAAAAAAATTATAGGATGACATATTTTTGTGCAAAATTGTCAAATTAGCATATCAAATTAATGTTTGTCAAATGTCACGTGACATAATTTCGTGATTTATTAAGACGGTGGTACCCAAATCGTTAAAAGCCGATAGGTTGGTACCTAAATTGGAAAATTTGAAAGGTGGGTACCCAAATCGTTAAAAGCCGATAGGTTGGTGTACTAAACCTATAAAACCCCTTTTTCACTGTGCTCACATGATAAACGAGGAAAAACAAATCCAATTGATTTTTTGGTTTACTAGAAAATGGAAACACTGCAAATGGCAAGAGATAAGAAAAAGGCGACATTAACGAACACCCACTTAGCACTTAGTGAAGCACTGGAGCTCAAATAGTTGAATAAAAAGAATTCCTCAATATCTTACAATAAACTAAACAAATAAATGAAGCCTCCCTAGAAACACCTAAGAATTATTCAACTATAGTCCCTCGATTGTTCCAAGTGGAATTGGATTTATTATTGCTCCTCACAATTAGTCCCTTGATCAGGAAATTTAAACAATATTTGTACACATAAATTGTTCCCTTATACTTTTTTCCTACAAATCTACAATGTTCTCTTCTTCAAGTTAAATAATGTCTCTACCGCAATCTGTAGAACACATAATGACAAGGATCCTTGATTTCTTGTTGTTACACGTTCGGAAAGGACAAAACATTGATACACACATCACATGGATCAAAAGTTCAAAGCATATAATACTAGTAGCATTTGTCAGATTTAAGACATTTGCAAACAATCCCTAAATGCATTAAATTGGGCACTAAAACAAAAACTGCCACGACTTTACCTTAATTATACGGTAAACAAGTGGTTATAACACTAGTGCTTCTCATGAACTGAATGAGACGATCAGACTAACGTATCTATTTTGTGTTCGGTTCTTTTAGTCAGGAAATTTGTGATCACTTGTTAAAAGTAAATATTATTATCGTCTTCGGTATTTTAGTAAAAATAAAGAACTCAGAACAAACATAGGAAAAAAAAACTCCACTCGGCTT
Source organism: Primula vulgaris (assembly GCA_963920805.1). Taxonomy (NCBI): domain Eukaryota; kingdom Viridiplantae; phylum Streptophyta; class Magnoliopsida; order Ericales; family Primulaceae; genus Primula; species Primula vulgaris. The sequence goes on along the minus strand of OY987212.1, from coordinate 5,680,532 downwards.
GTTCAATAGGGTCTGCGTTCGTGTTACATGTTAATATCCTATCCCTAAGTACATATTCAAGACTTATTTACTAGTTTCCTAAAAACACCATGTTAATTACAAGTGCAAACACTTTTACCCCTCAAATATAAATACACACACACTCATAAACCAGACGCGTCTAGTTTACCAGACGTATAATATATAAATATATATATATATATATATATATAATACTCCATCCGCCCCTAAATAATGAGTGTCCTGCTTCAAAAACGATTTCTTAGTTAATATATGAGGCTATAAGTGTAAAATTGAATGATTTAACAACCAAAAAGAGATATTTCAAAAACATAAAAACAAAAAATTTACTTAAAAAAAAGGAAAGGCGACACTTATTTTGGGACGTCGTGAAAAGGTAAGTATATGTTATGTGGCATTATTTGTAGTCTTACTTAAACGCCAGCTATAGCTGCTATACACAAGTCACCAGATTATCTAATTTTCGATAGAATAGAATTAATCGAACCCGTGTGATTGAATAGAATTAATCGAATTAGAAATATTAAATCTGTAGAAACTCAAGCTAATTACAATCTAATAGTTCATATCAAGTTATCAACCCCGTACCAAGTAAGTAAACAAAAAAAAAGGAGTTATTAAATAAAACCTAAAGCGAGAGTTGGCCTTTTCGATTTCACCGTCTGCCACGTGTTCGCTCCACCTTCTCTCTCCTATCTCTCTCTCCATCGCTACTCGCGCATTAACTCTTTTTATTTTTTCCAGTAAACCTTTTTTCCGTAATTTATTATACTCCTGCTATATTTAAAGTTATTTTGCAAATAAACCCCAAAAACTATGGATGTTTTGCAAATAGCTCCCACAAACGTTAATTTTGTTCTTTTAAGTTTTAATTAACCCCATAGGCTATCCATGTTTGATGTTTCACAGACTTATTTACGGAACCCCGTGCGAGTCAAGTGATTAGTCTAGGGATCGAGCCTCGAATCTTTCGAATATGCAATAAAAAATTGTACTAAGTTTTAATTCTCCATATGTATAAGTTACTTTTATTTATTCTCCATATGAGTTAGTGTTTTATAACAATTCTAACTTACAATATTTTTTTTTATGTAAAAGTGTTATTTAAACATTTAAACTATTTTTGTTTTAGAAAATGATAATATATACGTTACTTTCTTATGTAAGTTACTTTCCTGTATGATATGATTTCACTTAAAATACGTCAACTTTTAACTATCCAAAAAGTCAAATTTACTTGTTTTTTGTGAGTTTTTATTTATAATTTACTTTTTAAGGTGTAGTCGTTGTTTGTAATTTACTTGTTTTTTATAAGTACTTCTAGCTTAACGTAAGGATTACTTTCAAGTTATAAGTTATTTTCGAATTAACATACTTTTAACTTGTAAATTATTTTTAATTATTATTAGTTAGATTTAACATTATTAATTATTTTTAATCGTAAGCTATCTTTTGTTATGATCACACATTAGTAAAAGAATACATATGAGCACTAATTTAGCTGGACAACATATATTGTTTTTGATGGGTTCGCTAATAAATGACCAATAAGATGATATAGTGCCGGTCTAGGAACAAACCCAAAATTGATGCTTCATTCGTTATCAATTAATTGTTCATTACGAAACTATGTATAATTTTGACCGGTCAATAATTTGTATCAAAATTGTCGGAATGAAAATTTTCAAAAATTAATCATATAGTTCAAACATTAAATTATACGATTTAGTTTTAAAATTTATCATTTCAATAATTTTGATACATATTATAAAGCGATTAAAATCGTAAGGCCTACCGGTTACTGGAACCAAAACAAGTCGTTTGAGCAAATATGAGTTTCCCGCTAAACATATCAACCTCAACCCCTCTTTCATACCCACTCTCTCCTCAACCTTCTATCTCTAACAACCCTCTCCGAAACCGCAACATCCCTCTAGAAAACACCGCCGCCACAACCGACCCCACAGTCTCATGGACCTATTCCATTTCCCGTCACTGCCGCAACGGTGCAATAAACAAAGCAGTTTCCCATTTTACCCTCATGAGGCTCGAAAACATCGAGCCTAACCACGTAGCCTTCGTCTCTCTCATCTCTGCTTGCGCTCATTGCCCCTCTCTTCACACCCTCTCCCTCGATTTCTCCCTCCATGCCTACGTATGTAAACTGGGTCTCGAATGGAGTAACGTGAAAGTAGGCACCGCCATCGTTGGGTTTTACTCGAAACATGGTTTAGTTGATTTAGCTAGGAGAGGTATTAATGGGATTTGTTTAAAGAATAAAGTGAGTTGGAATAATATGCTAGATGGGTATATGAGGAATGGTGATTTTGAGTCGGCGGAGAAACTGTTCGATGAAATGCCTTACAGAGATGAGGTTTCTTGGACCACTATGATTAACGGGTTTTTGAAAAAAAAGGGCAGCTTGAGAATTCTTTGGCTTGGTGGTTTAGACCGGCGGAGCCACAACTCTAAACGAAACAAAATAAAAAAAGTTAAAATTAAAAAAAAGGAAACTGCAAAAGGTCAAACATTGTTACTTAATTTACAATCGACTCATACGGTCACACGTATCTTAAAAGGGATGCATAATAACATCGTTCGACAAACTTTTAAATATATCATTTTCAATATAAACTACTATATCATATCAACAAGAAAAAACCAATGAAGTTAACTAGTTAAATAAGTTACAAAGTGAAACAATAATTTTATTCTAAATAAACTAAAATAAGTCAACTGTAAATTTACCCAACTTAATTAATACGTGTAAATAACAAGGTAGATATTATGTAAACAAACTACTAAACAATTAAGAACATCTTCAATAGTGTTGTTATCTCTATTGTTAACTAAAATAGTTAGCTAACAATGCATCTTTTTATATCCATTAGTTGCGTTAAAGTATGTGTTATTTTTATAGTTGTTAAAAAAGTTGTTATAGTTAACAATATTTTTAATGTTTGTAACTGATGACGTGACAAACACATACCATAATTAACATTATTATCTCCTATAAATTCTCCCCATAAAAATAGTAATCGGTAAAATAAAAGAGAAATGGTTAATTAAAAATTGATAATATTATTAATGTGAAACTAATGTGCTTGTTAAATTTAAAATACATATGTGTCATTTAACACACTTTTAAACGATGATCTGTCAGTACTTAACATTAAAAAGTTAACAAAATTATTGTGGATGTTCTAACTAATTTAAAAGTCACAACTGATTTATAAATGTTCCATTAAGAATTTATGTTAATAAAAAACTAACTAAAATTTTCCCAAATTTATACATTACCTAGTTTTTTCTAATAAAAATCTATTAAAAATTATCCTAACTTTTTTAAGTAATTAACAATTGTTAAGCAAATAAGGATAGAATCAATAAATTACATTAGATTATTAATTTTACGAACTAGTTAACTAATTAGGATAAAAAAAAACTAAGAAAGAGAAAAAAAACAGTTGTGCCTCCAACCTATCTTGTTTTGGGAATAATAGGTATGACTAGTTATCGTAAAATAAAGTGGGTTTGAGCTTTGTTAGTGTTAATGTTATCGCTTATATATATAGAGAATTTTGTATATGCATAATACAAACTCTCTATTTAAATGAAATGCTAATTTTGTAATTAACTTAATATCCCATGTCTATTTTGATAAATTTTATATAAAAGTCACCCCACTAGCACCATACTGGTTCCGTCAGTGTTGGTTTATACAAATGCAGGTTTCGGGAGTGAAGCCTGATTATGTAACCATTGTATCGGTTTTATTTGCTTGTGCTGGTTTGGGAGCATTGGGTTTAGGCTTATTGGTTCATAAATTCGCGTTGGATAATAATTTGGGTGGTAATTTAAGAATTTGTAACGCGCTCATCGACATGTACTCTAGATGCGGGTGCATCGGGTTTGTTTCTCATGTTTTCGAGAATATGAGGTTTAGAAATGTGGTTTCGTGGAATTCGACGATTGTTGGGTTTTTCAATTAAATAAGTCATTTTTGGTCATGTTAGTATTGTACCAATTAACTTTGTCATGTGTATCCCACTTCTAACTAGTCTAGTTAAATCTTGACCACACTAATTGGCGAGGGAATGTCAGCATCCCTCGTCCGGGGCAGTATCCCCCCTCAGCAGGCAATCCGGGCCACGTCAACTCTAAGTGATGTGACGCCCCGGACTGGGGAGGCCGAGCTAAGCTCAGGCCGGCCTAGAAAGAAGCGTATCAAGTACGCTTCCCCAATTAATGTTGCTGCTCCCTTGGGGGACCCTTCTGGCGTTCCATCGACGTGGCCCAATCATATGCCACCCCCTGTGGGCCCCGGAAGAGGACAGTACTCTTGTCAGAGTCATAAATGACCTAACGCCGTTGGATCAGCATCTCACAGTACAGTGATCCAAGGGTTAATACACCTCTGGACCTTATTATAAATACCCCTCCTAATCCTACTTAGGAGGGGGACACAGAAAAAGAGCGAGAAGAGAGATAAAGCTAAAATAGTCCGGACTATAACTATACAACCTCCAACAACAGATACTACGTCCTGTAACCGGTCCGACCCCTCACCCTATACTATTTACCAACTTTCAATCTCCCACATACTGACTTGATCGTTGGAGAGGGAAAACCCGGCAACAACCCCGGGCCCCTGTTCGTTCCTTGTGCAGGCACGAAGAGCACACAACCGCCGGGGCAGACCTGACCCGCACCGGACCACCTCGGAAGATCGGAGCCAACGCGAAATTGATTAAGTCGAGCTTGGGAATAAAAACAGGCTCGCCACTAATTACTCACCCCCTCTCATTTATTTACTCTTCAATCTTATAATTATAATTAATCTTTTTAATAATTTTCAAATTTTCATGAATACATTACTTCTTTCTAGTCCTTAATAATTTTAATACAAAATATTAAAAAGAAAAGAAATAACAACAATTACATAGGTTTTAATTAGTTTAGTAAAATTGGATTTTCAAAAAAAGAAATATAAGTTTTTTCCCTCAAGTTTTGCATTAAAATTATTATATTACAGACCAAAAATAAGTAATGTACTCATTACAACAATAAAAATATTAATTATAATTATAAAGAGTAAATAAAGTAGAGAAGAGAGAAAATGATGTGGTTAAGATTTAACTAGGCTAGTTTTATGAGGGACACATGTTAAAAGTTAATTGGTACAACACTAATTAACATGACTAAAATCCACCCGACTCAAATAGAAACTAACTTCTTTTCAAAAAAAAAAATTATATATAAACTGTTGTGTGACATATTAGCTCGTTATAGATATATATAGAGATATGTATAGATATAGAGAGAGGTATGAGAGACAAGAATAAGGGAGGCTTTATTACTCATAATGCATGAATGAATCATCAAATAGAAGACCCCTAACCCTCTTTATATAGATAGAGGGGTAGGGTTACAAGTCCACTTGGGCCCATAAAGTACAAGCCCAATAGTCCAATAATATCTTACAACACTCCCCCTTTGGACGTCTTGAATTCTTCGTCTTCATGCAGTCGATCTGAGTCGAGTTCATTCGCAGTGCTAAACACATAAAAACCTTAGGGCCGGAAAACCCAGTGTGGGACAAAACCGGTACCTAGGAGAAACTGTGTAGCCGAATGATATATGCCGAAATATCATGTAAGTAACTAACCACAAAACAGTGTGCCTCATCAAAACCTTGTCAGAGCAAACCCAATGGGAAAATCTCTGATCGAAGGAAAAAAAGTGCAACAGTGGTAGTAGTAGGTGATCAACCACAAAACAGGTGCCTCATCAAAACCTTGCTAGAGTAAACCCAGTGGGAAAAACCTCTAGTCGAAGGACAAAAGAGTACACAGTGGTAAGAAGTATACAACCGGATACTCCCCCTAATTTCGGCAATCTTAAGTGAGATATGATGGGAACGTGTCTCGCTAAAAACCTTGCCAAGGAAAACCCAGTGGGAAAAAAACCTTGGTCTAAGGACAAAAAAGAGTACACGAGCATGCGACTGGATGCTCCCCCTCACTTGCACACGACAGGGTGCAAAGATTTCGACTAAGTAGTAATTAGTGCAATAAGCATTCACCTGGATGCTCCCCCTCACTTGCACATGACTGGGTGCAAATATTTCATATTCCAAGAAAGAGTACGAGCATTCGGGTGGATGCCTCATTTACTTACATACGACTGGATGCAAGAAAATCTAACGTGGAATAGAACGAGCATTCAACTGGATGCTCTTAAACTTCATTTGTGAAGATTAATTTCGGCGAGAAATGCTAAATAGCATAATGTAGTCATGTCTCTCTTGATCAATAACAACAAGTTGTCTTCTATGACAAGTGTTTTATCTGGATCGTGAGACAGAACATATGTAATTCAAATATGACTAATACTAGCTCGAAGCCATATACACTCTCTAGTCGTCTCATAGAGCACGAATAGACCAGAGTGATTCACTTGGAGTCATTCCAAGACCTCCAAGATGTCGCCTTATTCCTAATGGTAAAGACATACCATGTTAGGAATATCCCTTATGCGGGTCTGATAAGTAACCGGCATCGGTATAACCGAAAAAGGGTTGCGTTAATTCGAGTACCGAAGGGGGTAGGTACACTCGATGACGCAAATGGGATAAACTAGCCCACTTCCAAAATTACCATAAGGTAAGGGAACGTGTCTTTAGTGCCATTTCGATGGCAGCGTGTTAGCGCGATGTTGTGTCGAGCTATACCATTCACAGCAAACGAGATGTTCGTCCTAGCACATTAGACCAAGTACAATAATGCGCTTATTGTACTTAGATATGAACATCATGGTTCAATATCTCTTCATCGTCTCATCAGGGACGGACTGGGTCTATATCAATGTCTAGTGATCGAACGATCATGGGAGAATCTGACGACTTAGCGTCATGATGACTAAAACGTCATAACACCTTCTGGGTGTAGTCTGAATCATGGACTTAGATTCAATCTTTACGGGACTCAATCATCAGGTTGAGTCACTACCGTGTCTTCCCAAGATCCTTCATCTCGAAGGCAAATCCAAAAATGGATCGCGTAATAAAACACGCAAGGGCATAATACCTGTTCAAGTATCCCAAGCTAATCAAGTACTCACTTAGGCGGTATACCACATCCGCTCGGATTATATTAATCCATATAGTGAACGTCCCAGTCAATTGAGATCGTGTTCCATGGTCAGGAACTACTTGATTTAAGCACATGAAGTCACACAGGGACCTTCATCTATATCTCTTTGTCTAAATCCCCATAGAGATAAAACCGTGACCATATTCATGGCTGCATACTCAGTTTTTCGGAAACTACTAAACTGGTAAAGTAGGGGACTGTTATAATGTCCATTACGAGGAAATAACCCATCTCGTAACCAATTCCAAGATGTGAGAGAAGCCTTGCGCTACTAGGCGAGCATTCTACAATCTCATTATTCTCATCACTTTTCCTTACGAATAACCAAATAAACAAACTAGTTTAACATTGGTGGCGTTGGAGCTACAGGTCCGAACACACTTTCGCTAAGGAGTCTACTTGGATTGCAAGTTTCCATTAGTACAGTCTATTCTACGTTGACTTCAGGCAACGATACATGGTTCCCTATCATAATTTGTTCATATTATCAGTCGTCACCGAATATATGAACAAGTAATCAATGACAGTCTCGTTTCGCTTCAATATCGTCTAAGATATCATGATCGACAGATATTTCGAGATTCTTAGGATGAGGAGGAAATCACACATCTCCTTGATCCTTTATAATCTCGTACGACAAACGAGTTTCAGTTCACCACCTCTGGGGCTGAACGAATTAAGAACCGGTCAACTTCCTCATATCTTAGGAAGGACGACAGACTGACGGCCGACGGCAGCGTCCTTTGCTTGGTGGGTTCGGCCAAAGCAACGTGTTACGACAGGAACACGGCGTCCGACAGGGACGTCTATCCTTGCAAGCATTTTGCAGCTGGTATAAATGATCTCGTGACATCTCATAAAGTCATTAAATGGGTCTGGCATTTAGTTAGACTTGAGGGAGTCTATGCACTTACTTATCACTAAGTACAGTTTTGGGGATCAAGCTAAGACTGAGTGGGTTATGCCACGTTACTTCACGTCATTCCTTATCAACGGTAACGTGCAAATCTCCCCCTAACGACGGGGAGAACAGTCTTAGCGATGTCACTTTCGCATATCATGCGGTAAAGAGATCGCTTGCCAAGGTTACTCTATCAAATGATAGGCAGGAGATTCATAATCGACTTATGTCCCCTTCAGAGGTCCATATTTTGAACGCTATAGCGGCTCAATCAAAATATTAATTAATCACTTTAAACACGCGTTAATATGAGACTTCTGGCTCATAACCAGTAACCAGCTGGTACGCATATGGTGTTTGAGTGTCTATGGGCCTCATAACGGACCAATGCAGCAAAATATAGCATAACCCCACACGAAAATATAAATCTTGGTGCGCAAAACCAAGAAATGCGTGCAATCATTTGCAGTAGCATCATCAAACTTTCCGTGAGTCCATTTGGGTCTGAACATAATCGACAGGATGTTCAATTTCAATTTCCAAATTCAAGTAATTCAAATCGAAATTTCGATTATTACTCTTCGGAATTATCAAGTCGACTAGACTTTTCAGGATAATCCGAATCATGAGCCATCAACTTAATGATAGGGCTAATAGTTTGGAAAGTGCTGCATTTATGTGGACAACATTAAAATGTGACCATATTATCGATGCATCAACCATAACCATTTATATTTATGGTCCGTCTTATGGTTGGATAAGTCCACAATAACTCCTTCAATTCTTTGCAAGAATTCTACGAGTTCATTTCGTGATCTTTACACATACTAGTCTTTCAAATTTGAGCATTAATGGCATGAATTTCGGATTAATCGCGAAATATATTCTCAGAGAGAATCCAAATGCTATGTGATTATAAATCAAGCATCGTCTTTTGACCCGGGAATATCTCATCCGGTCAATGCCACAATATCAAAATGCTCTTATCAATCGACGACAGGCGAATGATAGTACAGACAATCATGTCTTAGCATCTAAATCATTTATCATTCGACGACAGGCGAAATGATAAGGTAACTTTGAATGCTTTAAAGAATGTGGTAGCAACCACTTGAAAGACATTTCAACTCCTCTAAAATACGTTTTTGAGTGGAGGCTATGTAAAGAAATTTCATTTCTTTCATGAGCTATTACCAGATAACACTGGTTTTCTCGAATATTTTATAACTCAACAAGGTACGACAGGACCTGCATGAGTATAACGCCTCATATTTGACAAATCAATTTGGCTTTACCAAAGATTTCGATTTTGGAACGACAGGTCCAGAATCGTTGTCACTGAGTGCTCTTTTAGGCAAGTAGTTAGTGAAATTATATGGTACACTGTTACCCACTATTTCCAAAAAACCAACTACACCACAAGTATTGCCTAAAATTTCATAATTTAAAGTTTGGTCACATTTGTCAAAGGAATTTGCTCAAAAAACACTTTAAATTATTTCGAGAAATTTCATAAACAGGCAAACCATAATCCAAAAGTATGTCCAAATGGAAAAATAATAATCCAAATGGAAAAACATAATCCAGATGAGCGAAAAAATGGCTCAATGATTTATCAAAATCAATAAAGAAAGGTGTCAAACTCATTTGAGCCACAAAATCGGGGGTCTCAAGAGTTTCCTTTCAATTAGCTTTAACCACATTAGCATCGGTTTTTCCACCTTTATAATAGTTGTGAACTATTTAAGGAGTAACCGTGCATGACCGTTGTCTTTATAGCATAGAGTTGGCTCCTTGAGCATCATCTCTTACTTTGTGACAACGGCCCATATTGTTCCTTTCAATTACTGTCTTGGAGCCACAAGTTTTCGATTTTGACGATTGTCTAAAATCTCCCTTGGCTAGGCGATTCATCGGGATCGCGACAGTTCGAGACAAATAACACTTTTCTCGGTTCTCGATTCGTGGAAAAAAAATGTACACGAAGAGCATTAAAATCAGGCAAACAATTCGCCATTGACCCAATAGGATTAAAACTACTCACCGGGGTAATTTTCTTATCCAATAACAGATGGGCGATAAAGGAACATGGTGAATATAAATTCACGATACTGCTTATGGAATGCAATTTCCAAGCTAGTATTTTGGTGAATGATTGCTCCAATATGTCAATTTCAGACATTTGTTCACCATAGACGTCATCACGTCTCAAATGTGGCGGCGGAATAAAATCAACGCCTTAGCATTCATCTCGAGGGTAACAACAAACTCGTGTTTTACTCATCAAAGATGACATCCAAATAATTTGGGTATCACATGCTCACACATCAGGGTGACTAACATGTGGTGACGGAATAACATCAACGTCTAAACAGTCATTTCGCAAGTATGTTTTGCGATTTTTCTCATCATAGATGGCATCCAACATGTGTTGGGAGTTCTGGATTATTTTTCATATAAAACGACTGGTTTATATGTTTATGGTTTGCACAAGCATAAACTTTATTTCGAAACGACAGGTTCGAAAAATAGTTTTGCTTTTAATGTGAATAGGTTCTCATTGATCGAACGACAGGTCGATACAGAGACACCAATTCGGCGAAACATACATCACTATATAAACACACTCGGGGAAATTATTATTTAGTCAACCCCTTTCGGTAGCTCTACTTGAAAAACGACCAGGAAAGACGGTGAGGATGGAGGGCACGAATGCCACTTAAAACCCGACCTCATTAGGATATCGACTTCCGCCTATATCTTTCCTAGACATCGTATCCAAATAGGTGAGCCTATTTAGGGAAGATTCATAATTTTTCCAACTTAAATGTGAATATATATGATTTCGCAAATTTACATATCTTATGCATAACAGCAGTAATAATATTACATGGCAGTAATTATTAACATGGCAATTCATAAATTAATTCAATTAACATGCAATGTTATTTACTAGCCAATTAATCAATTATCATGTACGTATTTATGTTAGATATGGACCAAATTTTACACATGGGAACACATATAGTGTTTTAAATGTAACATACATACTATATGTATTAGTACTGTAATTTGATTAAACTACATTCAGTTTTTACAGACAGTACACAAGTATTAGTGATTTGCATTGTGGTCCCTACTGTTTTCGAACTGACAGATTTTGTTTTACAGGTTTATACTACTAACAATTCAAATCACATAGTCGTCAAACATCATATGTAACAATTGAACATGCAGAACCTACGTTTTTACTAATGTATACAACTAATTTCAATATAGTAAGACGCATGGGTCATGGGCAGGCTATTTATCAATATCACATGGAATTCAATCTAATATTGAACAATTTCTAGCAATACATAGTTAATGGGACGCATGCAGTTGTACTACTATAGGGTTTGATTTTTATAGATATGGCATGACATATTACTGATGGTGCAATTTTTAATGGTGAATAAAGCAACCAGTTTATCAATTCTAATTGCAGTAAAATTAATTTTATTTATGCTAGCATGCAGTTTTTTTTTTTTTTTTTCTTTCCTGTCACAGGTATGATCAAATAAATATTATTTACCGTACTCCTGGTATGTTGGGAAAGACCGATAAAAAAAACCTTCAAACTTTGGCCGCATGTATATAACTCAATTTTCCAACATAAAAACCCTGGTCTTCGGACAAAAACTCAAATCTTATATCTTTACTCCAATCTCCGCAAGCAAAGTGCTGATAACGTGTTGTGTGACATATTAGCTCGTTATAGATATATATAGAGATATGTATAGATATAGAGAGAGGTATGAGAGACAAGAATAAGGGAGGCTTTATTACTCATAATGCATGAATGAATCATCAAATAGAAGACCCCTAACCCTCTTTATATAGATAGAGGGGTAGGGTTACAAGTCCACTTGGGCCCATAAAGTACAAGCCCAATAGTCCAATAATATCTTACAACATAAACTATTTTTTAACAATTATTCAGCAGTTTTGCTACTCTGTTTTTTTCCCTTCCCAAATCAACTCTTAATTCAAAAACTTAAATTTAGAATAACCAGGAATATTTCTCCTGGAAATAAAATATAAATTAACTAAATAAAATAGGCAAATGCTATTGTGTGCCCCGGGACATAGGTTAAAGATTCCATTTTATAATGCAAATTTATTATGTATTTATGACATTTAATGCAAATTCTCTATTAGAAGTTAACTCATATTAATTATTGGCTCATTGAAGATTGAAATTACATTTAAAATGAAAATTGACTCTATTTATGATGTCTACAACTACTAACAAACCATTAACAATTTAGTACTTATCCGTGGAAGAACCATAAAGGTATGTTTATTAAAAAAAAAAAAGAAGAGAAAATTAAGGATCAGATCATTCCCCTTTATATATATATATGCTACAATAGAATCTCTATAAATTAATACTTTCTAAAATATATTTTTCTCCAGTCCCGACACAGGACAATATAAAAAATCATCAATTTCGATAAATTAATAAAATAATAATTTTTTTGTAAAATTCTTATAAAATTTTTGATCCCCTCAAAATCATAAATTAATAATTTTTTAAAATACCAAACATTACTATGACGACTTAGTGATCATATATGACTCTATAATAGTTTCCTTATTTTTAAAATTTAAATTTACTTGGATCTTATTCCTAAATTTTCTAATTGCATCCAAAAGCTCTGTTGTACTCTTTTCAAACTTCATCAAAAAACTTTGAAAAGTTATGGACGCGATAACTGTTTCATTTCTATTGTATCATCTTCAAATTCATTTTCTTTACTGTTTTCAAAGACTATCCGTAATTTATTCTAAGGTATAGGTCTATGGACATATACCAACTTTATAACCCAACAAGCCATTAACATTCATTTTATTGCGATAACTGATACCATCAATCATTTTCTCAAGTTCATGAATTTTTTCCTCAATAGTGATTTCATCTAAATCAATTGAAATTTCATCGATCGAATAAATTTTACAGTGTCAAAAACAAATTACTATTGTCGTTTGTTGAACATTAATCGTTCAATCAATAAAAACCTCTTTAAAATAATTATTATTATTTTATCGATATTAATATATCTCTAAATTAATAAATTTCTATTGCCCCTACATTATTAATTTATATAAGTTTTACTTGGATAGAAAGAAGTTAATTCTTCAAACAAGTAAATTAGTAACATTTACGGTTGTCATGGTGAGATTAGTCTTCCACGTATTTCCGGATTCAAAAAGCATATTTTCAATAAACACATTAATTAGGCATAGATAATAATGCTTAAAATATATATACTCCATTCGTCCTAAATTATTGTGTTTATACGAAACAACGTGCAATTTTGATCGACAAATAAGTCATTTATAAGTTTTCAAAATCAAATTTTTTAAAAGTTAATCAAATAGTTCAAATGTTAATCTATATATACAAATTTTTAAAATTTATATTTCAATAATTTAAACACAATATATTTCTCTGTCAAAATTACATATACATAAAGAGAGTCTCGATATGTTGGGAAAGAAGTAGTAACCGGGAAACTATTTTTGCTGACTTGAATTTTTCAAGGCAACCTGCCCTAATTGCCGTTGACCGCTAAATTTTACGGATACATTATATGTCTTTGATTTTGCTTTGAATGTTTTGGAATGTACACCGAATGATTAACACTACCGTGAATCTAGTTCATGATTATCTAGGGTGTATCACATGCTAAAAACCTAACACGTATTAATGAACTCAAAAATATCTATTCTAAAATTAATTAAAAATTAAAAATAAAAAATACTAAAAATTTAACACATGTTAATGAATACAAAAATATTTATCCTAAAATTAATTCAAAATTAAAACCAAAAAAATATTGTTATTTGAAACACCCTAAATAATAGTGTATCGAGTTCATATAATTGTTTTTTCATATGTTAAAGACAGTATATAAAAAATTTCAAAATTTTTATTAATTCTAAGAATAAAATTTCATTTTATCTACTTAGTTTAACAAGACATGACAATTTGATCTGAAAAATTAACCAATTCCGGACCAGCATCGGCATCTGGTTCCTCAAAACATATTTTCCCCTAAAATTTGATGATTATACTATAAAAAGTGACATGTATCAGAAACCATATAAATTCCCTAAATTTAAGAAAACACAAAATTCACTTCATATATGAGTAATGCATATGATTTCATAGATTAATACTTACTCCATTCCTAAACAAATGTCTCATACGAAAATACGTCCAATTTTGACCGATAATTTTTTCATATTTAGATTGCCGGAAAAAATTATTTCAAAAGTTAATCACGTATTTATGGTTAGAACTATATGATGAAAATTTAATTTTTTTATTTCGACAATTTTGATATGAAAATTTTGATGGTAAAAGTTGCATGTATTTTCGTATAAGGTATTTATTTAGGGACGGATGTAGTATAATAAACTATCATGAGTCAACGTTTTTGTGGTTGTAATATTGTTATGATTATTAAAATATAATAAAAAAATAATGTAAGGTTATTATAATGAAAGTAATAAGAAAGCTGAAATTTCGTGTAAATGTAAATATAAATGATTTATTAAAATGTATAAAATGTGTTATGTTTGAGTAAATGGTTGAGATAGCTGATGCGGATGATATTAACAAAACCCCATTAAAATATAGCTGTCACGAGATAACTACTCACGCCCACGTGACCCACGCGTCTCACGTGCTCCACGTGGCTCTACCATTCAATATAATACTCAGCGATTTCCCTCTCACTCTCTATCTCTCTATAAAAGCCCTAATCAATCAGACCGTTCATCTCCTTTTATTTATTTATTAAGTAATAAAATATTTATTTTATTTCTCAGGGGTATGATAAACCTTAGATCTTGTTTTTACTCTTTCATCTACTCTTATTTATCGTTGGTTTTATGGGACTGTTGTTTGTCTTTGTGGATTACTTGGATCAGTGGAAGTTTTATCTCTCTTTATCGAACTTCCCCTATTTAATTGGATCGATGGAAGTTTCATCTCTCTTTATCGAAAATTGTTGTACACTTTGCCAGTTACATATGTAGATACTTTACTCCTTTTATTTCATAGTTGTTTTTCTCTATTGGTTAATTGTATCGACGGAATTGGTTATTTCTGTATAATCTTTAAGGTGCCGTCTTTATACGGTCATGATAATCTGAATTCAGTCTGAGACTTGTACTTCTGAAGTACGAGATTTATTTAGAAAATCATGTTTTCCAACAGAAAAGTCAACCGTTTAAAAAAAAAATTAGTATTTCAGAACTACGACTCGTATTTCAAAACTACGAGGTCTCAGACTGTATTCATATTATGCTGACTGTATAAATACACCATCAATCTTTAAATCTTGTATACCAACAGATATTAGTAATCATTGTTTATATTTTTTTTTGGAAATTATTGTACTGTTTTTGCCATTTATATATGTAAACCAACTCTTTATATTTGATAATTGCTGTCTCTGTTGCTTAATTGGATCCAATAAATTGGCTATTTCTGTATAATTTTTAAATCTTGTTGACCAACAGATATTAGTAATTATTTTTTATATTATTGTATTCTTTGCCAGCTGTATGTTAAACTAACTCCTTTTAATGGATTAATGTTTGTCCCTGTTATTTGATCGATGAAATTATTGGACTATTTTCCAGTTATATATGTAGATTAACTCCTTTTATTTGAAATTGTCCGTCTCTATCGCTTAACTGGATCGATTAAATTGGTTATTTCTGTATAATCTTTAAATATTGTTGATCGACAGATATTAGTAATTATTGTTTATTGTCAATTTTTATGAAATCTGCTGTGTTGTTTGTCTTTATTGCTTAATCTAATTGAGGGAATTGCATATATCTGTAACAGCTTTTCAATACCAACAGATATTCCTCTTCACTGTTTATTGTTGATTTATTACGGAATTTAATGTTTTCTTTGCAAGCTATCTGTTTATTTTGTAGTGATCTGTACCTTTCAAATTTGTAGACCAACATATATTCCTAATTATTGTCGTACTATTGTTTTTATGGAAATTATTATAGTGTTTGCGTGTTGTTTCTTGTTTGTGAGTTTCAGTTTTTCTTTCCAAGATTAGATGATATTAATCTAACAAGGTTTCAATTGTGTCGACCAACAGATACTCGTAATCACTAATTGTGGTGATCTTGTGTGTATTCCATTATTTTCTGCTCCTTGTTACGATTGAGAATATAGTTTAACAACATTTAGGCACAGTCACTCGTAAATGTTTATTGCTGATATCCTGAAAATTAGTCATATGTGGATTCCTTTATTTTCGGTCGGTCGGTTGCTTAAGTTTATGCCTCAGTTTCGTATTATCTGAATATAATTTATTGATTTCTGATTTTTTGTTGTGTTATATTGCAATTAAATATGGGGAAAACTGCAAATATTTTAGTCATAATTATGTCTTACTGAAACATTACAACTGTTGTTGCTCAATTGGATCGTGGGAATTGGTTCTTTCTGTAACAACCCTTCAATTCGTAGACCAACAGATTTTGCGTAATCACTTTTTAACTATTGATTTTAGTGGAAATCATTGTACTGTTTGTTACTTATATGCATATATCTCTGTTATATAGCCTTGTAACGATTTAGAATAACTTGTTGTACTATTCTATTCGCTTGCTCAGGTTCATGCCTTAGTACTGTTGAAGGTATCTGAATATGATTGTTTCTGATTTGTGATTACTGGTCATATTATATTCCATGTTTATTCAGGGTTAATCTGAACATATTAGTCATAGTTGTTTTAACTGGGTCAGAAGAGCTATATCTTACTTCGTACTGTTTTGTAGAGCAACTGATATTTGTAGGTTGTAACCAATGTTTATTGTTAATTTTGTAAAAATTACTCTACTGTTTGCCAGTCTACAAGTGTAATTCGTTTATTTCTGTCCTTGTTATGATTAAGAATAAATTATTCTAGCATCCGCTCATGTTCTTACCTTAGGGTTTATGTTATTTGAATATATTTGCATGGTTTGTGATTAGTTGTCGTCTTATATTACATGTTAAGTATGGTTAACCCGCAAATATTCTAGTCATAGTTGTATCTTAGTGTAACATTACATTAATTCATTTTGCTTAGCGGGGTCAGGGGATTATTTCTTTATGTAACAACCTTTTAATTTTGTAGACTAGCAGTCACAAACACGAGTTACTGTTGATCTCTTGGAAATTATTGTTTTGTTTGCGAGTTTTACGTGTTACTCCATTGATTTCTGTCCTTTGTTATGATTGAGAATAATATATTGAAAATACATGGTATCAGGGAGTTATATTGTACAGTAACATCATAACAATTTGTGTTTTAAATGCCTAAGGTAATGCTTTAGTGAGTGAAATTTTATTGTTTTTAGTTGGGTTTCGAGATTACATTTTTTTTTTTTTGTAGTATTGTTAAGGAATATATTGGTTGACTTGTTATAATCTACCCGAGTCTCTCAACTGAAAGTCTGAAAGTTTCCAGTTATTTAATTACCTTTTAGTACATGAAGGATAACTTGTTGAATTCTGTTTGCAAGGTCGGCAATTATTTAATAATGAAATTCTTTTGGCCTCCATGTATTTATTCATTCGAATGTTTGTAGCTAAAGTATCATTTCCTTTGCAATTGACACAATGACAGTATACCCCCTGGTTGCCCCAAACCTAATAAAGTATACTTTTTGTTTTTATAGGGATTGAGAAGTCTTATAACTCGAGAAACAGGTGTGACTTTTTTTCCTCATTATGTTTTTGCTAGAATCAACAGCATTATTTGTAGCAGAATATTTTCTTTATTGTATGCTGGTTCGAAAACAGAAACTTTCTTATTCAAATGCTATTGAACAAAAGATAAATTATAACACAATAAGACATTCTTTTAGTTTCCTTCTCTTAAAGATCAGAAATAGGAGTATGTATTTCACTCCATTCTCTACATTAGTATTAATATGTTTTTTCTTCTTTACATCTTGTTAACTATTAAGCCTTTAGGGCACGGCGAGAAGAATCATAGATAGATTCTAATTGTCTTTGAGCAAATATGAAACTATAAACAGTTAGACTGTAAATTGTTATCATAAGATTTAGCTGGTGTATCCTTCTTTCTGAGGCTCTGGTCACTTTGTTCCTATTCCTATAAATCCGGAATTGGCCGACGCATACTTGATTAATAATATATGCTGCTTAATGTTTTGACGATTGTGGACTTGTTATATTTCTTTAGGGGAATGTCAAAGATAACATTTAACGAGCTTAATGGACTTCCATTAATATTTTGAAAAGAAAAGTAGCTTCATTCAATCTCAGCAGGATTAGGATTTTGTATTTGCAATGCTTTTGTTACTAGAAGTTATCGATATAATCAGCTATTATTAGCATTGGGGGTGTAATCTATCTTTAATCGTCCCGTTTTGCTTATTCCAAATTGGAGAATCAAGGATTTTCTTGTTTACCTTATTGTGTGATTTTTTTCTCATTTTATTTAATCTTTTTAGTCGGTAAACGGTATTTATTCTTCTTCAATTGTTAAACTTGTTTGCTTTTCAGTTGTAGAGGTGGCCCATGAAATGGCTGTCCAGGTTTTGGTCCAATAAACAAAAGGGAATTAGAGGTTGTTCTCTAGTTTCCAACTGTGGAGTGAAAATGATATTGGCATACAATTAACTTTTAATCCATTGTCTCACAGAGCATCATTCATCATACATCTTCAGCTTCAAACTGCAGGTACAAAGTTTTGCGAAAAGAAGTCCCCAAAACATAATTTGTTTACATGTGTATTATTCAAGATCGGACAACAGCAGAAACAAATGGTAAGTGAACAACTACTTAGGATTTATTCCTGGTTTAAAAACATGAAGGCCCTTTTAGCTCAGTGGCAGCGTAACGCCGTCACACGGTGTAAGTCATCGTTCAAATCCGATAAGGGGCTTTAACAGAAAACAGTAACGTCCCTAGTTTTTTTTCTACCTCGTGGAATTCTCCAGCTTTTGTTTCAGACGAATTTTTTTATAGAACAGAATATCACTCAAGTTTTCTTAGTTTGGAAACATATGATTAATTTCTTTCTTTTTAAATTCCCAAAAGACTACTTTATAAAGAAAAATGTTACATAACGGGCTTAAAGTTTCTTATGGTCTTTTGAGAAAGAAGACTCAGTTTTTCGACCGTCTTCTTTTGGGTTTGTTCACTAAACTTGGTTAAGTTTGTAACTTGTGATTGGGGTACTCATTTTACTTTCCTCACGTACGAAACAATGAGGAGGTTTATCTTCAAATCACTATGCCTCTTTCTGTTCTGACATTAGGCATACACACTTTTAAAATTGTTCATTATTTTAGGAGAAAACATAAATGAAATATGTTACACGTCATAATTGGTCGTTCTATTGTTAAGTTTTAGGTTTTAATAAACTTTAGATTTTCGTTCATCATTTGTCTTTTTTTAAATGTAAATGGGATGTACAAAGAGCAGTTATCGATATTTCTCGTTTGATTGGATCGAACTTCATAAGATTATGCAATGGGTTTGCATACACCAAGGAACCAGAAGCTATTCACTTATTCAGTTATTTGTCAGTGAGGGAAGTTTCTAGTTTGTCTTAGCAATGATGTTTCAGTTTCTTCGTATGCACGTCAAAAAAAGCTTTTTCTCCAATTTAATGGTTCAAACGCATGCTTTTTGTTGTGCTACAGTAGGGATTTATACTATTTTCCGAGTCCTTCTTGGCATTTTTTTCAAGGTAGAGCTAATCACATCACAACCTCCCCATTCCTTGTATGCAGGTCTGCATAATATATTTTGGCTTTAAGTAAATTTTGGAGCTGTTCCTACCTGGTCTTTGCTAGAAAGATGTTTTGCTTTTCTAGCGAGACTTGAATGATTATCGGGTCCCGAATAATTATTTTAAAAAACATGCTATATTGCGTTATGATAAACCGTTATTTGGATGGAAAAACGTTAAATTCGTGCTATAGAGACGCTATAGGGTAAATAATGCGATATAGTGGATGCTATTTACGCTATAACGGGTGTAGTCTAATTTTTTTTATTTCAAAATTTTAATGAAATTATTAGAGGCTAAGGAGAATCAAACTCAAAAGCTCTTGCAAACAAAGTAAATGCTCTGACATCTCAAATACAATCATTGTGTGATTATTAGTTACACTAACGTTTTTATCGAAAAAATGCTACGCTAGTGATAACGCTATTTAAAACATTGATAATTACATGACTGTGTTGGATTTGGAACTCTTTTTTGTTAGGTTTATGATCCAATAATTGTTCAATATATGCTTTGTGTCCAATGGCAGCGTTGGAACAATAATTAGGAACCATCAATTAGCAAAAGTATCTTTCTTATTTCAGTTTTGCAAGGTTAGCGTGCCTCTCTTTTTTCCTCAGTTTTACGGGGAAAGTATAATACCCAATCAATCAATGTTTTTCAGCAGTTGATAGCTTTGATGGTTTTTGTCGGTTGATTAAAGTTTTTAACCTTTTTTCAACGTGGATGGTTTAACTATTTAAGGCATGTTTTTGTCTTCTTACTCACCTAATATCAGGAGAATGTATTCCAATATCTAAAAATACGGATACACAGTCCTCTAGTTGCCCCTTTGAGTAGTTAACTTTTGCCAAATTTGCAGGATTCTTTTTTCCGTCTAGTTTTAATAGATCCTTGAACTCCATAATATTTCCTTTTGTTAACTTTGTATGACTTTTAAATTATAATTTAAATGTGTTTTATAGTTATCACATAAAGTCTTGTTTGGTAGCATTATTTGTTTAATTAATAGCGCCTTGTGGACAAAAAATGTGTTTAACATGTTTCCCCAGTCTATACGCAAAACGAGTGCATTTGTAATACCAGGAGAGTGTGATATAGATTTAGTTTAATTAGGATATAGATTATTTATCCGACCTTCTCTAAACCCCCTCGTAATACAGACCGGATTATTAGCTCCGGGGATAATAGTACAGCAACCAAACTAGTTTGATTGCCAGTCTACTTACTAGCCGCACTATCTCTGCATATCAAAATGATATACATGGGGAAGTCTGAATGGAAACGGCCATGGTCTAACTCTTATCCAATCATTGTTATAATCGATCAGCTATATGCCGGGTCCTTAAACATAACACATGCTACACATGTTTTACTCATATAGTCGGTCGACGACATGAATCTGATTCATGCATTTTGTCAGCCCTTATACTTTGGCCACAAAACACACCAATTGGAATTTATTGTATTGAGTATTTCATATTTGGTGTAAAATGTCTCATACGTCTTTAACAAATTCCATTGCCATGTATCCTCTCTTTCTCCCTGTATGAAATTATTTTCTCTTCCTTTTTTCAAATAAAATAAAAGAAAATTGCTTGTTTTCATGCCCATAATTTGTAATGTAGGTTTGCATATTATGTTTTGTCTTTAAGGATAAGTTTATGTATGTTGCTACCTGTTTTTTGCCGAAATGATGTTTCGCTTTTCTTACAATACTATATATATTGGTTACCAGGTTCCCAGAAAACTATATATAATGTTTGTATTTGAAACCTTTAATTTTTATCAGGTAAGTGAAGCATGAATTGTTAAACTTGGGTTTGTTTTCCGTCCGATAGCTGCATTGCATATATATCTTGACCGGTCACTTTCAGCACAGGGTTAGTGTTGCAGAGGCTTTCTCCGTTTGTCAGCCTCGCTATCGCACCTTCCATCAGCTTGATCGATATCTTAGTGAGGGAGAGAGAGACACTTATTAATTCAGATCCCGGTGTATATATGTATATAGAGAGAGAGTAAAGTGGTTTGGATCCCTAAATCAGATTGAATAGATAAAAGCGCGAGAAGAAGCACCACATATTTTCTACTTATTGACTACTGTAATAAATAGGTGCATTGGGGGAATATTTACTCTATTTTTAATTATTAGTAAAAATTATGTACGCCAAGAATTAAAAGTAAAAGTAAAAATGAAGTGTATACAGATTGGGGACTTATATAAGCGGAAATAACATTTATACAAACTACACATTTAATCAGTATGGGTTCATTAAATACAATAAACTTTATTTCTAAAATATACACTAAAAAGTAAATTCACATGACTCTTAAGTATATTAAACTAGGAATATTGGACTGAATCCTAAGCAATGAAATTGCAAGGGTGAATTAAGATAAACTAAAATAAGATGATTTTTTTATTTTTATTTTGATAATAAGTAACCCTCATTTGGGGGTAAAACTGCTTCGTAGGCGTTAAGGTTCGAACTAGAGCTGGGTTCGGGGTTTTTTCGGTTTCGGGCTTTTTATTTTTTGTACCGAACCGGACCGGTTTTTTTCGGTCACGTTTCGGGGGTTTTCGGTTATTTTCGGGTTATTTTCGGTCTTTTTTGTTTTTTCGGTTCCGTTATCGGTCCGATTTGATTTTTCGGTTTTTCGTCCAGCCCTATTTCGAACACTGATGGTGAGCGTGGAACATTATAAAATGAAAAACATGACAAAATTAATTAAATAATAGTAAAACCTTTATAAATTAATACTGCTAATTGGGATCATAGATTTTTATTAATTTAGAGATGTATTATTTAATTGATAAATGAATAATTTATTATTTTAGAGAGATTTTTATCATTCATTAAATAGAATCGTTAATAATTTAAAACTTATTATATATGACTAAAAATACTCGTTAAACTTGTTCGTAAAAGTAAATACACTACTTCATTTGCTAATATATAAATTTTGTTAATTCTTAAATCATATATATAGCAAACTAAAATATACATTAAATACTTTAAACTAAGAATGACTAAAATAGATCTAGATTTTACTAAGAATCAAATGAGTGGTGTCGTATTTCACTAGATCGTACTAGTAATATTTGTCATATGTATAAATTTATTAATTTATGATTTAGTGAGTACCAAATATTTATATAATAAATTTTCAAAAATTCATTATATTATTATTTTATCGAAATTAGTGAATTTTTACATTGATTGAAGTCGAGACTCGTAAAAATATTATTTTAAAAAGTTTATTAACTTAATAATAATTAATTTATAAAGGTTCTATTGTAGTAATAATAAGTCGTAGGGAGTAATTATAAGAGGTTGGATTAATTTACTGCAGTAATTCTGTTTAAACGCGTAAACCGTAGAAAAATTCTACGGTTTGCAGCATTTTTTTGCTTAAAAAAAAACAAAAAAACTGAGAATTAAAATTAAAAAACTGAATAATTTTTTCAAAATAAATATGATTTTTTTAATAAAAAAACTAAATGCCTTATTTTTAAAATTTTACATAAAATAAATTACCAATATTCTAATAATCTATCAAAATAAACACAAATTTTACACAAATTTACACAAATAAAGTTGATTTGATAAATTTTATGTTTGATATTTATTGTATAAGTTCAAAATTTTACATGTTATATTTTTGTCAAGTGTATAAGTTGATATTTATTGAATCATTAACTAAATCGTCATTTTTTGTGAAGTACCTTTGGTTTGTTTTTAACACTTGTATAACGCAATATGAAACATTAAATAAGTCGTCAATTTGGTGTCAATCATCAATTTTGTTGAATGAAACAATCATAAATTATATAAATTTCGTAAAACAAATTTATTAAACAAAATTTACAACAAAATTTCATAGAACTAAATTTCAGAAAACAAATTTATTAAACATTTGTTTACATCATATAAATTTACAACAACTTGGAAAAAATAGTAATTTACATAAAATTAAAAATAAAAAACTGATTATGGACTTAGATCTATAGCTTGATCTTCATTTGCTTTTTTCTTTCCCGATTTCTTTTCGAGCGCCATATATAACTTGAAATTAGGTCGAAAAAGTTCTTTCCATGGCGCAGCTGTCTCAGTGCGTGTTTGTTCCCACCGTGCTATAATTCCTGGCATTGGGAAGATCCCTTCTTCTTTAGGAATAACCTGAGCATAGTGACAACTGTTGACGAACACCATTACAGTCGGGATGTAATGTGTCGTTCCCCGAGGCGGACCAGTATAAAGAGGTAAAAAAGTACTGTTCCACACGTTTACCTCTCCATTTTGATTTTCCCATAAGGACAACAATACAATTGGCATATTGTAATGAGAAGCAATTAAAAAACCATAGGACGGAAATCTCATCCATTTCTCAGCAGGTGCGGGATTTGTAGCATGATAAAAATTTAAACTTGATAAAATGTAATCATACCGGTAAGATTCAAAGTCAATATTCTCAAACAGCTCATAATAAACACCTTTCATTTGCTGCAGCTCTTGAAACAATTCACATCTTACCGCGTACCAATCATCTTCCCCATTCTGTTTACCCGTCGCATTTGCAAGTACCCGGAACCCACAGTTACCATCCCCACGCACATCATAAACCGTTTCGATGTAACTATGTAACATGAACCATATTTGGTCACTGTACAGGAAGGTTGGCCTATTGGGGGTGGGTTTAGGGTTCTGGTTTCGCGGCCTCATAGTTGGGTTTACCCTTACCTCCGGTGTTTCATCAGCCTTGCCTTTGCCCTTGTCCCTACTAGCACCAGCACCATGTTCCTCCTCCACATAATCCCATCCCGACTTATCCCTCTTACTAGATTTGTCGCCTTTTCTAGGTCTCCCCCTATTTACTCTCACTTCGGGGTCACTGACGGATGTTCTGGCTGGTACGGTTATCTCTCGGAGTTGTGTTTTCATACGCCGTTTTTCAACATTACTTTTCCTAGCATAAACACTTTTAAACTCTTCTAGATCACCCTCTACCCCATAATCATCGGTGTTCCCATTATCATCAATTACGTCTAATTTTTTCCAGAATGGATGAATATATTCTAGAGGAAGAGGCTTTCCGAATAGAATATGTTCACTCATAATATGATGACAAGGTAAACCGTGAGACAATTTGAAACCGAAAGAACAATTCTCATCAGCCTGGCCATCACATTTTTTATGTTCTTGAAATAATAAATCAAAGGCATAGTGTGTGATATACGACCTAAGATTTATAAATAGAGGTGTTCGTTCAGAATGTGGAAAATAAGACTTGCATTTATCCAACTTCATCTTAATATCCTCAAACTGCTTTTCTAGAATTCTATTCACCTCTACCCAAACAGTTTCAAGCGTGCCAGTATTTGTGGAAAGGGATCTTTTCAGCTTAGCATGTTGTTGTTCGGCTCGATTGCTAGTTCTGTTACCTAGATGTGTTGTGTGGTTGGTATAGCATGCAACAAACTTTTCAGCATAATCATTTAAAAGCTTGTCTACATACTTAATCACAGCAGGATACGATTTGTAAGAGGAATTGAAATAATTTCGGTTATGATTGTACTCCTCTATCGACTCAGAATCAACCAATAAACCCCAATCATCTAGAAACGTCTGCCACTCCTCATCAGGGATCTTTTTACGGCAGTTTTTCAAAACATTTTTTGCAATATGAAAAGTGCACAAAATATGATGAGAATCGGGAAAAACAACGGACAAAGCATTTGATAAGGCCATTTCCCTGTCGGTTACAAAAACCCTAGGTAGTATACACCCCTCCAATGTAACTTTAAATTTTTCCAATGCCCATATATAACTTTTCTTTGTCTCGTCACTCATGAAAACAAAACCTAAACAATATGTTTGGTTCGTTGATGTCATTCCTACGACTTCTAGAAATGACATATTAAAACGGTTTGTTCTATATGTACAATCCATTAACAAGACATCAGGAAAAGCTTTGAACATCCTTATAGAATCGGGGTGTGCAAAAAACAAGTTCTCAAGGGAATGGGTTGATGGGTTCATATTATAGTAGAACGTGTAGCGATGGCTATCCAACAAATTAAACAGTTCCTGTATCGGGTTTCTACCATCTCGTTCTTTAAATTTCAGTCCGGCCAAAAAATTATGTATCGTTTTAGCGTTTGATACATTGTCAGGATTTCTATTTTTTATGGCCTCTAATATTGCACCAACTTTAAAACTGCTTTTCCTTAAAGTTTTAACAATTTCTTTTTCATCTTGGGTTAAACGAGCACGTCGTGCTTGCCCTTGGAGGTAAGTTGGAGGTGGGTGGTTATGTTGTCCATTTTCTACGTGACACATCCATTCACCATTAACTACGTAATCTTTAATGAAAAATGGGCAATCTTTTTTCTTTGTACCTGATTTTACGGAAGATGGTTTCTTTTTTTCGTAAACCCCCGATTTATCACATACAATATCAACATACGGTGTTCTGCTCCCATCACCCCCTCCAGACCTACGAATCGTAAGAATGAAACCCCAATTTCCAGCCACATCAGCAAGATCAGCAAGCATTTCAGCCCTTGTTTCCCAAGTCAATTCATCGACTTCAAAGTGCTCCGAATAATCCGTTAGCTCATCGTTTGAGCCACTGGATGAATTCGCATTGTTGTTGTTATTCCATTGGTTGTTGTCATAACCATAGTTGTAATTCATTTTCGAAAAGTGTTTGTTTGTATATTTTATTGGGGAGGAATGAGGATTTTTTTAGAGATTTCCGAAATGTGTTTGTGTTTGATTTTATGGTTTGTTAGAATTGGCAAAATTGAGTCATATTTATAGTGTAAGTTTACACTACAAACCGTAGATTACTTTTACGGTTTGTAGTGAATTTTTGATGTAGTCATTTCCAAACTTTAATAATTCATTGAGTAGTCATTTTCGGATAGGGTTGTCAAATCATAATAATTCAAAAGTGATAAGGTGTTGTCGGAATTATTTTGATAGAAATGGTATCCAATGTAATTTACACTACAAACCGTAGATTACTTTTACGGGTTGTAGTGTTTTTTTTGGTGTAGTCATTTCCAAACTTTAATAATGCATTGAGTAGTCATTTTCGGATAGGGTTGTCAACTCATAATAATTCAAAAGTGATAAGGTGTTGTCGGAATTATTTTGATAGAAATGGTATCCAATGTAATTTACACTACAAACCGTAGATTACTTTTACGGTTTGTAGTTTTTTTTTTTTTTACGTTGTTTACGGTGATTCAGTGCAAAAAGTACATTCGTAAAACGTCGCTGCTCAAATCAGGGGTGCAAACCGTACATTACTTTTACGGTTTGCACAAAATACATGCAAACCGTACATTTAATGTACGGTTTGTATGAAATCTGTACAAACCGTACATTAAATGTACGGTTTGTATGTAAATTTCAGAATATTTAGGGTTTTTAGGGTTTAGGGTTTTTAGGGTTTAGGGTTTAGGGTTTGTAATTTAGGGTTTTTAATTTAGGGTTTAGGGTTTGTAATTTAGGGTTTAGGGTTTAGGGTTTGTAATTTAGGGTTTAGGGTTTAGGGTTTCTAATTTAGGGTTTAGGGTTTAGGGTTTGTAATTTAGGGTTTAGGGTTTAGGGTTTTTAATATAGGGTTTAGGGTTTAGGGTTTAGGGTTTAGGGTTTGTAATTTAGGGTTTTTAATTTAGGGTTTAGGGTTTGTAATTTAGGGTTTAGGGTTTAGGGTTTGTAATTTAGGGTTTAGGGTTTAGGGTTTGTAATTTAGGGTTTAGGGTTTAGGGTTTTTAATATAGGGTTTAGGGTTTAGGGTTTAGGGTTTAGGGTTTAGGGTTTAGGGTTTTTAATTTAGGGTTTAGGGTTTTTAATTTAGGGTTTAGAGTTTACGGTTTGTAAAAACTCAATATTGGTCCTATCAATTAAAATACAGAATATTTTTTACAAACATACAAATCAAACATACGAATCAAATTAAGTTTACGAAATTATAACGTACAAATCAAACATAGAAATCAAATACAAAAACAGTGCATTTATTTTTTTTTGTAACGACTAAATGTTTTAAAGTTGGACATAGGGAGCATCTTTCCCGCCGATGTTAATCTATCCGATGACGGCTCAGCAGACTCTTCGATTTCGTTTAGCTCCGTACGCCGTCTTTGTCGCTGCTGCGATTCTGGATGCGGCGCACGCTCGTGGGATGTAATCGTCAACCCCCGACTCCAACTGTCGGTGGACTGATGAGTAGGATGATGCTCGTACGAACCAAATGATTGTCTATGATGATCGAACGGAACATCGGTCTGAACGTAGTCCGACCCAGCAAAAGAAGAACGACGACGATGACTGCTTGAACTCGGACCCGAACCCTGATCTGTAGTCGGGTGTCGACCTCCAGTCGATCTTCTACCCCCGCTACTAGATTCGCCTCTTTCGTCGTGACGCCGACAACTTGAAGCCCTAGTGTAAGTTCGTGGGTCGTAACGTAGGTCGTCATCACCGTCGTCGTCGTCGTCGTCGTCATCCCCCTCCGACTGTTCATCAGCTGACCCATACGGATTCATACCCATTTCAGCGAACTCCTTACGTAGTAAGTCCACGTCCGTTCTCATTTTCGCCCGTTTGAACGATTTGAAACTGCGGCGCAACATCGCTTTCTGTAAAAAAAAAAAAAAAAAAAAACGATTTATTAGTATTGAAATATACATAAAAAGAAGTAACGATTTATTAGTAAAAAACGATTTAGTACTTACCATTTTATTGAAGACACCCGTATTCTCCCGGAAACCGTGAGGGGGCGGGGCAAGTTCAGGTGGGTTTATGAAGATGCGGGTCCGCTCTCTATACCATTTCATGTAACCCGGTGACGTCCCCGTGCCATATTCGCCGTTAATAAGACGGGTGTGGCGGTCATTCCACACGGCTATAAATTCTCCGGTTAGTAAAGGCCAGTCGTGTTTTTGCCCAGTCCCATATCTTCTATCCTTGCCGTGACCCTGTCTTGGTTTCCAAATATACGTAGGGACCCGCTGCACAAAACCGAACTGCCTCATGAACCTGTCCGCGGGGTGGTACTCAATCTTCTCATTACAAATGAGAGGCACAGAACAATGCCACATATACCGGCCCCGCGTGCAGTATTCCGGATACTGATTGAGATCCCCGTAAGGTTGCCACACTATCTGTAATCATCAAATTAGAATATATAAACAATGGTTTAAAAATAGACGAGTAATAAATTCTGCGAAGATAAGACCAATGCAAACATATACAACATATAATACGTAAGTTACATGTAATACGAAAATTAAAATTTACCTGTTCAGGCGACATATTGTCAAACTGGTCACGTATGTGGACCACATTGTGTCCGTAGACATATGGCGTAAGGTTAGTTTGCCGCCACATCTTCCATCTGTAATATACAAACAAAAACCGATAAACAATAAAATATAACCGGCAGCTAAGTAAATGATAGATGACACAATAATATAAAAAAGCAAATCCAATTCAAAAACTAAATAAATATCATACCTGTAACCGAGGGGGAACCTAGGCCAGCCCTCCGGTGGCTCGACATCTTCCGGCAGCTCTTCACACGGTCTAACCGGCAGTAGTCTGGTAATCGCCCACATATCCAGAAACATCACCGCCCCGCTTACTCCGGTTGTCTTACAACGTACTACCCTGCATAGATTAGCCTCTAACCAGGCCAGAAGAGCTGATCCCCAACTATACTCAGCACATGTGTCAAAATCCTCCAGAAATGGCAGAGGCCAGAGTGGAATCTGATCACTGCTCTTATCCGAAAACACATGTGCAGCCAGTAATAATAGCATGACAGCCCTAGACTGATATAGTAAACGCTCCTCACTAGGGTTGGGGGGTAATTCACCGAAGGTCTGTAACATCCAATCAAGTCTAACTGTCAGACAGTTTAGATCGACTTGATTGTCAGCCGGCCTAACACCCAACAAACTCTCCATCATAGCCAACCTGCTCGCCTTCGTGTCATTCCGCTCCGACCGGGTCACAGCAAGACCATCCACCCTCAGACCGAGCATAATCTCTACATCCTGTAAAGATATCCCCAACTCTCCACCGACAAAATGGAACGTGTGCGACTCATCACGCCACCTATCAACTAAGGCTGTAATCAACCCTCGGTCTACGGTATAATTACCTATACTGTAAATACCGTAAAAACCAGCCCTAATGATATTTTGAACTACCCTTTCCGGCGTCGGTATCTGCCAACTATAATTATAAACCCTAATCTTATTGGCATCTCCTCTACCCGCTTCTCTGCCAGCATCCCAAGTCTGACTAGAAATGTGACCAGTCTGTCGTAAAATACCGAACCTCCCTTTAATATGTGGACCTGGGTCTGTCATCCTAACTATGATAACCAAATATAAGTCAATTAATGATAACCAAAAAATGATAACATAACCAATTAATGATAACCAAACAATGATAACTCAATCATAACCAATTAATGATAACCAAACAATGATAATTTAATTTTTTAATCATAACCAAACACACATTTAATCATAAACCAAACAATAATAATTTAATTTTTTAATCATAACCAAACACACATTTTTTCATAAACCAAACAATAATAATTTAATTTTTTAATGATAACCAAACACACATTTTTTCATAAACCAAACAATAATAATTTAATTTTTTAATCATAACCAAACACACATTTTTTCATAAACCAAACAATAATAATTTAATTTTTTAATCATAACCAAACACACATTTTTTCATAAACCAAACAATAATAATTCAATTTTTTAATCATAACCAAACACACATTTTTTCATAAACCAAACAATAATAATTTAATTTTTTAATGATAACCAAACACACATTTTTTCATAAACCAAACAATACTAATTTAATTTTTTAATGATAACCAAACACACATTTTTTCATAAACCAAACAATAATAATTTAATTTTTTAATCATAACCAAACACACATTTTTTCATAAACCAAACAATAATAATTCAATTTTTTAATCATAACCAAACACACATTTTTTCATAAACCAAACAATAATAATTCAATTTTTTAATCATAACCAAACACACATTTTTTCATAAACCAAACAATAATAATTCAATTTTTTAATCATAACCAAATACACATTTTTTCATAAACCAAACAATAATAATTCAATTTTTTAATCATAACCAAACACACATTTAATCATAACCAAACACATTTAATCATAAACCAAACAATAATAACTCAATTTTTTAATCATAACCAAACACATTATCAACAATTCAAATTAACCAAACAAAATAAAAAAACATGCAAAAATGGGCCAAATATCAACAATTAATAAAATTTCTATAATTAATATAAACAAACAACAAACAATTATATATAACTAAGTGAATTATGGTTTTG
Source organism: Primula vulgaris (assembly GCA_963920805.1). Lineage (NCBI taxonomy): Eukaryota > Viridiplantae > Streptophyta > Magnoliopsida > Ericales > Primulaceae > Primula > Primula vulgaris. The sequence goes on along the minus strand of OY987212.1, from coordinate 5,649,187 downwards.
CATATTTTATATATTTTTTCCTATTTTACAAATTGAAATTACACAAAAAAAATAAATAATGCAAAAAATGGGACAAATATCAACAATTATTAAAATTTCTATAATTAATATAAACAAACAACAAACAATGATATATAGCTAAGTGAATTATGGATTTGCATATTTTATATATTTTTTCCTATTTTACAAATTTAAATTACACAAAATACATAATAAATTAGAGAATAAAAGATATACCCTTGAATTATGGATAAGTTTGATTGATGATTTGGGGTTTTTTGTTAATAAATTTGATAGTTAATGTGGTTGATTGATTTGGGTGATTTTTTGGGTTGAAAATTGGGGGTTTTTGAGAGAAAGAGAGAGAGTGTAGAATAAAATTTTATTTTTTTTTAAAAAAAACGAAAGTTTCTGTTTTTTCCAGGGACTGACTGTGTAATTTCGCGCAGGGACTGACTGTGTAATTTTAAAAGGCAGGGACTGACTGTGTAATTTTGAAAAAAATTACACAGACCGTAGATATAATCTACGGTCTCTGCGTAAATTGAGAATTTTTGTAGTGTAATTAGTGCACCTCTAATTATAATTCTTTTTATCCTAAATACTCCTAAGCAGTATAAACTAAAAATAAAAAGAATAAGAAACAACACAAGCCGTCAAAGTAGTGTCATGTTATGCACGTGGCTATAATTTGATAATGCATTTATGAGATGAAATGATTGCAAAAATGTATCGGAAAATGGAGTATGAACAGTAAAATGGCATGGGAAGAGTTGACTAGTAGGTCCTTGAGACTTGAGCCTAGCTAACACACATTTTTGTTCCACATTTATATACTCACGCTTACAAAAAATATTAATCGGATTAAATTTAAATCGGTTAAAATTGGATAGGTAAATGTGAAATAAAATAATAACGTGTGTTTTTAAGAACATTTTAATTATTTACTCGGAAGTAACAAAATTAATAAATAAAAAAATACAAAATATAAATTACTTGAAAGTGTTAACTTGATATAATATTATGATTATAAAATATTTTAATTTTATATTTAGTTTGAGTGGAAAAAAAAACAGAGAAATGTATTAATTAATAGTGTGATAGAGTGGGTAAATTTATTTATTTTATAGATAAATAAAGTATAATGAAATGGTGTTAGATTTATTTATTTTGTAATGAAATTGAGTACAATGTATTGAAAAAATAAATAAAAACAATATATTACATGGACTTAAAATCTAAACATATTCTCAAAAAATTAATTTGCATCCTGGAAAAAGACTCTCTGCATCCTCGAAAAAGACTCTTATTTTTCATCTCCCTCTCTTTTCTCTGTTCACATTTCACTTCATCCACTTTCTAACCTTATCTTTTTTTTTTTTAAGAAAAAGATAAATTAGGGATACTTTTAGTTGAGATAATATCAATATTTACTAAATTTTTTAAAATAATGGCAATAAAACTATCAAAATCTCTAAAATGTGTGAGTTTTTTGCTTTTATATTTTCTAATTTTATTACTCCAAAATCTAGATTTAAACTAAAAAATAAAAAATACCAAACATATTTGCCTTTTTAAAATCAAAAAAAAAAGAAAAAAAAGAAGTTATATGCATATTCTTTTGCACTTACAGTGAATACATTACATATTTTAAGTACAATAAACACCTCAAAGAGCTTACTAATAAAACCAAGACTCGTTATAATGAGATTATCAACGTCATTTTTGGATATGACAATTGTAAATAGCCAATATTCTTCAAATTTTCCATCGTTAGCAAATACAATTCTTTTCGAATAACGTATTTGTCAAATAACTCCAGCAATTACAACAAAATTACCACTATAATCGGTGTTTATAGTGTAACACCATTCCTTTAACTTTATTTCTGCTTGTACGATTAAGATGAAAATCAGTGTTTATAGTGTAACACATTTCCCTTAACTTTATTTCGGTTTGTACAAATTAAGATGAAAGTTGACTCTTTAAAGGGACCCAATTATACTTTATCACTTTATCAAACTTCTTATGCTCCTAAAATAAAGAAATAAAGAAAATAAAAAAATATAAAAAATTGAGCATTTCCTTTAACTTTATTTCTGCTTGTACGATTAAGTTGAAAATCAGTGTTTATAGTGTAACACATTTTCCTTAACTATTTTTCTGTTTGTACAAATTAAGATGAAAGTTGACTCTTTAAAGGTACCCAATTATACTTTATCACTTTATCAAATTTCTTATGCTTCTAAAATAAAAAAAAATAAAAAAAATTAAGCATTACCTCCTTCAAAAGGCACCCAGCTCTTTTGTTCCACGTATCTAACGCACCTATATACTCCTATTATTTATTCATCTCTATCTCTTTTGTCTCTTCACATTTCACTTCATTTTCCACTTCTTAACCTTCTATATATTTGCTATTAAGAAAGAGAGAAATAATATAAAAAATGGGAGTACTATCATTTTACAGGTGGCTTATAAACAAATATCCTAAGATAGTTGTTAATGTTGTAGAAGAGAAATTAAGAGGAGATGATGATATTATAGATACCACCTTGCCTAACCCTAATGGAATTGAGTTTGATAACTTGTATCTAGATATGAATGGGATAATACATCCCTGTTTTCATCCAGAAGGTGATCATGTAAGAACACTACGACCTCCCATGCATGTTTCATTTTTTTTGTTTAACTTTTTTAAACCAAGTTAACCTGCTTTAAGTATATATTAAGATGCTATTTATTATGTATTGGATTGAATATTTGCTTGCCACTTTTCTAGATAGAAAGATTGTGAAATCTTGGCGGATTTGTATAAATTAGTAACTATTATAAAAAATTAAAGTTGATGTCTTTTTATCACGTTAATTGAATATTGTAGAGACTATCTGTTGTTCCTGACTTTATTTTTTCCTGATCTGCTAAAAGGCAAAAGCTGCAAGGCCTTGAAAATTTATGAGGCCGTTTTTATAATTAATGCTCTGAAAATATTGAGGTAGCTTAATTTAAAAAAGATAGCTTGGATAGACTAGATAGATTCTTTTTTTACTAGATTATGGAGGTTAAGCTGTAAAATGGATTGAATATGTTGAGTCAAGATAAATATTGGCTTTTCGAGCTCAACTTTGTGTGTGTTTGATTTAAAAAAACTCAAATTTGTTCAGATAAATCATTATTTGAATTCAAAAGTATATGTATTATTGTTTTTAAGGCATTAGGAAGTATTTGAATATACTCATCTAGATATATTCTGTTATAGTACTACTCAATGGAGTACATATATTTGTATTCAAGTTAATCAGTAGACCATATATACTAATTAACTCATGTCAAGCTCAAGCAATTCATTAATAATTTTGACTTGTTGGTTCATTTTAAGGGACAAAATAAACAAACATGTAATAGTGATTTTAGCTTTGTACAACCACTTCTAATTTTGTTTAAAATTACATGAGCAAGATGGTAAATATTCCATTAATATGTATATTATCATAATTTTGTTTCATATTCTCAGCCTCCACCTCCACGAAATTTTGATGACGTTTTTAACAACGTGTTTGATTACATTGATCGGCTGTTCCTAATAGTGCGACCACGCAAGTTGCTTTACTTAGCTATCGGTAAGCTCTTCTTTATTTTCCAAGATTTTAGTTGCGGAAATTTGTGTCTGTTTTTTTTCTTATACTTTTGATCAGTGTTGTATGTTCAACTTGACAGAAAAAAACATACTTATTTCCGTTAATGTTGTGTAGATGGGGTTGCTCCAAGGGCAAAGATGAATCAGCAGAGATCAAGACGTTTTCGAAATGCCAATGATTGCGAAATTTCTGTGAGTTTAATTTACTTATAAAAAGTATATACGTAATTTTTGGGGGAAAATAAAGTTTTAAATAGGGAAAGATTTGCCTTGTAATTTGTTCCTTTGTAGGAATTGGAGGAGAAAAGGCTACGGAGAGAATTTGAACGGGATGGAAAATATGTTTTCCCAAAAGAAAAGTCCCAAACATCAGATTCAAATATTATCACACCAGGGTCAAAATTTATGCATGAATTGGCAAAGGCTTTACAGTCTTATGTTCACTTGCGCCTGAAGAACAATATTGGATGGAAAAATGTTAAGGTTGATTCTTAAAATATTTTCTTAGTTATTAGAATTATATGTTTGGATTGCTTTCTAGTTTCTAGTTAATCAATTTAATTGATTTTGTATTAAGAATTGCTAATGTATTGATTTTAGGTGATTCTTTCGGACGCTAATGTTCCTGGTGAAGGGGAACATAAGATAATGTCCTTTATAAGGACGCAGCGGACTTTTCAGGACTACGATCCTGAGACTCGACACTGCATCCATGGGCTGGTAAACAAATATAATGATGAATGCTATTCATTTTCTTTAGTGCTATAAAAAGTTTCACAAAAGCATATGAAGAGATTATCAATGTAATGGTTAAAGCATATTTTAGAATAAGTATTCAGTAAGAGTGACGCCATTGTAAACATTTGTTCATAAATGATTATATTCATTTTTGTAGCTAGTTTGATGTTTCATACTAATTGCTTATTTTCTCATGTAAAGCTACATTTTTACGAGATTTTTGAAATTAAAATTTTATTATTTGCCTCCTTATAATAAGAGTGCTAATAACACATCGATATACAGGACGCAGACTTGATAATGCTTGCCCTGTCTACGCATGAGGTGCATTTCTCAATATTGAGAGAGGTAAATATGACTTATGTAAGTTTTATTCTTTGAGTTCCTCAACCCGTAATCATTTCAGGGAGAGCTAAAAGAGGTGCAAAGAAAGAGTGGAGCTGTTTTTATTTTTATTTTCATATTGTTTTACTTTTCTTGTAATTATATATTCCAATGCAGGATTTACTAATCCCGGAGCATCCTGTTTATCAACCTACTCGAAAATCCAATATTGGTGAAGTGGAGTTGAGTTTTTTGAAAACTAAGGACGCTGCAAAGATATGTTTAAAACCGTACCAAGTATGTAAATTCTTTTAAAACTGTTGTTAGCAAATAAGTCTTAGAAAACTCATTACTCTTTGGTCTTGTGTTTTTTATTTCCATGCTAGTTTTTGCACATCTGGATTCTCAGAGAGTATCTGGAGCTTGATTTGAATATCTTGGAACCTCCTGCAAATATGAAAATTGACCTTGAGAGAATAATTGATGATTTTATCTTCATTTGTTTCTTCATGGGAAATGATTTTCTGCCCCATATGCCTTCTTTGCAAATTCATGAGGTTCCTTTTATTTTGTTTTTAGTTTTGTTTTCTTTTGTTTTTTCCCTCAGTATTATGAAGTTCAAAATGTTGTTACTTTGTTCTATTCAGGGTGCTATTGATTTGTTAATCCATGTATACAAGGAGGAGTTCAAGAAAACTGGAGGAGGGTATTTAGTTGATGTGCAATTTGTAAGACTTTTTTATCTGCTTTGTTATACAACTATATAGCATGCTATCTTTGTTAAGGGTTTGTAATTTATTTTTTCTGTCATTTGATGTTTATCTATGTAGGTAGAAGATGACAACATGCGTTACATTAATTTGAAAAGAGTTGAGAAATTCATACTTTCAGTTGGCCAGAAAGAAGAACTTATTTTTAAGAAAAGAACTGAACTACGAGAGCGCACCTTAAGGAGGCTTGTATCTCAAAGTTCTAATCTGGTAAGCATAATTATATTTGTGACCGACGATTGCTTGCACAACCCAACTACAACTATACAACTATCTAGGATAAAAAGGATTCATGTTTTTTCCCTTTTAAAATCTAGCAGGAAGAAGATATTGATGAGTTAGCAAGCAATTCTACGTCTTCGGTGATAAAATGCTCAGTGTCTATGCCATGTGCATCTGCAGCATCGTCAAATGCTGACAACTATTCTTCGGTAAAATTCTGTTTTCATCATGTATATCTTTATAGTACTGAGGCCCCAGTAACAAAAAAAAAAATCTAGTCTAGTGGTCACACTTTGACATTCTTATTTCCCTTTTATACATAATGAACTTGAATTTGGATGGAAGAAGGATCAATTTCTATGTTAATACGGGGGTTAAAAGGTCTGTTGCGAAACTTGTGTTTGGCATTTTAAGAATGTTTCCTTGAAGCGCTTGTTAAGTTATTTTCCTGTAAAAACCGTGAGATGTAATCAGATGGAGGAGAATACTAGGGAACTGAAAGAGAGGCTGACATGTTGGTCCCGTGATAGATCTGACCTATTCAAGGGTGGAACTTTTTTGGTAGATAAGGTATTTCTATATATCTAATACGTCAGTCAATTGTTAATATAATCATTTTGGTGTAACACTCTTTAACTGCAACTAAATTGCTTGAACAATGGTAAATGCAGGTCAAGTTTGGATCGCCAGGATGGAAAGAGAGATATTACAAGGAAAAACTTTATGTTGAAACAAAAGAGGATAGAGAAAGTACTAGAAAAATATTGGTATGCTGCTTTATCTTATGATTAGCCCACTCTTAAATATTTCATTTCATACATGCCCCATCATGAAATACTGCTTCAGGCTGTATAATTTATGTATCTTTTATGTGCCAAAAGAAGTAAAACTGAAAATTTGGTCGGGCACATTTTGCCTTCTAGTTATACTAACATTACAAGTCATTTTTAAGTTGTGCGTTCTTTATTTGTAAAACGGAATATTTGTTAAATCCCCGAAACAAGAAGGAAGATTGATAATCCAAACAAGAAATATTATGAGAGAAAATAGAGAAAATAAGGAGAGATATAGAGAAAATAGATGAGAGAAAAGGGTTCTTCTTTATTCCACCAAAAACATACACAAACAATTGTACGTGCTCCTTCTTTATTACTAAAGAGGACTAATTGGGTAATAAAAGAAATAAACAAAACAATCCACCAAATAAAAGATCGATACTAAAAGGATGATAGGAAACTAATACTGAGAGAACCCCGAAACATAAATAAATGACGATTATGTAGCCACGTAGTCACGAAGGCGGACAGAGGGTCGAGTTACTCGAGTCGAGCATCGCCTTCCGTTCTTATCAATATTTCATCTTTTAAGTCTTTGAAGTACTGTGTACATATAGACAACTGTTGGAATCTCCTTTCCCTTGTTTTTAGTTTCCTTTCTTTTTGTAATGCTTAGGTTCAGAAGTACACTGAAGGCCTTTGTTGGGTGCTGTTATATTATTTCTCCGGAGTGCCCTCCTGGAACTGGTAGTACAAGTTATCCAGGAAATTTTGATTTCCTTAAACTTTATTACTTTTGCGTTTGAAATTTCAGGAAACTCAGTTTTCACTTGTTTATTTGAGTTTCTTTCTCCTCTTTACACCTTGTAAACCAGGTTTTATGATTATCACTATGGTCCGTTTGCTTCCGACCTGCGAGGTATGTCTACTGTGAGAGTCAAGTTTGAACAAGGTTTTCCGTTTAAACCCTTTGATCAGCTAATGGGTGTTTTGCCGCCCAGAAGGTAATTAAGTATCACTAACTTTTTTTTTGAAGATTTAAGTATCACTAACTTGGTATTATGTTTACACCCTTTGTTTTGCTAATTAATATATCTTATTGAAATAAATAATTATTGACAGTGCGCATGTGCTCCCAAAAGTGTATCAAGATCTTATGACTAGTCCGGACTCTGGCATACTAGATTTTTATCCGTCTGGTAAGGAAATGCTTTGGAAATAAGGCGGAAGTTGATTTAGAAGCTAAACTGATGATGTTTTGATTTTTTTCCTCTATAATAAAATTGAAATTAAAATTTTCTTTTTTATCTGATCAGATTTTGAAGTTGATACGGACGGGAAACGTTTTCTGTCGCAGGTCTGTCTTCTGTTCCTTTTCTGTTCGATGTTTGCTTGTCTCAAATAAACCATAATTTTCATTTCATATGATAAATTTCTTAGTTTCTAGTTTTATGAGATTTCTAATTTATTCTGCTTTAAAATTGTAGGGTATTTGTAAGCTACCGTTCATTGATCAGAAACGCTTGATATCGGCGACTGAGAACTTGGAGGCTCAGCTTAATGTAAGTTTTGTTTTGTAGAAAATACAGAATTTTTTTTTACGAACCTCGAGTACAATGTTTAAGATAGATATTCTTTTGTGATGATTTTTTTTAATCTACTGTTGCTGTGCTTTGCTCAATGGCATGTAGGATGACGAAAAAATAAGAAATTCTACGAAGAACGACGTATTATTTGTGAGAAGATACAATGTGTTGGGGCAGCAAATTTTTTCGGTCTACAAAAAGCAGCTTCATAGAAAATGTACCGATGCCATCCAAGAAAACATTCCTGCACATTTGAGGTAACTAACTATATACTTATCATATGTTTTTATGATCTTGTAAAAATACATGAATATATATATAGACGAATTGTTCTTTATTTTCCAGCTGCGGAATTAATGGTTCAATAAGTCCTCTTGATGATATTTCCGCTATGTTAAACCTTACTGGGGATCAGGAGTCCCAGAAAGATACTAAGGATATTCAAGATGATAATAGTGTTATGTAAGTTTCATACCCTCTCCCTCTCTCTTGTGGATATCTCAGCGCTTCTCTAAGGTCGTGTCTACTGAATTTTGTTTATCTGCCAAAATTTGATGAGATGCTACAAATTTTGTGTTCTTTTAGATGTGCCGAATATCTACTTCCCAAAAATGGCCATCTTTATCCAAGGCCCCTTACGAACAAATTCCCTGAGAAGGTACTACTCATTTTTCTTGAAGATATCAATCAACATATTGTTCATCATTATCTGCAGTAAATCACCGTAAAAAATATATATTAAGATGGTACAGATGGGCGCCTCATCTTTAACAGAATATCTACCACGAAACGTATAGTAGAGAATTTCTTATTTAGGTGATGTATAATTTGAAAGTATTTGCACTTTCCATATAAAACTCCTGCTAGACTAAATATGAAGGCCGTTTGGGCCTTATCTTCAGTTGAATGTCTTCCAGGATATGTGTTGTGCATTACAAACTTAAGTGATTTATGATTGAAAATATTTGCACTTTCTATATAAAACTCCTGTTTTGCTAGACTATATATGAAGCGGACATTATGGAAGTGATATCACTATGGCATGAACATAGAGGAAACAGGAACAGTTACAGGTAAACCTCTTTCTTTGAAGTGTGGTTCTCCTTTTTCTTGACTGTTAATTTCATTTTTGTATAGTTATGTATCATTTTGTTTCGAATTTTTAGACCGTCGTATCAAAGTTAGCAATTACTAACATTTATTTTTCTTTCTCTCAAAAGAATGAACCTTTTTTGTTTCGCCTTTGTACAGCACAAAACAATATTTTGGCGACTAATGGAAAAAAGATGAAAGGATATTGTAAAAAACCGAAAATACGAAAATATCGTAAAAATTACTTGGTTTTAACTTTTATTAGGTAGTAAGTATCTCAACCTACCTTTTTCGTTTCCTATTTGGTATTTCCCTAAATCTGTAGGTTGGTATACAAAATCCAAATAAGATGATACGCTAATGTACAAAGTTGTAGTTAACACTTTCTTAAGTTTGAAACTAGAGAGTAATTTTGGGGAATTTTCATAGCAGCCGGCCTTTGGTCCAGAGTCATCCTAGGAAAACAACTACAGAAATTCAGTCAAACTTGAATAGGATGTCCGAGGGGGCAATACATAAATACGCTGGTACAGGTTGGGGGGCCGGTAGAGGAAACGTGTTTAATCCCAGTACAGACGGGTGAAAATAGCTCGAGCTCTGCCAGGGCAGCACATGTGCATGAGAGAGGTGTAGGGAGAGGAAGAGGGTTCCAAAACCAAGCTTGGAATATGAGTGGAGATCGACAGAATTATAGACCTTCTCAACCTGAGAGGGGTGATAATAGTGGATATTTTAATTCATATGGAAGAGGTGGCCAATGGAATAATAAACCATGGCGACAACCCAACGCTGCAGCGGATGATGGCCAAAAGTATAATGAGCAAATTCCGAGAATAACTGTCGGTTCTAGTAACTTGAATGGGGGCCGAGGACGTGGCCGAAACATGCCTAATGCCAAGGCTAGTTCGGAACACTGGAGGGTCACGAGCGATAGTAGTAAGTAAAGCAATTAACAAGACGAGAAAACAAGCAAATCTCCTCCCCTTCCTAACAATTCTCGCCTTTTTTTTTTTGGTCTATCAGATGATTACGTGATCCTTTTCATTTTTTGTCATGGGGCGTCTTCCCTTTTAGATAGATTTCTAAATATGCTCCGATGGTAATATTAATTTGTTATGTACTTTATTAACGAACCTGTGAAAATGATCTTTTGGAGACAGGTTTTTTATGACATGTCTCCTGGAAAGAAAGTGTGCCTAATTTGTAGTTCTGGTGCTAAAGCTATTTCTTTGGTTGAGCGATATATTTGAATGCTTTTTAAAGATCTATTAAATTTGATATATGTGCAACATGATTATTACCTGTCAACTAAAGGCTAAATCTGCTTTACTGGTTGAATACTTGAATGGTTCCGTCCACTGTATGTTCGAGGTACAGTACAACTATGATACACTCTGGCTGGTTTTTTGAATTGCTGTTGTGGTCTTTTGTTTGTTTTTTTGAATTGCTGTTGTGGTCTTTTGTTTGTTATGTTTGTGGGTGTCAGCGAAATGCAATCTGGTATGTATTTGGTTTCTATCTTATAGTAGCGTACTTGTGATTTGTAAAAAACTAAATGCTAGAAAACATAAACATTTGGACAAGAAATTGTTGGTTTGTCGTACGAACATTGTCATACATATAGTCAACTACCTATTATATTACTCCACTAATGAAATTAGGGAAATGAGTAAATGACAATAAGACTACACTACACACGCCATCAATTTTATGTGGCACGGACAATAAAAACTTACACCAAACATATTCAAGTGATAACGCAGTTGCTTTAATTTCATTCGACCTCTGAAACTGCCGTGGATATGAACATGTCATTACCTGAAATATGACACTCGGGAGGGGCTGTTACAAGCTCACAAATAGTTTGACATATGCAGGAAATGTCCTTGTCTAGTGGCTTAGAGACTACTTAGAACATTTGATTAGAATAACTAAATCCCAAGGCTGATTTTAAGGATATATTTTAGGATTGACGGAAATGTATGAATTCGTACCTGTTATTAATGGCTATATTGGCATTCATGACTAAATGCTACAATCAAACTGTGCTCGAAGTAAAGATGCTCGTATATACATGTATGACAGAAAGCCGTTTAACTGTATACCAAAGAGAGATGGGAATATCTCGGTTGATATAATACATAGCTAATAAACTCAATGGAAGTTTCAAATTTCATAAAATTAACTCTTTTAGATATCCAATGCACAACAATAATTGATATCTACTTGGTGCTAGATATGAGAGTCTCTCCTGCAGCATCCCATTCTTGCTTAGTCGAACTTGACACCATTTTACCATCTATAAATGGCGTCCAATCATGGTCAGACGGACCTGTTGATTTCCACGTCACCATCTTAGGCACGTCCTCATAGTCGAAGCTCGAAGGTTGATCCTTTTTAGGGCCAGAATCAGACTTTTTTCTTTTGCAGGCTCCAGGAGTCCCAGAAGGCTGCGCCTATAATGTACAAAAATATGTACAACTTAGAGAAAATACTGATTACGGAATAGTGGATAATAGTCGTTTTAAGTTTTAATGAAAGACGGGTAATTTACTCACACTAGCAGCACCATCAGCGGCAGGAGTGGTCTTCATCTTTTTGGTTCCTGTTTTTAGAAAGTACTCGACTTCTCTCCTTGACCTCAAGCGGCATCGTGAGTTTGGGTCAACATAATACTGCATTGATATAGTTCAACAACGGGACCAATAATTATTACGAGGGGCAGGTAAATTCAAACAAAAACAATATCAAGTAGAACGAACTATGGGAGGATTGAAACAATTCATTTTCAAAAAAAGAAAATATAAATTAGATCTTGTAAAATTAAAGGGTGCCCGTGGCACCCTACTGTAACTACCTACCAAGTTACGACATGCATGTGTTCAAACAACTGTGCAAGTAAAGATGCTCATGATTTTAGACAATTATTTTCTGTAAAAGCTAGAAACTGGGTGTCTGAGTTCGTAACTGTGTTCTCCCTGTCGAAACCACTGATCTAATGGGCTGGAACTCGGTATAACATTTTCGAAAAGCTTTTTTTTTATTTGTTCCTAGTTCAACAGACCACAGCCCTTGATACAAGAGGAAACTACTACTTTGTAACAGCCGTGGATGGGATCAAGGAACCAATTTATTACCATTTGTTTCTGGTTTAATAAGGAAAAACAGTTTCAACTTTCTAATCAACCAGCGCAAAATCTATTAAACAATATATACACATACAACAAATTTCTAATGCCATTTTTTTAAAAGAATCACAGCTATGCTTTGTATCTCTTTGGCTATTGTACTGTAATACTATCATATTCATCTGCTTGAAAATTTCTACATATTTATTAGGCCAAAAAGACCAAGACATGAAAGCGCAAGCCTAAGAGGTTCGGGGATACACAGTTGTTCTACCGACAAGAGGATTTTCTTAAAATCTAAGCCGGTTGATTCCTAAATTAGAATATGACTGAGTCCAGATATGACTTTTAAGGTGCAAATGTGAGAAAAAATTATAATCCAAAGCTATAAATCACCCAAAGCTAAATGAAAACACAACGAAGCCCTTGCAGGAACACTTTAGCAAAACTTCACTTTTTAAAACATTGATCTAAATTATGGTGTATAGAATTTAATTCAGTTTTCTTAAATTGAGTTTCATCTTCAATTCTATTTAGTTTTCAAGAATTTTAGAGGAGAGTTTTTTCCAGAAAAGAGTGTGGATCTTGTCGTTTGGTCCTGTTAATCGTTCACTGAACATCTAAGCGTTAAAGAAGATATCCACAACAACCCAGGTTCACGCTAGAAACTCAACAGAAATAATGACTAGTCCAAGATATACAAACTGATTTTTGGGTCTGGATCATCGGGTTTCTTCTAGTTTACTATTTCTAGGTTGTATTCAGCTGATGGATAGATGCAACTTAAAACTACATAAAGGAAGTAAACTAGTAAAAGTTATTTACTGCCAGCCTTATGGAAAATAACTGCTGATAAACTAATTGTATACAGGCCTAATCTTCATCATTCCTAAAACAGCCTCTTTATACTGTTGAACTGCAAGTCAATTTCTAGAAAGTACAAAATAGAATCCTAACCACTTTTTTAAGAAGCTCGATTCAACGCTTAAAAAAGCCGATAAAGCTTATTTTCCTGCTTTTATACGCAAAAAGGAACATACTTCTAATAACGCAGATCCTCTCAAACATAAAAAGATACTGTAAAGTTCAACCAATAAAAAGGCTACATGGTATTTCAGGATTATCCCAAGTGTTTCAAAACATCGACTTTAATTGATGTATGATACAACACCCTAAGGGCTAAGATCAAACCAATATAGACCAACGAAATCTAACCCCAACCATGATAGAATAAACAGTAAATATATACCATGAGGGGAGATTTAAGTACCTACATCAGGTAGAAAGAAGACGACTACATTATTTCAATCTTTTGTCTAAATCCGTTCTGATTTTTAAGTTCAAATAGAGTGAAAATTCAACTTTTTTGTATATAGATAGTTATGTATATTTTATAGTCCCGTCAAATCAGGCTCTCTATCAATAATCAACTATTTTAACATTATATTTTAATATAAAATTTATATTTTGAGGAATAACATATATATGGTTAAAGTGAGGTCTATTAATTTTTAATTGATAAGAATAACTATTTAATCTTTATTTGTAAAGAGTTGTAGTGTTATTCTCTAATAATAGAAAGTTGGTGGTGAGGATGATATATGAGATTTTTTTATATAAAACTCATAAACTATAGAGAAAGTAGAATTTGGTGAATGAGATGTAAATGTTCTAGCTAATTACTCTCTCCCTCTTGTAATTGTCTTAACGAAACAAAATGTAATTTTTACCAGCAAAAAACTCCTTGCCTAAATAATCACAAATTTTTATTTTATTTTATTTTAAAGTCAATAATATAGTTGAAATGTTAAAATAAATAATTGAATTCCAATGTTTTTATCACATCAACGGCAATTTAAGTTGTGCTGCTTGTGCACAACGAAATTCGCACATGACAATCAAATCGGAAGTGAGGAAATAACTATACATTTTCACTTAAATATTCAAAAAAGAAAAAACATCCAAATTTTCAACAACAAAAAAACTATATACTATTTAAAATGCGAGGTTATAACTGTAGATATAAGATGATTTAACCACCAAAAATGACTATTTCAAAAATAAATAAATAAATGAAAATAGAAAATTGAAATTGAACACTTACTTTGGAAACATCCCAAAATTAAAAAAATGACAATTACATAAAACAGCGGGACCGAGTAGAAATGAAGTAATGCTAGTTAGACAATTATTTTGGGATGTAGCACAAGTTATAGCATGACAGTTAAATAGCGAGACGGAGATCAAAGAAACGCAGGTTAAATGAACAAACAAAAGAACTGAATTAATACCGGTAGAGTAATAATAAATAAATAAATACCCGATCGGTGGAGCCAGCAGTGGTACCCGACTCACGGACCTTAGTAATCATCGTCCAACTTTCCAGAAGCCGAGAGGGAGTCCTCTCCTTCTTCGGCATGTACTGATTAAATTAACACTATATTTTTTCAAAAATTTTTTTGGATTTAATGTTATTTTTATATTGTCAACTTTTTTGAATTTATTAATGTTTTTAAATATTTTTTTGTTTTTTTGTGTTTTCTTTTTCTTTTTAAAAATTATTGTATTTTCACCCATGGGAATGACTATTGGGAAGTAAATGAGATCAAATTAACACTAATGATTTACCCCCTACATACCATCATTAATCTCCTCGTTGCTGTCTTGTTGACATCATGTTTTGATACTAGTACTATTTTTTTTTTGCTGATTTTATTCTCTTAATGAAGTAATAAAATTCATATACATTTCTTAAAAAACATTATCCTTTCTCAATATAACACTCCATACATGTTTATGGGTGCACACTATTTACTAAAACAAATTACACATATTTGTTACACAAGAATTACACTTTGCACATACAGGAACATGAAAATTCCAAATAAAGCAAGTACTGTCTTTTTTCTTTTAGACTTTTAGCCATACATTCAAGGGGGAAGCTAAGTGGGGACGATCGGGTGCCACTGCACCCCCATAATTTTAGAAATCCCAAGTGACGCAATTTTTTTTTAGTACAATTTCTTTTTAGGTGTAGATTTGGCACCGCATAAAAATATGTTACTTGTACATATATTTTGGCACCCCCATTTACACATCCTGGTTTCGCCCCTGCATACATTGTTTAGTACTTTAGTGTAAACAAGTTCTTAAAATAAGTTGAATTATTAGTTTCTTCTCCAAATGTACCTCATCTGTTCCAGTTTTTTTTTTTTAATTAACAGCGACCATTTTATTGAGAAAAAAACAAATTACGTTCATGGAAACAAGATGATAACTTGCGAGAACAAATACGACTAAACTCCCAGATAAATGGTCCGTTTGATATCAGATTTTTCAGTCAAAAAGGTGCTTTCAGAAAGCAGTAGGAAAAAGATTGATTTTCAACAGTAGATTAAAGGGCAAGGATTACCTGGTGAAGAACGTAGTACGAGAAGCAAATTTTGCTGCTGATACTCTAGCGAACTGTGGATGTAAAGAAGGATTCAAGGAATTCTTTGAGAGAGAAGATTTGAATCTGAAAATGAAGAACATAATCGCTTTGGAAGCCTAAGGTTTTGTTAAGAAAAATGGAGAAAATGAAGTCTACAGTGGATTTACTTTGGAGTAGAAGAGACGAATTTCTCTCTTTTCAGTGTGTCGGTTTCAATTCTCAGATAATGAGTTAGGGGGGTTTCATTACGTGGGCTGTAGGGCTGACTTCGGCCCACTTCTTTACCATATACCAATACCGAACCGAAATTGTTCGGTTTGAAAAAAATTATACCATAACCGAACCGAAAAAATCGGCGGTACGGTTCGGTTTTCCGTTTTATACCAAAACATTATTATTATTAAAAAATAATTCTTGATAACAATAAAATAGCAAAAAAGTTTGTAAAAATTAAAATGTGTACAACTATTCTTATATTTGCTACTTTAACGATTGTATTTGGCTTCATAAATAGGAAAGTAAGTCGTGAGAAAAATTAAAATAAACTATAATACAATTTATTTGTAAGTTATAACTATGCGTAAATTTATATATATTTTATAATTTTAATGTTTGGTTCGGTTCGGTTCGGTATTGTATCAAACATACGAAATGAATACCGAAACCGAACCGACTTTTAAAGTTTGGTTCGGTTGTACCGTACCGAAAAGTCGGTATACCGAACTTTCGGTACCAACTTGTTTGGTTCGGTTCGAAAATCGGTCGGTTGGTACAAATCGGTACAAAAAGTCCAGGCCTACTGGGCTGTGTGCTATTTACACAGTTCAGTGTACATCTAGTCCTTTAAGTTTAGCTTTATTACAAAGAAGTCTAAGAAGTTGTATATATAATGTTTTTAAATATTCTAAGTTTTCAACCTTGTAATTTCAGTGACAATTCTTGTGTTGCTATTTATTAATAAATAAAAATGTGGGTATTTTCCCCACAATTTATATAAAAAAAAAATGAAAAAAGATTGTTTTCCAAAATATACGTTAATTAGTGTTTGACAAAAACTTAAAAAATCTAACTTTTACACATTGATTTTTAACATTAGGTAATAAGCTTTTGCTTTCTCAATCAAAATAACTTTATAAGATATTTTTTTGATAAAATTTTAAAATATTATATTTAAATGAGCAAATAACACGTCAAGTATACGAATAAAATTTTAGTTGAGATAATATCAATATTTATTTAAATTCTTAAAATAGTGGTAAGAAAGTTACCAAAATCTTTAAAATACGTGGCTTTTTTGCTTTTATCTTTTCTAGTTTTATTACTCCAAAATGTAGATTTAAAAAAAAAAAAAAAAAAGCGATACCAAACGTATGTATCTTTTTAAAATAAAAAAGTTAACAAAAAAAAGTTATGTCAAACATACACATAAGTTGAATACATTACATATTCTGTGTGCAAAATTACTTTTGCACTTACGATAAACACCTCAAAGAGGTTGCTAATAAAACCAAGACTCGTTATAATGAGATTATCAACATCATTTTTGGATATGACAATTGTAAATAGCCAATATTCTTCAAATTTTCCATCATTAACAGATACAATTCTTTTTGAATAACATATTTGTCAAATAACTCCAGCAATTGCAACAAAATTGCTACAATAATCGGTGTTTTCTCCCCCAAAAGAAGATTAGTTATGTCAATGACCATTTTAGGTCCAAACAATTATCAAAACCCATACTAATAACTACTATAACTTTGAATACTAATCAACCAATCGTCCCATTGTAAACTGTGAATCTTGCCATAAAAAATAAAACAAGCCAAAATACATAAACACTATGACACATGGTTATGCTCCGATATACTCACGACACCTATGTCTTAACCATACGAACAATTTGATTTGAATCTCGCCGAATTCAATGATAAAGAGTAAAAATCTGAACAATAAAGCTAGTCTATGCTCTGATTAATTTCAGCCCATGACATTTGTCTAAATCTTAAAAACAGCTCGCTAAGAATACGTCTGTAAAAGGACAAAATATTGACTATATTTGAAAATTAAAGGATGAGCAATGAAAGGATCTAGGTAAAGATTGAAATGGAGATTCAAAATGATCTATTTCAGATCCAAATCTAGTTAATTTGGTGATATGAAAATTAGGGCTTATGTTCAAAATTTGGGTAAAATCTGTCAAAATGAGGATTTATACAAAAAAATTGGGAGGAATATTGAGTAAAAGATGATCTGGATCCAAATTTAGGTTGGACTTGAAAATATGATTAATTGAGATTATAATCAAATAGGAGAATATTAAGAGATATGTACCGCCATTAATAGTGTGACGGGACCTCTTCATCCGTCCCAGTTAAACACGGTGGGTGTACCAATTTAAATGCAATTTTTTTAAGTAGAAGCTCAAAAGTGTCAAAGTTAATTTATTTTTCTTCTTTGGACATTATATTAATGAAGAAATAAAATATATTGATTTAACCAAAGTTAAAGGATAATTGGCGAGGGAATGTCAGCACCCCTCGTTTGGGCTAATACCATCACCGCAGCAGGCTATTCGGGTCCCGTCAACCATGGATGACACATCATCCCGGATCTTGAGAGGTCGAGCTGTGCTTAGGCCGACCTAAAGAAGCGTGTCAAGTACACTTCCTCAATTAATGCTGCTGCTCCCTTGGGGGACCCTTCAGGTGTTTAATCGAGGTGGCTCAATCACAGGTCATCCCTTGTGGGTCCCAGAAAAGGACAGTACCCTTGTCAGAGTCATTAATGACCTGACGCCGTTGGATTAGTACTTGACAGTACAGTGATCCAAGGGCTAATACACATCTAGATCACACTATAATACCCCACTAATACTACTTAGAGGGGGGGCAGAAAAACAAAAAGAGAGCAAGAGGAGAGAAAAAGTTGAAACAACCCGGACTGCCTAAACCCAACATCTGACATCCGATACCACGATTTGTAACCGGCCCGATCCCTCACTTTTTATTATATACTTATTTTCAGTCTCCCTTATACTGACCTGATCGTTGGAGAGGGAAAAACTGGTACCAACCCCGGACCCATGTTCGTTTCTTGTGCAGGCACGAGAAGGACCCCATCACCGAAGCAGAGCACCCTTATACGGAGCCGACGCGTGTTGTTGATTAAGCCGAGCTTAGAAATAAAATTAGGCTCGCTAATAATATGAACACATCATTTCTGTATACAAATTACTTCCGCTTATGTTTAAAGTATCCAAATGATTCCTACATACTACTATTACTAATTTTGTACGGAGTAATTATATTCTTTTTATCCTAAATAAATAGTATAAAATAAAAATAAAATGAAAAAGAATAAGAATAAGAATAAGAAACAACACAAGGCGGTAAAGTAATGTCATGCATGATATGAAATGATTGCAACAATGTATCGGAAAATGAAATATGAACAGTAAAATGGCATGGGAAGAGTCGGCTAGTAGATCCTTGAGACCTTGTTTTTTAATTTATTAATTGTTAATAAAAATAAAAATACGGAGAAAAATCTCACAAAAATCATCATCCAAATAAGTGATACTAAATTGTTACCAAATATTTAATTTATCTCTAACTTTTGTAGCGGTAGCGTTGAAATAAATGCATTTATTTCTTTCAAAATACAAGTTGCATCCCAAATAAGTAAAATGAGTATTTTTTGCACTTATTTTTAGGATATTTTCCAAGGCATTTCTTTGGGCAATAGAAACACTTTTAGAACAATGTAATGTAAGAAACTTTTTTATAAAGACTAATAATTTTGCTCACCTCCTTTATATAACTCTCACTCGCAAAAGATAATTGTGTCATCCGTATAGGTCAAGTGAGTAATATAAGGGCATCCAATAGAAGTTTTGAAAGACTTGTAATTGCGCTTATTCACCGATACATTAAGAGATTTGGAAAACACCTCTAAATATAATATAAATCATTATTTTAAAAACCGCGCTATATTGTACTATAATTCACGAAATAACGTTTTTCAGTCGGAAAAACGTTATGAAAAACGCTAAATTAGCGCTATAGGAAAGCTATTTACGCTGTATTTTTTTATTTTTAAAATTTTTTTTATTAATTTTTTTATTTTGTCAAAATTTTAATGAAATTATTGGAGGCTAAAGAGAATAAAAAACCAAAACTTTTGCAAACAAAGTAAATGCTCTGACATCTCAACTACAATTATTTTGTGATTATTAGTTACAACTTTTTATATATATTTAGTTAGTTTTTATTAGATGTTCTGAATTTAATGCTATATTTATATGTATTTAGGCAAAAAAAAATACACCGCAAAGCGCTATGTAGTAACGATATTTGCGTTTTTAACGTTTCTCTCGTAAAAACGCTACGCTAGCGATAACGCTATTTAAAATATTTATATAAATAGCCTAGAAAAAAGAGAATTCACTTATTTTAAGCCTTGATTAGATTTGAAAAAACTTATAGGTGCGTCATTAATCAAAACACTAAAGTAAATATTGGAAATAAATCTCCACACTCTATGAATTAAAATTTTTGAGAAGCTCAGTTTTCTCATAACTTTAGTAAGGAAAATCCAAAAAACTTTATCATAAGTTTTTTTCATATCTACTTTAATACCCACATTTGCACCTTTGTTCTTAGCATTTAAATTGAGGTAAAATAACATTTTCAGTAATATCCTTATCTTTAATAAAGGCACTTTGATTCTGAATAATAAAAGCAGGAAGAATAGTAGAAAGGATTTTAGAAATAATTTTAGTATAAAAAAAACCATTAAACCCATCTTGTGTTGGGGAGCTGTTTTTATTAATACTGCAAACAGATTCCTTGAACTTCTCCAAAGTTGGGTACCCATCTAGCAAAGTATTGTCTTTTTCTTTTATCACTTAGAGAGAACATTAAGACTATTAAAATCCCCCACGACTTGCTGATTCGGACTAAAAACATTATGAAAATAATGATGTGCTTTATTTTTAATCTCATCAGAGTCACTTATAATATTATCTTGTTCATTTTTAATACTCGTAATCATACTTCTTCTTTTTTTATACTTTACCACTTTAGACTAATAATTATACTTTATCACTTTATCAAACTCGTTATGCTCCTAAAATAAAAAAAATAGAGAAAAATTGAGCATTACCTCCTTCAAAGGGCAGCCAGCTCTCTTGTTTCACCAAGTGTATCTAACACACCTATACTCCTATTATTTATTCATCTCTCTCTCTCTCTCTTGTCTCTTCCATTTCACTTCATTTTCCACTTCTTAACCTTCTCTTTGCTATTAAGAAAGAGAGAAATAATATAAAAAATGGGAGTACCATCATTTTACAGGTGGCTTATAAACAAATATCCTAAGATAGTTGTTAATACTGTTGTTAGGACCAGATTTCTGGTCTAAATATTGTTTATTGTCTATTGGTTTTTACTAGATAAATCCTAACTGTTGTTAAGAACTAATACAGTGTTGACAGGTTTCAAGCAATGTTGCAACCTCAGTTACAACCTACTAAGATAGTAGTATTAGGTTTCAAGTACCAGTTGCAACCTCAGTTACAACCTGATTAGACAGCGTTGGTGGTTTCAAGTAGCAGTTGCAACCTTAGTTGTAACCACAGTTCCAACCTGCTGTTCAGCAGTATTCTGTCTAGTTCTGTAAATCTGCATAACTGTTCTTTATTGATTATTATTTGTTCTACAGTATGCAGGATATATTCTCATATGATCTTAAAGGTTTAATATGCGTAAATTGATAATATCAAAGTGTTAAAGGAAAGATGTTTTCTAAAAGATATAAAGAGATTAGTTTATAAGGTTATGTTTCCTTTTAATATATATCTCTATTTCTTATGATTATCCTTATCACTTGTTTCAATCTTTGATCCTTATATTTTCAGTAAAGATACGTTTAAAGATTGTGTTGAACTTAGAGTTCAATAATAGATTTTGATTATAACTTTGATTATGTTTTTAATGATTTTACGATTTCGATGATATAACGCTTGTCTTTTCCAAAAGTTGTAAATGAAAATTTCAGACGCCAGAAAGATAGAGCTCAGAAAAACGAAGCCACAGGTTCAAGCGGAACCAGAATCGGAGCTAAAACGAAGAAGTTACGAGCCTTCGAAGTTTAACGAGAAGACCAAGAAACTGCCAGAGAAAACGACCGATCGTCTGTACAAAAACGACCGATCGTTTTTGGTCCAAATTATTCTAGAGAGTTCGTCTGAATAACGACCGATCGAAACTCAGAAACAACCGATCGTTTTCTGAATAACGACCGATCGACTGCAGAAAAACGACCGATCGTTTTCTGCAGTTTTCAAAAACAGCTTTTCAGCTTATTCTGTAAAACTGCTTAAAATCTGTGGATAAAACCCTCAACCACTACCAACGGTCATATACAGAAAAACAGACATCTTGGTCCATATAAACCACCCCAAATCTCTCTCCAAAATGATCCATTCATAACCTATTATCATTCTTTAACCTCTCTCAATAAAAACCCTAAAAAAATCACCATTTTGGTGAATATATTCGAGAAAGAGGAAAATCAAGGAGAAATAGATTCAAGCTCGATCATCATAAAAAACTCACCAATTAGCTTTTTAAGAAACAATTAAAATAGTGAGCGTAGTTACATTGTTGTAACAATTTGTATCGAGTAATTTATAAACTCATTTGTGAGCGAGTGATCGGGTAGAGGCTTTGTAAGCAAGTGAAGCTTAAAAGCTCTAGGTCTTTTCATTCGGGTACTCATAGATTAAGGGGGAGTCGTTGACTCATTAGACGTGTCCGCTTGCACTTGTATCAAGAGTAGGAACCTCGGGTAGAGGGTGAGCCAATCGGTCGATTGAGCTCGATAGGATTTGTAAAATCGGGAAGATTATTTTTAGTGAAATACTCGGTAGTACCGAGGAGATGACGTAGGCGCGTTTTGCCTAACCTCTATAAATCACGGTGTCATTTCTTCACTTAACTTTTACTTTCCGCAACTTAACTATTGATTATTTTCTTGTTTGCGTTTAGTACTTTTAACATTGCATTAACGATTATTAAACGCTTAAGTTTAGAATTGCAAAAACCTTTGGTTGTTAGTTGCTTAGTTTTTAATTCCGCGAAAAGCGCCAAAAACATTATTCACCCCCCCTCTAAGTTTTAGCCGTACCGGGGCCAACAGATTGATTGAAATATGGAGTTGAATGTTTTATATGATTATGAAAAATATATTATCTTTATATGTTTTCTTTCAAAGTAAAAGATTAACTCCTACTTTCAAGCTTGTTACTAAACATGTATTAAATCAATGATGATTGGAGTCAATCCATGCTGAAGAATCTCGTAATGCTTGGAAAGATTGAAGTCAATCAACAAAGTCAAAAACAATCAAAAGATATTGAAGATAGAAGATTGTTTTTACTTACTTATGTACTTAGTAACTTTAGCTTGTAAAAAGTGTGTGTTATAAATTATAAAGAACCCATTCTTGAGAGAATACACAAAGAGCGTTCAAAAGAAAACAATGGTGGGATGCCATTGATTTATTTAGTGATAGTTATAGAGTAGGAGCAATATAGAGATAGGCAGAAAAACCTAGAGGAAGTCTAAGAGTTTTTCATTAAGACTTGAATCTTATATTGTACGCTTTTTATAATATCATAATCTGGGTAAGTGCCCCGGAGACGTAGCCTAGTTAGGTGAACTCCGTTGTTAAATGTGCGTGTGATTTATTTCAAGTACATTTAACTTTTTACAGTTCTGTCCATTAATACACTTGGTTCCAACTGTGGTTGCAACCTCACTTGGAACCTAACTGCAAAACTGCAACTAGAACAATATAGAGTAGGAGCAATACAGAGATAGGCAGAAAAACCTAGATGAAGTCTAAGAGTTTTTCATTAAGACTTGAATCTTATATTGTACGCTTCTTATAATATCATAATCTGGGTAAGTGCCCCGGAGACGTAGCCTAGTTAGGTGAACTCCGTTGTTAAATGTGCGTGTGATTTATTTCAAGTACATTTAACTTTTTACAGTTCTGTCCATTAATACACTTGGTTCCAACTGTGGTTGCAACCTCACTTGGAACCTAACTGCAAAACTGCAACTAGAATAACGGATAAGAATTTCAGCTGTTGAGGAAAAATCAAGAGGAGATGATGATATTATAGATACCACCTTGCCTAACCCTAATGGAATTGAGTTTGATAACTTGTATCTAGATATGAATGGGATAATACATCCCTGTTTTCATCCAGAGGGTGATCATGTAAGAACACTACGACCTCCCATACATGTTTCA
Source organism: Primula vulgaris (assembly GCA_963920805.1). Taxonomy (NCBI): domain Eukaryota; kingdom Viridiplantae; phylum Streptophyta; class Magnoliopsida; order Ericales; family Primulaceae; genus Primula; species Primula vulgaris. The sequence continues at coordinate 5,625,156 of OY987212.1, read as the reverse complement.
TTTTTTTTTGTTAACTTGTTTAAACCATGTTAACCTGCTTTAAGTATATATTAAGATGATATTTATTTTGTATTGGATTGCATATTTGCTTGTCACTTTTCTAGATAGAAAGATTGTGAAATCTTGGCGGATTTAATCTCATGAGAGTCACTTATAATATTATCTTGTTCATCTTTAATAATCGTAATCATACTTCTTTTTTTATAGTTAACCACATGCATATCGGAGTAAAAACATTATGAAAATAATGATGTGCGTTATTTTTAATCTCATGAGAGTCACTTATAATATTATCTTGTTCATCTTTAATACTCGTAATCATACTTCTTTTTTTATACCTTACCACTTAGCGAAAATATTTAGAGTTAGTTTCACCATCTATTGTCCATCTAATATCCAAAAAATTTCTTTCAAGTTGTGTTTTCGAGTAAGCTCACCATTTGCTTTTTCTAATTTTACTCTATTTTATGTTGTAGGGTCTTTCTCAAATTTCAGCTCCATTTTTTGGACCTCATTTTCGGCATCTATCACAGTTTGAAATACATCACCAAATGTGACTTTGTTCCCCTCTCCAAATGCTTTTTTAATTCTTTTTAGATTTTGACACAAAGAATAAATAGTACTCCTTCAAAGGGACCCAATTATACTTTATCACTTTATGAAACTTCTTATGCTCCTAAAATAAAAAAATAGAGAAAAATAAAAAATAAAGAAAAATTGAGCATTACCTCCTTCAAAGGGCACCCAGCTCTTATTTCACTAAGTGTATCCAACACACCTATACTCCTATTATTTATTCATCTCTATCTCTTTTGTCTCTTCACATTTCACTTCATTTTCCACTTCTTCTTAACCTTCTCTTTGCTATTAAGAAAGAGAGAAATAATATAAAAAATGGGAGTACCATCATTTTACAGGTGGCTTATAAACAAATATCCTAAGATAGTTGTTAATGTTGTAGAAGAGAAATTAAGAGGAGATGATGATATTATAGATACCACCTTGCCTAACCCTAATGGAATTGAGTTTGATAACTTGTATCTAGATATGAATGGGATAATACATCCCTGTTTTCATCCAGAAGGTGATCATGTAAGAAAACTACGACCTCCCATGCATGTTTCATTTTTTTTGTTTAACTTTTTTAAACCAAGTTAACCTGCTTTAAGTATATATTAAGATGCTATTTATTATGTATTGGATTGAATATTTGCTTGCCACTTTTCTAGATAGAAAGATTGTGAAATCTTGGCGGATTTGTATAAATTAGTAACTATTATAAAAAAATTCAAGTTGATGTCTTTTTATCACGTTAATTGAATATTGTAGAGACTATCTGTTGTTCCTGACTTTATTTTTTCCTGATCTGCTAAAAGGCAAAAGCTGCAAGGCCTTGAAAATTTATGAGGCCGTTTTTATAATTAATGCTCTGAAAATATTGAGGTAGCTTAATTTAAAAAAGATAGCTTGGATAGACTAGATAGATTCTTTTTTTACTAGATTATGGAGGTTAAGCTGTAAAATGGATTGAATATGTTGAGTCAAGATAAATATTGGCTTTTCGAGCTCAACTTTGTGTGTGCTTGATTTAAAAAAACTCAAATTTGTTCAGATAAATCATTATTTGAATTCAAAAGTATATGTATTATTGTTTTTAAGGCATTAGGAAGTATTTGAATATACTCATCTAGATATATTCTGTTATAGTACTACTCAATGGAGTACATATATTTGTATTCAAGTTAATCAGTAGACCATATATACTAATTAACTCATGTCAAGCTCAAGCAATTCATTAATAATTTTGACTTGTTGGTTCATTTTAAGGGACAAAATAAACAAACATGTAATAGTGATTTTAGCTTTGTACAACCACTTCTAATTTTGTTTAAAATTACATGAGCAAGATGGTAAATATTCCATTAATATGTATATTATCATAATTTTGTTTCATATTCTCAGCCTCCACCTCCACGAAATTTTGATGACGTTTGTAACAATGTGTTTGATTACATTGATCGGCTGTTCCTAATAGTGCGACCGCGCAAGTTGCTTTACTTAGCTATCGGTAAGCTCTTCTTTATTTTCCAAGATTTTAGTGACGGAAATTTGTGTATGTTTTTTTTCTTATACTTTTGATCAGTGTTGTATGCTCAACTAGACAGGAAAAAAACATACTTATTTCCGTTAATGTTGTGTAGATGGGGTTGCTCCAACGGCAAAGATGAATCAGCAGAGATCGGGAAGTTTTCGAAGTGCCAAAGATTGCGAAATTGCTGTGAGTTTAATTTACTTATAAAAAGAATATACGTAATTTTGGGGGGAAATAAAGTTTTAAGTAGGGAAAGATTTGCCTTGTAATTTGTTCCTTTGTAGGAATTGGAGGAGGAAAGGCTACGGAGAGAATTTGAACGGGATGGAAAATATGTTTTCCCAAAAAAAGAGTCCCAAACATCATATTCAAATATTATCACACCAGGGTCAAAATTTATGCATGGATTGGCAAAGGCTTTACAGTATTATGTTCACTTGCGCCTGAAGAACAATATTGGATGGAAAAATGTTAAGGTTGATTCTTAAAATATTTTCTTAGTTATTAAAAATATATGTTTAGATTGCTTTCTAGTTTCTAGTTAATCAATTTAATTGATTTTGTATTAAGAATTGCTAATATATTGATTTTAGGTGATTCTTTCGGATGCTAATGCTCCTGGTGAAGGGGAACATAAGATAATGTCCTTTATAAGGACACAGCGGACTTTTCAGGACTACGATCCTGAGACTCGACACTGCATCTATGGGCGGGTAAACAAATATAATGATGAATGTTATTCATTTTCTTTAGTGCTATAAAAAGTTTCACAAAAGCATATTAAGAGATTATCAATATAATGGTTAAAGCATATTTTAGAATAAGTATTCAGTAAGAGTGACGCCATTGTAAACATTTGTTCATAAATGATTATATTCATTTTTGTAGCTAGTTTGATGTCTCATACTAATTGCTTATTTTCTCATGTAAAGCTACATTTTTACGAGACTTTTGAAATTAAAATTGAATTATTTGCCTCCTTATAATAAGAGTGCTAATAACACATCGATATACAGGACGCAGACTTGATAATGCTTGCCCTGTCTACACATGAGGTGCATTTCTCAATATTGAGAGAGGTAAATACGACTTATGTAAGTTTTATTCTTTGAGTTCCTCAACCCGTAATCATTTCAGGGAGAGCTAAAAGAGGTGCAAAGAAAGAGTGGAGCTGTTTTTATTTTTCTCCTCATATTGTTTTACCTTTCTTGTAATTATATATTCCAATGCAGAATTTACTAATCCCGGAGCATCCTGTTTATCAACCTACTCGAAAATCCAATATTGGTGAAGTGGAGTTGAGTTTTTTGAAAACTAAGGACGTTGCAAAGATATGTTTAAAACCGTACCAAGTATGTAAATTCTTTTAAAACTGTTGTTAGCAAATAAGTCCTAGAAAACTCATTACTCTTTGGTCTTGTGTTTTTTATTTCCATGCTAGTTTTTGCACATCTGGATTCTCAGAGAGTATCTGGAGCTTGATTTGAATATCTTGGAACCTCCTGCAAATATGAAAATTGACCTTGAGAGAATAATTGATGATTTTATCTTCATTTGTTTTTTCATGGGAAATGATTTTCTGCCCCATATGCCTTCTTTGCAAATTCATGAGGTTCCTTTTATTTTGTTTTTAGTTTTGTTTTCTTTTGTTTTTTCCCTCAGTATTATGAAGTTCAAAATGTTGTTACTTTGTTCTATTCAGGGTGCTATTGATTTGTTAATCCATGTATACAAGGAGGAGTTCAAGAAAACTGGAGGAGGGTATTTAGTTGATGTGCAATTTGTAAGACTTTTTTATCTGCTTTGTTATACAACTATATAGCATGCTATCTTTGTTAAGGGTTTGTAATTTATTTTTTCTGTCATTTGATGTTTATCTATGTAGGTAGAAGATGACAACATGCGTTACATTAATTTGAAAAGAGTTGAGAAATTCATACTTTCAGTTGGCCAGAAAGAAGAACTTATTTTTAAGAAAAGAACTGAACTACGAGAGCGCACCTTAAGGAGGCTTGCATCTCAAAGTTCTAATCTGGTAAGCATAATTATATTTGTGACCGACGATTGCTTGCACAACCCAACTACAACTATACAACTATCTAGGATAAAAAGGATTCATGTTTTTTCCCTTTTAAAATCTAGCAGGAAGAAGATATTGATGAGTTAGCAAGCAATTCTACGTCTTCGGTGATAAAATGCTCAGTGTCTATGCCATGTGCATCTGCAGCATCGTCAAATGCTGACAACTATTCTTCGGTAAAATTCTGTTTTCATCATGTATATCTTTATAGTACTGAGGCCCCAGTAACAAAAAAAAAATCTAGTCTAGTGGTCACACTTTGACATTCTTATTTCCCTTTTATACATAATGAACTTGAATTTGGATGGAAGAAGGATCAATTTCTATGTTAATACGGGGGTTAAAAGTTCTGTTGCGAAACTTGTGTTTGGCATTTTAAGAATGTTTCCTTGAAGCGCTTGTTAAGTTATTTTCCTGTAAAAACCGTGAGATGTAATCAGATGGAGGAGAATACTAGGGAACTGAAAGAGAGGCTGACATGTTGGTCCCGTGATAGATCTGACCTATTCAAGGGTGGAAGTTTTTTGGTAGATAAGGTATTTCTATATATCTAATACGTCAGTCAATTCTTAATATAATCATTTTGGTCTAACACTCTTTAACTGCAACTAAATTGCTTGAACAATGGTAAATGCAGGTCAAGTTTGGATCGCCAGGATGGAAAGAGAGATATTACAAGGAAAAACTTTATGTTGAAACAAAGGAGGATAGAGAAAATACTAGAAAACTATTGGTATGCTGATTTATCTTATGATTAGCCCACTCTTAAATATTTCATTTCATACATGCCCCATCATGAAATACTGCTTCAGGCTGTATAATTTATGTATCTTTTATGTGCCAAAAGAAGTAAAACTGAAAATTTGGTTGGGCATATTTTGCCTTCTAGTTATACTAACATTACAAGTCATTTTTTAGTTGTGAGTTCTTTATTTGTAAAGCCGAATATTTGTTAAATCCCCGAAACAAGAAGGAAGATTGATAATCCAAACAAGAAATATTATGAGAGAAAATTGACAAAATAAGGAGAGATATAGAGAAAATAGATGAGAGAAAAGGGTTCTCTTTATTCCACCAAAAACTTACACAAACAATTGCACGTGCTCCTTCTTTATTACTAAAGAGGACTAATTGGGTAATAAAAGAAATAAACAAAACAATCCACCAAATAAAAGATCGATACTAAAAGACTAATACTGAGAGAACCCCGAAACATAAATAAATGACGATTATGTAGCCACGCAGTCACGAAGGCGGACAGAGGGTCGAGTTACTCGAGTCGAGCATCGCCTTCCGTTCTTATCAATATTTCATCTTTAAGTCTTTGAAGTATTGATAAGATCTTTTCTGCTAATGATGAATTTTTTCTGAAGCTTTTGCATATAAGACCCCATACTTTGGGGGCTTTACAAGTTACTAGGTTTGAGAAAACATGATCACCTATTTACTCTCAGAAGACTACAGCTGAAGCATTGAAGAGCCCAAGTTTTTTTACTCTTGATAGCTTTTGGGCAGTTTTTTCTTTTATGGAAGGTTTTTAGCCTTTGTTTCTATACTGACTGGCACTATTATTGATCTTAATTTTGAGTTTTACTGGAATAATCCCCTTGCGTTTCCTCTGTTTTGGTAAATGTGCATACCAACCGGGTTGGTGATTTGAGAAGTGTCTCAAGACACCTCTGCTTTGGCAAGTTTAAATCTTGACGAACCTCTCATATCTGCATTCATTTTGTTTAAATCTTGATAGGAAAGTTGCTCAAAATAAAGCTTCAATAAAAGGTTTTGCTTTCTCAGATTTTGTCTGTAATTTCCCTTTGCTTAGTTTAATGGTTTCCTCTCTTGTAATACATTTCAGTTTCTATATATAAAACGGTCCAGTGTTTATTAAAAAAAAAAGTCTTTGAAGTACTGTGTACATATAGACAACTGTTGAAATCTCCTTTCCCTTGTTTTTAGTTTCCTTTCTTTTTGTAATGCTTAGGTTCAGAAGTACACTGAAGGCCTTTGTTGGGTGCTGTTATATTATTTCTCCGGAGTGCCCTCCTGGAACTGGTAGTACAAGTTATCCAGGAAATTTTGATTTCCTTAAACTTTATTACTTTTGCGTTTGAAATTTCAGGAAACTCGGTTTTGACTTATTTATTTGAGTTTCTCTCTCCTCTTTACACCTTGTAAACCAGGTTTTATGATTATCACTATGGTCCGTTTGCTTCCGACCTGCGAGGTATGTCTACTGTGAGAGTCAAGTTTGAACAAGGTTTTCCGTTTAAGCCCTTTGATCAGCTAATGGGTGTTTTGCCGCCCAGAAGGTAATTAAGTATCACTAACTTTTTTTTTGAAGATTTAAGTATCACTAACTTGGTATTATGTTTACACCCTTTGTTTTGCTAATTAATATATCTTATTGAAATAAATAATTATTGACAGTGCGCACATGCTCCCAAAAGTGTATCAAGATCTCATGACTAGTCCGGACTCTGGCATACTAGATTTTTATCCGTCTGGTAAGGAAATGTTTTGAAAATAAGGCGGAAGTTGATTTAGAAGCTAAACTGATGATGTTTTGATTTTTTTCCTCTAATAAAATTGAAAATAAAATTTTCTTTTTTATCTGATCAGATTTTGAAGTTGATACGGACGGGAAACGTTTTCTGTGGCAGGTCTGTCTTCTGTTCCTTTTCTGTTCGATGTTTCCTTGTCTCAAATAAACCATAATTTTCATTTCATATGATAAATTTCTTAGTTTCTAGTTTTATGAGATTTCTAATTTATTCTGCTTTAAAATTGTAGGGTATTTGTAAGCTACCGTTCATTGATCAGAAACGCTTAATATCGGCGACTGAGAACTTGGAGGCTCAGCTTAATGTAAGTTTTGTTTTGTAGATAATACGGAATTTTTTTTGACGAACCTCGAGTACAATGTTTAAGATAGATATTCTTTTGTGATGATTTTTTTTAATCTACTGTTGCTGTGCTTTGCTCAATGGCATGTAGGATGACGAAAAAATAAGAAATTCTACGAAGAACGACGTATTATTTGTGAGAAGATACAATGTGTTGGGGCAGCAAATTTTTTCGGTCTACAAAAAGCAGCTTCATAGAAAATGTACCGATGTCATCCAAGAAAACATTCCTGCACATTTGAGGTAACTAACTATACATCATATGTTTTTATGATCTTGTAAAAATACATGAATATATATGTAGACGAATTGTTCTTTATTTTCCAGCTGCGGAATTAATGGTTCAATAAGTCCTATTGATGATATTTCTGCTATGTTAAACCTTACTGGGGATCAGGAGTCCCAGAAAGATACCAAGGATATTGAAGATGATAATAGTGTTATGTAAGTTTCATACCCTCTCCCTCTCCCTCTCTCTTGTGGATTTCTCAGCGCTTCTCTAAGGTTGTGTCTAAATTTTGTTTATCTGCCAAAATTTGATGAGATGCTACAAATTTTGTGTTCTTTTAGATGTGCCGAATATCTACTTCCCAAAAATGGCCATCTTTATCCAAGGCCCCTTACGAACAAATTCCCTGAGAAGGTACTACTCATTTTTTCTTGAAGATATCAATCAACATATTGTTCATCATTATCTGTAGTAAATCACCGTAAAAATATATATTAAGATGGTACAGATGGGCGCCTCATCTTTAACTGAATATCTACCACGAAACGTATAGTAGAGAATTACTTATTTAGGTGATGTATAATTTGAAAGTATTTGCACTTTCCATATAAAACTCCTGCTAGACTAAATATGAAGGCCATTTATCTCAGTTGAATGTCTTCCAGGATATGTGTTGTGCATTACAAACTTTATCAGGTGATTTATAATTGAAAATATTTGCACTTTCTATATAAAACTCCTGTTTTGCTAGACTATATATGAAGCAGACATTATGGAAGTGACGTCACTATGGCATGAACATAGAGGAAACAGGAACAGTTACAGGTAACCTCTTTCTTTGAAGTGTGGTTCTCCTTTTTCTTAACTGTTAATTTCATTTTTGTATAGTTATGTATCATTTTGTTTCGAATTTTTAGACTGTCGTGTATAAAGTTAGCAATTACTAACATTTATTTTTCTTTCTCCCAAAAGAACAAACCTTTTTTGTTTCGCCTTTGTACAGCACAAAACAATATTTTGGCGACTAATGGAAAAAAGATGAAAAGATATTGTAAAAAACCGAAAATACGAAAATATCGTAAAAATTACTTGGTTTTAACTTTTATTAGGTAGTAAGTATCCCAACCTACCTTTTTCGTTTCCTATTTGGTATTTCCCTAAATCTGTAGGTTGGTATACAAAATCCAAATAAGATGATACGCTAATGTACAAAGTTGTAGTCAACCCTTTATTAAGTTTGAAACTAGAGATAGTAATTTTGGGGAATTTTCATAGCAGCCGGCCTTTGGTCCCGAGTCATCCTAGGAAAACAATTACACAAATTCAGTCAAGCTCAAATAGGATGTCCGAGGGGGCAATACATAAATACGCTGGTACAGGTTGGGGGGCCGGTAGAGGAAACGTGTTTAATCCCAGTACAGACAGGGGTGAAAATAGCCCGAGCTCTGCCAGGGCAGCACATGTGCATGAGAGAGGTGTAGGGAGAGGAAGAGGGTTCCAAAACCAAGCTTGGAATATGAGTGATCGACAGAATTATAGACCTTCTCAACCTGAGAGGGGTGATAATAGTGGATATTTTAATTCATATGGAAGAGGTGGCCAATGGAATAATAAACCATGGCGACAACCCAACGCTGCAGCGGATGATGGCCAAAAGTATAATGAGCAAATTCCAAGAATAAATGTCGGTTCTAGTAACTTGAATGGGACCCGAGGACGTGGCCGAAACATGCCTAATGCCAAGGCTAGTTCGGAACACTGGAGGGTCACGAGCGATAGTAGTAAGTAAAACAATTAACAAGACGAGAAAACAAGCAAATCTTCTCCCCTTCCTAACAATTCTCGCCGTTTTTTTTTTTTTTTGTCTATCAGATGATTACGTGATCCTTTTCATTTTTTGTCGTGGGGCGTCTTCCCTTTTAGTTAGATTTCTAAATATGCTCCGATGGTAGTATTAATTTGTTCTGTACTTTATTAACGAACCTGTGAAAATGATCTTTTGGAGACAGGTTTTTTATGACATGTCTCCTGGAAAGAAAGTGTGCCTAATTTGTAGTTCTGGTGCTAAAGCTATTTCTTTGGTTGAGCGATATATTTGAATGCTTTTTAAAGATCTATTAAATTTGATATATGTGCAACATGATTATTACCTGTCAACTAAAGGCTAAATCGGCTTTACTGGTTGAATACTTGAATGGTTCCGTCCACTGTATGTTCGAGGTACAGTACAACTATGATACACTTTGTGGCTGGTTTTTTGAATTGCTGTTGTGGTCTTTTGTTTGTTTTTTTGAATTGCTGTTGTGGTCTTTTGTTTGTTATGTTTGTGGGTGTCAGCGAAATGCAATCTGGTATGTATTTGGTTTCTATCTTATAGATATTACTCCACTAATGAAATTACTCCACTAATGAAATTAGGGAAATGAGTAAATGACAATAAGACTACACTACACACGCCATCAATTTTATGTGGCACGGACAATAAAAACCTACACCAAACATATTCAAGTGATAACGCAGTTGCTTTAATTTCATTCGACCTCTGAAACTGCCGTGGATATGAACATGTCATTACCTGAAATATGACACTCGGGAGGGGCTGTTACAAGCTCACAAATAGTTTGACATATGCAGGAAATGTCCTTGTCTAGTGGCTTAGAGACTACTTAGAACATTTGATTAGAATAACTAAATCCCAAGGCTGATTTTAAGGATATATTTTAGGATTGACGGAAATGTATGAATTCGTACCTGTTATTAATGGCTATATTGGCATTCATGACTAAATGCTACAATCAAACTGTGCTCGAAGTAAAGATGCTCGTATATACATGTATGACAGAAAGCCGTTTAACTGTATACCAAAGAGAGATGGGAATATCTCGGTTGATATAATACATAGCTAATAAACTCAATGGAAGTTTCAAATTTCATAAAATTAACTCTTTTAGATATCCAATGCACAACAATAATTGATATCTACTTGGTGCTAGATATGAGAGTCTCTCCTGCAGCATCCCATTCTTGCTTAGTCGAACTTGACACCATTTTACCATCTATAAATGGCGTCCAATCATGGTCAGACGGACCTGTTGATTTCCACGTCACCATCTTAGGCACGTCCTCATAGTCGAAGCTCGAAGGTTGATCCTTTTTAGGGCCAGAATCAGACTTTTTTCTTTTGCAGGCTCCAGGAGTCCCAGAAGGCTGCGCCTATAATGTACAAAAATATGTACAATTTAGAGAAAATACTGATTACGGAAGAGTGGATAATAGTCGTTTTAAGTTTTAATGAAAGACGGGTAATTTACTCACACTAGCAGCACCATCAGCGGCAGGAGTGGTCTTCTTCTTTTTGGTTCCTGTTTTTAGAAAGTACTCGACTTCTCTCTTTGACCTCAAGCGGCATCGTGAGTTTGGGTCAACATAATACTGCATTGATATAGTTCAACAACGGGACCAATAATTATTACGAGGGGCAGGTAAATTCAAACAAAAACAATATCAAGTAGAACGAACTATGGGAGGATTGAAACAATTCATTTTCAAAAAAAGTAAATATAAATTAGATCTTGTAAAATTAAGGGGTGCCCGTGGCACCCTACTGTAACTACCTACCAAGTTACGACATGCATGTGTTCAAACAAATGTGCAAGTAAAGATGCTCACAATTTTAGACAATTATTTTCTGTAAAAGCTAGAAACTGGGCGTCCGAGTTCGTAACTGTGTTCTCCCTGTCGAAACTACTGATCTAATGGACTGGAACTCAGTATAACATTTTCGAAAAGCTTTTTTTTTATTTGTTCCTAGTTCAACAAACCACAGCCCTTGATACAAGAGGAAACTACTTCTTTGTAACAGCTGTGGATGGGATCAAGGAACCAATTTATTACCATTTGTTTCTGGTTTAATAAGGAAAAACAGTTTCAACTTTCTAATCAACCAGCGCAAAATCTATTAAACAATATATACACATACAACAAATTTCTAATGCCATTTTTTTAAAAGAATCACAGCTATGCTTTGTATCTCTTTTGCTATTGTACTGTAATACTATCATATTCATCTGCTTGAACATTTCTACATATTTATTAGGCCAAAAAGACCAAGACATGAAAGCGCAAGCCTAAGAGGTTCGGGGATACACAGTTGTTCTACCGACAAGAGGATTTTCTTAAAATCTAAGCCGGTTGATTCCTAAATTAGAATATGACCGAGTCCAGATATGACTTTTAAGGTACAAATGTGAAGAAAAATTATAATCCAAAGCTATAAATCACCTAAAGCTAAATGAAAACACAACGAAGCCCTTGCAGGAACACTTTAGCAAAACTTCACTTTTTAAAACATTGATCTAAATTAGGGTGTATAGAATTTAATTCAGTTTTCTTAAATTGAGTTTCATCTTCAATTCTATTTAGTTTTCAAGAATTTTAGAGGAGAGTTTTTTCCAGAAAAGAGTGTGGATCTTGTCGTTTGGTCCTGTTAATCGTTCACTGAACATCTAAGCAGTAAAGAAGACATCCACAAGAACCCAGGTTCACGCTAGAAACTCAACAGAAATAATGACTAGTCCAAGATATACAAACTGATTTTTGGGTCTGGATCATCGGGTTTCTTCTAGTTTACTATTTCTAGGTTGTATTCAGCTGATGGATAGATGCAACTTAAAACTACATAAAGGAAGTAAACTAGTAAAAGTTAGTTACTGCCAGCCTTATGGAAAATAACTGCTGATAAACTAATTGTATACAGGCCTAATCTTCATCATTCCTAAAACAGCCTCTTTATACTGTTGAACTGCAAATCAATTTCTAGAAAGTACAAAATAGAATCCTAACCACTTTTTTAAGAAGCTCGATTCAATGCTTAAAAAAGCCGATAAAGCTTATTTTCCTGCTTTTACACGCAAAAAGGAACATACTTCTAATAACGCAGATCCTCTCAAACATAAAAAGATACTGTAAAGTTCAACCAATAAAAAGGCTACATGGTATTTCAGGATTATCCCAAGTGTTTCAAAACATTGACTTTAATTGATGTATGATACAACACCCTAAGGGCTAAGATCAAACCAATATAGACCAACGAAATCTAACCCCAACCATGATAGAATAAACAGTAAATATATACGCCTATTTGAATCTTTTGTCTAAATCCGTTCTGATAGAAAGAAGACGACTACATTATTTCAATCTTTTGTCTAAATCCGTTCTGATTTTTAAGTTCGAAATGCACGCCTATTTATAATGAACTTCGGAGAACTAAAAGACACCCTATTAAGTAGAAAAATTACAAGAGAAATGGTTTCTAAGTAAAAAAGACTCAAAAATAGAAAAGACGCGCACTAAATGACACTTAAACATGCAACAAATCTGCATTGTTCATACTAATCATTAACAAAACCCTGCCAAAAGAGTCAAACATCAACGAATCTGTCAAAGAAAGAAACCAATTGAACATAACAATGTGGAAAGGGGAATAAGCCGACAATATAATGTTGAAGCCAAAATAATGTTCCTTTCAAAAAGGAAGTATAAAGTATTAATTGTTTATGTCGTTTTCCTTTCAGGGTATTCAATTTCTGTTCCATAGTATAGACAAGACAAATTTCAGCAGCTACCGGCTAAAATACTAAGCTCGAGCCCTACGCATTTAGTCAATTTACATAAAAACACTTTGTTATATCGTCTATCCCCAAACAATCTAACTGTATGGGAGGGGTTAGATTTATAGCATTAGATTTAACTTTTCACCGTATAGGCTTACCTTTGAAAAATCTTTTTGTATTCACGCAAATTAGTGGTGGGCCTTGATAATGAATTTGTTGATCAGTATCATCAACAAAACAAACATCCTTCAAATTTACATAAACGACAGGTCCTATGTTTAGTCATTAACGCAACAAAAAATAAAAGGACTTATCAATTTTTAGTTGGACGTTATTAAGCAAGGAAGTTATAGATTCACCCCACGTCAATAAGTTAAAACCCTTTTTCTTAAGCTCAAGGGTAGCATATTTAAAAATAGCTGTTATTGCAAAACGGCAACATTAACTAGATCCACTGTTTTCCCTTTGGACTTCTCTATACCCTTTCCCTCCCATTTGTTGTTAAATTTCACATTCCTTACGGATTAGTTCCTACTTCCTCCAAATTATGGATTAAATGGCAAAATGCGTGGGTAAGTATTGTTGCTACTTGATTTCTTCCATTTCGTTACGTTTTTCAGATAAGAGGATCATCACAATAGTTTTATCAATGCCCTTTCGATCTATGTTGCGGGGAAATGCAAACTCCTTTACATCACTTTCTTTACACAAATCATAACTTAACAGTTTCCCCATAACAACAACAACTTCAATTTTCTTATCAATAAGAGGAATGTGGCTGGTTCAAGTGGTTGAGACCTAGTATACCACGCTCACCACTAGGGTTCGGTCCCTAGCACCCATAAAGTGGGTTGCGAGAGTTATTAATTATCAATAAAGGAAAAAAAAACTTATCAAAAACCTCAAATTATGAATTGTCAATAAAAAAATTTAAGCAGTTTTCGTGACGATTCTATCTCTTTCCTTAAATAACCTATTTTCAAGTTAGCTGTGGGGGCGAGTACTAAACGTGAGCCTTACGTAACTATTTGTATAAAGTATAACTTCTAAAACTAAACACAAAACCTACCACATTCCAATCTATATATTGCGGAATTAACATAAACCTTGTCTGATATTCCCCCTTTTGTACAAACTCTTTTCCGTACAATAACCCTAGTTCATATGCTTCATCACATGATAATCGTAACTACGTGATTTACGTGCAAATCTAAAAAGTCCTAAAAACCAATGATTTAAGTGCAACTAACTATTGTCTAATCAGTATATGAATGAATTAAAAGAACCAAGTTAATAATACTAGAGTTAACTTTTAGGGCCCACATTTTCCATCGATGTTTCACATATTTTTTCCCGTTCGTGTTTCCTAGCAACTATAAAATAATGCAATTATATGCTCAAAATAGAGTGTAACTAATTACTCCCTCCCTCCTGTAATTGTCCTAACGAAACTACATGCAATTTTCACCAACAAACAATTATTTGCCTAAGTAATCAAAAAGATTATTTTTTTCCTTCTTTTTTTCAAAAGTCAATCATATAGTTGAAATGTTAAACTAAATAATTGAATTCTGGTGTTTTTCACATCGGCAATATTAAGTTCTTGTACAGAAAAATTCACACACATGACAATCAAATCAGAAATGAGGAAATAACGATACATTTTCACATGAAAATTCAAAAAAAAAGACATCCAAATTTTCAAAAAAAAAATATATATATACTATTTAAAATGTGATGTTATAAGTGTAGATATAATAGTATGACTTAACCACTAAAAATGACTATTCAAAAATAAATCAATAATGAAAATTGAAATTGGACACTTACTTTGGGAACATCCCCCCCAAAAAAAAAATGACAATTAGATAAACTAGCGAGACCGAGTAGAGCATAAGTTAAATGAATAACAAAACAAATGAATTAATACTAGCTAGACAATTAATTTGAGATGTAGCACAAGTTATAGCATGACAGTTAAATAGCAAGACGGAGATTGTAGAAACGTAGGTTAAATGAACAAAGAAAAGAACTGAATTAATACTCGTAGCGTAATAATAAATAAATAAATACCCGGTCGGTGGAGCCAGCAGTGGCACCCGACTCGCGGACCTTCGTAATCATCGTCCAACCTTCCGGAAGCCAAGAGGGAGTCTCCTCCTTCTTCGGCGTGGACTGATCCTGATCGTCCATCACCACCGTATCAGATGCGTTGGCACTATCCTGATCGTCGATGTGTGACCCGGGTGGTAAAAGCGGGTCGGGTTGTGCAAAACCCGGGCTCGATTCGTTCGAGTTGGTCTTCATTGTTTGTTAGAGCTGAGGTTTTGTTTTTTGTTTTTTTGTGTTTTTTTCTTCACTGTTTAGTTGAGTTTTGTAATGTATCTGGTTTAGGGCTTTTATAGCTAGGCCGGGAAACACGATATTTAATTAATTCAGATATTACCGTATCAAATTTTATTTAATATTTACTCCTCTTTTAAAATGCTAATTCTGGTATAATTTTAATCGGTAAATATATTGTATTTAAATTGTTAAAATATAAATTTTTAAAATTTATTTATATAATTTAACATTTGAACTAAGTGATTAATTTTTAAAAATTTCGATTTTTACAACTTAGATATGAGTTATTTGTTGGTCAAAATTACACGTAAATACGTAGAGGCCCAATATTTTGGGATGAAGAGAGTACTCTTTCCGTTCTCATTTAATTTTACACTACAAACTACATGCAATTTTGACCGGGTATAACTTGTAATAAAATTGTCGAAATGATTTTTTTTAAATCTAATTATAAAATTTAACATTTGAATTATATGATCAACTTTTAAAAAATTTCACTCTGAAAATTTTGATAAAATTTATTAACCGATTAAAATTTTTCGTAATTTCGTATTGAACAATTAAATAACAAGCAGCGATGCTTATGCAAGAACGCTTTTTTAAATAGTTAATTTAATTACTTTACTAACCTGAGATGCATTCAATGAATATGTGAATTGCATTTTGTCATGATTTGATAGAATATGATTATTTGGAAACTATGTCCAAAATTAGGAGTACTTTTTAATGGATTTGATTATAATCTGTATTAATTTTTTTTAATAATGGTTATGGTTGTTTCACACAAATTTTCACTTTCTGAACACAGGAAAAATGAATGTGAATTAAAGTAAATTTTATTTATCAATTAATTTGCGGATACAATCTCTGATAATTTCTAAAAGAAAATCTAGAAATGAAAGTTTTTTTATTCTCCTTTTCGAACAATTTGTGATGGCTCGAAATGTTATTGTAGACTCTTTGATGAACTTTGTTGAATTTGCTGAACTTGAGTAGAATTCTTCGAATTTGATGAAGAACTTTGCAGTTTTGTTGATTTCGTTGATGATCTTGGATTTGGTGAATAACTCAGAGATTTTGATATAGACAAACGTGTTTTTGCCTTTGTGTAGTCGTTCATGAAGATCGAATTCCGGTTTGTTGTAAATTTCTTGGCTGGAGTTATTCAGATTTGGTGAATAAATTTGAAGATTTTGATTTGCAAAAATGCCTTGCTTATTGCTTGTAGTTGTTCCTGAATATCGAAGGCAGATTTTTTGCAGAAGATTTGGTGAAGAACTTGAAGATTTTGATTTGCAGAAACGTCTTGCTTATTGCTTGTAGTGGAAAGCTTCTCTATCTAATCTTCAAGTTTTTTTTTTATTGTGAAAATAATGGTACCCCCACCCCTCTATTTATACATTTTGGGATGAACTTTTATTTGCAAGGTCAGCTCCTTAAGTTTGGACCCATTATCTTAAAAATCTCATGACTTATGTAAATGAATCAAACTTGTATTTATATTTGAAAACATCGCTAATAAGTACTATAATTTTAGTATCTGATTGTTTATACCACATTTAATGGTTTTTAGAAAAAGAAATACATTTATTTTATATAAATTATCATCATAGATTTTTTAAGATGATAAAATATAATTTATTTTTCGATTTTAAATTAATAATAACAAGTATATTCTCAGACTGAGAAATTAGTAATTAATTCAGATATGGGGTGTGGTTGACACATATAATAAGATCATATATGCAAATTCATTATAACGTTTTTAAATGACATTAAATTCATATATTGACTACAACGTACATATTATGTGGTGTTTTGGTTGATACGTGTAATAAGATCATATTTGAAAAATCACTATAACGTTTTTAAATGACATTAAATTTATATATTGACTATAAAGTATACAAGATACGGTGTTGTGGTTTATATACATGTAATAAGGTTACATTTGGAAAATCATTATGATGTTTTTAAAATATATTAAAGTCGGATATTGACTACAAAGTATACAAGATACGATGTTGTGGTTGATACATATAATCTATTAATCTAAATCGATGCACCGAAAATGTACTACATAGAGGAGATCAGTACTCACTTTTTCAGCATGCAAAAACACTATGGACAATAACGATCCCTCTTTGGAAATCTACCGTGTCTTTCGAGATATAGTTGTGAGAGGAGAAGATATCAACAACCTTAATACCCCAAAGCTCACACTACATACATACCTCATTTGTATTTGAGGATGTTGAATTGGTGTGAAAACTACGCTGTTAAGGCAAGAAGGAATGCTAACTTGCTCCGATTTAAGTTTGAGAATGGCTTTATCAGTGGAAATGATGTGTGCCGCTATGTTTTTGACATTGATGAGCTGCCGGAGAAACTCTACCGTCTCATGGGAAAGGCAACGATGTTGCTGCCTTCTTCTTGTGATTCTGACTTTTTAGAGATTTCAGATGAAAAGGGAGATACCCCTCCCAATGGTGACGACATTTGATATTTAGAAGTCGAGAGCAGTGGTGTGTTTTGTAAGCAGTTGTTATGAATAATATGTCACTTTGTGGTGATCAGTCATGCTTTATTGTATAATCTTGTTTTGAGTTTACTCTAGTGTGTGTTTGTTGTCGTTTTGTTGGCTTTAAATTGTTATAAAGATATAACTTATATCAAAAGTACTATCTGTTTTGAGTTTTTTTTTCATTTTTTACTTATAGTTCTAGGGACGTTTAATTTGTACGTGTCTTTTCTAGGCTTGCAAATTGGGGATTTTCTCCTAACAAATATGAGTTTGATCTAGACTTTATCTCCAATTCCAGGCTCATAGTTTTGTTTTTTAGTAGTTGGTATACCCAGTTTTCATGGTTGTATCATGGGTTAGCTAGGTCATTTTTTATTAATATATACTTACTTAACGGGGAAAAGAAGTATTCGATTAAACTGCTCTACTATTTGTCAGCATGCAGTCCAACCAACTGTCAACACGTTCATGCTAAACTGGTTAGGGTTGTGAAAATGGGGTTTTAAAACACGAAATTAATGGACCTGGACACTATTAAATCGTAATAATGGTTCGACTAACGAGGGTAGTCGTTTACCAATTTAATAACATTACTACATTAAGATGTATTGCACATACAGACAGAAAAACTGCAATAGTGTTACTCTGTGTGTGTGTGTGTGTGTTATTGTAGCTTATTACCATGGTAGATTGCAACTTAATATAACAAAAATGGTATTACCTGACAAAGCCTCCGTCTCGAATCTGAGATGTGAACATGTCCATATGTAGGGACAATAAACCGCGGATGTGAGATAATTTTTCAGCAAAGACCATAGAAGATATGGCTGACTAGAGATTTACGTACAATTTTTTATTTTTATTTTTAACTTTACATGCATAATACAAGATGAATGTACTATTAAAGTTTTTTTTTTAATCACTGTTTAGTATGTTAATCAAACATGTTATAATATGCCAATTTTAGATTAGAGTCATTCTCAACTACTCTGTTCATAGACTTAAAATATATTAAACATTATGCTACACCCGGTGTATACACTACAAACAAATACTCAAATAGTGACGGGATTAGTGACGCTATTTTTTGTTACGAGCTTATTAACGACAGTTTTTGTGACGGATTTGTGACAGTTTAGTCAATTTGTGACGGCTTTGTGACAGTTTAGTCAATTTGTAACGGGTTTGTGACAGTTTAGTCAATTTGCGACAGGCTTGTGACAGCTTTTGACTCTCACTAAATCAAATATTATTTTTTAGTGTATGGTACGTCATTCAATTAATATTTGTTAAGTGACTATTTATATTGTATTCATATGCACCGAATTATGTAATATCAAATTCAAAATTCAAACATAACGAGCTCACTACCCACTATCCATGTTTCTTCCTCCTAAAAAACAATTTACTATTTTTCTTTAAATATTATACTAGCATTATCGGCACATTTGCCAAATATTAAAACCATACAAAAAACCATTATTAAGTTAATAAAAAATATGAACCAATTTTTTTTATTGGTGAACACAATAATAACTAACATTTAATTAATTCGACACATATTAAAAACTCAACACATATTAAAGAACCCAAAAATATCTACCTAAAATTAATTTAAATTTAAATTTAAATTAAAATTAAAATTAAAATAATTTCAACCAATAATAACTATCCTTAAATTAATTTAACACATTAAAACCCAACACATTAATAAAAACCAAAAACATCTACCCTAAAATAAAAATAAAAATAATGTAGTTAAAATTTTGGTCTTTTTTTAAAGATAAAATTACAAATTAGTTATAATGGAATCATATTTTTACGAACAAAAAGTTGTTCATTGGATGAGAAGTAGCAGTTAGTGGGTTAACTTAACTTGGTCATTATCATTATTTAATTGTGTACTCGTCGTGTTTAACTTTTTTTATACACTTTGTACACATGTTATGTGGGGAATATGTTGTCACACCAAATCATTAATCTGATGTGATAAACCGGGTTTATAATAGTGTTTCTCCTCGATATCTATCCCACTTGGTTTGATCTGATTAGCTCGATGTTGATTCGAATGGTTGTAAAAAAATTCAGAATAATTTACATTTTTCTCGAATAGTAGTGACTTTTTTCAGAATGGTTGTACGTAATTCTTTTCGATCAAGACTGATGTAGTTTATGGTAATTTGGACATGCAAAGGTTTTTTAAAGTTCAGTACCTGCTAAAAATTTCTCCATATGATTATTATAAAAATAGGTACGATATTATCGCTAATACGAGATTGCAGAATTATAAGAAAGAAGATATAAATGCAGGCCGATGGTCTGATAAAAATAAGGAGGACAACTGCATGGGAAATGAATATGATTTCCCAGAAATTTCTTGTCAAAAAATTAATAAGAACGAATTTCTTGTCAGAAATTTCTTGTGTTCACAACCCTGCATGATTTTCTGATCTCTCCGCCAGAGCCAACCAATTTTCCCAACTTAACCATAGCCTCGCCGAACTTAGTCTTGAAATCGGGAGCTAATGCAGCATAAATGACGGTCTGCTTGGTTAACGAGTCTCGAGCCAGTTCCTGATCAATTTTCAAAATACCTTTGCCCATTAGTAATTGTTGGTAATAGGATTTATCTACAATCAAGGTACTATTTGGGCTTTGGTCCAAATCTATGGGGTTGTCAACTGTTGCATTTTGTGGACACTTTGCTCGTAGTTGGGATAACAAGGCGGAGTTCATAGTAGGGTCGGGTTTGCCAGTTTTCGCAAAATTATAGAGACGGTCTTCAATGAAAGAGCAATGCGTGATACCAACAGTGTGGCCACCTATTTAGTACACAACAAAATAGATATCAAAATAGAATGTACGTATAAGCATAGCAAGGGAGAAAAGTGGAACTGAAGTTTTTTGTTGAACGAAAACTCATCATCTTTTTTCCTTTCTGTTTTCCTCTTTACTTCTTAATTAATTGTTTTCATAATCAGTTTATAAGCTTTATTTTGTAAATAATTTTAAATTCATATGGAAATCGCTTCTTGAGTCAAAAAAAATTCCTAGTTATTCTAATTATGTTAAGAAAAACAAAATCTTAATTATTTGAGAAACTTGTATGGATCACTGGATTGTGTGTTAACCCGTTGTTTTTATTAAAGGTAACCCACTGTTTTCTTGTCACTGAATACAAAACTAAAATCAGCTTGTTGTAGATAATTACTTTATGAACTTTACGGATTCATACTTCGAAAAAATGACCATTTGTACAAATTTGAAACTTAAATTAAAAAGTAACGTGGTTATTCCTTATTCTAAATAATTTATTTGTTCATAAAGGAATGATTACCTAGAAGATAAACCATATCGTTAGCGGTTAGACTTTTCTTGGCGAACACTTTAGCGGTAGCTGATACAGTCATCGAAGGAGATGGTAAATTCACCAGCGATGCAAGTGAAACCATCCCATCTTTTCGCCCCGTTTCTACTGCATATCTCCCTCCACCACTCTGCACGTATATATGTTAACACTATTCTTAGACGAAACTATCACGTGCAACATATTAGCTATTGTTCCTTCTACTTAGAGACCAGAAAATAGAGACATGTCTGCGTTGTTACATACCATAGAAACAGCATCTCTCGTTGCCATGACGATAATATCCGAACAAGAGACTAATCCAGGGCATCGTGCCTCAATAACATTCTTAACTGCGTCAATGATTTCGTAACCTCTCACACTCAGATTTGGCCCTGCGGATTTTTCCGTACTGTTCCCATCTAGTAGGATTGAGGCATCACAACCCTACATATAAATAAACAATCTGATTAGTTCACTTAATTGACAGTCACAAGCTGATCAAATTTAGAACTAGCTAGTAGGTACTAGGAAAAATAGGAGAAGAAAATTTTAAATCAAAATTTATAAATAAACACAATAGGAACAGTTGAGAAAGAAGGAAAAGACTTAAAGAGCCAAGACACTTAAAAGATTTCTTAACCAAATATTTAATTTTCAACTTTTTTCTATATATTTTTCTTTAGACGTAGATTCTTTTTCAGCATGCATGTATATGCTAGAACTTAGAAATATGCTGGATATATATATTATTGAAGACTTCAAAAATCTGTACGTTGCTAAAAATATGGTGAACCCGTGGAGGGAATATCACACTTGCATTCAACTTAATTTGAATAGATTTTTTCCTTTTCGATTAATCATCTTTCATAAAAACAACGTCCCTTTACCAAGACGGTGTGATAGATAAGAGTTAGATTATAAGTACATTAACGAAGCAGTCATGGAACTGCAACCGCAGTAGGGCTGCCACAATCGAACGGTCCTGAACGATCAACGATTGAATCACATTTCCCACAATGGTCTCTACATCTCCGCCTTTGCATTTTCCGTTGTAAAATCCAACTTGTGGTGCCCCGTAACAATGGCTCCCAATATTTACGAAAATGAGGCAAAGTGCTAGTACAACGTAAGCTTCCCTAGACATCTTGTCAACTACTTAATTTTGATAATTTGTTATTCTCTTCTTTTTCAGTTGCAAATACGTATGCAATTTGATCTATTTATATAGCGGAGATTTTTTGTAGATTTGAATATTTTATATTATTGCTCTCCAAGTGATGATAACAGATGTCATTGCACGACTTTATTTTTGCAAGTTATACGACGTGCACTCATGTTAATTATTATCATAATAAAGCTATCTATGCTTATATGCAAGATACAATGTCACACAGCCACACAATCTACATAGTTGTGCCCTTCATTTAGGAGAATATTTTCACAAATGGGTTCATCCCCCTAAATTTTTTGTCAACTTCTCTATAGTTATCGTCCTCTAAATTTGAACGAGGACAATAATCTCTTTTGATTTGTATATACAAGTATCAAAATAGTATCATAGATGAAACTCGCTATTTTGAAATTGTATTTCGCATCACATGTATTATTTATTCCTCAAAGATAAAGTTAATCATTGTTCATGCTGTTTGTTTTTTTCTTTATGGTAATTACTCGGTTTGACAACAAATTTTTTTAGCTGATTTTTTTATTTATTTAAAAAAGATGTGTGTTTTGACAATCAGATTATTCGGCGTTTAAAATGTATATTTTTAAGCTAAAAAATTTTAAAATAAAAAACTAGGGGACTTTTTTAATCTGATTATGGCCCAAAATTTTGTTGACGAACATAGTTATTTAATTTGTTTAGGCAGGCAGCTAAAAACTTGTTTAACCTTTTGCATTCGGAAAACAAAAACCCAATCAAAAACCTTTAGATTAGTGATTCTGAACAAGAATACCTAACCTGATCAAATTCCAAATTTATGTTTTGAACTGTTAAACTTTAGAGCCCGAGTCCAAGTGATTTGAGTACATCAGTGGTTGTGAATAAGATATTTCACACATTAGCAAAACGAGTGGTGAAGACATCTACATTATTTACGTAATTGTTGGTCAAAAAATATATAACCTCAGACTCGGTTTTTACCTCAATAAACGAGTTTCACTTGCACATATACTCGATCACTTGATGGAAAGTGTCTGCTTTTTAAATAATCAAGACCAGGTCCTTGCCATTCTTATGTCAACTATATGTCAACTATATGTCAACCTATTCTAGAAAAAGAACAACAATGAAATTGCAAAGTCATATAGGAAAACATCCAAGGAAACAACTCACATAAAGACCACAAAAAGGAAATTGTTAGCGTGTCATGTAAAGGAAATTGGAACAAATAGTACAAATCAACAGATGGAGCAAACCAAGTATCAACAGATAAAAGCACAAACACTGTTCCCAAATGAAAAAAGAAAAAAATATACATAAATGACAGGTCAATCACAAAGTTCAGAAATATTCAACAACACCATCGAAAATCATCTCCAGGCTTCTATCCTCTTTTGGTTATCGAGTTTATACGGCTCAAATTGCCAAGTTCCTTGCCCTTGTCCGTTTGACTCCTAACGAGAGAAAAAACACGTGTTTGGCCAATTATCTCATGTAAGCTATCTCTCTCTTCCATCTTCTCCATTGATGGTTGGGGTAACAAAGGTAACAGTTTCGCAATCCCCGGATGATGAATCGCTCTGAGCATCTATCTCGTTAGAAACTGAAGTACTTTCAGAAATGTTTTTCTCAGAAATAAAAGAGGTCTCAGTTTCTGTGTTTTCTCTGGAAGTGTATTTGACAAGTGGTAGTGAAGGGCTGCAGTGTCTGTTTTTGTCGGAATATTCCAAATCAGAAACATGTTTTGGTTCGACCACAAAATTTCCTCTCTCGTATTGTCTTTTCCACAAGGGTCTTGATAAAATTCATCACTTGGACAGCATACATCAACACAGTCAATGGATCAGTCATCTACAACATTAAAAGAAAACAAAATTGAAACCCGGCATCTTCAAAAGAGCAAACACGTTGCATGTGTATGTGGCTTGTGTGTTAATGGCTAATGCTTGCGGTGCTCAAAACACTTTTAGCAAGTAATTGAAGCAAAATAGCTGCCTGGCCACTTAGCTTTTTTCATAGAAAGTGTTAACAAAATTAGCAACGATCTTTAGTTTTCATTGGATTGGTTAGAGACCACAGTATATATACTTTCATAAATTCATTGTTATTCCAAAAGGACCAAAACTAACAAAAAAGAAATTAAGGTAACGGAACATGTTATTAGACTAACTCATAAGGCTGATTTTAAGGATATATTTTAGTATTGACGGACATATATGTATAAATTCTTACGAAAATTGATCTGAAACATGTATGATATAAAATGTACCTGTTAACTAATGGCTATATTGGCATTCATGGCTAAATGCTGCAATCAAACTATGGTCGAAGTAAAGATGCTCGTATATATATGTATGACAGAAAGCCGTCAACTGTTACCAAAGAGATGGGAATATCTCCGGTTGATATAAATCATATATTACTTAGCTAAAAACCCAACGGAAGTTTTCAATTTTAAATCTCATAAAAATTAATCATTCTTTTAGATATCCAATGCACAACAATTAAAACAATTAAAATCTTTTAGATACTATTAGCATGAAAAAAGAAAAAGGATAAAAAAAACTAAAGCATACTGCCCGTTTGAAGGGTAGTAGCCCTCTATAAAGATGAAACAAATCCATTGTTTACTTCAGGGATAACTTTTGATAATATTTCAATCTAAAAACTTTGGGAATATTACCCCAGTTTTGGGAAATTAAAAGGATTTCTACTTGGAGCCAGATATGAGAGAGACTGCTGCAGCATCCCATTCTTGCTTAGTAGAACTTGACACCATTTCACCATCTATAAATGGCGTCCAATCATCGTTTGACGGACCTGTCGATTTCCACGTCACCATCTCAGGCACGTCCTCATAATCAAAGCTCGAAGGTTGATCCTTTTTAGCACCAGAATTAGGCTTTTTCCTTTTGCCGGCTCCAGGAGTCCCAGAAGGCTGCACAAATAATGTACAATATTAAATACCAATTACAGAAGAGTGAATAATCGTCATTTTAAATTTTAGTTAAAGACAGGAAATTTGCTCACATTAGCACCAGTGGGAGTGGTTCTTTTCTTTTTTGTTCCCGTTTGTAGAAAGTACTCGACCTCTTTCTTTGACCTCAAGCGGTGTCGTGAGGTTGGATCGATATAATACTGCATTGATAAATTGATATAGTTCGACGGAACCAATTATTATTAGGGGTGCAAACAAAAAGTAATATAAAGTAGAACGAACTATGGGAGGTCTCAAATAATTCATCTTAAAAAGATCAAAATAAAATAAAATAATATATATATATATAAAAGATATTTTAAAAGTTATGGGTGCCCGTGGCGCACCCTAGTGTAACTACCTACCTGGTCATGACATGCATATTTCAAACAAATGTGCAAGTAAAGATGCTCAGGATTTTAGACAACTACTTTCTGTAATGCTAGACATGGAACTGGGGTGTCCGAGTTCCCTGTCGAAACCACTGATCTGATGGACTGGAAATCAGTATATACATTTTCGAAAAGCATTTTTCCTATTTCTTTCTAGTTAAAGACCACTGCCCTTGATACAAGAAACCATTTTTTTGTAACAGCTGTGGATGGGATTAAGGAACCATATTATTACAATTTTCTAATCAACCAACCCAAAATCTATAAAACAATATATACACATACATGTTACAACAA
This sequence comes from Primula vulgaris, assembly GCA_963920805.1. Lineage (NCBI taxonomy): Eukaryota > Viridiplantae > Streptophyta > Magnoliopsida > Ericales > Primulaceae > Primula > Primula vulgaris. Next base: position 5,599,190 of record OY987212.1, on the reverse strand, counting down.
ATTACCAATGCCAATTTTTAACAGAATCACAGCTATCCCTAGTATCTCCCTTGGCTCTTGTACTGTAATACTATCACATTCATATACTTAAACATTTCTACATTTTTAATAGGCCGTAAAAGACCAAGATATGAAAGCACAATCCTAAAATATCAGGGATACACAGTTGTTCTCCGGACAAGAGGTTTTTTAAAATCTAATACAGTGGATTCCTGAATTAGAATATGAACGAGCCCAGATATATATTTTAAGGTGCAAATTCTGAGAAAAAGGTATAGCCCAAAGCTATAAATCACCTAAAGCTAAATGAAAACACAACTAATCCCTTGCAGAAACATTTAAGCTAGAATTCACTTTTTAAAACATTGATCTTAACTAGGGTGAATAGAAAGCCTTAAGAAATGTGTTTCATCTTCAATTCTATTCAGTTTTCAAGAATTTTAGAGGAGAGTACTTCCAGAAAAGAATGCGGATCTCAAGAAAACCCGACGAGGTAGGGATTTGCTTGTCTTTTGGTCTTCTTAATTGTTCACCGGACATCTAAGCAAATAAAGAAGACATTGACAAGAACCCAGGTTCACACTAGAAACTTAACAGAAACTGTCTGATTTCTAGTTTATATTCAACTGATAGATAGTTGCAACTTAAAACAACTAGTTAGCTACTGACAGGCTTATGGAAATTAGCTGCTGATAAAATCTTTTTTTTAAACACCAAGCCAATTTTATTTTTTAACATTACATGTACGGTGGTGTCTCCACAGAATTCATTTTATTTAAATTAATTTTGAAATAACAGATAAAATCAGAAAATATTAGTAAGAGTTGGACCAATCGGCAGTGTACCTAAAGTAGTTTAAAAGTAAAAAAGGCTACATTGTATTTCAGGATTATCCCAAGTGTTTCAAAATGTAAACTTTAATTAATGCATGATACAACACCCTAAGATCGAATCCAATATAGACCAACGAAATCTAACCCCAAACATGATAGAATAGACAATAAATATAAACCATGAGGGAAAATTTCAGTACCTACACTCAAATAGAAAGAAGACGACCACATTATTTCAATCTTTTGTCTAAATCTGTTCTGATTTTTAAGTTCGAAATGCACGCCTATTAATAATGAACTTGGGAGAACTAAGAGACACCCTATTAATTAGAAAAATAACAAGAGAAAAAGGTTACTAAGTAAAAAAGACTCGAAAAAAGAAAAGACACGCACTAAATGACACTTAAAGATGCAACAAATCTGCATTGTTCACAGAAATCATTAACAAAACCCTACCAAAAGAGTCAAACATCAACGAATCTGTCAAAGAGAGGAACCACCTGGACATAACAATGTGCGGAAAGGGAAATAAGCCGACAATATAATTGTTCAAACCAAAATAATGTTCCTTTCAGAAAGGAAGTGTTAATTGTTTATGTCGTTTTCCTTTCAGGGTATTCGATTTTTGTTCCATAGTATAGACAAGACAAATGTCAGCAGCTACCAGTGAAAAAACTAAGCTTGAGCCCTACGCATTTAGTCAATTTGACTGTATGAGAGGGGTGAGATTTATAAAATTAAGTTTAACTTTTCACCGTATAGGAATGCCTTTAAGAAGCCTTTTAAAATTCACACAATTTAGTGCTGGGCTTTAATAATGCATTTGTTAACCACATTTTTTGTCAACAAATGCATTATTAAGTATTGTGGGACTTCTCTATACCACAATACTAAATTATCGAATAGGTTCAATACATTTTTTGGACTTCTCTGTACCCTTTCCCTCCCATTTTTTGTTTACCACATTCCTTACTGATTAGTTTCTCCAAATTACGGAAATGGCAAAATGTGTGCGTAAGTATTGTTGCTACTTGATTTCTTCCATGTTGTTACATTTTTCAGATAAGAGGATCATTACAACAGTTTTATCTATGCCCTTTCCATCTATGTTGCGAGGAAATGCAATGTCCTTTTTTGAAATTCGTAATATGAGCCAGGTCCATACAATAAATTTATCGGCCAAATGGGCTACAAAAATTATAACTTACAGTTTCCCCGCAGCAGAAACAACTTCAATCATCTTATCAAAAAGAGCAAGGTGCGCACACCACTAGGGTTTGATCCCTAGGACCCACAAAGTGGGTTTCCTCCACAGAGGGAGTTATGAATTATCACAAATAAAAATAAAAATAAAAACTCAAATTATGAATTGTCAATAAATCTTCTAAGTAGTTTTCGTGACGATTTTATCTCTTTCCTTAAATAACCTATTTTGAAGTTAGCTGTGGGGGTGAGTACTAAACGTGAGCCGTACGTAACTACACAAAACCTACCACATTCCAAACTATATATTACGGAATTAACGGAAACCTAGTCTGATATTCCCTCTTTTGTACAAACTCTTTTCCGTACAATAATCACATGATAATCGTAACTCCATGATTTATGTGCAAATCTAATAAGTTCTAAAAACCAATGATTTAAGTGCAACTAACTATTGTCACATCATGGAGATATAATTGTATGATTAAACTTCCAACAAGGGTTACTTAAAAAAAAATTAAAACCAAACACTTAATAGCGAGACGGAGATATATAGTAGAAGGTAAGTTAAACAAACAACAAAACAAATGAATTAATACTAATAGACTAATAAAATATTATTTAATAAATAAATACCCGGTCGGTGGTACCGGCAGTGAGTCCCGATCCTCGGACCTTAGTTTCCATCCTCCAACCTTCCGGAAGCCATGAGGGGGTTTCCTGAACCTCCTTTTTCGGAGTCGAAAAATCCTGATCGTCCATCACCGTATCTGATGCGTTGGCACCATCCTGATCGTCGATATGTGACCCTGGTTGTAGAAGAGGGTCGGGTTGGACAAACCCCGGGTTCGATTGGTTCGAGTTGGTCGCCATTGTTATTAAAAGCTGAGGTTTTGTTTTTTTGTGTTTTTTTCTTCACTGTTCAGTTGAGTTTTGTAATATATCTGTGGACTAATGGGGTTTTATAGCTAGGCCGGGAAACACGATATTTAATTGATTCAGATATATTACTATATATCAGATTTTATTTAAGACTAAAGGTTCTGTCACGCGTAATCTATCCTGTATATGTATTCTCTTGTAATTTTATTAATTTTTACTTAAATTTTAAATTTTTACTTAAATTTTAAATTTTTACAACTTATACCGTAACTTTATAAACTTTTATTTTATATTGTATTCAAATTTTAAAACATTTGAATATAATATTGTTTTAGACAATTTTTTTAATATTTAATGTTTAATTTACGCTAATTTATATATTTATTTCAAACTAATTTTTGTGTGGATTTTATTTTAAAAATAATTATTGAAATGTATTGATACATGTATTATAATAATTGTATATTTTTTTTTAAGTTTTTTAAATTTTATTTTTGAATAAAATTAATAAAGGAATACGAAAGTGATAGATAAATAGGGTATAAGATTTGAACGTGTAGGGAATTTTTTTAAATAGTTTAATGAAATTCCCAAGTTAAGATGTATTAAATGGATCAATGTGAATTGCATTTGTCCTGATTTCACAGTATCATAGAAGTACTTGGAAAACTATATATGTCCAAAATTGAGAGGGGTACTTTTCAATGGATTTGATTATCTGTATTAAGAAATTTTAATACTAGTTTAGTGACAATATTCCTAAAATGAGATTATTGAATATTTGAATGGATCATGTGAACTGCATTTGATATAGATTTGTGAAATGGATGGATTTTAATATTTTATATCTTATCATGATCTGTATTGTAAAATTGTAATAAAGGTTCCGCCAAGGAAGGATACATTTTGATAGATTAATGACATTATTAAATTGAGAGGTATTAAATGGATAATGTGAACTGCATTTGTTATGACTTGATAGTATCCGAGTATGAATAGTTTAATGACTTGTATCAAAAAAATGAATAGTTTAATGACATTCCCAAATTGAGATGTATTGATCAATATTATCTTTACTAAAAAACTAATAATGGTTATATCAAGGAAGGCCGCTTCTAAGAGTATAAATCTTCTATCTCATTTCTCTACTATTTTTCATGTCCCCTTGTTTATTTTATCTAAATAAAAATTATAAAAAACTTGAAAAAAATTGTACAATTACTATCACACATGCATCAATACATTCCAATAATTATTTTTAAAATAAAATCCGCACAAAATTTATTTTGGAATAAATGTATAAATTAGTGTAAATTAAACATTGAATATTAAAAAAATTGTATAAAACAATATTATGTTCAAATGTTTTAAAATTTAAATACAATATAATATAAAAGTTTATAAAGTTGCGGTATAAGTTGTGAAAATTTAAAATTTGAGTGAAAATAAGCAATGAGGCACGAAAAGAGAGGTATATTTGGACTCATCGTAGAAGTATTTGGAAAACTATATATGTCCAAAATTGAGAGGGGTACTTTTCAATGGATTTGATTATCTGTACTAAGAAATTTTAATACTAGTTTAGTGACAATATTCCTAAAATGAGATTATTGAATATTTGAATGGATCATGTGAACTGCATTTGATATAGATTTGTGAAATGGATGGATTTTAATATTTTATATCTTATCATGATCTGTATTGTAAAATTGTAATAAAGGTTCCGCCAAGGAGGGATACATTTTGATAGTTTAATGACATTACTAAATTGAGAGGGTATTAAATGGATAATGTGAACCGCATTTGTCATGACTTGATAGTATCCGAGTATGAATAGTTTAATGACTTGTATCAAAAAATGAATAGTTTAATGACATTCCTAAATTGAGATGTATTGCATATTATCTTTACTAAAAACTAATAATGGTTATGTCAAGGAAGGCCGCTTCTAATTAATAGTTTTATGGCATTCCTAAATTGAAATATGTATTAAATGGATCACGTGAACTACATTTGATTTGATCGTATCGTATTTGGAAAATCATTATAATATTTTTAAAAGTTTTTAAATTACATTAAGTTCATATATCGATTAAGAAGTATACATCATAATGTGTTGTGATTGATACATGTAATAAAATCATATAAAGCAAATTCATTATAACTTTCTTAAATTACATTAAATTTAAATATTGACTACAAACTACACAAGATACCGTGCTGTGGCTGATACATGTAATAATATCATATTTGGAAAGTCATTATAATGTTATTAAATTCAGATATTGACTACAACGTACACAACATGTGGTGTTATGGTTGATACATGTATTCTATTAATCTAAATTGATGCACCGAAAATGTATCATTAAATCTAAAATGATGCACTGAAACTATACTATATAAAGGAGATCAATCCTCAAGTTCTTTAACATGCAAAAGCATTATGGACAATAACGATCCCTATTTGAAAATTTATCGTGTCTTTCAAAATATAGTAATGAGAGAAGAAGATATTAACAACCTCATACCCCAAGCTCAAACTACATCCAACCCTGATTTGTACCTGAGGAGGTTGAACAGGTGTGGAAACTATGCTGCTGAGGCTAGAAGGCAGGCTAACTTGCTCCGGGTTGGGTTTGATAATGGGTCTATCAATGGAGGTGATGTGTGGCGCTATACTTTTGAAATTGATGAGTTGCTGGGGAAAGTCTACCGTCTCATGGGGAAGGCATGTTTGTTGTTGCCTCCTTCTTGTGATTTCGATTTTTCAGAAACTATAGATGAGGAGACTTCAGATGAGGAGACTTCAGATGAGGAAACTTCAGATGAGGAGACTTCAGATGAGGAATGAGATACCCTCAAACGGTGACAACATTCGACAGTTAATAGTCTAAAGCAGTGGTGTGTTTTTATAAGCAGTTGTTATGAATAAAATGTCGTTTTGTTATCATCAATCGTGCTTTATTATGTAATCTTGTTTTCAATATGCTAGTGTGTGGTTGTTATCGTTGTGTTGGCTTTAAATTGTTATAGAAATATTACTTATATATCAAAACTACTATTTGTTTTGAGTTTTTTCACCTCCTTTTTCTTCTAGCTTTAGTGAGGTTTGTATGCCGTCTTTCATACGTTTGCAAATTGGGGTTTTTCTCCTAACAAATATGAGTTTGATATAGATTTTGTCTCCAATTTCAAGTCAATATAGTTTTGTTTTTTTAGTAGTTGATGTACCCAGTTTTCATGGTTGTATCATGGCTTCGGTTTTTTTTGTTAATATATACTTGCCGGAAAAAAAAAGTATTCGATGAAACCGATTTATTATTTTTCAGCATGCAGTCCAATAAAAAGTCAACACGTTCACGGTAAACTGGTTAGGGTTGTGAAAATGGGGTTTTAATACACGAAATTAATGGATCTGGACACTATTAAATCGTAATAATAGTTCGACTAACAAGGGTAGTCGTTCACCAATTTAATAACATTACTACATTAAGTTGTATTGCACAAAGAGGCATGAAAACTGCAATAGTGTTACTTTAGTTTTATTGTGAGGGTTTATTGTAGCTCAGTACCATTAAGTATGACCTCATTTCGATGGGGTACCATTAATTATCTATTAACATAGTAAAGATGGTAGAGTGTAACTTAATATAGCAAAAATGGTATTACCTAAGGGATTCTAACGTAACTAAGAAGTAGCATTCGAGTTTTGGAAATGCAGCTGCGATCAAATACCGTTAGGGAGAGATTTGTCGCACTACACCCCCCGTCTCGAATCTGAGATGTGGACATGTCCATAGCTAGGTAGGGACAATAAACCCCCAATGTGAGATAATTTTTCAATAAAGACCATAGAGGTTATGGCTAACTAGGGATTTACGTACATTTTTTGTTAACTTTACATGCATAATACAAGAAGAATGTACTGTTAAGTTTATTTTTGTAATCACTGTTTAATATGTTATTTAAACATGTTATATAATATGCCAATTTTATATTAGAGTTCTTTTCAACTACTCTATCCATAGACTTGAAAATATTTATGTCTTCATTTCTCTCTCAATATCTATCCCGCTTAGTTTGATCTGATTAGCTCGATGTTGATTCAAATGGTTGTAAAATTTTCAGAATAAGTTACATTTTTCTGGAATAGTTGTGACTTTTTTCAGAATGGTAGTAATTCTTTTCGATCAAGATCGATGTAGTTTATGGCACGTAATTTGGACATGCAAAGGCTTTTTACAGTTCAATAAAACGTATAGCGTACCTACTAAAAATTTCTCCATCTGATTATTATAAAAAATAGATATACGAGCCGGAAATACACAATGGATCCATTATTACAGAATTATAAGAAAAAGCTAGAATATAAATGCAGGCCGATGGTCTGAGCCTCTGATGAAAATGAGGAGAACCGTACTGCATGGAAAATGAATATGATTTCGTAGAAATTTCTTGCCAAAATATTAATACGAACAAACGATCGAAGTAAGAGAATCAAATCCCCTTTGTGTTCACAACCCTGCATGATTTTCTGATCTCTCCGCTAGAGCCGACCAATTTTCCCAACTTAACCATAGCCTCGCCGAACTTGGTCTTGAAATCGGGAGCTAATGCAGCATAGATGACAGTCTGCTTGGTTAACGAGTCTCGAGCCAGTTCCTGGTCAATTTTCAAAATACCCTTGCCCATTAGTAATTATTGCTGGTAATAGGATTTGTCGACAATCAAGGTACTATTGGGGCTCTGATCTAAATCTATGGCGTTGTCATTTCGTGGACACTTTGCTCGTAGTTGGGATAACAAGGCGAAGTTCATGGTAGGGTCGGGTTTGGCAGTTTTCGCAAAATTATAGAGACGGTCTTCAATGAAAGAGCAATGCGTGATACCAACAGTGTGGCCACCTATTTAGTATACAACAAAATGGATATAAAAATAAAAATGTATAAGCATAGTAAGGGAGAAAAGTGGATCTGAAGTTTTTTGTTGAACGAAAACTTATCATCTTTTTTCCTTTCTGTATTCCTCTTTACTTCTTAATTGGTTTCATAATCAGTTTATAAGCTTTATTTTGTAAATAATTTTGTATTCATATGGAAATCGCTTCTTGATTCAAAAAAATCCCTACTTATTCTAATTATGTTCATAATTTTTTTTTTATTATTTAAGAAACTTTTGTGGATCACTGGATTATGTTTTTAACCCACTGTTTTTATTTAAAGGTAACCCACTGCTTTCTTGTCAATGAACAAAACAAGATTATGTTTTTTCTTCCAAAAAGTATAACCAATGCATATTGTAGATAGTATTACCTTATGAACCTCATGGATTCATACTTCGAAATATGACAATTTTGTACAATTTTGAGACTTTAAGTAACGTGGTTAAATATTCCTTATTCTAAATAATTTATTTGTTCATAAAGGAATGATTACCAAGAAAATAAACCATATCGCTTTTTATTAAAATGTGTTGGTCATGTTTGTAAGACCATGTTTTGGTCATCTTATCGCTATTTTTTTCTGTAATTTTTTTTATATTAATATGACAATCGGGTTCTTGAGTCACAAATTTCACTTATCATCATCTATTTTCCTTTCTGTTTTCTTCTTTACTTCTTAACTAGTTTCATAATCATGTTATAAGCTTTTATTCTGTAATTTTTTTTATATTAATATGACAATCGGTTCTTGAGTCACACTTTTTTCCTACTTATGTTTTTGCAGAAACTTTCGTGGATTGAGTCAAAAACTTAATTATTTGATCAGAAACTTTTGTGGATTGTGGTACAAAAAAGGAAATCTTATATGGACAGGTCACGTCGTTTGTGTATTAACCCACTGCTTTCTTGTCAATGAACAAAACAAGAATATGTTTTTTTTTCTAAGTCAACCTGTTATTATAAAAAAAATGACCATTTTGTACAAATTTGAGACTTAATTAAATTGTAACGTGATTATTCCTTATTCTAAATAATGTATTTGTTCATAAAGGAATGATTACCAAGAAGATAAACCATATGGTCTATATCGTTAGCTGTTAGTCCTTTCTTGGCAAACACTTTAGCGGTAGCTGATACAGACATCGAAGGAGATGGTAAATTCACCAGCGATTTAAGTGAAACCATGCCATCTTTTCGCCTCGTTTCTACTGTATATCTCCCTCCACCACTCTGCATATATATTAACATTATTCTTAGACAAAACTATCACGCACAACATTATTTAGCTATTGTTCCTTTTACTTAAAGTACTCTAGAAAATGAAGACATGTGTGCAATGTTACATACCATAGAAACAGCGTCTCTGGTCGCCATGTCGATAATTATCCGAACAAGAGACTGATCCAGGGCATTATGACTCAGTAACATTCTTAACCGCGTCAATAACTTCGTAACCTCTCACACTCAAATTTGGCCCTGCAGATTTTTCCGTACTGTTCCCATCTAGTAGGATTGAAGCATCACAACCCTTTACATATCAATGAGCAGTTTAGTTAGTTCAGTACTTAATTGTCAGTCACAAGCTGATATAATAACTACTTACCAGGAAAAATAGGAGAAAAAAATTTAAAATAAAAAATTTATAAACAAACACAATAAGAGCTGAGAAAGAAAAAAAAAAGAGCCAAGACACTAAAGGTTTCTTAACCAAGTACTTAATTTTTTTCAACTTTTTTCTATATATTTTACGTAAACATAGAGTTTTTTTACAACATGCATATATACCCCAAAAGTGTTGTGGAAATATGATATAGAAGAGTTCAATAATCTATTGCTGGAAATATGGTGGAATTAAGAATATCACACTTGCATTCAACTTAATTTGAAATTTTGAATAGATTTTTCCTTTTGTATTAATCAGTACGTACCCTTCATAAAATAAATAAACTGTCTCTTTACCAAGACGGTGCGATAGATAGAGTGAGATTATACGTACACAAGTACATTAACGAAGCAGTCATGGAACTGCAAGCGAAGTAGGGCCGCCACAATGGAAGGGTCGTGAACGATCAACAATTGAATCACATTGCCCACAATAGTCTCTACATCTCCACGTTTGCATTTTCCGTTGTGAAATCCAACTTGTGGTGCCCCGTAACTAGGGCCGTAAATGAAACGAAACGAACCGAACAACCCTCTGTTCATGTTCAGTTCATAAACTAAGACTCTTGTTCATGTTCGGTTCATGTTCATTTAAATACGAACGAACATTTGACGAACATGAACCGAACATTTGACGAGCCGAACACGAGTTGTTCGTGAACATCTAATTTCTTCCAAAACATTTAATAATTGAAAAAAATATATATTTTTCTTTCTTTTTAAAATATATTTTAATTTTATTATATATTACTATATTGTTAACTAGGATAAACTAGTTCACATATAACTTTAAGTTTATATATTGTATAAATTCTTTTACATACGTATGATTACCTTAACGAGTTGAACACTTAACGATAAAATCGGTGACTGTATTTATAGTATGATGATATAAATTAACATAATAAGTTCAAAATAATAAAAACATATCATTTATATTATTATAGCATAAATAAGTTTATTAATTGTGTAATGATATTAATTTTTATTACATCATTAATAGATTTATTTATTTTATTTTATCAAACTTTATGTATAGTTACACGAATACGAGTTTAGACGAACCGAACAGAGGGTTGTTCATGTTCAGTTCACTTAATAGACGAACACTATATTCTTGTTCATTATCGTGTTCATTTATAAATGAACGAACATGAACCGAGTATTAGCCGAGCAGAATACGAACGATTTCTCATCTCATTTACAGCCCTACCCGTAACAATGGCTCTCAAAATTTATGAAAATGAGGGAAAGTGCTAGTACCATGTAAGCTCCCCTAGGCATCTTGTCAAGTTCTTTGTTACTATTATTTTTTTCTTTCTCAGTTGCATATATATATATATATATATATATATATATATATATATATACACACTCACGTACACGACACTAGTTTGATCTATTTATAGCGGAGATGTTTTGCAGATTTTATTGATATTCTTGCTCTCCAAGTGAAAATTACAGATGGCATAGCACAAATTTATATTTGCAAGCATTACAACGTGCACTCATGTAAATTATTATCATACTAAAGCTATTTATGCTTATATGCAAGATATACTGTCACACAGCCACACCTTAGTACCCTTCGTTTTAGGAAAACTTTTTTCTGAATAGGTTAATCCCCCTATAATTTTGTCAACTTCTCGATAGTTATATCGTCCTCTAAATTTGGACGAGGTCGGCTATCTCTTTTGATTCGTATATACTCACTATATAGTATCCATATAGTATCAAGAAGTGTTTGAATTTCAAAAAGAATGTCATGATGGTGTGGTCCAAGTGGTTGGTATCCGGGTATACCACGCTCATCACCAGGGTTTGAACAATGACGTCTGCGAAGCAGGTTTACTTTCAAAAGAAGGTTTCTGATTATCAAAAATAAAAAAAATAATATCACGGTGTGTATAGTGTTTATTAGTACATATAGATGACACTCCCTATTTCAGAATCGTTTCCTTATTCATAGTGACAGGTGATTAGTCTATTTGCCAACAATTTTTTTTGGCTGAATATTATATTTTAGTTTTTTTTAAAAGAGGGATTGTTTGGACGGTCATATTAATTTACCTTCGCTGATTTTTCGGGGGGGGGGGGGGGGGGGGGGACCCTAGATTTTTGAAACAGAATATATAAAAACCTGATTTTGAACAAAAAAATTATGTTTCCAAAACATAGTAGTGTTCGTTTAGTCAGCTAAAAACTTGTTTAACCTTTAGCATTCAGAAAACAAAAATCCAATCAAGTGACTGGTTAACACCTTTACGTTAATGATTGTGCATAAGATTACCTACCCTGATCAAATTTCAGATTTATGTTAATTTTACAGCCCGGGTTTAAGTGACTTGACGATAATCAATAATTGTGAATAAGATATTTCACACATTAGCAAAACGAATGGTGAAGACGTCTACATTATTAACTTTATTGTTGGTCAAATTCCAAACCTCTTTACTTCCAGACTTTCTGTTTTTACCTCAATCAACGAGTTTCACTTGCACATATACCCGATCACTTGAAACTATGTCCGCTCTTAAACGATCGAGACCAGGAATATCTTTGCTATTTTCAAGCTAACTAGTATATATCAACCTGCGCATGTATTCTAGAAAAAACAACAATTAAATTGGAAAGCCATTTGGGATAACATCAGTCTACAAACAAGGAACTTACACACATAAAGAACACAAAAAGAAGTGAAGAGCAGTCAATTTTCATAAGATGATTACACTATTACAATTAAGTACAGATTGGAATTGTTAGCGTGTCATGGAAAGGAAATTGGAACAAATAGTACAAATCAACAGATCGAGCAAACCAAGCATCAACAGATAAAAGCACAAACACTGTTCCCAAATGAAAAAAGAGAAAAATATACATAAATGACAGGTCATTCACAAACTTTCAGAAATATTCAACATCACCATGGAAATTCATCTCCAGGCTTCTATTCTTTCGGTTATCGAGTTTATACGGCTCAAATTGCTAAGTTCTTTGCTCTTGTTAGTTTGACCCCTAACCAGAGAAAAAACACTTGTTTGGCCAGTTATTTCATGAACGCATCTCTCTCTTCCATCTTCTCCATTGATGGTTGGGGTAACAAAGGTAACAGTTTCGCAATCCCCAAATGATGAATCGCTCTGAGCATCTATCTCGTTAGAAACTGAAGTACTTTCAGAAATGTTTTTCTCAGAAATAAAAGAGGTCTCAGTTTCAGTGTTTTCTCTGGAAGTGTATTTGACAAGTGGCGGTGAAGGGCTGCGGTGTCCGTTTTCGTCAGAATAGTCCAAATCAGAAACATGGCTTGATTCGACCACAGAATTTTCTCTCTCTCGTAATGCCTTCTCGACAAGGGTCTTGAGAAAATTCATCACTTGGACAGCATACATCAACGCAGTCAATGGATCAGCCATCTGTAATATATTAAAAGAAAACAAAAATCAAACCCAACATTTTCAAAAGAGCAAACACGTTTCATGTGTATGTGGCTTGTGTGCTAATGCCTGCGGTACTCGAAACACTTTTAGCAAGTAATTGAAGCAAAATAGCTGCCTGGCCACTCAGGTTCTTTCAAAGTAAGTGTTAATAAATTAGCAACAATCTTTAATTTTCCATGGACTAGTTAGAGACCACAGAATATATACTTTCACAAACTCATTGTCATTCCAAAACTAATAAAAAAGAAATTAAGGTAACGGAATCATGTCATCTGAATCCTGAAGGGGAACTGAAGATTTGTGAGAATCTCGGGTGCAAATTTAAGTAGGCAGATAAAATATACGATGGAGAAATATTTTTGAAAGCTACTGAAGCCATAAACAACCTTCAAGAAAGTAACAATAGCATAATGGAGCTGTCTCCATGAAGTTTATCTTTTGTTCTTTTAGTCACATCAAGTGATTCCATAAAATACAAGTATAACCTTGTGATTGATTAACAGAAACATAACACACAAGCCAGAATTGGAAAAACTGCATACAGTATACAACAACCAGTCCGACAAAGGTCTCATAAACTGAATTAACTTCTTCAGTACAGAAACATCGCCGATAAGAGCAGCCACTACAGCTCCCTACAATTTTCCTTATATTTGTGACCGAAGTGCAAATTTTTAGTTGAGCAAGCACGCACTACAATTTTCCAATAAAACTCTCAAGATTTGTGCCAATAGTACGGTTGTACCATTGTTGGATTCTGCTCAACCATTATACACTTAACAAAACATCAGCTTCCCTATCAACTTTCTTAGTTAACATCAGCTTCCCTATCAACTTTCTTAATGCCATTGTTCGATTGTGCTCAACCATTATACACTTAACACAACATCAGCTTCCCTATAAACTTTCTTAGTTCAATTTTAGATTACTTTTCCCTCTCATTGGTTTATTACACTAGTTTTTTCTTTTACCATTTCGGTTTCCATGTATAATAATTTATTTACTTAAAGGAGGTACCATTTTGGTGAAATGCATGAACAGAGAACGTGTACGGTAGTCAGTAGCTCTTGTAACCTTTTTTTTTGTCAAGATTTATTAAATTCCTCAAATATGTGGTAAAAGTACTCTATATAGGGTACCGAGAGGGAATGATTTGCTTGTCTATTATGAGCACTTTTTTCTTTTCCTCAATAACATTGGCCTTGTTTGGTTGGTCGAAAAGTAAGTTACTTTTTACTTTTACTTTTACTTATTGAACAGGTTGTTTGGCTGCCACTTTAAAAGTTTACTTTTATAAAAGTAAACCATTAAGTATACTTTTGGGTTTACTTTTACTTTTACTTATATTAGTTTGTTTGGCCGTCATCTCATAAGTATACTTTCGGTGAAAAGTAAATGTCTATAAGTAGACTTTTTAAAAGTAAGTTTGATGATACTTTTTAAAAGTAAGTTTGATGATACTTTTACTTTTGATGATACTTTTAAGTAAGTTTTAATCTGAATGTGCTTTTAAAGTACAGTTCAAAACCTAGTTCATATCATCATTATATTTTCCTAATTTTCTATTTTTTAATCTTTAAATAATAAAATGTTTTTTTGCTAGTTAATTATTTTGCATTATTCTATTAATCGAAATAAACAAGGGCTAATTCCCTATAAGTACCTCATATCAAATTATATTCCTCCTAGATAACTTGATAATTTTTAATTATTTCTACAAACCCAAAAAAATAGTTTTAAATTACAACAAAATAAAAAAAAAACACAAAAAATTTATAAAAATGAAAAAAATCACAAAAAATATAAAAAATAACAAAAAAAAAATTATAAAAAAAATCACAAAAAATCATAAAAAATTATAAAAATCACAAAAAATCAAAAAAATTATAAAAAATCACCAAAAATTATAAAAAATCACCAAAAATCACAAAAAATTATAAAAATTACAAAAAATCACAAAAAATGAAAAAAATCACAAACTTTTAAAAAAATTAAAAAAATATATATAGAATTTTTTTTGTCAATATAACACTTTTTATACCGAAAAATCAAAAAAAATATAAAAAATGACAAAAACTTATAAAAAATCACAAAAAATTAAAAAAAATTAAAAAAAATTAAATTTTTTTTTATTTTTGTAATTTTTTTTTGTAATTTTTTTAAAATTTTGTGCTTTTTTGTGATTTTTTCATTTTTTATAATTTTTTTGTGATTTTTTTATTTTTTTCATTTTTGTGATTTTTATAAATTTTTTTATTTATTTTAATATTTTGTGATTTTTGTGATTTTTTTTAATTTTTTTAATTTTTTTTGTAATTTTTTTAAAATTTTGTGATTTTTTTGTGATTTTTTTTTTTATTTTTCATTTTTTGTGAATATGAATTATGGAGGTACCTAGGAGTAATATAAGTTCAAAAGTGGTATCTATTGTGCATTATTTGAATAAACAATTCATTTTTACTCAAAAAGTAAAAGTAAACATATTTTACCAAACAACATTTTTAATGAAAAGTATACTTTTACGGTGTTCACCAAACAGCATTTACTTACTAAAAAGTAAAATAAAAAGTATACTTTTCAACCCACCTACAAAAAGTATACTTTTGAAAATAAAAGACGCGGCCAAACGAGGCCATTAAGTTGTTATTTCGAACATACTCTATTTTGGTTTCTGCAAAATCAAATACTATATTATTGTTTTAGGGAGCCGTTTCGGTTGCTTAAATTTGAAGAACCAGTCTCCGAGTTCTCGACCAACACAAGTTTAAGAAACCTATTGGAAAATGAGAGAGGTTATTAAAATTGAAACTGACCTGGGTCATGTTAGGGGCAAAAACCATGGCAATGTTGTGTGCATTCATCTTATTGAGGTGTTGGTGTTGGACAACATCGGCCATTAAGTTGATTGCCCAGTTCAATAAAGCAGCTTCTGTTGAGGGTAACAACCTCACAAGACTAGAATAATCTTCCTCGGACTGGCTCTGTGTTACCTGCTCGGGAGAGAGAGAATCCAGAACTCCTGTCGGGAGTTCCCTAAACCAAGCCTGTGTACAACAATACAATCATAAAATAAATGTCCGTTACATTCAAATATACTCAGATTATTATGAGAAAGAGGCAACATGTACCAGCTTTTTGACCATTTTTACCTATTCCTTTTTCTTTCTTTTTTAGACTGCATAAAATTATATGAGTTCATTGTTGGTGGATTTGAAGCATTCATGTATATTAAGTAAAAAATTCTCAATTTCTTTCGAACAAGCTTACTTCGCTCGAACGCACACTTTCATGCTAATATGTAGTGTAAACATCAGTTCTGTACACTAACCACTGTTTTAATAATTAGTACACCCGCTTATCAAAATTCACATTTTAGACACCAAGCTACACAAAATCCAACCATTAGTGCACCAACTTATTAAAATCCACTATTTGGATAGCAATCTACACAAAATTGAACAGTACACAAAGCTATCAGAATTATGAGGGTTTGGATTCAAAATTTAATGTTGGTGTTCTATTTTTTTAATTTCCAATACGTTGGTGCTTATGCCATCAAGGTAATCAAACAATCAATAGCTAACTAGTGCTTTTGATTTGAAATTTTAACAGTGATGTACTAACTGTTTCAATTTGTGTAAACTCGTGTACAACTTGTGGATTGTAATGGTATTGAGTCTGAATTGTTACAAGTATTTAAGCTGGTATACAAAAGTGAGGGGAAAATCATTTAACAAGGTCTAAAATGTAACAAGAGCAAGCTGCAAAATAACCATGTGTCGACGAGATGTACACTCTACGATTAAAAGTAAATAACTAGCAGAGTTAAAAAAAGCCACAGGCATATACCTTGATAAGGCCGGCTAGACAGTGTACATCAATACCATCTGGAAGCTGACCCCTATTTAATTGGTCCCTGACATGCTCCTCCTGTCCATTTTCTGCATTTATTCTGAAAATCCCTTCTGCCTATCATGGAGAAAACAATATAATTCATCAATTAACCTGGTGGAGTTCAGAATATAATTTTATGCAAAAAGGTTTAATTATTTTAAAAGCACCTCTAGACCTCCTTGGGTATATAAACGTCTCTGCAATAGTAGAAGTATAGTTGGGACACTGTTCCCCCTCGAGTCATTAGTTAACTGCATGGACTCTGTGGAAACCCCAAATACCGTGGCACTACAAGCAGAACAAAAGCAATTAAGCACTTGTCAGTGAGATAGTAAAAAGAAAAGGCACTTTTTTTATTTTCAAGAAGTTCGGTCATAAATTCAAAACCAAGAAAACTACTTCAGAGTTTGTCTTTGAAAAAACACAGAAAAAGCAATGAAAACATTTCAACAGACCAAGTACCCTAAAGTCTAACCCTCAGAGCTCGCTTGGTACAATGGAATAAAATGTGAATGGTTTTCTTTGTTTTATTGGGTATTTTGGTGGTGATACAGAGGTCAAGAGAAAATTAAATAAAATAATTAACTACAGATCGATGATCTTAGTGTGCCTCTACATTTCTTATCACAAATTGCAGGGGGGAAAGAAGCACACTGAAAAATAAGCCACCCCAACGTCTTATTTTCCAAGATCACAGGCTCACAGCTCAAAAAGAACAATGATAATCTATTTACTGTTCATTAGAATTGGTGACAAAAACATAAATTAACCCACCTCGGCTTATTAGCTCCCTCTGGAGAACATCAAACACTTATTATACTAAATATCAAAAGCGCTTTCACACTATCTCTCGTTCATTTTACAATGGACGCCAAAGGAAGGAAGTGATCACATCTCAAAGTCCATAATTCATAACGTAAAACGGTACAAAGAAAGAATTAGGAGAGAGATGGATAGAAGGTTTATAAATGCTAGTATAGTGCCATGAATTGATCACATAGTACTTGCATCATACTGGAATTTAACAAATAAGGAAATCATGCCGAGAGAGAACATTCCATATCCAACCATCGTTAGCATTCTATTTATGTTAATATTATCTAAAAGGCGAAGTGGATTACCAGTGGCGGAAAACCATTCACGTGAGGGGCTAAAATTATAAATCAGTATATTATTATAAAAAGAGTACATGTGAAATTACATTTCTTATTATTTTTCCCGTTTAAGTTCAACTACCACTAAACAAAACTCGAGACCAGGACATCGTTATCCAGTAAAGAGATTTACTCCACTTGTGAATAAATTGGAGGTTCTTGATAAATTTCCGTGGAAATAGGTAAATATACTGAAACATACATACCCAACATGGCAACAAGCAGGGTTGGTAAAGAAAGTAAATGATTCCCTGCTTTTAGCCTACGTGAATCTTGATAAACTTCCACGACAATAGGCAAAGATACTGAAATATACATACCGATTAGCAAACAAATAAACGTTATAAAATAAAGAATAATAAAGAAAGTAAAGAATTGCTTACTTTTCATCAAAGTACATACTGTACTTAAATTTTGACTTTTCATAATACCTTCCGGCATTACTACTAGTTCCTCCCTTGAACACTACCATGAAAAAGGAGTGTATTCTTGTTAGGGATAGTGTACTAATGTAGTGTCTTATTGGAAAGTAAAACCACATCCGAAAAACAGCATATATAGTCCTGCTAATTCTATGTAGGCATGGGCAAATATATTGAATATTTGATACAACATACCAGACAAGTAAAAGTAAAATAAATTAAAATAAAATAAAAAGACTAATAAAGAACTTAAATAAAGACTAACCTTGTTAGTTGTATTATAGTTTCTTATTGGAAAATAAAATCAAAACTCAAAAACAGCATAATCTTCATAACACACTATTAAAAGTAACACACACACACACACACATATATATATTTGATACAAACATAGCAAATGAAATAAAATAAAAAGGACTGGTAAAGAACTTAAATAAAGATTAACCTTGTTACTAAGTTACATGGTAGTGTCTTGCTGGAAAATTATAACCAAAACTCAAAAACGGCATAATCTTCATAAATTTCCGCGGAATTAGGAAAATATACATAAAAATACGTCTCAAACAATTAAAAGTAACATTATATACTTATATATAGATATAATTTGATAAAATATACCGAATAAGTAAAGGTAAAAAAAAAGAGAGTAATAAAGAATTTAAATAAAGATGAGCTGTTAGTTACATTGTAGTGTCTTATTGGAAATTAAAACCTAAACTCAAGAAACAGCGTAATCTTCATAAATTTCCGCAGAAACGGGCAAATATACTGATATATAGTTATATCTATATATACACACTATTAAAGAAATTAAAGAAATCAAAATATTACCTTGCGCTAGGTGCTCTGGTGGGGACCTCGGGCTCGAACTCGACAGGCAAACCCAAGAACCCGTTAAACCTATCAAACGTCACGTGCGCCACGTGTCGCACCTCGGTTGGCCACCCGATCTCCATCCCTGATCCTCCGTCTCTCTCCTCCGTTTCCGCCTTCCAGAAAGACCTCCTGAACAGCGTCACCAGCAACGCCAACAGAGACAGCTGCCTCTTCCTCCTCTCCGACTCCTCCGATGACGCCACGTCAGCTGCTGCCTCCTCCGAGGGTACGCACGATAAGCTAGAGGGAGAAGACGATGATGAGGGAGAAGGAGAACACAGAACTTCTGCCATTGGCACACCCTTTTTGTTAAGGGAATTTGTTCTGATTATTTAATTGGATTCTGATTAGTTTTATTTAAAAAAGTACTACCTACTACTAGTATATAAGATTGGAATTAGTTATTAATTATTATAGTTTAAAGAAATAAGGATTCTCCTGATTTCAACTGGGTGTTCGTTAGTGGGGAATCAGACGTGAGGATCATTAAGTTTATTACTATATAGTATAATATATATTCGTATTTTATGTATTATATTTATGTAGAGAGAGAGAGAGAGAGAGGTAGTTGTGATGTGGATTGGGAAGCAGAAGCGTTGAAGAAGATGAGATAAAATGCAAATAACCCCAGAAAATATCATTTCTTTTAATTAACTACCGAAATTATTTTAAAATTATATTTGATTAATTAATTTGAATTCAGACTCTATGTATTTTTTTCTCAAATATTCGTTTTGTACTTTTTAACTTTAATTTTCAAGCTACTTGTTTCTCCGTTTTGGATTTTTCTGGATGATTCCCATAAAATTTACATGTAGTTATTTGTAAGTTTAGGTTATCCATTTTTAAAAAAATATTATCGGGATTATCCCATCCCGACCCGCTAGGTATCCGAACTATCGGATACCTGAGTTATCAGGTACCTGAAATGTCGGGTTCGTGAGTAAAAAATGGTTCCCGATTCTTGTCGGGTCGGGATTCGGGTTAATGCATTCTAAGTTTATGCTATGTTTTGGTTGATTTTCATTTATTTGATTTCTATTCAATTCAAGTATTTTTTTTATGAAATAACACAAAAGAATAATTTTTCTCATTAAAGTAATATTTTTTAATGTATCACCGCTTTTGATGATTTTTTGTACGAAAAATGGTATGTTAACTCGTGTGCATCGACAAACTACATGCATCAAATAAATAATTTTGTAAAAAAAAAAACAAATGAATAAAAAATTAATTCATTCTAAAGATGATATTGGGGGTTAATTGTAAAATTTTTAAAGTTTATGGGGCTTAATTGAAATAATTAATAGTTTGGTAGTGTTATTTGAAAATGGCCCATAGTTCCGGGGGGTATTTGAATTTTACCCAATAAGATGAGCTGGAACGATTTTAACAGAATTACAGTTATTGTCCTTCTAATTACAGGAGAGTTTTACTAGGTCCTAAATAGGACCGATTGGGATGCTTTTTAGAGTACAAAAAGTTCTGACTCTCTTGTGAAACCGAAACAAGTAGTCGACATTATAGAAATGGACAGCTCAGTATATTTGTTTTGACTCATTATAGCACGTTTAATGTTACATAGACCCGTCGACATGGCCTGTTCAACGGCAGGAAGGAATGCTAACACTACCGTAAACTGGGTCTATAAGGGTGTGTCATCCATTAAAAATCCAACAAGTATTAATGAACTCAAAAATAACTAACATAAAATTAAATTAAAAAATTTGATTGGTTGACACACCAATTAAAATAGTGAAGCAGGTTCGTATAATTGTTTTTTGCGCTCATGTGTCTTGACAGCGTATCCGCCTATAAATTTATAAGAAAAACGGCAAAGATAGGGAATAAAAAGAGTGGGCTTTCCGTTTTTATTTATAATAAAAAAGAAAAACATTTATTTCAATTTTGATAATTATACTTTTTCACACTATCTCTGCTTGGACTTCAATTGAGTCTATGTAGGATTTGGTATGCCAAACTATACGTTTTTGTATAGTTAGCTTAGCATTACCTTGTTTTTTAATAAATCATTGTATTTATATTCACTTTTTATAATAATCCCTAGTTATATTTATTTATAACTTGAAACCAAAAAAAATTGAAAAAAGTAAACATTTATATATTTTTCGAATTATATATCTTTAAAATGTCAAATAATACCAAATAAACAAATAAATTACCAAAATGTTATACAAACATGAAAATCAATTTTTTTTCAAGTAACTATTAACAAAATGATCAAATCATTGACTTTAAAAAAAATGAAATTTAATAACATATATTAGTAAAAACAAGGTATAGTTAGGAAAACTATAAAAAACAATAAATACTTAGGATCACCCTGTTGATCCATGTAAGGGCTGTGTTTTTGGTCCTATAACAACGTCTACAATTTTAATTTTTTTATCCTTTTTACTTAAATTCTAAAAAGGCCCTTAATGGCTCGTTTTAATTTTTTGGTCCTCAGACTTTAAAAAATTAAATTTTCACCCCCACTAACTCCCTATATAATTCCGCTCCCGTTTTCATTTTAAAACAGTCTTTGTTTGACCCGACGCAATTGTAACTAATTACGTCTCAGATACTATTTGTAATTATTTTCTCGTTTACTCATCTAATAAAATTTCACATTTCACCTGACCGGACCTTTGGCTATGTTTGACAACAGTTTTTTTGGATCAAAAATCATATTTTAAAATTTTGTTATAAAAATCTAGATTTTAGATTTTTTTTGTTTTTTAGCCAAAAAATCTGCTTTTTAGAAGCTATAATTTGATTGTTCAAACATATTTTTTAAATTAAAAATTCAAAACGGATCATGTGAAGCAACGACCCGTATATACGGGTTGAAATTGGTAATTCACAATATGGTGGCGGGAAAATAAACATAACCTAGTAGAAAAAGTATATATATATATATATATATATAGAGAGAGAGAGAGAGAGGAGAGAGATGGCGGATCAAGAGAAGGTAGTATCGGAAGGAGAAGAGCTGCCGAAAGCAATCGTGAGGAGGGTGGTTAAGGAAAAACTAAGCCAGCTGTCGTCATCGAGTGACACGTCAGATATCTCCGTCTTCAAAGAAGCGATCCACGCCTTTTCCGAAAGCGCTCGCATCTTCATCCACTACCTCTCCGCCACGTATGCACCCCCCTAATCTCTCTCTCTCTCTCTCTATATATATATATATATATACATACAGCCTAATTCAATTCAAATACATACATAAGTAAAAAAAGTGATCTCTCCACGCAAATCCGTTCCTCTCCCAAACAAAATCGTCTTGCGTTTATTTTTGTAAAACAGTAAAACACAAAATTGTTATATTTATTCAATCACAATTGTGATTTTTTTAACAATCTTGACTTTATTTGTCCGGGATCATATATATGTTGGCTATGATTACTAGTATGTATGTATGTGTGTATATCTACATACTCAAATGTTTTAATTGTATAGTGATTGTATCATTCTTGCCAATTTTCAATAAAATGAATAAAGTAAACTTGTGGCGTATATAAGTTAGGAAACGAATTAGGGCCAAACCAGCTGATTAGAGTGTCAATGGAAAAGTTAAAAGTTTTCCAAAAGGACCCAAAATAAATTAAAATTAACTGGTGGGATGCCCGAGGGTCAGGCAGTCGTTAGACGGAATAGTGTAACAGATATTTAGAAAAATCTATTCAAAAATGTTTACCACTGAGTTTTTTTATGTCAATTAGCACCTATTATGCTTTTCAATGTTGTTTTCTCAACAAGTTGTAGTAGTAACATTTTGTCCATAATCCACATTAGAGAGCAAGAAAGCAACTAGGTGGAGACAGTCGGGGGCTGCAACCTGCAATCCCCCATTTTGATAAAATGATGAAAAGGTTAACAAAATCTTGTATTTTGATTAGAATATTTAAAATTTAGCGTTTCTTCCCCTCTCGTATTATAAAAAAACTCGTATAAATTATGAAAAAAGATCCTATAGAATATCAGCTTCTCCCCATTTAAAGTTGGCATTGGTAATTTTTGTGATTCTATCCAAAATAATATTTTGTTCATTAAAATGCATTCACACTCTTTAACATTACCTGCTATACATATCTCATCATGTAGGATAAACGGGTGTGCTGGTACTAATTGCATTAGAAATCCCATTTACCACATGTTTGATTGGCACTTTTGTGTATGATAACTGATAAAGGATAATAGTGAGAAAAACACTGTTTGTAATGCAATGTATGGTTTTAGTAACATTTTTATTGAGGGCGTTTGCGTGTCTTAAGTTTTATCCAACTCATCTCTTGTTTCAGTTTGTTTCAATGATAAAAAAAGTCCCCAATTTTTGTCAAGTATTCTCTTCATTTTCAAAAGGGTTAAAACGGGCGACTTCTACAGAGTTAGTTGTACTATACAACAAACAAATTTTATCAGTTCTTGTTTCTGTGGTTTGCCTCCACTAAATTTTAGTAGTTCCCACTGAACAACTAATACTGATCCGCCTTGTTGTTTGAGTTGTGAATTTCTCTATAGTTTCAAGACTATGAAGTTTGGGTTTTTACGCCTTGCGAAAAGGTTATGCTCTTTATCCAGGGATTTGTTAGTCTGAGACTCTGAATGCTGCTAGGTTATGGCAATAAGATATGAAAAGCATTTGGTTGTCTTTTGGAAGTGTCGCCTAGTGCCTGAGGCATTAGGTAACTATTTTTCGCTATGGTATGGTTTTGCAGCGCTAACTAGTTGTCATCGTTCTGACATCTCAAGTGTAGTCCATTCCCAAACGCTTAATATACTGGCATGTTATCTCCCACGATCCAACAAAAAGAAATGAGCAAGCATAAAAATTTATCCTCACAAGATGCTAGTATGAGTTTTATCATTTACTGAAGTTTGTTTTGGTGAATTGTTTTGTTTGGCATTGAAAGCCTTTCCTGTCATGTCTAGCTTTCTGTTTGATGATAATCATTTGTAGGGCAAATGATATATGCAAGGAGTCTAAGAGGCAAACCATTAATGCCGATGATGTGTTCAAAGCACTTGAAGAAATTGAATTCTCAGAATTTATTGGTCCTCTAAAAGCCTCCCTTGAAGGTATTTTTCGGTTGAATTCTACCAACCACTCATTTTATTATACTCGGTCTAATTCCCTTTTATTTTTTCTTATATATAATTTAGAAACCGTGTATATCATATGCTTTTGGGGACCCCTTTTGGAGCTTATGCATTGTTGGCTGTTCACAGTGTTTCTTGAATTATCACTGAGAAAGTGTTTTTCGGGAAATAAACCTTTAAAACCCTTTCCCCTTTAGTTCATGAGGTAATTTCATCATCTAGTATATTTGTTACTCTCATGTTAGTATTTTAGAAATCCACCGGAATTTATCCGACAAAATTGTGAGCTCTTTGTATTTCTGATAATTTTTACGGATTCAGCAAACTGACAAACTGCTTTCACTACAGTTATTGCTTCCTTTCTTCTGCATTTCTGGGCCAGTGGTCACCACTTTGTTTACATATTTTTTGTTTGTAAACAGGCTTCCTTATCACCTTGCTATATAAGTTGGATACTTAAGGCTCTCTCCCATAAAACCTTATAAGATTTTTAGATAGTTCGTTATCTTATACTGTGTGAGTCAAGTGCTTGGATATTTCAAGTTCGATTAGGATCAGTAAAAAAAAATCATGGGCAAAGGGTAAAAAAGTTGACAGACTCGTGAATTATGGTAAGCATTACAGTTGTATCTTAGTGTCACTAGTTACTTCAATATATCCACCATTGAACTAAAAAAAAGTATATAAGGAAAGTAGAGTGGTAAATACAATTTTGATGCTTGCAAAGTACTATTAGACCTGTTCATATTTTTTAGTAGAGTTTTTTTGAGTTTTCTGCAGATTTTTGAATGTGATTTTTGTTATAAAATTGAATGTGATGAAAATATTAATGGTGTGTAGTATATGTTAAGACTGTGGAGCCTTGTTGGAGATATTATTACCTACCCATAAATGACCTTTTACGAGAAGGAAGGTAGCCTTTTACAAACGAGATGTTTGATTTCTATATTATCGACGTGGGACGACTAATAAACTCTAACAAGCCTGAATAGAGTGAAAACGGTTTGGTTGCACCTTGGACTATCCTATTTTGCATGTAATAGCCTAATAGGTGAAGTGGTTTACTACCTAAATCTCTATATTGTGGTGTGGGAGTTTTCTTTCTCTTCTATGAGCATGTCTCACTGGTACTACTCAATCTAGAAGTCTCAAGAATTATTTGTTTAATCTAGAATATAAAATAGGGGAAGCTGAAAATACCCTGGGGTTCTGAGCATCCGTATGTTCAATATTTCGACCATGGTAGCTTAAAACCGCATGCACCCATAGAGATGAATATTTTTACCAGATATACTGTAAGATCAAGTTTAGTGAACTAGTCTCCTTGAGACTCTCGTCTCCAAGAAGAACACATTGGCTAGGCTCTCATAGAAGAACATGACATGCATCTATCATTATGGGTATAGTGGCAAGGTGTTTTTTCAAAGAAGGATCTTTTTGGGGGGTAAATTAAAGAAGTATATAAGAAAGAGACTGGGAATGCATGCTTTAAATATTACTGCTCGCTCTCTTTGCTCAAGTAAAAAGTAGTTGAACTGCTCGCTCGCTCTCTTTTTTCATAAACCATAAGTAGTAGAATGATTTATATCGAATCATCACATTTCCCGTCTTGCAGAATTTAAGAGAAAGAATGCTGGAAAGAAGAATGCATCAAAGGAGAAGGAAACAAACAAGAAGCAGAAAATAGAGACTCCGGTTGAAGATGGAGGTGAAGATGCAGAAGAAGTAGAGGTCGATGATGATAATACAAATGATGGCAGCGACGATGTTATGGACGAAGATGTTAATGGAAACAATGATATCGAAGATGGAGATGGTGAAGATACTCCCGATGGAGATCTATGAGATGAACACACATTGTTAGAGTTCTTTGCCCAGTATGTCTGTCTGTACTAATTTTAGCTTTTATGTTAAACCTGGTAACTTAACAGTTAACTACAGCTGCTTTTTTGATGTGGCATGGTATCTAGTGTGTGCATTATTGTTATGAAGCTTATGAATTACGAGTATTATCAGCCGTGCTCCTATTCCCTCATTATTATTTTTGTTTAGAGAAAGAGCTTATAATTGCGACCCCGTCATCAGCCAAGACAGATAATAGAATGGAGTTTGGCTGAATTGTACTCGGACCTAAATTACCCTTTTCTGCATGTATAATACGTGAATCAACTGGTATTCGTAATAAAATGGGTATTTAATAAGGAAGGATAGATTTGTGTTTTCTAATACTCCATTAAGGATTTGTTTCGGGAAAACATGTGATAATGCAGCTATTTTTTTTGCCTCGTGTATACATGTGATGATGTGAACTGTCACAATGCATGTGCGCTCACAATATCATCGTATCATTTTAAACATGACCGTCTTTCTTGATTAATAGATCGTTTTGGTAATTATTATCTTAAACTCAATTGTAAATTATTTAGTCAGAATCCCAATCTTAAATCATGGTATACTTCACTGTTCCATTTACCAGTCCCTTTTCATGATTTTATAGTCTCGTGGTCTCACAAGTCACAATAAGAAAGTATTATGGGTAGCATCCACATAAAATAAGAATGAACAAGAATCACAAAATAAATTTTAACACATGACAAAAACAATTCCATCATCCTAATTATAATATTGGTCCATACCATAGACTGAAAAATGGCTACAATTGCTTAAATGAAAAAGTCTATATAATGCATTTACATCATTATATTAAGAGCCAAGGTGACATGCTTCTGTTGATACATTGCCACCACCTTGTAAAACATGTTTCTATAATTTTTACAAAATTAAAAAGATGAACCAACTCTACTTGAATTAAATGTATAACATTGCAATTACGTGGAGTCAAATTTAACTATTCATTTTACTTACATTGGTCTCTGTTTCACTTTTATTTTCAAAAAACTGAAGTTCATGTAACCATTGACTTAGATCCCAAAACCTTGATGTTCACGTCAGCCCACATATGCTTTCTACATGGAAACACATGTTAATCATGGACGGTTCTGAACACAGTGATAAAAGGAGCCCCGGCTATTAGAAATAGTACAAGTGTGATCTATAATTTAATCAAAATTCTATAGTTGTCTGCCTGTACTAATTCAAAAATATAAAAAATAAATCAAATAAAAACTGAATTGATGAGCATCACACTCATTTGCTAAACATGATAGAAATAAAGTAAACAAGAGAGGGCCTAAAACTAGCAAAAATATTCCATCTCAAGACAACCATGATTCTACCAACTCTGCACTTGGTATGGTCATTATTGGATATTGAAAAAGAATAATGTTCACTTCATTACAATTTAATCTATCAAATAATTTAAAGTATTACATTCGATTTCTTCTAGTAATTATATTACTTCTATATCTATTAGCAGACACAATACTTGGCTTTGTAAGTCGCAGGACCGAAAATTAGCCTTCACGCGCAAGTGACATAATTTCCCCCCTACTATAGATAACCTCCCTGCAAAACAGACATGCATAAGAATTAGTTTCTTAGATGATAAATAACATAATAAAACCATACATTCTTAAATCTTGAACCTTTTCTATACATATGACAAATAGTTGCTTGTAATAATTTGACAGTGTAATTCGGGGACTAAGATACAAGAAAACGCCACCATCTATGAATTTTCCCAATGTAATTTGCCATTTCGCCTTGAACATATGGGGTGATTTAAAACTTGAACCGCGGGTCAGTGATTGAGATTTGAGATAAAATCTAAGCTGTATTCGAATTAAAATGGTCCCTAAAGCATATCATTTTCACCAGTCAAATTTTCAACAATTCCAGGTTATTTTGCCTACCAGAGTTTCAAGATTTTAATGTGAAATTGTTTGGTGAAATTCATCTATCTGTCAATCTTATCCTTTTTTTATGGGCCATATGCTGATGCAAAACGATAACGAAATTTGTCTCTCTATACCATAATTGATATGGACAAGCACTTTCTAACTTAAGCATCACCTAATATTGACTTATTTAGAAACACTTTTTACACGAGAGAGAGAAATTTATCATTTTATTTTTTATTACAGAAAGTAATTTCCTCGAAAGAGATGTGTACACAAATCCTAATGGTTTTCCAACTCTTTCATGTCGGTAATAAGTAATAACTGCCAGCTAATAGCATGGATTAAAAGTAAAAGGCAAGCAAGCAAAACCAAATTTGGTCTGCAAAATTATACTAGTCTTTTATTCATTATTTGATTGCAAATAGCAGTTGACTAATAAGAGCTTATTTGGTAAAAGTTTCTAGACATTCCGTGGGGATTTTATTTTCACAATTTAAGACTGGTTTTCACATATAGATGACTCAAGAGATACAATATTCATCAATATGTACATCATATCAAGCCAAACATGAACATTGATAATTTGTACACAATGAACTAAGACTACTACAATACGGCAGGGAAAAACTTTTTCCATCCAAAAGAGAAAATGTTCGATACACAGTCACTTTGTTACCCAAGTAATATTGTATTATATAAAATCAACGTCATTCCTTGTTAATATCTATTAAAATTGAGGTGATAAATCAGTATCCAACTTGATATATATCAACAAGAAGTGACAAGAGAACAAAATCGAGGGATTATGTAGCGAAATGTGATGCTTACCTAATATTCTCTTTTAAGAATGAAGACACACATAATAACATCCTTACAATACACCTCAGAACCAAAGACAAAAGTGATGAGCTTTCATCTTTGGCAATTATTTAAAAACTAACCGAAAGACTAAACTTCTTAAAAGAGTGACCTCTCCAACTGATAGAGAAACTTTTGTAATTTTGAAGACAGATGAGAATATCTACTAAAAGTTAGATCCATATTGCATAGTGGAGGCAAAAGGAGCAATAGAGGCCCATTAGGGTCATTCCCATTACCATATCTTCTTAAAATCGTCCTTAAATATTGTTTTTCTTTTCTAAAAACTAAAATAATGATTAGTAGCGTCTATTCAGAAAAGTGGCATTAGAGACAGTATCTATGTGATAAGGGGTAAGGCTTGATAAATTACTTCCAAACCCAGCTAAAAGAGATGAGGGACTAATAATATCCACTCAATACTAATCACTCTTTCAAGAAAATGATTGGATTTAATTAAGAAGCAAAGAATAAAAAACAAGTGGGAATTCCCTGCTATTTTATATAGACTCCATACCTTCATCGAAGTGGGAAAGATATGACTTTTTTGTGTGTAAAAAAGTGTATATTCCAATAAACACTTCTGTCTACAGGAAGCAATTTCTTCCCCACACATCAACTAATTTAGAGTAGAAAATAAAATTATGAGAAGGGAGTTGAATTTCTCACCTTTCGAATTGCTCTTCACCAAGCTTGAGCAAAATATCAAAAAAGACCAAAAATCTTTCCATGTCTAATATTTACCCCTTCTCGTATAGTGTAACTAAACCTTCAAGCGCAACTCAACCATGCCATTATAAAAGTAATAACACTAATTG
Organism: Primula vulgaris; assembly: GCA_963920805.1. Lineage (NCBI taxonomy): Eukaryota > Viridiplantae > Streptophyta > Magnoliopsida > Ericales > Primulaceae > Primula > Primula vulgaris. Next base: position 5,569,303 of record OY987212.1, on the reverse strand, counting down.
ACATATACAAGGCCTGCAAAAATATAACGAGTTCATTCAAACAGTTAATCAGCCATATACATAGAACCTCAATTAACCAATAATATAAAGGAAATAAATACCACTTTACAAGATTCAAAAGATTATCGAGTTTCACTTTTTTGTGGTAATGAAGATTTATATTGTGAACTTCGGTTTGATGTGTCACTTTTAATTTGGTAGGTTCTAATGAGAATCCAGTGATTAGAAAAAAATGCATTTACACCGTCAAGGCGTCAGCCTTAGTTTTACATTGAAATCATTGAAACAAGATCCAGGGAATGAATTCTTCTGGTTGACGCCTGTGTGTATTTTAAAGAATAATTCTTCCATAATTATATAACAGTAATCACGTTAAACAAGAGAGTTTTGTAATCGAGTTTCTTACATTTAACCTGGTAGCTGAATTAATCACCAGCTCTGGAAGATAGCCTTGTACTCCAAGGTTATACACAGGTGTGCCATCTGGATAGTACAGCCCATAGTTTCTCTCGGAAACGGGTCCGGGCTTCAAATTCTCGTTAAATAAAGCGAAAACGTATATATCGACAGGTACCGACGGATTAGCTGGAGTACCTTGCCTTTCAAGGACTCTACGGAATAAGTTACCATTATATAATCCTGCATTTTCTACAGTTGCCCCAAATTCATTCGAATCCCCTTTCGATGGCCAACCCGTCTCAGATATTTTAACCTCGATATTTGTATGCCCCATCAATTTAATAGCTGAATAAACAGCATCGAGCTGAGCGTACAGCATATTATCATATTTCAAGTTCGTGACGGGATCAATTTGGCCTGAGTTAGGCTGAAACAACACGTAGCTCAAGGGAACCTCGTTTGGATTATCTTTATAAGCGAAAAAAGGGTAACAATTAATTAAAAACGGAGAATTTGCTTGAGCATGGAAATCCAAAATAGGCTTTATATATTCCACGAGATCTTCTTTAAAAGACCCGGAAGAAGGTGGGAAAGAGTTGGCCAATATAGCTAATGAATGTGCTGTTGTTACATACACTTGTTTACTTAGTCCAAGGTTGTTTAAAACGTTGTAAACGGATTGCATAGCGGGTAAAAGGTAATTTTTCATTTGGGTATCGTTTCCTCCTAAAATTTCGTTACCAACCGTTATGCAACTAATTTTCGTACGAGAAATGAAGGGTTGAACGTGCTGTTGAACCCAAGTCTGGGCTTTTTCAGGGTCGGACATGCTCTGTAAATCTCCGTTACTTAAACCAATCACAAAATCGATATTCGTATTTGCAAAAGCGTTTAGCACATTGGGGTCTGCATCATATAATTTTACTCGGCTGACATTTAAGGATCTGAGAAGATATACGACCCGAGATGCGGATGGGAGATTATTCGCGATTTGTCCGTAATTTATTCCTACCCCAACACTAAGGGCCGGAACGATAGACCCTGGAAATAAATGGAGAAACGAATATTGAAAATTCGGGAAGAAATCTCAAAAAATTGTGCAAGTCCATCAATATTAGAAACAAGAAACACTTAATTGTTGGGTAATGTTGCATTTATCACTATTCGAGAATTTTCTCACAAGCAAAAGAAAACTCCATAAACATCAGACATACATACAAAATAAAATAAGAGATTTAAACAAGAGGAAAAAATGAATCTAATGACTAAAGCTAAGATTAAAACCATGAGTAAATTTAGAGCAACGAAAAGTGAAATTTGAAACATTAGTGAATTATTAATAATAACAGAATGAAGAAATAGTAACAGACTATAAAGAGAGACAAAATAGCCATTTCCAGACCAAAATTCTCCAATTCAATAAAACAGACTGATAAATGATGAATCAAAGCAACATCACACAAAACTTCCTAAAATAAGTAAAATTATAGTACACACTACAAAGTAACAAACTTTTCTTGTTTTTAATTACAAAAAAAAAATAAAAAAAAATGACAATTCCAAAGACTAAAATACAGTGTCATACCATAATTCTATATTTATTTATGTTTAAAAACATCGTACTATTACAGTACATTTACAACTAGTTGGGAATTCAAGCTTTTGAACCAAACGAACTAACTAATTTAATCAAAAATGAAGAAAATGCAAAAAGAAACATATATATATCTATATATATATATATATATAGATAGATAGAGAGAGAGAGACTAACCGGAGAGAGAGAGATAAATAAGAAAAGGAACTGCAGAGAAGAAAGAAGAGAGCTGAGAAGCCATTTCAATGTTCTCTCTCTCTCTCTCTCTCTCTCTCTCTATCTATATATATATATATATCTATTTTATCTCTCTCTGAGAATAGAAGCCACGAGAACTTTCTATATATACAAGCAAAAGCTTATGGACATTTACTTACTTACAAAACTTTCTGTATTTCTAAAGGCTTCTGTTAGTTGTTATTAATTCTATATATACAAGTTGAATATAGTAATTATAAAAAGTTGATAAAGGATATAGATATACCCCCAGCTAACAAAATTTACCAAAAAAAATTTATCCGTTGACGTGACAGTTTAAGTGTATCAATAATTTTTATTTTAATATTAAAATTATAATTTAATTTATTTCATAATTGATACATCTAAGTACACCATGTTAACCTATAAGATTTTTAGATAATATTTTAAGATTTGATAATATTTTAAGGTGAATATAAAGATGGTCTTAAAAAAAGTTATAGAACAACAGTTTTTCCCCTTTTCTGTCAAAAAGTGACTCAGTAATAGTCAACCGCCATAAATATGTGACTTTACGCATTACTCCGTTGATTCTTATACATGATCAACCTAATTTTGCATCAACTTTTTAAGTAAGTCAAATGGTAACGTATGTCCGGGCCCACATATTAAGGGTTTAACTTACCTATAATTCAATAAAATATATTATAATTATTTAGGTCATGTGGTTAATGATACTATTTAATATTAGAGAAACTAATATACTAATATATTATATATATACTAATATATTATAATTAATGATCTTATTTACTACTCATTTTGTATTTTACTATATACTTTTTGAATTTAGGATAGCATCAAATATGACTTTATATTTTTATTTTACTTTTTATTAGGTTGACTCGTTCGTTTTTAGTTTGTCAAATTATAATTTATATTTTAATTATTTCAAAAATAAAAAAATTATAAATTCTCATTACTATTATCTAATTGATATTCATTAAATTATTTTAATAAGTAACATTTAATGACAAGCTAATCATTTGATGTTGGTATTAATTAAAGTTATAAAATTAATACAAGTTGTTGTTATCATAGCACATTAAAGGAATCACATTAAAGGCTTATCATGTGTTCCATGGCATATGTTAGTAATACCATTTAAATAATACTCGTTAATTTTTATGCATGCTTTATTAAATAATTGATTTAATAAGTACAAAGATATAAAATTAACTATGGGTAGTTCAGTTTTTTTATTTTTCTATAACATTACACATTTTCCCTCGATTTATAACTTATATAAGCATGGTCATCTTAATTTTGCATCAAATTTCCAAATCTACTCATTCACTTTTAAGCATGTTTTATTAAAAATGATTTAATACAAATATATAAAATTAACTATGGGTAGTTTAGTTTTATATTTTTCAGGAAGAATACACCTTTTCCATCGATTTGTAAGCATGGTCATCTTAATTTTGCATCATATTTCCAAATTTACTCATTAATTTTTAAGCATGTTTTATTAAAATTGGTTTAATAAGTACAAATATAAAATTAACTATAGGTAATTCTCCGTATCTTTTTTCAATAACAATACACCAGTCCAAGTGACATTTCTATTTTCAAGTCACATCCATTTCCTTAAAAAAAGTATTTATTAATATTTCATTTCACGAACTTATTGAAGAAAAACTTCAAATATAAGACTAATAAAATTCCAAAAAATAACACTCATTGGCTCCCGAAATCCTTGTCACCATTATTCGACCATAGTCATTAGAACGACTACATTCGTTATCGGACTTCATCAAATAATAGCACATCGTTTAAAAACATCTTGCCACTCTATGTGAGACATAAGCACTTTAAACATCTAATGCTTGATTTCGGAGCTCTTTTGCCCTCAAAACTTTATCACCGATGACCATGTTAGATATACAGAAGGATGACAAGTATAAGTAAGTTGGCTCTAACCGGGAGCACATGCGACAACATTTACGGTGGTAATGGGCGACGGGCATGTCCTAAGAGAGGGAGAAGATGAGAATGCAATGGATAAAGATTCCGGTTATAACTAGGACATGACTTAATTAAAAACTTTGCTTATAAGATTTCCAAACACCGGCTGAATGGATCAGTTTAACTCCGCTGGTTAGTGAGAAATTTTATAAAAGGTTCGGACGAATTTTGGAGTACTTATATATAGTTTAATTTCGTTTACTTTAGGCCTAATTCTCATGTCATCAATTTCATGTGGCAGACACCGGGCATAAAACAAACTCGTAAACACTTGAACCAAATTTGCTATACAGTCTTTATCATCTTTCGATAACTAACATGTAAAACTGATGACACGATCACGCGAGAATTGTGGTACAAAAATTTCATTATTGGATTTTTTATGATGTTGGTAGACTTTACTTGTTGGCATGATAAAGAATCCGTAATTCACTAGCTAATCGTGTCATTCCTGGTTTACTAGTTTTGCTATTGAAAGTTGTTTAAGACCTATACTTTTTTCTAAATGATTTCATTTATCATGCCAACAAGCAAAGTAAAGAGAATGTGTTACGTTTTCTAAAAGTTGAGAAAAATTAGAACAATAATTCACTCAAGTTGCTATCTAGTGTTGTCTATACTGAAAAAGATAACCCCGTCATTTTAACTTTTCACCTGCCTACTGCACTTCTTAATTATGTCCATTAATTTCAATTATCCAACCAACAAGCAATAATGTGAACAAATTATTTACGATTTCCGTAAACTTAAAGTTGAAAATAATTCAGTCAAGTGGTGCCTTCGGACAAAAACCTGGTTATAAGCTTACAGTTGTACTTGGTATTGTCTTAAAAAAAACGGCCATCACCTTCGGGGCTGTTTAAAGTTTAACAATCAAAAGATAGACAATCGAAGCATAATCATATGGTACGAGCAATTCTTAATGAGATACTCGTTCAATAAAAAAAGCATGCATCCGTGAATTTAACAAAAATATCTTTCTTTTAGTCATGTAATTCTACGAAAAATCTTGCATCAAATACATGATGACCTTACAGGGAAACTTTGACAGCAAGGGTCAGTACGGATATGCACGATAGAGGATAGACAGAGAGGGTTTCACAAACATTTTTATTCCAGGCCATATCACATTGTCCAAACATGATTAACAACAATTGTGCCAAACACATTCTTCTCTAGCCTTGGATCTATCCAAGGGATGAAAAATATAAATTACAAAAAATGACATGATTGACTACGCCCTATGGTCCGAAACACACATGCACTGTTATACTCACACTGAAGAACCACTAGCACTTCTGCCCAACGTTGGATGATTTTTCTTTATTTTTTATCTGAAGCTCCTAAATCGCGACTTCAGGCTAAAGTGGAGTTCGTTACCAATACCACCTTTAATTGCAAACCCTAATCAATAAAGATCACTCTCTTTGTGAGTGTGGATAACACAATCCTGAGACGGGTACGATATGCAAGTGAGCAAATAACCTTTCTCTATTTGATCATCATCAAGAAAGGACCCATCAGACTGATCCACAGCGCCCGAACTCAGCTTACCCGCACAAGTCGAACAAGCACCAGCTCTGCAAGAATACGGAAGATCAATTCCTGCATTCTCTGCAGAGTCCAAAATGTACACGTCATCAGGTGCTTCGAATTCATGCTCCTCGCCCTCTGGTGTTATAAGCTTCACCTTGTAAACCGCCATTGCAGTTGCTTTAAAATTAGAGGTTCTTTTTAGGCCAAAGGCTATGGAAACGTTTTTGGACGAGGGGAGAAAATTCGGGCCTTTTGTGACAGGACTGGCTATACGATTTGGTGGTTTAATTGAGGCACAATTAGAAGGGAGTAGTCTCAAGGAAGTCATAATTACCTGAAAAATTTACATAACCAGCCAGCTATAATGAGATTGTTATTTATAATTAAGTAGAACACATTCAGTGTTGCAACCAAAAATTTATTTATTCAAACTCACGAGACAAAAGGATAAACTACTACACACAAAAAATCACACCTTATTTAACCAGACTAGCCAATTTTTAATTACTCTTTAAGGAACAACAGAGATTACTTTTTTAGTTTTTTTTCCAGAGATTGTACATATACACAATTGCACATCCAAAGAACAAAAATCATTTTATTCGCTACTGCAAAAAGATAGATAAATAACAGGTAAAAAAATGTTGCCTTGTTAAAATTTTTCAAGTAACTGAAACTTAATCATCCATCACTTTTAAAGCAAGGCGTGAAATGTTTGGAGCTTTATGAGAAGATGCGAGCGAATTGCTTTATGCTCTTCACTCGAAGCTCCATTGCAGATTAGCAAAGGATTAGGTCGTTTTTCAAATAATAATGAAAAGTAAGCATTTAATTTTACGACCACATCATGATCAACTACTCATTTTAAGAAAGGAACACAGGCAAACAACCTGTACTTCAATTTTCAAATTAGAACTCCACAAGATAGAAAAATCTGCCCACCTAATCTAGCTCATGTTGAAATAGATCCACGCAAAATCCATAAAGCTAGTTTATCAAGTAATTTGATTATTAAAAATTTAGGTAGACTGTAAAAGCAATTCACCTGATGAATCTATATCGTTTTGCTTTAAAGCTTTGTTTTCTTAACTTGAATCTCAATATTTCAGTAACAGGCACATTTATAATTCTTATTCATAGGAGTGACGAACACAAGGGGTAAACAACAGCTAGCTCTTCAATATGTTCACATTAAGCACACAAGGTTAGCAAGACAATTTCACTCATTCTAAGTAACTGGATGTTTCTTTATATTGCACCACTTGAAGTTCTCTTATTCCTAAACACGTATCCTAAAACCTAGTAAAAGCAACCAAACCATGCAATTACCATGTAGCCTTGTAAATTTAAGAGAGTAAATCGACTTTGCAATCCATATTATGAAGAACAAGGCAATAACTGTAGGAGCACTTTGAGAAGAAGCAGAGCTAGAGGGCTAATTGCTCTTCAATCTAGGCTCCATGTTATCATAGCAACCTGATTAATCTACTTCATTATCCAAATCGTTGTATGTTGTTTTATATCGTAAGTCATTTCATAATCTCAATCTCAAAAAGAAAAAAAAAGCAAGCCAACAAACAAGTTGTTGAGATTAAACTTGGTTTCGAAAAGAATTTCACGACCGATTTTATCGCAATTTTACTTTACAATACATTTGGATGCTAATCTCTTCTTCTACGTTGGTATTAGATAAAATCCATTTCCTTTTCCTATATGTTGCATAGCAGGTCAAATCTATAATAAACTAACCAACAAAGTTCTCTATCAAAAATTCTGCAACAATCGATTATATCTAAATTTTGTGACTCCATACATATTGTACCCAAGTTTGTCTTGTTTCTAAAATAAGTTCACCATAGTAACCAAATATAGCAAATAAAACTTGCAGCAATCTCATATATGCCTTGTAAACATCTAATAGCAATAGAATTTATCAATCTATTCCCGTAAGAACAAGATGACAACTATGGGAGCACTTTGAGAAGAAACAAAGCTAAAGGCTATATATGTTCTTCAATCTAGGCTCCGTATTATTCATTTAATAACTACACAAAAATTCATTTTATTTACTTTCAAGAAAAAAAAAACGTCAAATTTCATTCAAAATAAAATTGTCCCCTTAATCCCTTATACAAGTACATCTCGTGTTACTCAATTAATAGCTACACAAAATACATCTATTTAATTTCATTAAAAAAACATTGTCCCCTTATACAAGTACATCCCTTGTATATTTTATTTCCAAATAAAACTTGCATGTAAATAACCGATGCAAAACTAATGCATAAAGAAACACAGCAAGAAGGAAATTAAAAAACATCATATAAGATTTGTAAAATAAAAAGAAGCTATTTTATTTTTGGACAGTTAGCTAAAAATAAACTGGCTAGATAACAATGTTTAATTCCAACACTGAAATTAATGATAAACAATTAAACTAGTTGAAAGAGTCTAGCAAAAAATAGATGAATAAAAGGATAATGTATTTAGAAATAACTTACAGGAAGAGAGAGATAAAAACGTTAGTTTTGATTATATAGAGAGGAAATTAACAAGATAGATATAGTGAGTGAGAGAGAGAGATGGAAAGAGACGGCTTAAAAATAGACGAGTAAAAGTATGTATGTTTGTATTTAACGGGAAATAAGATTTGCCCTAATTCTCTACTTGTGATTTCTTAAAACGAATCTGGGCCGGCCCAATAAAGTTCGTATTTGGGCCTATGTTTTATGTTATACAGATTATCCAACTGGATGGTAACGTTACGCGACTACCGAATAAATTCGTTCCCCTTTTTTTATCAATTAAATGCGAACCAGAAAAATTTGGTAAATATTACTCTAGGAGTACAAGTAGGGGTGGGCAAAAAATCCGCAAACCCGTCCCGTAACCCAATCCGTGCGGATTGGGGCGGATTGGGGCGGGTTGGGTGTCAAAAAAAGTTAAATCCGCCCCGCCCCAATCCGTAAAAAAATTCGTGGGTTGGGTTCGGGTTGGGGTTTCCAAACCGCGGGTTAATCCACCCCAACCCGTTTCAATCCGCATATATATATATATATATAAATATAAATATAAATTTTTTCAAGATCTTTTTTAACAAGAGCTTCTATATTATAATAGTATTGATTTAAGAAAAATTATATATATAGACAAAAAATCTTTGCATTGTCCAAACTTAAGGTTAATGATTCGATTGATATATTGTCTTATAAATTCAATGTATTATCTCGTATTTATAAAAAGAAGGAATTTTTAATCTGGGTCTAACTAGTATGAGTGGTTAATTTATTTTTAAAAACTTTATTTGTAATTGAAGTATAGCCAAATACGAAGTTATATAAAGTTATTACGAAATCTGTATCTATTGAACTTGTGGATTCAATTAGCTATTGAACTTTATTTTGATTATGTTGATGAAGAATAATTTGTTTTGTTTTGTTTTGTTTTAACTTTGTTACTTGTTCCGAACATTCTAAACGTATTTTTGTTGACTTTTAGTTTATATTTCTATTTGAAAGATTTATTTTTTTAAAAATATTTAGGTAAATTATGCGAAATAATGAAAAATTAATGACTAAAATGAAAATTCAAGAAACAACCCGCACCCAATCCGCCCCGCTTGATAATGGGTTGGGTTGGGTTGGGTTGGGGTTTTAATTATAATGGGTTGGGTTGGGTTGGGTTGGGATTTGAATTTCACTAATCCGCCCCAATCCGTCCCGCTATTTATTTTACGGAGCGGGTTAGGATTGCGACTAATCCGCCCCAATCCGCCCCGTGCCCACCCCTAAGTACAAGTCTTCTACCATCTATTTTATATCCTTTTTCATATCTATTTGCTTATTTTTACTTAAATTTTAAATTTTCACAACTTATACCGCAACTTTATAAACTTTTATATTATATTGTATTCAAATTTTAAAACATTTGAACATAATATTGTTTTAGACAATTTTTTTAATATTCAATGTTTACTTTACACTAATTTATACATTTATTCTAAAACAAATTTTGTGTGGATTTTCTTTTAAAAATAATTATTGGAATGTATTGATACATGTATTATAGTAATTGTACAATTTTTTTCAAGTTTTTTATAACTATTTTTTTGATAAAATAAGAAAGGGGGTACGGAAGGGGATAAAGAAATGGGGTAGAAGATTTGAACTCCTATTTTGCTGGTATGATTCGGTACAGTATATATTGTTACCTAGGGGATATACGACAAGTCCTTAAAATTTTACATTTCAGGTCCAACAAAGTTTTCGCACCTATTCAGGGGTGGCCGGGCTCGTAAATTTGCTAATAAGTTCACTATAGTACCCAAGATATATAATATAAGCTAAAATTGCTGTAAATATAAATTAAGCTGGCTATATAACCATGTTAATTCCAAACTTTAATAAAAAACAATTAGACTGATTGAAAGAGTCTGGCAAGAAACAGATCAATTAAAGGATAATGTAATTTGAAATAATTAACTGACGGGGGTAGATAGAGATAAACTTCAGTTGTTCATTATATATATAGAGAGGAAATTAGTTTAGATATAGTGCGAGAGAGAAGAAAAGAGAGGAAGCAGAGTACCTGACTCTGAGTCAGGTACTCTGAGTCAGGGTTTCCCACAGCCATTGGATCTGCTACAGTTTAAATTTACTAACAGATCCGATGGCTGTGGAAAGCAGGGTAACCCTGACTCAGAGTCAAGTACTCTGCTTCCGGAAAAGACGGCTTATAAAGAGACGGTCGCTCATTTTCAATAAAAGACTGTTCAGCTACCCACTTTGATACATGCATGACTTGTCATTTTTATTACCTATATAGTTACCTTACCTAGGATAAGTCCTTAAAATTTTACAATTGCTGCTAACTTACGATGAAAATAAGATAACAATATTTACAAACAAGAATTACAAAATAATAACATAATCGACTTGAAACTTACGATGAAACCAAACTCAACATATTTGATATATATATTTACATTATTAGAACTAAACAATTTTTTTCAGTTTTTTCTGGCATTTCTCGATTAGGGCAAGTTCTTTATAATCAACGATAAAGCAGGGTATTATGTGAAACGCATGTCTGCCTAAAACATTAGAATGCAATGCAAATACAAATAGTCAACGTTAGGAATGCATTACGATTTACGAACTTTTAGGCCAAAAGATAACGGGACTAAAACATTAGAATGAGATGCAAATACAAATAGTAAACTTTAGGAACACAATGAACTTTAAGGCCAAAAGATAATGAGAAATGCAGGTAGAAAGCAATGCAGAGTTCAACGCTGCGTTCACAAGCAATGTTCTATAATGTGCAAGACAGGTCCTAGAAAATAGGCCAGACAAACGTCTAATTCCGTTTAACCAACACCTAATTTGCTAGGTTCCTAAGATCCATCAAATGCCTAGGCGGCTCGCTTTTTAGAACACACAAGGAACCAAACCTAAATATATATCAACAAACAATAAGTCGATTTTTCTTAACGGGGCTGCTCTTCGGCCTGAGAAAAGCATATGATTATCTTTGTTTTAATAACCTTCAACAATTACCTTCCAGATCTTAGAAAATAGGGGGGAAAACATACTTCATCAGAATTCCATGAAATATAATAACAATGACGAACTCGAATACAGTCGTTTCGACAGTTTGGTAACGACATAATATAAATAAACCAAGGCATGAGAGCAGAACAAAATTCAACATTTCTAGTTCATCATTTGTCACCAAACATAACAGCTAACCAACAGACAAAATTCTTCAACATTTGTAAAATAGATTTGCTTGAAATAGACTCTTTTCCATCGGGTACATGGACGGTACCCTAAAAGATTCGGATTGGTTTACCCATGGTACTCTTCAAGTACAAGCATCTCACCTGTGTTACATATCACCGAAAAAGAGTCAGACGTTCCACAATCCATAAAAAGAAATTGACAAAGTACAGAAAAATAAAAAAGCAAATATACCCCCGATGAACATAAAAAATACAGCACATCATAAGGAACTTTTGATCATAAAGACCAAGAATGCATTACTCCAAAAAAATTTAGATCAAGTTACCGGTGTGTGTGTTTCTTATGAGACTTAAAACATAAATCCACTAGTGTCAGGAATGTAATGTAAGGAGGAAGCAAATTTGTAACAGAGTAATGATGATTATAAAGAAAGTTTTATATAAGAAGTGACATGTCGAAATTTCATCGGAAAATAAAGACGACAAAGAACAAGGAGTTTGCTTTTATTATGTTACCAATGCACTGCTGACCGCTCAATTTTTAGTTTTTGTAAGGTTACTTACAAATTTTGTATGTATACCAATATTAAAGGTAAAGCAGTTCGACATATTAAAATGATACTCCTATTGCATTGACCACTATATTGTGAGACAGGGTTATGTTCCTTTTACACTTTTGCCATCTTCTTTCTCATATGTAGTGGCATATAATTATCGATAACTTTTAATGAGAGTAAAGAATGATATACTCACGTTTTGCCAATTCTTCTTCAACAATGAGACCAGGAAGTTGACACTCATTTGCACGTTCTGGAAAATCTGTTTATCCTCCATACTCAAGTTACCAACAGCAACACCCATACAAAGAACCTTCTTCAGTTGGAACTTAACCGTTGCTTTTGTCTCATTCACTTTAGATTCCAGCGATTCTTGATGAGAAACAAGGGTGGGGAATTTTCCTGTAGTAGGCATAATAATAATATAATTAAAGTTTTTCAGATACAAGCGTAATAGTATAGCAATTAGCAAAGATACAAGAACATGACAGTCCCCATCTACAGAGCAATAATACTACGAAAAAGAGAAAGATGAAATGCATGTTGAAGGAAACACAGACTAACAGAAGACAATTTCAAGCTAACTGCAATTAACAGTTACTTTACCTGCTTTGTTTAGACCAGGTCCAAGTAGACGAGGAATTTGCTTGATTACAGCTTCAGACGCTAAGAAGGCATGATATTTTTTAGCAAGTTTCTTAACAAGCTTCTTGTTTTTGTTAAGCTTCTTCAAGCTTTCTACATCCATATACTCTAAGCCCATCTTCTCAGCCTGCAATTTGAGGGGCAAAAAGGTCATACCACAATGGTAATCGGAGATAACACAAAGAGAAACATACATCAAAAAGAGACTGATTTATGCTTAGATATTATCAAGGAAGTGATTAGATAAAATATTTGCACCAAAATATGATTTAACAGGACAGACGAGAATAATGAAGGTAAAGTTAAATGCTGCTGGTTTACTATGTTTAGATGGTACAGAATTTAAGAAGAACGAAGAAACAAACTATAAAGGAAATAGTATAAACCTTAACATCAACATTTTGCATAATAACATGAAATAGAAATATTCTGATTTTTCTCTATTTGAATAATGGAAAAGAAGAACAAATTTATACCATAACCAAAGATTTAAAAAGCTACTGTAATTTCTTCAGCTCTCTTCAAAGTCTCAATAGGACGAGGAGTGTTGGAAAAGCTTAAAGAAACGATACCTCTTCGACATGCTGAGCATCACCGAGCATGCAAACCTTCATCTTAGGACGAGGAATATTTGGCAACTTGACAGATCCACTGAAACGCTTGTCTTTTTGAGGATCATAATTCTTCAGACCAATCTGGAGCTCAATAGTTTCGGTGAAATTGCGCTTTTTCTCACCCTTTGCATCACCAACAATCTGAGTAACAGCTTCCCTAACAGCGTCACTCTGAAGCTTACTGCAGTTAAAACATTTATACACATTAAACAAAATAAGAAAATCTAACTAAGAGTTGTGACATCCTGTAACAAATTTAGGGAGTGTATTTGGAAGTACCTAATAAAACAGACTTTATGAAAATGAAAAAACTGGGAGGCAACTGGTTAAAAGCAAGGATACAAGCTGAGAGCAGCCATATGTTAATACTAAATATATATATATATATACGTGTGAAGTTCTGGATAATAAGAGGAAATTGCAAAAGAAGATGCAGCACCTCATTTTCTAAAACAGTGCAAACAAATGAAGACATGTTAAACTGAAGAAGCTATTGATACTGTACTGAGGATTCTGATACAACAATCAGATTCTCCATCAAGGACTACAGTGGACCAATGACCAATATATAATTTTGATATTTAAGTTGAGCAGCACGCTAAGACGTTTCACTGATGAAGATATTAAGAAGGAATCAAAATTTTAAAGAAGAGAATAATTCTCTTCGTCACACAGCATTGAAAATCGAAGAAAGAGTTTCAACATTCTAGTTTCAATATAACATCTCTCGAGGAAGAGATTTATATCTATCAAATGCTTTATTTAAGGACTAATATAAATGTGACTATTACTTTATAAAAAACGACCACACCATTTTCTTAAAGTATAACCACACCATAAACTGCTAGATTTTTAACGTTCTGGAATCCAAAAAAGCCAGCTTCTTATACAGACAACAAAATACACTCAAGCTTATAAGCAGCAAAATCAAACAAGCTGGGCTTAAGGACGCAACCAAACGAGACCTGATTCCCAAACTTATCAAGAACTTAGCATGTCAATCAAATGTGCACATACTAAATAATAGTAGTATAAACATAAAATAATTTAATTCCACAAATAAATTAAAAAACAAAAATCCGAGAAATACACATTTCAGAGGAGGTAACCCGAACCCTTCTCACAAAATGATCTAAATGAACTCAAATCAAAGAGTTTAAACAAAAACATTGCAATACATAATAACCTTGATTATTTATGTACAAACACCAAAATAAGAAATTAACAACTGAAAAGGTCCATTTTTTTCAGATGATTTACAATTCTAATGAAAACCCATCTCATAAACTTAAACAAGAAATTAATCATACCTCATAGCTGAATATATTCACTTTCCTCAGATCGTGTACACGTAGCTGAGTCCCCCTTAAAAAAAAGAGTTAATTTATTTTATTAATAAATTAGCAAGCTCATTTTATTAAATTAATACAAATAATAGCGAAAAACAGTAGCAGCTTTATGAGAAAATAAAGAGAAATAGAGAGGATACCTGAGAAGAAAAAAAACCCTAATTTTGAGATTTGTTTAGCAACACAATAATATACAGAGTTGTGCAGTGACTTTAATTTAAAGCTTGAATTTGTGGAGTTTAATTGGGCTTCTTTTTTAAGAGTATTTAAGTTGGGCCAAATTTTTGGAAGTACTGGGCCCTCTACTCCTATTAGGCCCATTTATTTATTTTTAAAATTCCGACCAAAATTACCCGACTTGCTCTCCGCAGCTGGACGGGAGTCACCGGTTCAGAAAAAGTAAAAAAAAATTAAAAAAAAACAAGAAACATGATATAAAATTTCAAGCGGAATTTAAAAGTTCAAGTACGATAAAAGAGTCGCATTAGGGAATGTTTGGAAACCAGTATAGAACTCTCCTTGTTAGCAGGAAAAAAATTTAGAACAAATTTTGTAGTCATAATAACCATTACTATTTCATTGAAATGTTTATAATTCTATACACCAGTTATACATTGTAATTTACAAGGGGAAAAAAGATGCTTCCTTCGGTCATATGGCTTTTATTTCATACATATCTAACTGTTTTCTTCTTGCGTGCATTAAAAAGTGTAGTTATTTATCGAATCCAAACACAAAAACACATAGTTTAGAACCTTATTTTTTTATTTAAACCAGTAACATCAGTTGATTAATGGTAAAGTGTTGCAGTAATATTTGGGGGGGAAAGTAATCCCATGTTGGTAAAAGTGGCAATGGATAATGACATCAGTAACAAAAAACTAAGGATTCCGCAATCCCAAATCACATAAACTATTAGTCTATAAATGATTTGCTCAGGAAATAAATGTATACAGAGAGAGAATTATACATTGATAAATGAAAGGGAGAGCAAAAATATTGCAGAGCATCACAAATCTGAGAAATTCTTTTTAGGTATTTTTTCTCGATCAATAGTCGTTTGCTTGGGTACAATAAGCACCAAAAGTCCAAAATGGCGCTACACTGTCATAAAAGACTCATAACCACCAAGGCAATCCACCGGATTCAATATTAGACATTATTACACACTTTTATCCTTTTTCCACTCTCCAGCAAGTCACCAACTATTAATATTCACAAACTTGCAGATAATGAAGAGAGGTCTTCTGCAGCAGTTGCCTTCTTTGAGTCGGTAACTTTAACATCACACGTTTTATTTCTGTTGAATTTTCCCCGTGTGGAATCTTTTCACCAAATGAGCCTGAATTTGTCGTGGCAGCGCGACTTTTGTGGGCAATCAAAACATTATAATAGATTGAAATTTGAATCCTTAACAATCTTTGATTTGCCAAACCAGATGTAAATACATAGCATAAAGCTGCTAATGTTGCATGGCCTCAACGGTTAACCTGCAACCAGAAACTAAACTTAATCCCAATTTTAACCGAGCAGATATAAACAAGCACATCAGGTGCAAGCTTACCAAATTGTACAATTACTAAAGCCAGGTATGATAAACTTTATACAGTTAAATCTAATTTGATGTGAATGTGTACCAATGTAAAAATTATACATAGAAAATTTGCAATGATATGATCAAATCCTTCATTCATCGGGTATGATTAACACCGCATTGTTGTTTGGTCAAGCAAAAAACCAGTGAAACGAGAAAGGGAAAGCGAATACAAAATTCCACTCACATGCAAAGAGAACTTATGATTTTCCTATTAAGCCTTTTAAAGCAATTTCCGATCAGTCATGTAGCATCTTTCAAGTTTTTAACAAGTTTATATAAAGCATTTCTACCAAGTAGTCCTAGTTTAACATTCATGCCATAATTAATAAAAAGCTTTGAGACTTATTTTTTAATTTGCAGAATCTTGGATAAAATAAGGCAACCGACTGTTCCACAATAGCTTTGCTTACAGCAGGTTCCTCCTCATACCTACTCCTTGTAAACTGTTACTTTAGAAAAATAATAAAAATTAATGATAAGGATCGAAATTTTTGACACGTTACAGTTCTCATCAAATGTGTCATATATACAATCTAAGAATTTAGAAAAAGTATAATTAAGAAGAAAAAAACAGTGCAAGAGGAAAGGAAAACATACAAAGAGGGTTTTCTGTCATAGTTGCCTTCCTTTCATCAACACCTGCAAAGCTCATTCACCGTTGTATTAACCGAATGGTCAGCTCAATTAAATCATGTTGCTTTCACCCCTCTAACTTCCTGCAATTTGTCTCTTCATTTATATAAACTTCAACAGTCCACCATGCAAAGCGAGATGGCTATTCTTTCCAAATTGAATTAATATTGAAAGAATAGTTTAATCTCCTCAATCATCAACGTCCAAGTCTTTCTGAGGTTGTCTAAATTCTCTTCTATTTTTCAATGCCATTAATTGCAAATCTTTATGAAGAGACTCTTTACGCCACCTCACGTACTCATCTCTCTCCTTGTGTCCCTCGGCCAACAAAGCAACAAATTTTTCTTTAATTTCAAGAAGTGGGTCCCGGTCAACCAACTCATCACGATCATAAGCCTCTCTCAGCATAGCGGTCTCTATCCCACCTTTCAAAGACACATAGAATATCCCCGAGTGCCTAGTAAACACACTTGAAAACGCGTTTGAGAACCTATAATCCTCACAAAACTTCCCTAAACTCGCCACTGGAACCCTCTTGTAGAGAGATAGAGAAAGAAGCTCGTGGAACACACCGACCGTCCTCTTCTCCATCTCCCTCGATGCCTGCTCCAACCCAGCCACGTCATCATAGGGGGATACATACGGAAGCTCCATCCAATCTCTAGCCCACTCCCTCATCTCCTTCTTAAGAAAAAATCCTGTGGGCAATTTTACGTTAAAATTTGGCCTCATTTTAATCCCTGTAGACCTCGACTCGTCCTCTGCCCTAATTTCGATCACCGACTTTGCTAACTGTGGGTCCCACGAAACCAGCTCGAGGAAAGATTTCCCCTCGCCCGGGGACCCCAGTAGCCTAAAATACTGTGGGTATCTAGGAACCAAATTCAACATGAAATCATTGGGGAAACCGAAATCCCTCTTAACTTCAATTAACTTATCTGCGCTGATAACCTTGTTCGTCGACATCATTAGCAACTTGCACAATTTTGCTACGATTAAAGGCTCGTTATCGCGATATATTTTATTCTCTTTGTCTAGAAATTGTTGTAGTCTGCTGCTAGGACGAATAAACGGGACAGGTGCAGTTTTGGGTTTGATGCGATCAAGGTAGGTATCAAATAAGCCGGGATTTTGTGAGAGAAAGGTCTGGGCTTTCACGTATAGGCGTAAGCGTTCGCGGCGCTTTTCAAGATACCGGATAGAGATGACCTGTCCAGGCTCGTTGAGGACCTCTCTTACAACCCGGGAACAAATGCGCCATTTTTTATCATTTTCTATGGCCTGGTCTAAATATTGATCTTTTTTCCATACCACTTTGAGGGATGATATCGAGGCTGTGAATTGGGACCAAAACCTAAGAGTGGAAGATAATGTTTTGTCGCGGTTTAAATAATAGGATATGGTGGGACGGATCAATTGCATACCTGGAAGTACAATTGTGAGCCGATAAAGTAAACGCTTGTCAAATACTTTACTTTATTTCTTCTCTCTATCTAGTTATAATACTCACTACGGTGTTCACCGATCATTACACAACATAGCGTGACAACAAATTGTAATGACGCAAAAAAACACCTTCAAGGGTTGAAGAAAAACCATACTTAGCAAGTTGGTTGAAAAAGAGTTAAAAACACGAAAAGGAGTTCATCTTTAAGACAGTTTATGATGTTGTGGCTAATTTATCTACCAGAAAACACAAAAACAAACCTTAAAGGTGGTAACAAAATAGTAGGGATATTGGAACCAAGGACGGAAGTCGAGATATACTTAATAGTTCTATTAAAGGGTAATTAGCAAAAACTCTCCTTTTACTCGACTAATTTAGCAAAAAACTCTTTACACCTTAATAGTTTCCAAAGGCACGGCATTTGAATAACCAGTGTAAATCCAGTGTCTCACGCTGTTATGACCAAAATCTAAATGGTTGTATTTAAAATAAGTAAATGTTAATAAAGATTTTAAAAAAAGCCCCAGCCTTACATTACTAAGGTGAGTTTGGTTGTTAATTTTAAGCTAAAAAGCTGAATATTTTACCTAACATGTTAAAAAAGGTAGCTATTTGGTTCGCTTCTAAGCAGTGTAATACGCATTTGGAAGCAATTAAAATAAGTTGCTTAAATCCATAATTGACAAATAAAATAATGAAGATGAGAAAGACCCATAATCAATTGAAAGAAAAATCACACTTAAATTGCAACGTTAGCTTGGGTTTTCATTATAAATCAGACAATTGGATTATATTGAAACCCTGGTTTTTAATAAAAGATTGAGAAATAAATTATGCACACACCTTAAGGTTGAGAGACCGGATAACGGGGGAAGATAACTGAATGATAGAAATATATATGTGTGTATGTGTGTATATATAGAGAGAGAAATAAAAGTATAAAACCCCTAACAATAAATAAAGAGGGAAGATGAAAAATATTCTGGTTTTGATTGGTTAAGTTTTATACTCTTTTCTTTCTTTTTCTGTAAATTACATTTTAGTACCCAACCTTTAACAAATTTGATTTTTGTATCTCAATTGTTGTATTCGCCTGATTGAGTATATCGGAGTGTGATGCCCCTATAAGGCTATAACATTGCTAATTTCCAATCATTGGTACATTTTTTAGATAAATTTATTTAGAAATGCTTATTGTACTCATCATTAACCAAACTCGTTAGACAAACATCATTATTGACCGGCAATGTTGACTGCCTGTCTCCGCCAGTAACCCATCACTGAATTTAGAGAAAGACCACTAGTAGAACTATTAAGTGGTGTAGTAAACATTTAAGAGAAGTGCCAAGATTCATTGAGCTAATAAAACGGCAGGCTACCATGAAAAGATGGGAGTCTATATTATCTGTATACCTACTATTATTCTTAAAACTATTTGCGAAATTCAATGTTATCACCAAAAGTATCGAGTAACTTGTCTGAAGTTGCAAGAAAGAACGCAGTTCCTGTAGCAATTTTTTGCACATTGGCATGTTCAGATAAAATGTGCATAGTCATAACTCATAATCAAAGCACTGGAGAAAAGGAACTAGTTTGATTTTGTGGTGTGCAGCTCCCCAAAAGATATTTGCATATGTTCGACAACACTATTCTGAACAGGAGAGGAACTAGGAGATTTAAAAAACGGTGTAGATTTTACCAGTCGGATCCCATATTGTTCCCCTATTGTGGCTAAACTAAGAATCCGACAAGAGTAAAGCAGTGACTATAAAGAACCAAGATATAGGTAAAGTCAGTCCAATAGAAAACAATGGAGAAACAACTCCCACGAACTGAAATTCACACTTCAAATTTGTAACAAGCAATCACATACTTAAAAATTGAACATAAGAAACTCCCAAGGTAAACAAACAAACGAGGTTAAATTTCAAGTATCAACTTTCTGACAATTTAAATCCACATGACATGGGTTGACAATGCTTTTATTCAACAACCGATACAAAAATCGGGTCTGCATATCTATTCTGGTGGATATTGTCCCAAAACTGAAATATCTTCAAACCGCTTCTGCAGTTCAGTAAAAAGAATACTGTTACAGTATATATCAAGCAAACAGTTCAAAAAGCAAATATAACGTACAAGCCAAACAACCAAGGACTATAATTTTCAAATAGTCGGAAGCTCTTTTTATTAGTTTGTTATCTTTCCAGGAATGTTCTTTTCCTTTACATTAGACAATAAGCATCATTCTAGTTCTCTCCATTAAACAGAGTATCTGATTATAAGGGTAATTAATATCATGTCATATTCCAACAGCTACTCAAGAGTCAAGCCTCAATAACATAGGTAATCTTAAAAATTACCCTTCAGCAACCCCCTTTTCTTTAACCAAAAAATGAACATTTTCCACCAACTTCTGAAATAAAAGTAGTCATACCTAAACAGTCAAGGCATTTCAAAATTCTCTAACCCTATATGCAATGTGAATGTCAGTTACCCCAGATTGCTGATTGTCATCAACTCCTATAATTGACTCTTTAAGTTTGAAATTATTTCTCCAAAACAAGCATTAATAAAAGTATTGTATGGCATCCTCGCATAAGCAATATGAAACTTAAGCGTCTTCCACAAATAAAGTGCACACTATAACATAAACAAAATAAAAACATTTCTACATCAACATCACTGCATAGTGATTATGAAAACTAAAGTGAACATGTCAAGAAGGAAATTTTAATTTTTTCAAAAGAAGATAAAATGCAGCAAACATGTTAAAGTAGTTCGGAAGTAGTACCCCATAATTATTAGTCTCCCAGATCTGACGTATACCATAATCCACACCCTGCCAGTAAGGAACAAATGATCAGGAAAAGCTTGATATTGTTTAATTGCTATCCATATTATTGAAAAAAGCAAATAAAGCCCGAAACATTTGAAAAACAGGTGTAAACCCATCAAAAGACAAAGTAAGTAAACATACAGGCAAAATAATGTTTGACACAAGTATCCAATATGTTAGGCCTATTTCAAGGTATTACACAGCAGAAGATGCCACTAAACGATAGGTCTTAAATACCTACTGTGCAAGCCACCAAATGCAAATGACAAAAGAAAAAGAATAATACATCTTTAAGGAACTTGCAGAGCCTGATATTGCCAGTTACTTCAAACTTTAAACTTCGTATATACAATTTTTTATCGCATCAAGTCTGAAAGGAAATATCCTAAAAATATGCCCTCAACAAAAGTCATACATGCCATCATCAAATTCAAATGATGATGAACGGTAATCTGTTTTACAAAACCAACAGTGTCATAATTCTATAAAATTCGTTTAAGTTCCACTTCCACCTCAGCAGATGAATCGATAGAGTACTATATAAACTATTGCACTGGAGTCATGTTTGCCTTGAATTATAGAGAATAAGTTATCTATCCAACAAGATCCAGAACAGTAAACAGTTTATCATGACCAAACCTATCAATTGATACCACATACAATCTACCATTTTTAACATTCATTTCGAAAAGGCAATCAAACCTCTGAAAGTAGAAAAATTATTCATAATAAGGCAAAGAAGCCTTTCATTAGTAGCACACTACAATAATTGATAACTGAAAAAAAAACTACGGACCCATTCACAAAACTACGCAAAAAATAATCGTGGAAAGATGCTAGTCTATTTTTTGGAACTTACTTTACTCCAAACATATTCTCTTAGTAAAACCTAGACAAAAAGAGACACACTGATCTCTTTAATATAAAAACATAACAAGGAATGATATATATCTCCCTCATTGACGACCTATAAATTAAGAACCTCGGAATAAACCAGAAGCATCACCTAATTATATCGAAAATCCGCCACTTCTCTAGTTATTCTACTAAGTAATTAACCAGGAAATTGTAAGTGAGATCCAACTTCGCGATAATGAAAAATTGATAAAACATAAACAGTTCAAACCTAAGAAAATGCATCCTAATTAAGAAAAGAAAATTTGGGATTTACTGTCAATTATACAAACTAAAAAGTGCAATTCTTTAATCTGGGTCAGCATTCCTAATCACAATCTAAAAAATTAAAATATACTCCTAATTTCCTACAAGTTATAAAATTTCACATTTAATGACCACAATTGTGGATAAATGCTTCAACAAATCTTCTGGGCAATCATAGATAGATAGGAAGCGGTTAAAGAACAGCTACACGAACCTTAGAAAGCAAATCCAAACTAAGAAAAAAATTTGAATTTTACTTCAAATATAGAAATTAAAAGGTGCAAGTCCTTTATCTAGGTCAAAAATTCCTAAGAACAGTTTAAAGCGTAAAATTTCAGTTCTAGTGGGCACAATAATTGATCAATGCTTCAAGAAAACTTATGAGTCTATGGCAATCACAGACAAGTATAAACCAGTAGAAGAACACAGCCCTGTCAACCTCAGAAAAGGAAATTAAGAAAAAAGGTGTAAGCCTTTTATCTGGGTCAGAATTTCGGAAACACAATTCTAAGATAAACATAAAACTATATAGAAAAAAGACAGATCTAGTTACCACAATAAATGATTAACGCTTCAACTAAACTTTTGACTGTCATGGATAGATAACTATCGCTAATAAAACAGCTCGGCAGACCTTAGAAAGTGAATCCAAATTAAACAAAATATGTAAACTATAATTCAGCAGTTCAACTAGTCGAATCAACAAGTGTAAGTCTCTATCGGTGTAAAAAATTCAGATCACGTAACCACAATAATCTATTAATATTTTGACATATCTTCTCAGCAATCACAAATGCATAGAAATTGGTAAAAGTAATAGCTCCGAGAACTTCGGAAAGTGAATCCTAATTTCTAATTAACTAAAAAAGGGGTTTAACATCAAATACACAAATCAATAAGAGTAAGTCCATTTATCCGGGTCAAAAACTCCTAACCACAATTTATAGATAAACAGAGACACCCATAAAATATTAAATATCAGATGTAGTGACGACAATAAATGATCAATGCTTTGGAAAAACGTCTTAACAATCACAGATAGACAGAAATTATGTGCGATTGAATCAACTATATTCCAAGGGTCCAAGTATTGTATCTGGGTCAAAATTCATACGCACAAATTAAAGATAAAACATACACTATATTAAACTATAAGATTCAGATTTAATAATTGATCAATGCTTCAACAATATTTCTGGGCAATCACAGATATATGGAAATCGGTAAAAGCAAACTAGGGTCAAGTGATAAAAACACAGACATGAATCAAAAGGTGCAAGTCTTTTATCTGGGTCAAAATTCACAAGCACAAATCGAAGATAAAACATACACTAAAACTATTAGTTTCATATTTTACAGTTGATCAATAATTCAACCATACTTATGGGCAATCACATATATATGGAAATCTGAACAATTTAGAGTCAAGTGATAAAGACGCACAAACAAATCAAAAGGTGCAAGTCTTTTATCTGGGTCAAAATTCATAAGCACAAATCAAAGAAAAAACATACTGTTAAACTATAAAATTCAGATTTAATAATTGATCAATGATTCAACAATACTTCTAGGCAATCACAGATTTATCGAAATCGGTAAAAACAATTTAGGGTCAAGCGATAAAAACGCACACATAAATCAAAAGGTGCAAGTATTTTATCTGGGTCAAAAGTCATAAGCACAAATCAAAGATAAAACTTGCACAATATTAAACTATAAATTTCAGATTTAACAACTGATCAATAATTCAACAATACTAATGGGCAATCACAGATAAATGGAAATCGATAAAAACAAATTAGGGTCAACCGATGGAAACGCACACATAAATGATAAATCAAAAGGTGCAAGCCTTTATCTGGGTCAAAATTCATAAGCACAAATCAATAATAAACATATAAAATATTAAACTATAAATTTAAGATTTAACAACACGTATGGGCAATCACAGATATATGTAAATAGATAAGAACAAATCAGGGTCAGGGTAATGAAAACACACATAAATTAAATGATGCAAGTATTTAATCTGGGTCAAAATTCATAAGCACAAATCAAAGACAAAACATACACTATCTTAAACTATAAATTTCAGATTTAACAGCTGATCAAAAATTAAACAATACTTATGGGCAATCACAGAAATATGGAAATCGGTAAGAACAAATTAGGGCCAAGCGATGAAAACACACACACAGGCTTTTACACATGTATCGAAGCCAATACATACATACATATAGATATAGATAGATAGATAGATACACATCCATATATAAAGAGATCGGTAAAAACAATTTAGGGTTAAGCGATAAAAACAAACACATAAATCAAAAGGTGCGAGTGTTTTATCTGGATCAAAACTCATAAGCACAAATCAATAATAAATTTCAGATTTAACAACCAATCAATAATTCAACAACATTTATGGGCAATCACCGATATATGGAAATCGGTAAAGACAAGTTAGGGCCAAGCGATGAAAACGCACACGCAGGCTTATAAACATATATATTAAAGTAAACACACATATATATAAGATAGATAAATAAATAGATACATACATACAAACATAGATAAAACATACACTATCGTAAACTATAAATTTCAGATTTAACAACTGATCCATAATTCAACAATACTTGTGGGCAATCACAAATATATGGAAATCGGTAAAAAGAATTAGGGTCACCCGATGAAAACACACACACAAGCTTATATACATATGTACTGAAGTAAATACATACATACATACATGCACATATATAGATAGAATGATAGATAAATAGATATAGATAGATAGATTAGATATATAGATAGATAAACGTTCAGCGAGAGAATCGAGCAAGTATTTTATCTGGGTTAAAATATATATATTAACGTAAACTATTAAATTCAGATCCAACAATACCTAATGGGCAATCACAGATATATGGAAATCGATAAGAACAAATTAGGGTCAAGCGATGTGAAAACGCACACACAGGCTTATATACATATATATTAAAGTAATCATGTATATATATATATATAGAGAGAGAGAGAGAGATACACGTTCGGCGAGGAAAGCGCCGGCGATGACGAAAGTGGCGTAGACGGAAGTACGGCGCATGATGAGTCTGTACATCCCTTCCAACGGACCTCTATTTCTCGCTGAATCCATTCTCTCCCTCCTCTCTCTCCCTCTCTCTCTCTTTCTAGGGTTTCTGATCTGGGTTCTGATTATTTATCTTCGATTTAGAAATGCAAAGTTGTTTCTGAGAAAGTACTAGTAATAAACAGATGATTCTATTGTGGTTAATTCTAATAACGGTCCTTGTAGTTTTTATCAAAATAGCATAAATAGCACAAAATTTGGAACGTCGTTTTGAAAAATCAATTTAGCTAATGATGAAAGTTGCTAGGAATTAATTTGTATTATTCAGGCTTCATCCTTGTATAAGAGTGCATGTTAATCTTATTTAATCATCTTATAATTTTGTATGAGAAATTAGCTAGTTTATGGATATTGTTTTTGTAATTTTTGGGTGAATAACTAATTTTAAGGTTGAACAACTAGTACTAGTACTGTCATTTCCCGGTAAGGTTTTCTTTTTTCCTTCTAATCGAAACAAGCTTTGAATGAAATTACATTTTAAATAAACTTTTTCTTTCCTGCAATGTGTTTATTTTCTATTTTCTATTAATGTTTTGCAGTGGTGATGGTAGAAGAAAACTATCTCCAAACACTGATTATGTCTGGGACTTCTTTTTTTCGTTAATTCGATGCAAATGCTCACACATTTTATAGCATTAACATTACAATCATATGCTTGTCAAATGTTCAGTTTCTCCTACAAATTTGAATAAAATTGGACCATGGGGTGTAAACTGTAATTATTACAGTAACATATGCTTATGTGGTGAGTTATTCAGAAATTGATAAATACATTATACATGGTGTTTTTCTTGTTTTTTTTTTTTATCGAGTCTATGTCAAATAACCCCAGCATATATCGTCACTTAACTTGATTTTAGCAGTGCAATTATCCCAATGTCCTGGCCTCTCTTTACCCAACTTCTGTGCTGATACAGCCGAATGGGAGTTTAATGTTAGCAACTCACAGGAAAATTAGAAAACCGCTCGTTCAAAAAACAAAAAGAACTTGGCTTTTCTTCCTCGCTCACAGGATTTTATTCATAGAAATTTAGAGATCTATAAATATGCAACAAACAGAGAAATGACATTTAAGAAGATTTTCTTGTCAGAAGCAGAGCTAAACTTAGTTAAAATACAGAATCAAGGTTATTCATTCGTTCTTAACAGCCCCATATATTTTCCGAACAAACAAATAGGAAGAAAAGAAACTAATAGTACCAAGCAGGAGGAAAAACGCATAGCATATGCAAAAACTATAACCGAAGAAGAAAGATAGCTGCAAAAGACCCTTCATACTTGACTTTGCATAGAAGTACAAGCAGTATCCGAACATGAATACGGCCGTTGAGCCCCCACGGAACAGCGATCTGCATGGGAAAATGTAGTGAGAAAAGATAAAACCATTTCTGGCAGGAATTGCCAGATCGAAATGTTTGCCTCTTTTACAGCATTAAAATATGGAAACTGTATGCCCAAAATTCATGACATAGTCCTCATAAACTTTTTTTCATGATTGCTAACAAACTATTTTGATTTGACCATAAATCGGTGAAATGACAAGAAAAATACAGGGGACCGGGGTACGAAGCAACCAGGATGAAGAAAAGAGCATAAATATAGCAAAGAAAATATATGAAAAACTATGTACACTAAAGTATGTGAGTATACCTCCACCACCATTCATGGTCTTCCGAAGTTAGCTGAATGTATGTCAAACCGATACTTAGCATCGCAACAACTATGATGAGGAAGCTAATCATGAAAAAAAGAACACTTGGGATAGTGAAGATCTTGTAGCCCCATAAGCTTATATATGTATTGTGTAACTCGAGGGCAATAACACTGAAAGGTAAAAGACCCCCAATAAACATCTGAACAAGTGTTTTTCTGTGCCAAGCTGGCAATGGGATCTCCCTGGGCACTCGCTTAGTTGCAGAAGGAGCTTGAAATCTGGTTGTAAAGCGATACCCAATTATTCCACCCAATGCAATCAATGGAACACTCAAAAATATATATAATATCAATATAACTAGTATAGTGCCGACGGGAAGTGCTGATGTGGTGCCATAGAATATTGAAACCGTGTTGACGATGGTGACTGTTAGAAACACCGGACCAACAAAGAGAACCCCGGTTAAAAGAACACTTCTTCCCTGAAAGAAAAGATAATAGTCACAATTATAAACTTGAATAAAATTTAAGTTATATTAGGGAAATAAATTAGAAGTATGATGTACCCATCCAGTTTCTGCAAACTGATTATAAAACGTAGAAGTGGTGTAACCAGATATTATAGATGTAAGGGCATATATGAACACCAGAGAATTGGACAAAGCTCCACGATTGTATGGATAGAGTATCTGAAATAATGCTAAAGCAAATAACAAACAAACCCTGAAAAAAGAAGAAGAAGAAATTAGACAAGAGTAAAGGGCTTGGTGATGATACCTCAACTAGTTATCTTCCCGAAAAAGAAAATCAGAATACAGTACATTGTAAATTGTAAAATGTTCTTCATCGCCGTTCAAAGATGACTCCATACCAAAGAAAATAAGACAATTGTGAATAAGGGAGGGCAGGAAAATAAAGTCAGGATTCATAGAGAATATCCATTTCCATGTAAGTGTCAGTCATGTTATTCAGCAGCAACTCCAAAATCAATCATTGAAGTGAATGAACATCAAAAGTGAAAATCGGTTTATTGAACATGACAATCAAAACTCAGTAAATTGAAGTGAATGCTTGTGAACTGCATGCCAATCAGAAAACCAATTTGTTAAGCCGTGTCATTAAAAGTGGCACTGAACGGGATGAAGATTTCTTCATAACACCGAAGGGGAATTAACTCCCAAATTGACCAGTACACTGAAATTTTATTTTTGCAAAATGGTTTGGGAACTATTCTTTCGATGTTTTCTTTTTCTTGTGGAAAACCAAAAAACAGTCTAATTTATGGGTTGTCAGTTTAACTAAAGAAAGCGTTATCCAAAGTTCTGAAACCACAAACCAAAAGCCCCTAAACCTCCAAGAAACAGATAAAGCAACCACCCAAAATTAGCCATGATAACATTATCTGAACAACATAGTAAAATTTAAAGCTATTGAGGAAACATAAGGAGAGGACTATACAGTGTCAACAGATGAGTGCCACAGCCCAAAACAGCACAGAATAAATGCATCCGAGGAGGACATCTAAAAACATCTCCGTGAATATATTTCCACCCAACCTCCTTATCCTCTTCTTCGTCTCCTCCACTTAACCTATTCATACATATAAATGAAAATTGGTGAATAACTGGTATACAAACTGCTGGCACCATGGCACGGGCGCACGGCTCCAAGCAAGTGCAGGATGCGCAATACAACGGGGTACCATATTCAAAAGGGCACCAGAGCAACATAAAATTTGATATAATAAGCATAGATTCTGGATCATAAATATTTTGTTGAGGTGATCTGTATGAAACTGATTATGTTTGTAAAATTTTATGTTGAAAAATACTATAAATCAATCTTTATTATTAATTGGCTTATACAAAAAGAATTCAATTACAAATTAGTAATAATTCAAAATTTAGAGTAACGGGTTACAAATTTTTAGGTTGTGCGGAGTACCCAAAATTATCTGCGAGAAACTGCCACACACAGCCTTCACTTTTTCAGATTTTTAAGAGACTGATGTTAGAAACTAAGGCGTAAAATACCATAGAAATCCGGTTGTTTACCTTTTGAGATCATTCTTGAGATGTTTTATAAAAAGAACCATCATCCATCCCATTAAAAGCACAAGGATAACAACAGCATTAAGAAACGAGAATAAATGAATTTTCCTCTGTGTTGGGTGCAGTGAAACCCTGGAATATTTGTCCATTCTCTTCTCAAACTTAATCTCAGTTGAATTCCAAAAGATGGAATAAGTGAACTGTATACTTGTCTCAACATCTTCAGTTATATCAGTGACAGCATTTGGATCACTAAAAGCTCGTATTTCTATGACCCGGTTTTCATTATAAAGTGCATCAAATTGGATATGTTTAAATAGAAAATAACGTTCATCTTCCACTCTCCCAATGAAGCCCCATAGCGGAAGATCATCAAAATACATTTGAAAGTAATAATCATTAATGATGGCACTTCTGAATATTGCGATGTCATCTCTAGTGAGCTTCTTGTGGCACAAAGAGTCGCCATTTTTGTCATTCCTGAACTTTAAGTCATACAAACCGTTGGTTAAACGATCGCCAGATAGAACTTCACCTAGTGTTTCCTTCTTTTTGACCAAGTTACCTGCCAAAGATACAGAAGCAATTTTTATCAGCAATTTACATTACAAAGTAAATGACTAACCAATGAAGCTACTCAAGTAATTTGACTATATCCATTGGACACTTATACACATATATGGGGAATAATGTTATGTATAGATTATTTTTGACATAACAGATCTCACACAATGATAGTATTTTAGCCAGTGTTTCAGATCAAATCCTAAAACTGTCGCTCATCTCAATCATTGATTCAACAGCTGAGATATGTTAAGCCATAAATGATGTCACGAATAATGTCTATGTAACAGGTCACTACTTGTGTATGTTTGTGTGTTTGTGTGAATGTGTACATGTGGATATAAATACCATAAACTATGTTTATATGTGTGCTTGTGTATATGCATACATGTATATTTAAAGTCTGTAAACGGGAGGACATAAATAATTTAAACTAAAAATTATTTTATGCATATCTTTTTGTGCTATCAGATCTGAGTTTGATCTCATTTTCAAAGGTATAAAAAGTGAAGATAGTGAAATGTTTGGAAACATTCATATCATCATTATAGTTCAATGAAAGGGTGATTTTAGTTAGCAACAAACTAACTTTCTATCACATCCTCAAACAGGTCTTTTAAAATAAATATTATCGGTAACAGTCTCGAAGCCAATTGGCAAACGAATTTCTATCAACGCTAAAATTCATGACGTTGAATTAATTTTAAAACTTCAATAACAGTAAAGCGATTTTATATCGAAGGGACTACAAACACTAAACACTAATTTCGAAGCCACAACTTCAAGAGTTCACAGCTTAATAAAATTTGCCAGCCAAAATGATACATTACTTAGAGCTCATATAATGATATAAACCAAAAAAAAACTCAACTTTGTTCCTTACTCTGACTTATATTGAATTGTCAAATAGCCGAATTAAATGCTAACCTGGCCGGCAAAATGGTAAGTCAAAGTATTCATATGTTTCGCTGCAACAGACAAAAGATTTAAAAAAGATCAATTACGCGATACTGATGAATGTAAATTTTCTCGCAGCGTGCTGAATAATAAATTTGTTATATCAAATCCATAAATTAGAATCATTCAAATGTCGATGCGAATTCTGTTGTAGTTGATTACGTTGTACAACTCACGGTCTACGTGGACAAAAACTCTATGTGGAGGGGTAAAAAGAAAATGATCGGAGACCTCCTCCACCTTTTAAGTTTTATATCCGCTTAAAATTGTGTAGAAGTGGAAAATAACTCAATCATATAAATGCTAGATACAAATGCTGAATAAGTGATCTCAAATTAGAGTATTATACACTGTAAAACTTCTACTAGACCATCATTTTACAGTGTCTCTTAATTTTCCCATATATGTGAGCTTCATTAGTATTTGCTATCAAGTTTCTATGGATTTGTAGCTTTCTAACAAATAAGCTGGCATAATTAAGGCTGAGAAAGACAAAACCAAATTGCTTAAAAGCAACAAAAAACCATCTTTATGAACAAATCCAAAACAGCTTATAACTTGTAAGAGAAAAAGATGAAGTTAAAATCTGCAATAAAAAAAGGCCCACACGACACAAAATCTCACTGTGGCATTATAACAAACACTTTGAGTGCATAACATTCTCAACTCAAAATTAAATTAAATTAAATTAGCATTAAATTAGAATCAGTAAATGCCAATCTACACTACCACATAATCCCTTATTGCAAACATATACTAACAAATAAAAAGAAACCCATATCAAAAATTAAAAAAATACGAAACAAATGAGCTAAAAAAACAACATTAGATAGGAATTAGAATTTAGAGAGATGGGTACCTAGGATTATTCAAAGGACCAATTTTATTAACGAATAACGGGACATTATCACCAACATTGTACCAATGATTATCATTCGAAGCATTTGTAAAAGGTGGAAATAAATTGATAATAAAAAAGAGCAACAAAAGAGTATCATTGAATCGAGACATAGAGAAAAGGAGTTGACTGTGTAACGTTCTGACAAATATTGCAAATAATTTCACTTTTTGTAAAAAAATAGTGGATTACAATATCGTCTCCCCATAGATTGGATCGATGTACCTTTTGGTCCTCAAGTATTGAATTATAACACTAATAGAGTAATAAATCCAAAATGTTGAATACACAGTCTCCCCATACACTTGATGATCAATATCCTATTTGGTCCTCAACTATTCAATTATGACACTAAGATCTCCAAAATGTAGAATATAGCGTCTCCCCCATAGACTGGATCAATGTCCTCTATTATTCAGCTACGACACTAATAGCTCCAAAATGTGGAATACAACGTCTCTCCATAGACAAAATGTGGAATACAACGTCTCCCCATAGACGGGATCAATGTCTTATTTGATCCTCAACTATTCAATTATGACACTGATAGCTCAAATATGTTGAATATAGGCTTTATACACCGGATGTCGGCCCTGTAATTGAATCCGCTAAACAGAGTTTAACAACTCGCTTGTGGAATCAACTAGAAAATACTTGACTGGACAAGAATTATTGTTTTTAAGTAACCACATCGATTGGTGGTGAAAACTAAATCTTAACGATAACTCATGGCCAATACCGGTCCGATAGTCCCAACTCGCTTGTGGAATCAACTAGAAAATACTTGACCGGACAAGAATTATTGTTTTTTAAGTAACCACATCGATTGGTGATGAAAACTAAATCTTAACGATAACTCATGGCTAATGCCGGTCCGATAGTCCCGACACCTTATTCGGGACTTAATGAACAAAATAAAATCACCAATCACTTTAATCTTTTTAGAATTTTGTGTCAAGTAATTTTCTGCTCCAACTACAAACTATGGATTCACAGTTTTTTTTTTTTCAAAAAAGATTTAAAGTGATGGATGCAGACTGTGAAATTAATTTTAAGACAAAAACAGTGTTTTAGATTTTGTACTTTTTTACTTGAAATGTACAAAACTCAAACTCTATTTTTATCTTGGGCCCCCTCATCTTACTGTACTCTATTATTTTCTAAGACAAAAAAAAAAACTTAATCGTTAAGCTTGTTGGTCAATTTTTCTCTCACAGTTTCGAAGAAGCTACTTGTCAGTTACTATTCTCTCTCTATCTTTCTCTCTTTCTCACCCAGAAAGGTATATATCCTTTCTGGGTATCACTCAATGATCACGATTTTCATCCCCTGAACTAGCTTTAAGCCTTTAAATGTAAATAAATAGCAACTTTCTAACTCTGATTTTACACAACTATGTTTTTGGATAAACTCTTTATGACCTTCTTGGGTTGCCTAGGATTATGTTCTAATCCACAAAAAGAAGAAAAAAATGATATAAAAAAAGAAGAAGAATCTTTATCATCATCATCATCTTCATCATCATCATGTGATGAGGTGGCAAATGATGAGGTGGCAAGTGTTGGTGCACCAAGAGTGAGACTAAGTGATGGGAGGTACTTGGCATACATTGAGAAAGGAGTGCCTAAAGAAATATCCAAATATAAACTTATTATTGTTCATGGTTTTGGCAGTTCCAAAGAAATGAATTTTCTTGTTTCTCAAGTATGGCTTCATTTCTTTATTTACTTTTTTATATTTAATTTATAGTTTTATTGAATTCTAGCTGGATCTGCAATGGAAGAAAGAAGTTCTGATTAAAAATGAGTTGTTTGCTTGATGTTATTCTTGTTTGGATGTAGCTTTTTGGTCGACTTATTTGCCTTTTTGCTTCCACGTTCGAAAGCATTTTGGGTTAGAGTTGTACCGTCTTTTCAGAATTGTTTTTGAATATTTGATATATAGCTTTATCAATTTGTAGCTGAATCTGCAATGAAAGAAATAAGTTCTGATTAAAAATGAGAATATTAGCTTTCAGAATTGCTTGCCTGGTCTTATGCTTGTTTCGAAACAGCTTTTTTGGTCCACTTATATGCCTTATTGCTTCCACGTTCGAAACCGTTTTGGGTTAAATTATGCCGTCCTTCAGAATTGCTTTGTTCTTAAATTGAACTTGTAAAGTTTAGTCGAAACATGTTTTTGGAAATCAAATCACCAGCATTTTGCTACAATGGCTTTTTTTACTTGATGACCAGATTTTATAGGTATTTGAATTTGTAACAGGTATTAATTGGATTTCTTGATCTTATGCTTGATTGATTGTTTAGATGCAGCTTTTTAAAGATAGTTATTTACTTTTTCGGTTCCAAGATGGAATTCATTTGGGTTTTTTCGGATGCATTATGAGACGCCCATTCCCTAAAAAAGTATAGTAGTCTTGAGATGAATAGATCTTGGAACCGAATGTATTTGGTTGGTCAGCTTAGCCTGAAAAATTAAGAAGTCTTAAGATGAATAAATCCAGTTGTTTACAGCATCAGATAGTCCAACTTATTTGCTTGAAATGTGCAACCAAAACAAGCATTTCCAAATTTCTATAGATATCCTTTAGTGTAAAGTTGGGATACTTTGGACCCTAAAGCAAATAGTCGACGACGTTTTTAAAGTCTTGAAATTTACTGCTTGTCGAATTGATTACTCAATCCAACTCTGCTGATTGGGCCAAAAGTTTTGGGAAATTTCAATGTAAAGATTGCCCTGTATTTGTTTGATCACTGAGAAAGTATTAGGAAAACTGAATTTCACCTGTAAATTTGGAGATCAGTTGTTTATCACAGTACCAATGTTAATTTTTAACATAAGCCAACAAAATCGCACAAGCCATTTCTGATAAGTCTTCACTTGTATCTTGAAATGCATTTGCTTAAGATTCATTGACACCTCTAATGTATTCTTTCGCTAATCTCAAGCACTCAAAAATAATTAGAATGGGCATAGTGTTTCTGCCACCTCCTCAACCAAAAACTTTGTTTGTAGTAGTAAGTAGTAACCTACATTTGATAAAATGAATCTGACTCATTTTAGTTTCCAGGATTTGATGGATGAGTTGGGATTATATGTTTTGTTATTTGATCGAGCTGGTTATGAAGAAAGTGACCCTAATCCCAAGCGCTCAGTCAAAACCGAAGCAACTGACATTGAAGAACTTGCTAATCAATTAAATTTGGGACCAAAATTCTATCTACTTGGAGTCTCGTTAGGCTGCTATCCTGTTTGGAGTTGCATCAATCGTATACCGGAAAGGTACAATCACTCCGTCAATGTTATCAATTTAGAATTTTTATGTTAGAACCTAGAGATGATTAGAATCTTAGGGAAAAGTTTTTCAAATCGAATAGCAATGTTATTTTTCTTTAAGAATTTATTCCCCCCCCCCCCCCCCCCCCATATAAACTCTGTAGGATATATTGTACCCCATGCCTTTCACCATCTTACATTGCAAAATCTAACATCTGAGAAAATCATTAATAGGAGTATCTTTTATAGTCACTATTCTGCATTCTGCAGCAGATTATAAATTAAAGGCTATAAAAACAAACAGAAATTGTTAGCAACTGATTTCCTCGCAACGGTGAACTTTATTGGAGGTGATTTGGTTTGAGAAAAGAAAGAATCTGGTATCTTCTTTCCCACATGTGAGTCTTTAACATCTTAAATAAGGAATTGCAGATAATATGAGATATGATGATTTGAACTTGAATTTCAAATTTGATAATGTTCAATTTTTATTGTGTTTTTAAGGCTTGCTGGCGTGGCTTTGGTGGTTCCGACTGTAAATTACAACTGGCCTTCTCTTCCTAGGGATCTGGTCAAAGATGATTATCGGAAAAAATTGACGAGATTGGCGGTTTTTGTAGCCAAATACATCCCAGGACTGGTTCATTGGTGGATGACTCAAGAGATATTCCCATCTTCTACTGTTCTTGATAAAAATCCAACATTTTATAGCGACAAAGACATGGAGATGTTAAAAAATACTCCAGGATATCAACTGCTAAGCCAGGTATTCCTTTCTCTTTTCTTCACTTGTATATGGTGATCTAAAAATATTATCATATACTACTTATTTTCACCAAATTGTTGTGATGCGATGCACTAGAAAAAAAACTATTTTCCATTCCTTAAATTTTTGGATATAACTATGAAATTGCATTTTGTGCATAGTTGGGTCGATATACATACATATTCTATCGTGCCTCATACCTTACTATACCAAAATGGAGGAGTCTACGCAACAACTCTCCTTTTCTTTTTCTACTAGTACAAATGGTCTATGTATTTGGTTACATATTCTGCCTTCTATATTTACCCCCTTTGAATTTCTTAATTTTCAATTTTTCCTTTTTATAAAGCGTTAGTTTGATAGATAATTAAAATAGTCATAATAAATGTACTTTTTCTTTCAGAACAAGTTGAAGGATAAAGCTGTATTTGACTGCCTTCGTCGAGACTTTATTGTCGCATTTAGCAAATGGGATTTTGATCCACTTGAATTACCAGATCCTTACCCAAAAAACGAAAGCTTTGTTCACATTTGGCAAGGGTATGAAGACAGAGTAATACCTTTTCCGCTACAAAGATTTGTTTCGAAAAAATTGCCTTGGATTAAATATCATGAAGTTCCTGAGGGTGGGCACTTTCTTTTATATGACATTTTCGTATGTGAAGACATTTTAAGGTCTCTTTTACTTGAAGAAGACTTTCCATTATACAGGCCTAAATCTTTTAATTGATTGAATTGAGTACCTTTTTTTGTAAAATTCATTTGCATATTAATATATTATCGATATAGGGATAAAAGTGTTTATAAGTTTCATTTGTTCCCAGACTTCTTTTTATTGCAGTCATTGTAAAAACTTAAATCATTTTTTTTCGATCTAATAATAGTTGTATATAAATTAAGTACCTGGTTCGTAAATTCATCTGAAGGGAGCAAAGCTCAACGTTGTTAATGTCGATGAACTTTATGCATATGATTATGTATGTTGAAGATGTTTATTACACAGTTATGTTGGACATGTTCCATTGCAATCCCTTGAATTCATTATCAGGGTCCCAACTACGCTTTACAACTATCGGTCTTTTGCACTGTTTTAGCCGCGATTTCCAGCAAAGCCGTTTCTCCTTTTCCGTACCCTGCTTTCCGCTTCTTATTATTTCACTTGTGATTTTTAGATTTTTTTTTTCATTTTATCACGTTTTCCGTTTTTTTCCTCTTTCGTTATATGCTTCCGTCTCCACTCCTCGCAACTAAGAGCATCTACAATGGTGTTATCTCTATTGTTAACTAAAATAGTTAACTAAAAATACAATTTTTTGTCTCCATTAGTTATGTTAAATCATGTGTTATCTTTATAGATGTTAAAAAAGTTGTTAAAGATAACAATGTTTTTAATGTTGTTAATTGATTATGTGGCAAAATATCATTAATTTGAACGTGAACTCTATTTCAACTATTACTATTTTAGTTCTTAGTGGGATTTACGAAATGACTAATTAATGAGATTTCAATTAATAATTAATTTTAATTAAAATTATATAACTTTGTTAAGTTAATACACTAATGTGAATGTTAAATTTAAGTTATACATGTGTTATTTAACATGCAATTAAATGATGATGTGTCAAAGTTAATATTATTAAAATTAACACCATGATTGTGGATGCTCTACGGTTTTAACCCAGAAAGTTTGATGACTTATTCCCAGCCGGTGAATATGAATCTATGATTATTTTAGGATATGGCAAGTATCTGCGTTGTATCTTTTGAAAATGCGTGGGGAAAAAAAGGTGATTTTAATGAAATGGTGATGAACACTTTTGTAGACTATTTTCTTTGAACTTTTGACCAACTTTATGCTTGTACATATATATACGTAAGATATAAATATTATACGAAATAATCTTTTCTTAAATTGTCATGATTATTTTTTATTGGGGCGACCCATGTCCAAATCCAGTAAGACTTAGGATTGACATAAAAACTGGACTGAGGCAAAAAAAATCTAAACTGGGACCAAAAAGAGGCAAAAAAAACAAAAAAACTAGACTGAACTGGGCCGTATATAACCTAGCTGCCACTGTTCTTAATTAAAAAAGATGATTATTCGTTCTCTGATGATTACTGAATTTATGTAGGCTCTCTTTGGTTAATTTATGTATGCTTGGATTATTCTTATCGCAAGGCTGGATTATTCCATTAGTGGTCCCGGTAATTTAACACATGGTGACAACATGCGTATATTTTGTGACCGGTTCTCATTGTAAATTAATTTAAGTTATAGAAATATTTTCTCATACTCTTAAAATTCATTACATCCGAAATATTTATTTACTTGGAAGTATTTCTTTCTGGCAAGCAATTTAATTCTGTATACAATCGCGTACAACACGTACACGGTACACTAGTCACTACATGCAGAGATATAATAACATTTTGGCATTTATTAGAGACAAAAAATAACATATACAACATGGCAAGCCTGGATAGTGAATAGATTATACCTAGATAGACACGTGGCAGACAAACGAAACATCACAAACACTTGTTGTCAATTTATAGTGACAGATGAGCATATATTCTATGCAAAGTTTATACGTGTCGTTATTTGTACTTTCTCATTATTATCTTTACCGCACCGTAGATACAGTTTATAAGTGTGTTTTAGCTGCAATTTAAAACGTCTAGTTTTTCACGTCTTTGAAGGTGTTTTACTTGGAAGGGTTTAAAGAGTTGTTTTAGTCTCTTTGTAAGTCGTAATCGAAAGGACAACAATGCATAAGGTCGGTTAATTTTCTTTATTTTCTTGGAATTTTTTTAAATAATGCTCTCTTTGGTTAATTTGTGTATGCTTCTTCGTGCATGTTACTATCACATATAGAACTACCTTGTGGGTGAACTAATTAATCTATATATAAGCTTTCTTTTCTACGCAAGCACCGGTTAGTCTAGTCTTTATACTTGGGTCGATATAGCTAGAATTTCGCAATCTGTATTGTTTGGAGTTATATATAGAGGTTGTAATTAGGACGTATTCTTGACACGAGTGTGATATGATGGAGAGATTATAGTAAAATTTGGTCACTTATAATCGGAACAAAGCATAAGACTTCTTGAATTTACTTACCAAAACTTATATATTTCAAGTGTTTAACTTGAGGATGATAGGTCTATCTAATATCTATATACGGTATCCACTTGCTAAATAGGTTTTAGAGACAAAAACCCTATAAAAGCACATGTCCGATCTCCATATACTACGACGAGAGATCTGGAGTACGATAGCTTACTTGGTAGTGAATTGCGTTCTGAAGTGAACAATAATTCAGATGCTGCATTTCATATTGATACGTGAGATGCGATTGCATATTTGCAAGTGTAGTCGAACAATATATGCATGGTTGCATCATTCTTTTTGGCTTGAGTTGGTATCAGATTTGGCCTTTTAATTCTGAGTTATCTATGTTAATGAAGGTTCATGAAACGAGGTCTCATGAAAGTGAGAAAATAATGACGAGAAAGCAAAAGGCAGATGGCAAAAATGCGGAGAAGGAACAAGTTACAAAAAAGGCGAAATCTGAGAACGAAAATGGTCAGAACGCGGTAGCTACGGAGTTTGATGAGTTTTGTAAGGTGGTGAAAGAGCAGCTTACAATCCAACAAATCCGTGACATTTTACAGATCAGCGGCCTAGATTCTTCCGGATCTGACATCAACGTCGTGCCGAAATGGTTAGTTTACAAGCCCTTTTATTCATAGTATTTTTGGTAAATTACAGCGTGCATCTAATCGTCCGATTTTTGGGTAAATTACCCTTCCAGTTAAATTGCTACTGTTGAGCCATGCTGTGCATATAATCATGCAACTATTAGTAGTCATGACGTGTATATCTCACAACTAGTATATTCATCTCGAAGTAAACGAGACCGGGTCTGCTTCTTTCAGTTGTTTTTTAAAGTTTGATGTCATGTTTTGGCAGGTGAAGTTTATTTATTTATTTTTTATTTTGCTACCACCAGCCAAGACGTGATGTTCTACGGATTGCTCGACAAATGCCCACTGTGCAC
This sequence comes from Primula vulgaris, assembly GCA_963920805.1. Taxonomy (NCBI): domain Eukaryota; kingdom Viridiplantae; phylum Streptophyta; class Magnoliopsida; order Ericales; family Primulaceae; genus Primula; species Primula vulgaris. The sequence goes on along the minus strand of OY987212.1, from coordinate 5,529,577 downwards.
GGATGAGATAGAATGGACAGGGAAAGTTTACTCATGCAAGGGAGAGTATAGCGAATGGTCAAAATGCACCTATAGCACCAAGGACCCTCCTAGAAAACCTGACCGGATCAAGCTACCCGAATCTCTGCAGAAATCTTCTGTTTCTGATGTAAAGCACGTCAATAAAATTTTGCTTCAATTTCTTTTATTAATTTGCAAGGTGTAACTCAAAAGAAACTCTGCAAGGGTAAAAAGATATGTCAAAATTCAAACATATTTTACAAAGTTGATATTTTCCAGCTTAATTGTTTCAAACGAAATTAATATATTCATATCCAGTTATTTGTTGTCTGATATTCGTAATAAGAAATGTTATGGACTACATTTTCAGGTCAGTGAACATTTAAATGACTGTATCATGAGAAGTGCAAATTGATAGAAGTAAAAGTTTTTTCATACAATACATTAATAAAGATTAAATTGATGTCTACCATAGTTGACTCAAGAGTGAAAAAACAACTTTATCAATCACGGAAATTCGGAAGCAAAACTGGCATTAAGCTGTATTACAATCATCCCTGCCAAACAAAAAAAGAGAACTAAACCCACATTTAGATCTTTGTTCACCTTCCGGTTTTAGCAAAAAACTTTGGCTTAATTAAAGGAGAAACTAGCTTGTTCATTGCTTAAGACTTGAGCTTTTTCAGATAACTACTTATCGATTTTATCGTATATTTAATAGTTGATAAAGAAACGCCAGCAAGACACAAAACAAAGGCCGAAGAGGGAATTGGGGTCCACAGACAAGCCCTTGGCTGGAATGATGGTTTCTTTGTCCGGTCGTCTGTCTCAAACTCATGTGAGAGGCCCGAACTTCATTTTTTTTGTCTTTTCCTTTTATTATTCGCTGTTTTGTCTTTCTCTAAAAACCTGATTTCTGCAGCAATACTGGAAAAATAAGATTGAGAAACATGGTGGCAAGGTCTCCAATTCTGTCATTGGTAATTACAGACAACAAAAATAGGTTTCATTTGTTTTGGCAATTTATTATACGAACAAATGTTGACGGAAAGCCACTGCAGGTGTTACTTGTCTTGTGATGGCGCCAACTGAGCGTGAAGGTGGTGGCTCTTCCAAATTGACAGAAGCAATGTGAGTCCTTATGTTCATACATCCTTCATTAAATTCATGGCATTAAATTTGTGATATTATGTCTGTTTTATAGCATAGTTTGTGATTTTGTTTACGATTTTTAATTTTTCAATTTGATAGGGAAAGACAAATCCCAGTAGTAAGTGAGCAATGGATTATTGATAGCATAGAAAAGCAAGAGGCTCAGCCTTTAGACGCTTACGATATTGCAAGTGATCTAATAGTGGAAGGTAAAGGTATCTCATGGGACAAGCAAGATCCTAGCAATGAAGCACTAGAATCTTTCATGGCTGAGGTACGCTAATTCCTCAACTATTATGCTATTTTACTATTATTTACAGATCAATGTTTGTACTAATTATTTGATCAGCAGGTAAAAGTGTATGGGAAAAGAGGTGTACACAAGGACTCGAAGCTGCAAGACCTGGGTGGTTATATTTTGGAGAAGAGCGGTTTATTGTATAACTGTGGCTTCTTTATCTGTGATTTGGGGCGCAATTTGAATGAGTAACATCTTTGCCTTTTTGTTTATTTAATAATGTTAAGGTTAATTACAACTGGAGCAAAATATACCTTTTAAATATCAATTTATACATAAGATCTATGGAACTTTGTGGCTAATATACTGCTTGTACTAAACCTATAGATATGTGTCGCTAATATACCACATTATACTAAATAGTTGCAAAAATGTTGTGAGCACTTTTCTGTTGGTCTCTGCATTTCTTTGACTGTGTTATTTTTTCCCGATTTTAGTCTCCGACCTGTAGGTATTTTTGCTAGGATAAATCGGAAAAATAATGTTAGCATGGGGTACAAATTGCTACTTTCACGAAATATACTTTAGTATTACTTATTCAATTTTACACCAAGCAAGTTATATGAATTACATGAGCAGGATTGTTACATATTAGATTTTGGGGCAGGTTTTGTGTGACACAGTTGATTATGGTGCCTGACACGGGCTTACACCTTTATTACAAGAAAGGGAGACCTGGTGCTGATCCCAGAGCTGAAGAAAAGCTCGAACAACGAGAAAATGTTGATGAAGCAATAAAGGAATTTGCTCAGCTCTTTGAGGAGATAACTGGGAATGAATTCGAACCATGGGAAAGAGAGAAGAAATTCCAGAAAAAGCCGAATAATTTTTACGTCATTGATATGGTTAGTTTTCCCTATCCACTTGTTAAAAAAATGTTACTTTGTCTTAATTATTTTTCGATGGATGGACAGGATGATGGAGTTGATGTTAGGCAGGGAGGGCTAGGGCTTCACCAGCTCGGAGCAGCTGCATTTCATAGTAAACTTGATCCTCACGTGGCTTACTTTATGAAGATCGTGTGCAGCCAAGAGATATATAGGTAAAACACCATATATCTTGCTAGGAATACACTTCACATTTTAATTGCGATGTTCTAAAATCTTTATTGGGTTTGACTAAGAAGTGCGAATTGGGAAGGTACCGAGTAGGAAGACATTTAATTTAATTTTATTGATTGGTGTGAAATGTTCCACATAGATATCAGATCTTCTAAATAGTGTATCATGGTAAAGGGAGTTACAGCTGAACATGGAATTATGCTTTACAGTTGAAGTCATTAAACACCAAACCAGATGCACTTTCCATTTTTAATTAATCACCAGTTTGTTCTTAGTCTAACGCTACCTTTTTTTGGTGGGATCTTAGGTATGTGCTAATGGAAATGGCGCATGATCTTCCTGATCTTCCAGTGGGAATGCTTTCCAATATTCACTTGAAGAAATGTGAGAAACTTCTTTTATTCTCTCTTATTAGCTCTTGTAATTGCTTTTTTCTGATGCAATTCTCTCTCTATAGGTGAGGAGATGCTGTTAGAGTTTATCGAGAAAGTGAAGACATTGAAAGAGACTGGACAAAAGGCGACGGCTGTGTGGAAAGATTTCAGCATGAAGTGGTTCACTCTCATGCCTTCTACAAGACCTTTAGCTTTCCGCGACTATCAAGGCCTTGCTGATCATGTAAGTCTATCTATTTCGCATGTAAAAGGGATTGTAAGCCAGTCGAATAGCAACTTGTCTCAAGGGTCAGATCACAAGTAAAGAAGTCTTAAACTCGTTCTCTATAGTCGAAGCCACAACTTTTAAGAATTTTCGGGATGGGTGGAAGCTTTGTTTTAAAAAAACCTTCAATATTAAACGTGAAGCTCTGTTTTATCGTAGATGGAAAGTGCTTGTTAAATTTACTGAGAGCTTAAGAAGACTCTTGATAGTTTTTTTTAATCGTAGATGGAGAAGTGCTTGTTACATTCTCCCGCATTTAGAAGTTCTTGAACTATGCTACGTCTTCAAAGGATCAATCATTTACTCTTTTTTAGATAGAGGACCATAAGTACTACAGAATTATTTTCACGATTATTTGCGTTTGTGTTTCTGAGTTGAAAATATTTTTTACAGACCTTGAATATCTTTACATCATTATACGGAGTTATATTGATGTTGGTAAACTGTGGACTGCAGTTTTGATTGTATAGCATTTTGTGAATACAAGTCCGATATCATGCGAGATCAGCATCAATCGTTACACTTGGTGAAACTTTTGCTAAAATGATTTCGGGTTAGCAATGTTTCAACTGTGTGACAGCTTCATCCTAGGGTGTAGTAAAAATTGCATGAAGTCTCGAACTTCGTGGAGCTTTTGAAAAAAATTGAAAAAACAAATCCTCACTTAAATGCTTCTGAGACCACCTTCGTATGTTTGTGCAGGGGGCTGCTGCATTGGAAACCGTGAGGGACATTACAATGGCCTCTCACTTGATCGGAGACATGGGTGATTCTACCCTTGAAGATCCTCTCTCTGCTAGATATAACAAGCTGGGATGCTCGATTTCTGCACTTGATAAGGAGTCCGATGACTACAAAATGATTGTCAAATACATGGAGAAAACCTACGAACCCTTAAAGATCGGTGAAGTCGTAAGAATCTTCCATTCTACATTTCTTTTTTCTGTTTGTGTGACGTAGCATTTAATCTGGGTTTTTTTCTTTGGTTATGATAGAGCTATGGAGCATCAGTGGAGAATATATATACCGTTGAGCCAGATGCCTGTCCGTCCTACGAAGAGATAAAGAAGCTCCCAAACAAACAACTTTTATGGTGTGGTTAGTAGTCATCCCCAAGAAAACCTCCATTGATTTATTTACATTTTACACGGATGTATAGTCGTAAACTTAGATGTCAATAAGCATGGATGTCAAAGTACTTTAATACTTTATATAAAAAAAAATACCATTTACTTAACTTAACAAAAACTATGCTATGTATGATGCATGGGTCTAGTTTAGCATCGTTTTAGTTTTGGTTCAATTGGCAATGTGGTCTCTAGTATGGTGTTGCTAGTGAGGTAATAGTAAGTACTAATATTCAACCGAATCTGGATATATTTAGAACTGCCAACTTGATTACTGCAGTTTTTCTTCTTATTATTGTACAACTTAATTTTCACCCTCAGGTACTCGAAGCTCGAATTTGCTAAGGCACTTGCACAAGGGGTTTCTGCCATCAATCTGTTGGCTACCAGTACCTGGATACATGGTATTATTTCCTATTTCACCAAAACTTTTTTTAAGTAAGGCCATCTTTATTTTCACCTATAATACATTTGGGTCTTAATTTCAACTTTCATGTTTAGTTTGGGCGGGCAATAGTTTGTTCAGATGCTGCTGCAGAAGCAGCCAGGTATGGATTTACTGCTGTCGATAGACCAGAGGGGTTCTTGGTTCTAGCTGTTGCTTCTCTAGGAGAGGAGATTAAAGAGTATAACAAAGCCCCCGAGCCCGAGGTGAGTTTCTATATCATTTGTATTTATATGATATAGAAGTCTTCAAGTTATACAAAAGTTGAAAAACAAGCTTACGTTTGTATAGGAGGTAAAGTCTTTAGAAGAGAAGAAAGTTGGTGTGAAGGGCTTAGGGAAAAAGAAAACAGATGAATCAGAGCATTTCGTTTGGAAAGACGACATCAAAGTGCCATGTGGTCGATTGGTGCCTTCTGAGCACAAAGACAGTCCTCTCGAATATAACGAGTATGCTGCTTATGATCCGAAACAGGTAAAAGTTTTCAACACCTGCTATGACTTGAGTAAACTGGTTGATTACGCTGTTGTAGTTCATATGAGGCTGATGCATATGAATTTGGTTTTGTATAACAGGTGAGGATTATGTTTTTGGTGGGTGTTAAATATGAAGAGCAAGATGTGGTGTATGAAGACGTGGACCCGGATGAAGCTGGGGAGATGAAGATAGGAGACCAGTAAGAATGCGTAAGATACTAAGAACGAGAGCGTTCTGGTAAAAGAAGATAAACTACAAGTGTTGTATATAATAATGTTTTGTTATGTCTGTGTGTTATGTTTGAAGGGTGATCAGGCTAAAGCTTGTTTTGGGAAATGCGGGGGTTGTTTTTGGTAAACTGAACACTGAACATGTATGTGTTATGTCGTGTGAATAGTTATTATCAAGTCCTTACTTGCAATGGAAAAGTGAATGATAATCTGTCTTCTAAGCCAATTTGACCAGATTGTGGGGGCAGCGCTTGTTTACAAATGTGCCTCCCGTGCATTGAGGGAGCAATTGTTCCCGAGTCTACTTTCTTTAAAAATAATAGTCTGCATTGCCTCGTGCCTATGTGGTCCCATGCTTGCAATTCTATCTATAGGGACTGCAGGTGCCTTGGCAAGCTATTCACGTCTCCTGGAGCATCAACCAGCGGCTACTTATTTCGTTGGCGGGCACCAAACGTCCGTGTAAGCTTGGGTATTTTTTAAACGAGAAAATAATGGCCAAGTGAACTGCTGCATATTTTAGTCTAAGAAAGAAGGGTGAAAAGTTAACAGACTTAAATTATTAGGGAGGCGTAGATGGTCGAAGCTTGGTAGACTAGAGAACGACGTTTAGAAATTCCAATGGGTTGGTAAACAGTTATGGAAGATATTTGTTTGTTTTATTGTTCTAATCAACAGAGTGCTTAGACCGTATGGTTTTATTTTCATTTCGGATCTGATCTCATCTGCAGTAACATGTTATTCTATTATGTTACTCATTTTTATTTTTTTAAGTAACGGGTCTAGTTTATTAACAAAATAAATGATTCATCCATGAGACAAGACCCAATGGGGTCATTAATACACAAAATCAATGAGACAATATTATGTTACTCATCTTGTTGTCTCGCTGAAAAGATCAGAACTGCTTAATTTTTGCTATTTCAGACGTCCTGAAAGATTTATTTTCTCCAACCTCCTACAAGCGGAAGCTTTCTTGTTAAACAAGCCAAACTGGAAGCTCATAATCATGTTTGCAGATGCACACGCATGGGACTACTGGGTAATGATTGTGAATCTGAGCCAGCATAATCTCAGATAGCTCGACAATAGGTCAACCAATTTTAAAATTTTACTATCGTTTTGCTAGCAATATCTTGAATAACATTAGCTTGACAATCATAAGTTCATGTGTTACAAACATTATCTTGCTACCATTTTAAATGATGGTAAAACTTCAGAAATAAGAAGGCCTACGCAACAGCCACTATATAAGCATTCCATGAATCTTGTTGCTCAAAGTTTTCAACCTCTTCATATTTTATATCTCGGCCTGAACCAAATCCTTTAATGCTTTTAATATCTTCACTGTTTGGCATCTGTCGCATCCAAAAATGAACTGACCCAAATCCAGCCTCTTCCAAACAGTCTTTGATCTCGGGCAAGGACCACCTGGCAGCATAACAGACGTGTAGAGTTTGCATATTAGGATAATTCAGATATCATTTTTTTTCGAAAAAGAAACTAAGCAAAATTTGCTTATTAGCATAAAAATAAGGAATCAGAAGACTTACAGCCTCCAGCTATATGAAAATGCATGGGGAAGTTTCCGTTTCGGCTTTTGGAGATGGAAATGTAAGCTGATTCTTGTCTTGCGATGAATGATGTCAAAGCCAGCTTGCTCCCAAACATACTGAAAAAGTTACAAATGAATTGATATAAGTAATAAAATTAAGAAACATTGAGAAGAGAAAGGGATCCACTTGCTAATAGATTTGATCTTATCATTTTTCTTAAGATTGTCATGGTAAGTCTCAACAAATCATTTTGAACTTCAAAACTACTCCGCAAACTTTTTTTTCCATTGTAGTTTTTTCATTCAAGTCCTTGAGTAGCAAGAAGTTAATTCCATCGTTCAAATAATCAATGAATCATATTGTTAAAGGCAATATACTTTCTGAACGAGGTCTTTTATTGATTCCCCAAGTTTTTCCTCAGCTCAGAAACTCGTTCAGATTTTACTATTAGATAACTGATAACCGGAATTTTCAACCTGTTTATCGGTAACCATGTATTCGAGGGTAGTGGGAAGCCAAGAACTAAAAAGTGAGACTCAATGTGCATTTCAAAGTTCTCTAAAAAAGGAATCGAGTAAAATTGTACCGTGAAATTGGGAAACTTCCTCTGTAGTCTAAGCTCACACTCGGACGATTTACCTCCATACAAATCCATCACAAAGATACCACCTTCTTTAGATAAGGCATTACGAGAGTGCTTAAAATAGGAAACCAGCTCAACACGGCTGTGGAGACAACAACAGCTGTAATTAAAAGCACATATAATATCTCTCCCAGGCAAGGTTTCCGTTGATTCTCCATCTTCCTCTTCTTCCCCTCCTTTATCATTAATGCTACTTTGTAGTGTGAAATTTTTATTTTCGGAGTTGACTAAAACAGCCTCGCTAGGGCTCAAGACGTTGCCATGGAATAGGGATATTCTCGACCCGATTTTGTCAATGTTGTTATCTCTGCACCAATTTAAAGCCTCGAGGTCGAAATCTAACCCTACTGCAGTCTTTCTTGAGTCGCTACGCAGCCACTCTGCACTTTAGAGAGAGAACGACAAACATTATAAATCACCTGACATTTTTCAAATAACACGAACCGAAAAACCAATCACATGCATATGGACTGGTAACGACCAGATTCTAATAAATGTAAAGACAGCCCCCACGAACAAAATTGTTCAAGAATTTCATCAGGCTCCAAGCATGACAGTTCAATATCAAAGAAAGATAAAATGACGGCATTGGTAACTAAAAACGTCAAAAGACTTCAATCTTGTTCATAGAAAAACGTGGACAAACCAGACAAAAAAATGAAATTCAAGAACTTGTTTGAGATGACACAGATATCCGTGACAGGCTAAAGACTTTGAACAGCTATTTTTCGAGTGAGGTGATGTAAAATCAGTAAATCATGTGACCGATATTAAGCTTGACTTGGAATTATCTACTTTGGAAATGGCAAATAAATAATATAGTAAGCAATGTTTTAAAAATCGCGCTATATAGCGCGAAATAACGCTTTTTGGGAAAAAAACGCAACGAAAAACCACTATTTGGCTGGAATTGCGCTAAAATCGCGCTATATGGACCAAAAGCGCAAAAGGCGCAAAATTATGGACCAAAAGCGTAAATAGCGAGTTAGGGAAAAAAAATAGCGGATCTAAATAATTAGTATATATTGTGTAATTTTCATAAAAGTGTGTGCAGTCCTGATGGTTGAGACAGTGCTGTAATTTCCAGCAGACTCAAGTTCGAAACTCACCTACAACAATTTTTTTTACGATTTTTTTTATTACTATCTAATATAACTATACATTTCTTTTTTCATTGTTATATATTCTAAAATTTAGTGCATATTTAGGTAAAAAAAAAATACACCACAAAGCGCTATGTAGCAACGCTATTAGCGTTTTTAGCGTTTCTCTCAAAAAAACGCTACGCTAAAAAACGCTACGCTAGCGATAACGTTATTTAAAACATTGATAATAAGACAAGACAACAGCAATCTCCACTTTCAAAACTATAAAAGAATCATCAGCAGATATATATAACAGATTGTATTTGACAAATCAAATCAGCAGCACCATAAAACCAGTCATTATATTTGCAGAATACAAACTCGAAAGTTTAATCGGAAAAGGAAGATAGTCATTTTTTTATATATAAAATACACCCTGATACTAGAGATTAATGTTTTCTTACTCTACTAGTAGCAACTCGTAGCAATGGTAAAACATGAGTTAGGCATCGCCACTTTTAACTAGAAAAAAAAAACAAGGTTTCAATCAGTATAAAGTGGTTGAACTGGCACCTTAAAAGAGCAGTGCCACAAAAATCTTCCTGGAGATGAAGGGGCGTCCTTCCACCCACATACACTAAAAAGAACTTCTGCAAATAACTTACGTCTCCCTTCGGTGACTGCAACACATGAAAAAAACCCCACAAAATACAGTTAACTTGTATACATTGATATATGCAGACTAACACACAGATTCACACACATTAAATGAGAAGAAGAAAAAAGTAAGAAGACTGAGATTGGGAGTATGTAATGATGCATGAGGGTGCAATATGAGCCGTTGCAAACACCGCAACATCAGTAGATCGATGGTAAAGATTGTGTGTTGTTATAGCCCCTTATCGTAAGACAGGCTCAATCAGGATTATATATAACTATACCCTAGGTCAAGGTGGTTTAAAAGCTATGAACGTTGTAATCGGATATTGGTATTTGAAACTATTATTCCACATAATCTTGAGGACTTTACATTACATCTGGTAGTGAAAGTTCCAAATTCCAATCAAAACTAATATAAGGTGTTAAAGTGTTAAAAAAAACTTAGTTTGCTTATTCGACATTGATGGAAAAATAATTGGTTCATTCAGCTTTAAACTTCTAGCAGTTTTTAGGCCACAAAGCCAGAACAAAAACATGTTTCCAATAAACTCCCGAGCAATAGCCATATAACTGCTAAAAGGTGTTTAAATGTTAAGGAAACTTAGTTTAATTATTTGACATCGATGGGAAAAGAATTGGTTCATTCAGCTTCAAATTTCTAGCACTTTTTAGGCCACAAACCCAAAAAGAGAACCATGTTTTAGCCTAACATTCCAATTATCCAAACGCAGGAGATCTTATAAGCAAAAGAAGTGAAAAAATTAATATATAAAAAAAAGTCAATGACTGCAATCAAGCCAAAGACTGCAACTTTGATCTTTAAACACAAATTTAATCCAACCCAACAGACAACATAATAACAGTACACATTATTTACTATTAATCTTCAATGTAATTTGCCTTTAATCTTGTTTGTAAATGTAAAAAAGGCAAACCTATAAAAAGCCTTTAGTTTTTCCTCTCTTTATAGTATCGTTATCAGATAAGTATGCAGCATTGTAAGCTTTCTTTAAATCTTTAGATTTTACGCTCACAGAACGATGAACAATTGGAAACCTGGGTTCGGTCCCGTCTTTTTATTATAATAACCAACACTAAAAAAAACAATATACAACCATAATAGTGTGGAGAAATAAAGAACCTGTACGGACTGTTGATACAGTGAAAACTTAGAAGGTAAAAAAACACCCTTTGAAGAGCTTTCTGTATCCTCTTCTTCTTCATCTCCATCTTCTTCTTCTTGATTTTCATTTTCTTGATTATTATCTAATACTAATAGTTCATTAACATGTCCTTGTTCTTCTCCTTCATCATCATTAAGGTAATATGAAGCTCCTCTCTCTCTCCTCTTACTTTTGTTTCTCTCTTGCTGCCTCCCTCCCTTCCCCATTCTCTCTCTCTCTCTGTAAAAAATCTGTGGAATGTTTACACAGTTGTAATTCGGATTTACGGTTTACTGTGTAGTTACGGTTTTTGCATGAAAAACGGACATTTTGCAGTCGAAAAATAGAGTCTCTTTTTGCTATTAGAAACCTAGGTGGTTAATGTTTTAAGAAAAATAATTATAATGTTTTAAGAAATTACAATTGGGTTCCATTATCAAAATTTATTTCCCACAAGTTCGTATTAAACAAGGCTTGATTCCATTTTGTTTCGGTTTAAACTTTGGACCATAGTTGCAAAGTAGAAAACGATACGGGAAACAGAAACGATAAATACAGTTGAAAATTTATAATAGAGTATTTAGGAGATATTTTAAAAAAACTCTCCATTTATAGATTCCACGGTAATAATGTGAAAGTATAGTTAATTTCTAACTGTATTTTAAGAGACATGTAACTAATAAAGTATTTGATTAATAAGGGATAATTTAGCAAAATATCATATATGCTCTTTTAGTGACTTGATTTAATCATATTTTAAACACAATTTTTAACTTACAAGTTTATTAAATGTTTTATCGAAGTTTTCGAGAAGTATTATTCAAAATTTTAAACACTTCAGTTTCCGACACGTTTCGAATGCGTTTCTCCTAAATTTCTAAATGAGTAACATATCTGTTTTCGAAAAACGTATTCAGAGTTTTTCGGTAATTATGTTTTGAAAGCTATCATGAGAAATTGGATCGGGTAGGTTTAATAATAGTACCATTTGATTGGGTTTCATAATTCACGGATAAGGACTTATGGGCTCGGTCTTACTTTTTTTTTAGTGAACCAATATTTATTTGCTATGACATCATTGTTTGTTTTTAATTAGGTCGATCTGACCCCTTGAATGGGGAGGAATTGAAGCAAATAAAAGATAAGAGGACAAATTAAAACGACGCCGAATTGAGTTAGTTTACTGAATATCTGTTCGCTATCTTTCTAATTTTACATTAAAAAAACAGCAAATTGACAGATTAGGCAATAGTAAATGTAAAAATATTTAGTGGGTAGCGTTAAGATGCAGAGAATGTAAAATAGAGGGGATGTTAATGTATTTACAGTCTTCATAATCATAATTCATGTAGTCACATATGTATTTACCAGAAGTTGAAAATGTAGCAATAACCCTATTTTTGACAAGGGGAAAAATGTCGATGAACACGGTGTATTATCCGGAAGTGAAATTGCCGGATGGTGTAGAAGCCCGTGTTACGCGAACAGAGCTCAAGTTTTCAAAGCCTGGAGAAAATATGACTTTTAGGATGGAATTGAGGGCAATAAAAGCACTAATGAGAGCTATGTGTTTGAGGCTGTTAAAGTGGTGTCTGTGTAAGAAAGTGAGTTCTTGTTGTATTAGATGGTAAATGTTTGAAACTAGATGTGAACAAATTAACAAATAATACAGTAATTGAGGAAGATGAATACAAGTAATATTTACTATGTTAACAGTTTTGAAGATTTTATTCATCAATCCTTCAAATAGGACTTTAACAATACATGCAAACAAATAGCCACTGCAAGTTAAAATCTTATGGTATTGGCCAAGCAAACTCAATTTAGATCAATCTGCTTTATGACCTTATTACAACAATACTTTAAGTACTTTTTACTGTAATATTTCCCACATAGGAAGTTTTAGAAGAAGCGATTTATCTTTTGCAAACGACTCCTTGACCATCCATTCCACTGGCACAATCCAACTTACTAAACTCGAAAATCTCAGAAGAATTTGTACCGCCATTAAATCGAGAGACTTCACAATCCGTCGAAAAGATACTAGAAGAGGCAAACTCACGGTTACCACCCAAAACAGGCATTCGCACCCCCATCTTAGCCCTGCTCACATAATTAGTAGCATAAGTTTGACCTAAAACACCATTAACTTCTCCACTCAACGAATAGAACTTGAAGCTGAGGTCAAGATGAGCAAAGCAATCCTCTTCAGTTACTCCGTATTTATGAATCTTTGAGTCCTTCTCAGTAATGGGTACAACGGTTGCTATGATCTTAAAATTCCCTTCCACATGAATTTCCATTGAGTTTAAATTTCGAGCCCTGGTAATTGACACACCTGATTTAACAGATGGCTGCCATGTCGCACCTTCATTCGTAGGAAGGAAAACCGGTGCTCCATCAAAGTTAAGAGCAAGCTTATCGATTTCATCGTCCCAAATTGATGTTTTTTCGGCACCAATATATAGTTGATGGGTTCCAAAAAGGATACCTAGGGATTGGACCCAAGTAAAGTCTCTTTTCATGTTACTGTTTCTCCTTCCGATGAAGTGAGCATTGATATGTAGATTTGAGTCTGAGACGATACAGAAGTCTTTGTTACTTTTGCCATGGAAGTAGAAGGTAATCCCATCGGCACCCACAAATCGGGGGTCTTGACAAACTGCCCCTGGCTTATTGCAATCTGCAACATTCAAAAAATATTATGATGAATGATATTTATTACAATCAAGGGTTTGGACTCTGATCTCGGCTCTTGATTTAAAGGTTACAGCGGAGATTTTGTGTCTCAACATGAGTGTCTAAATATGTGTCAACCGGATCATGGCCATATATACCCAAACAAATTAATAATGCCCCCCAGTCTGTCATATTCTCATTCTTTTACTACAGAAAGCCAAACAAAACTGCCTGAAGAAAAGTGCGTATTTGCACTAACTTGATAGGGATCTTAAAAAACACACCTAACGCAATGAAATTTGACAGCGAACAAGCTTTTTACGCGCATTGCTTGTCACTCTTTTCTAGTGTATGTAGACATTATACATATATCTATATAGGCATCTAGCAGTATGAAAATCAGAACTCGCTGAATGGAAATTTGTCACGCATATAAATGTTCAAAAGGTTTAGGCTAGTTTTGAACTACATGAATGTGCTGTTTTATCATGACTATATAAGTTTAATCAAGTTAAGATCACAGTAGCTAGAGTAAGAACCACATAACACGGGGAGAAAAAGGTAGATCATCCTCCCTACTAAAGTGATAAGATTCCAATTATGGGTAATGGTGTAATGCCATGTCTGGGCAAAGATTCAATGTGTTGCGCTCGTTGTTCTTTATATCAATGAACAAGTAGCTTAAGATAGGAAAAAATGGCGTGGAAAACATTTCAGTTTCGGTAAAACATGATTTCTCATATGGCTTTAAATAGCTCCCTTGAAACTATATATAAAGGTATCTTCCAATCATTTTAACAAAGAGTGCGAAAAGAGGAACTTACTGCAAACAGGACTGCATGTGACACAATCAACCTCGCAATGATATGGGCAAGCACTAGGACAATTATGCTCAGTTCTATAGCATTTCGGGAAGTTCTTGTTCTTGCATCTAGCCTTCTTTACTCCCGATGATTCAGGAGGAGGAGTTGTGCTTGGAGGTGAACCCAATGGCGGGCTTGGCGTAGGAGTAGTAGGTGGGCTTGGAGTAGGAGTAGTAGGTGGGCTTGGAGTAGGAGTAGTTGGTGGGCTTGGCGTAGGAGTAGTAGGTGGCGGTGGAGAAGACAAAACAGGAGGAGGTGGCGGCGGAGAAGAAGAAACAAAAGGAGGTGGCGGTGGAGAAGACAAAACAGAAGGAGGTGGCGGTGGAGAAGAAGAAACACGAGGAGGTGGCGGTGGAGAAGAATAAATAGGAGGTGGAGGTGGAGAAGAGTAAATATAAGGAGGTGAAATATTTTTCATCGGTGGGGGTGGTGGCTCGCATACAGGCTCACACGTGGCACAGTCAACTGTGCACGTACGAGGACAATCGACCGGACAAAACAGATCAGTTCGTTTGAAGCAAGCGCGGAAGCTACTATCCTTGCACATTACATTCTTGGGCTTTGGGGTTTTAGGTGGAGGAGGAGGGGGAGGCGTACAAGTAGGGGTACATGTAGCACAATCTACTTTGCAGGTGCGTGGACACTCAGCTGGACAGTAGAGGTTTTCGTTATCGTAGCATTGGGGGTAATTTTTGTTATCGTTACAAAATACTTGCTTGGGTTGCGGAACAGCCTCGACCATTGAGCCAAGAAACAGAACAAGGATGGCGAACACATAGAGGCTCGCCATTCTTTACTTTTTAGCTAGAGGGATTTGTTTTAATGGAAGAATATGGTTATTGATCTCTAAGGAGTATCCTTTTATAGAAGAGTAGGAACACAAAGTATAGTGAGTTTTGCATTAAATCTATTTTGCATATAAGTATACTTTATGTACCAGTTGATGATTTTGGGTAGGCAATCAAAATTGTCAAAGGCGTATAATTGATGTATAAGTAAACTTTCAGTTTCTTATCAAAACTAGAACCTGAAACTAGAACCTTGGTGCATTACAATATAACCAGCTCACAATTATATGCACGTATACATCTTTTTGTAATCTCGAATACTCCATAAACATGCATTTTGTTTATTTCATTCTACTTTTCCACTGATATTGTGATTCCTTTGCGCTTCAAAAGCAAATCTTGAATTCAAAGAAAAAGTTGGGTATGTATGACTTTCCGTTGATTATTCAAGAAGCAAACTCACAAGTCAAAAGCTAATAACATGACTTAAATAGTTAAATATGTACAAGCAGCAAATGACAAACAAAAAAATTAAATGTACACACACACACACACTATACGTGTGTGTATATATATCGATTATTAAGATATTAGCCATAAATTGAAACTGTTTCGTTTCGAATTATCCCAATTTCAGTTCTACATTTACTTTTTGACTGCACCAAAAAATAGGAACCAAAATTAAAGAAAAGAACAAAAATCATGTATAGTCCAAAATTTTAAAGTATACCTAGCATTGCCCTAAAAATGGATGACCAATATGAGTGACCGATAAATTAAGTTCTAATAGTCATATATACTCTTATTAGGCTATAATATACTCCTAAAACTCTTATAATGCCGATGTACCTAATTAAATTTTATCAACTTTAGTCGGAAAACTAAGTTGCATATACCTGTATGACTGTATCTGTATATAATCAAATCGGTGAAGAACATGCATATATGAGAGTACTGGTGTATCGATCTATATATCATCTGTGCAAAGACGTATGTACATAGCATTAACACTAGTACTGTTTTTTAAAACTTTAATCGTTGTTTTCTAAAATCTTGGGGGCCATGCTGTAACTTTCCGAAACAAGAGGGATATGTGTAATAAATCTCACCATTTTATTTTTACAAAAATAATAAATTTGAAACTCTAGAATCATGTGTAGGAAATTAGATGTAACTTTATTAGGGAGAATATTGCGGAAAATGTAATCTTTTAAATGGTTCCATTTGCGTATGGATTCGGAGAAAGTAAACTTGAGATGTTCTTGTGATGATAAAAAGCTTGGATTTTGAAAGAAAAGGAGTGAGATATAACTTTATAATAAGACGGATTCATTTTTGCAAGTTTTATCTACAGCTAGTAGCTAGCCTAGTCCTAGAAAGGGTCGGAGTCGTCGGACTAACTAACGACCCGTACAATACTTGATATACGGAGTATATATTTAATTTATTGGCTGATTCTTTCTTTTTCCAGGAAATTTTATTCCCGTACCTGCACTTCGAATCTGGTCGATCACCAATTTGATAATAGTAGAGGTTAACTAGAGCTCAAGAAAGTAACCATGGATGGTAAGTGGAGCTCGAAAAACACACTACTATTAGATTTACATTATTACAATTTACATATATGCTTCCTATAGAGTATCTGTTTCTATCGAATATTAAATTTCACTTGAATATTAGTTGATGAACTTCTCTTTTTTCAATGACTAAACAAGTCCCGTTAACAGTAAATCACCTTTAAGATTACAAAAAAAAAAAAACTATTTGCTTTTATAAACCGATTAAGTCAAGTTTACGTGAACCTGTTGGGTTGTGGAGCCAAATGAGTTTTGGCCATGTTTTCTAATTATCCCACATCGCCTAGAATTGTAATATGACCCACTAAGGGTTCTATTTATATGCTCCATGTTGGCCCGTTTGGCTAAACCTTAGGGGGGTGAATAAGGTTTATGGCGATTTTCGCCTAATTAAAAATTCTAAGCAACTAACACCCCAACTTACGCAATTCTAAGCTTAAGCGTTAATAATCGTTAATAAATTCAAACCCAAGCAAGCAAGAATAAATATTTGCGGAAAATAAAAGTTTAAGGGAAGAAGATGACACCGTGATTTATAGAGGTTCGGCAAAACGCGCCTACGTCCTCTCCTCGGTACTACCGAGTATTTCACTAAAAATTCTTTTCCCGGATATTACAATCCTAATGAGCTAATCAACCGATTAAGCTCCCCCACACTTTATGAGTGTCCCGAATGAAAAGACCTAGAGCTTTTAACCTTCACTTGCTTACAAAGCCTCTACCCGATCACTCGCTCACAAAAATGAGTTTATAAAATACTCGTTACAATTTTATCGAAAATTGAAACAACACCCACAATCGATTGCTTCTAAAATAAGCTAATATGTGGTTTCGATGATGTTTGATCTTTGTTGGAGCGTGTATCTCTTTATCTTCAATTTCTCTCTTTTCGAAGTATTTCACCAAAATGGTGATTTTGGGTTTTTGTATATGAGAGAGGTTGAAGGAAGTTGATTGGTATTGTAATTGGTGACTTTGGAGAGATGATTGGGCTGGTTTTTATAGACCAAAGGTCTGTTTTTTAGAATATGACCGTTGGCAGTGGTTGAGGGTGTTTTAAGCTATTTTCCAGAAAAAGCTGAAAAGCTGTTTTCGAAATCTGTAAAAAACGATCGGTCGTTTTCTACAGTCGATCGATCGTTTTTCAGAAAACGATCGGTCGTTTTTATACCGAACTCTCTGGAAGAAATTTGTACAAAAACGATCGGTCGTTTTTGTACAGACGATCGGTCGTTTCTTCAGTATTCCCGCTTTTCTCGTTAAACTTCGAAGCCCGTAACTTCTTCGTTTTAGCTCCGATTCTGGTTCCGCTTGAACCTGTGGCTTCGTTTTTCTGTGCTCTATCTTTCTGGCATTCTGGAATTTACATTTTATCTTTTTGGAAAAAACAAGCATTATATCATCGAAATAGAGAAATCGTAAAATTGTAAAATCATTAAAAACATAATCAAAGTTATAATCAAAATCATTATTGAACTCTAAGTTCAACACTCCAATATCTTGTATTTTAATTACACATTTACACATCACTGTGAGAATATTATAAGTGAAAGAGTTCTATTTGCGAGAGAACCATAGCTTGTAACTAGGCTAGATTATGATTGTAATCCTCATTATAATAATATTAAGTGTCACGTGTAACGGCCCGGAGAAGTAGCCAATTTGGGTGAACTCCGTTATCAAAGAGTGTGTGCTCGGTTTAAGTATTATGTTTTTTTCATTGTGTTCGCCTGATCGACCCCTAACAAGTGGTATCAGAGCTCGGAAGATCGATGGAGAAAGAAGACAGAACCGCACACAGGATCGAGAAGTTCGACGGGAAGGACTTCGCATTCTGGAGAATGCAGATAGAGGACTACCTTTACGGGAGGAAGATGCATCAGCCACTTCTCCTTGAGGAAAGGCCGACCACGACTACCGAGTAGGCGTGGAAACTCTTAGACCGACAAATGTTGGGAGTGATCCGCCTAACACTATCTAGGAGTGTAGCACATAACGTCGCCAGAGAGACGACGACGATGGGGATGATGAAGATCCTCACCGACATGTATGAGAAATCATCCGCGAACAACAAGGTACATCTCATGCGTAAGTTGTTCAACCTACGCATGGCTAAGGGGACACCTGTCGCGAGTCACGTGAACAAGTTCATCGACACCGTAAATCAGTTGGATGCGGTGGAGATAACTTTTGAAAACGAAGTAAGAGCCCTTATACTGCTAGCATCTTTACCGAACAGTTGGGAATTCATGCGAGCTGCTGTTAGCAACTCAATTGGAAAGGAGAAACTAACTTACAACGGCATCCGAGATCAAATACTCGCTGAGGAACTCAGAAGATTAGAGATGGGTGAATGCTCAAATGATGGAACAGCCTTGAACATGGGTTCAAGAGACCGGGGTAAGACCAGGGTATGAGACGTTAGAGGACGTTCACAATCCCGAGGTAGAAGAGGGCAAAGCCGGGGTGATACTGAGAGCGATCGAAGTAAGAAGAATCTTCGATGCTATAACTGCCAGGGTATGGGGCACTTCAGTCATGAGTGCAAGCAGCCGAAGAAGGGTACCGGCCGTGATCACGTGGCTAATGTTGCGAGCGACGAGGATTCAGATGACTGTTTAATGCTTGCCGAACAGAGAGATATAGATTCATGGATTCTAGACTCTGGGGCATCATTTCACACGACCGCTCAGAAGGATTTATTCGAAAATTACACTGCGGGTAATTTCGGTAAAGTGTATCTAGCCGACGGAGAAGCGTTGGATGTTGTTGGAACTGGAGATGTGAAGATTCGCATTCCAAATGAAACGGTATGGAAGCTGACGAAAGTGATGCATGTTCCGAGGTTGACCAAGAATCTGATCTCAGTAGGTCAACTCGATGCAGAAAGACATTCCATTTCGTTCAGCAGTGGAGCTTGGAAAGTTTCACGAGGAGCTATGGTGATAGCCCGAGGGAGCAAGGTCGGTACACTATACATGACGACCGATGAGGAGTGTACAATGGCGGCAGCTGTGTCGCAAAACTGCTCGGAACTGTGGCATCGACGGTTGGGTCACATGAGTGAGAAGGGGATGAAGGTGTTAGCGAAGGACATCAAACTTCCAGGCTTGAAGTCTGTCAACCTCGACATGTGCGAATGTTGCATCTTTGGGAAGCAGAAGAAAGTGAGCTTCGGGAAAGGTGGAAAAGCTCCCAAGGAGGAGAAGCTAGCACTGGTCCACTCAGACGTATGGGGACCATCTCCAGTAACCTCACTGGGAGTATCTCAGTACTATGTGACCTTCATCGATGATTCGACGAGGAAAACATGGCTCTATTTCTTGAAACACAAGTCTGAGGTGTTTAAGAAATTTCAAGAATGGAATGCCATGGTCGAACTAGAGACCGGGAATAAACTCAAGTGTTTGAGGTCCGATAACGGCGGATAGTACATTGATGCAAAGTTCATAGAGTTCTGTGCTCGAAGAGGCATTCGGATGGAGAAGACCATCCGAAGAACGCCGTAACAGAATGGTGTGGCCGAGCGAATGAACCGAACAATCAATGAGCGTGCTAGGAGTATGAGACTGCAAAGTGGGTTGCCCAAAGCCTTGTGGGCACATGCAGTAAGCACGGCGGTTTACCTCATTAACCGCGGACCCTCAGCGCCAATAGAAAAGAGAATTCCCGAGGAAGTATGGATAGGAAAGCCTATCTTGTATGAACACTTGCGAGTGTTCGGTTGTCTGTCATATATTCACGTCGACATAAATGAACGTACCAAGCTTGACTCGAAATCCAAAGTGTGTTACTTTGTGGGGTACGGTGGAGCTGAGTTTGGATATCGCTTTTGGGATGGTCAAACAAAGAGGATCATTCGCAGTAAGGATGTCATCTTCAACGAAAGCATTTTGTACAAAGATCGAGAAAATGTGGAAGAACAAGCGCTCCCATCCGAGGAAAGTGGTATGGTCGACATGAATGTGTTTCCAAGATTGGACTTGAAAAATGACACTGAAGATGAGCCAGTGGTGCTCGACAACCGACCAGCAGATGCTGAAGAGGAAGAGGAGCTGCCCCAAACTCCCCGACCTGAATTGGGCCGAGGTTATCGCGAGAAGAGACCTTCTGCCCGATACTCTCATTCCCTGCATTACATATTGCTCAATGATGCAGGCGAGCCCGAAAGTAGAGAGGAAGCTCTGGAGCTGAAAGACTCGAGCAAGTGGGAGCTCGCGATAAAGGATGGGATGAAGTCACTCGAGAAGAATGTGACTTGGCAGTTAGCCGAACTTCCCTAGGGGAAAAGGGCACTGAGCAACAAATGGGTGTTCCGACTGAAGGAGGAACAAGACGGCACAAAACAGTATAAGGCACGCCTAGTAGTCAAAGGGTTCCAGTAAAAGGCAGGAATTGACTACACCGAGATCTTTTCACCAGTCGTAAAATTGACGACTATTCGGCTATTGTTGAGCATTGTTGTAAATGCGAATCTTCATCTTGAGCAGTTAGATGTGAAAACTGCCTTTCTCCATGGAGATCTTGATGAAGAAATTTACATGCTCCAACCTGAAGGGTTTGCCGAAGAAGGAAAAGAGAAACTGGTATGCAAACTGAGGAAGAGCTTGTACGGGCTAAAACAAGCACCACGGCAGTGGTATAAGAAGTTTGACAGTTTCATGGCGGATACCGGGTTCGAAAGAAGTGATAGTGATCACTGCTGTTTCGTGAAGAGATTTGAAAACTCTTCGTGCATCATTCTACTTCTGTATGTAGATGACATGTTGGCGAAATTAACAAGGTGAAGCAACAGTTGGCGAAACACTTCGAGATGAAGGATTTGGGTGCCGCAAATCAGATCCTCGGTATGAGGATTTCTCGAGGAAGGGATGGGTCCTTGTTTCTGTCACAAGCCGAATATGTGAAGAAAGTGTTGGCACGGTTTAGCATGAGTGATGCCAAAGCTGTAGACTCACCGCTAGCGGCACACTTTAGTTTGTCGAAGGAACAATCACCCTCGGACGAGGAAGGAAAGAATCGTATGTCGAACATACCCTACGCTTCAGCAATTGGTAGCCTGATGTACGCTATGGTGTGTACAAGACCGGACATTGCCCATGCAGTGGGAGTTGTCAGTCGTTACATGAGTAACCCGGGCAAGCACCATTGGGAAGCTGTGAAGTGAATATTGAGATATCTCTCGGGTACCGTGAGTTTGGCATTATGTTTCCGAAAGACCTCGGAAGGCCTGCACGGCTATGTGGATGCTGACATGGCCGGTGATCTGGACAGCCGAAAGAGCACAACGGGATCTGTTTGTACCTACGGTGGTACTGCTATGAGTTGGACATCTAAGCTGCAAAAGGTCGTTGCACTGTCGACCACAGAGGCTGAGTACGTCGCGATGACGGAAGCAAGCAAAGAGATGATTTGGTTGCAAGGTTTCTTAAAGGAGCTCGGTCAGAAAACCGACAAGGGAGTTCTGCACTGTGATAGTCAAAGTGCAGTTCAGCTAGTTAAGAATCCTGTATTTCATTCACGCACCAAGCACATACAGATTCGTTACCATTTTATCCGGGCTATTCTGGAAGATGGAATCTTCACGCTAGAAAAGATTGAGGGCGCTAAGAACCCCGCCGATATGCTAACGAAGACTGTTACAATCGAAAAACTGAGGCTGTGTGCAACCTCAGTAGGACTCCGAGCTTGAGACTCAGGGTCGTCGCTACACTGGAAGAATGGGTACTCGCTGATGACGGAAGAGTATCAATTACTATACAAGGATACCGATGGGAGCATTCTGCTCGGGGGAGCACAGTGAGTTCGGTGGTCGGGGATAATTGGAGTTCTTTTGAAGCACTCGACATTTGACTCCAAGTGGAAGATTGTTGAGTTGTGGAGCCAAATGAGTTTTGCTCATGTTTTCTAATTATCTCACATCGCCTAGAATTGTAATATGAGCCACTAAGGGTTCTATTTATATGCCCCAATATCTTGTATTTTAATTACACCTTTACACATCACTGTGAGAATATTATAAGTGAGAGAGTTCTATTTGCGAGAGAACCATAGCTTGTAACTAGGCTAAATTACGATTGTAATCCTCATTATAATAATATTAAGTGCCACGTGTAGCGGCCCGGAGAAGTAACCAATTTGGGTGAACTCCGTTATCAAAGAGTGTGTGCTCGGTTTAAGTATTCTGTTTTTTTCATTGTGTTCGCCTGATCGACCCCTAACAGAACCGTCTAGGTAACTGGAACCGGCAAGATGAAATAAACGAATACGAACTAAAGTCAATCGTTTGTCAACTATTTGTTAAGTGTCCATGTTAGCTGTTAGGCTTAGATGACGACCTATTATACGTTATAAAACTTATTTTATTTTCAAGATTACATGTGAGCAAACAAGCTGTTTTATTTTAACTATTTGCATACAATGATCTCAATCAACACGAGTATCCGATAATTGTACCTCGCCGTGTATATGAATTGAAAACCTTATTAATGTCCATGGCTCCATGCCCATGCATGCATGCTACATTAATTCGATTACTTTGCAAATTGGCCCTTGGTAATTTACTGAAATTCATATCCGCTGTTCTAGTTGCACTTTTGTAGTTAGGTTCCAAGTGATGTTGCAACCACAGTTGGAACCTAAGTAAATTAATGGACATAACTTTGTAAAGTTAAATTTACTTGAAATAAATCACACGCACATTTAACAACGGAGTTCACCCAACTAGGCTACGTCTCCGGGGCACTCACTCAGATTATGATATTATAAAAGCTTACAATATAGGATTCAAGTCTTATTGAAAAACACTCAGACTCTCTCTAGGTTTTTCTGCCTATCTCTATATTGCTTCTACCTTATAACTATCAATTATAAATCAATGACATCCCACCATTGTTTTCTTTTAAAGCTCACTGTGTATTCTCTCACGAATGAGTTCTTTATAATTTAGAACACAATTTTTTACAAGCTACGTTATCAACTATTTATACAAGTAAACACAATTTTCTTGATTCAAGATCTTTTATGATTGCTTTGACTCTTTTTATTGGCTTCAATCTTTCCATGTATCACAAGACTTTTCAGCGTAGGATTGACTCCAATCTTCATAAGTTTAAAACCTGTTTAATAACTAGCTTGGAAATAGGAGTTAGTCTTTTCCTACAATAAGGAAACATATAAGATAATATTTTTTAGAGATAACATCTTTAAATATACATATGAAACATTAACTCCATATTTCATTCAATCTTAAACGTATCATACTGATTTTGATAAGGAACAAAGATTGAAACTGGTGATAAAGATTTGTATAAGAATAGGGATATAGATTTACCTTTCTAAATGAAACATATCTTTATAAACTAATCTCCTTATATCTTTTAGGAAATATATTTCCTTACCACTTTAATATTCTCAATATAAACGAACTAAACCTTTAAGAGCATATGAGAATATATCATACATATTTTAAAACAAATAATTATCATTAAAGAATAGTAATGCAGAATTACAGAACTAGACAAAATCCTGCAGAACAGCAGGTTGCAACTGTGGTTGCAACTGAGGTTGCAACATTACTTGAAACCAACAACGCTGTCTTAGTTGGTTGGTAACTGAGGTTGCAACATTACTTGAAACCAACAACGCTGTCTTAATTGGTTGCTGAGATTGCAACATTACTTGAAACTAAAAAGCTGTCTCAGTTCTTAACAAACAAATAAGATTATTTAGTTCAAACCAATAGACAACAAAAAGTATTTAGACCAAAAATCTGGTCCTAACATTTACTACCACATGGTCTACTTGCAAAACACCTCCAGATTTTTAAAGATATCAGAAGAGAACACTAAAGCTTTCGTCGCTGTTTTAACATGTGGGTCACTAATCACTATAGCACCTGTTCGTTTTGAGAGAATGGCATAACAAAAATAACAGGAAATTAACCTCAGCTATTATTCTTTTTAGATCATCCTTTATATATAATGAATTGGTTGGTGAATCGTATGATTTAACTCAACCATGATATTTCAGTTATATTGTAAAACATGCTTAAGTGGCTTTCTTCAAGAACCTAAGGTCCAATACCATACAATGCAGCACTGGACTTTAACAGTAGAAGCAGACAAATAGCCACTGCAAAGATAAAATCTTGTATGAGGGACATCTTAAGGTACTGGCCAAGCAGATTCAAATTAGATAAATCTGCTTTAAGACCTTATTACAACAATACTTAAGTACTTTTTTTACTGTAAGATTCCGAATATATAGGAAGTGTTAGAAGAAGCAATCTATCTTTTGCAAACGACTCCTTGACCATCCGTTCCGCTGGCACAATCCAACTTACCAAGCTCGAAATTCTCGGAAGAATTTGTACCGCCATTGAATCGAGAGACTTCACAATCCGTCGAAAAGAGACTAGAAGAGGCAAACTCACGGTTACCACCCAAAACAGGCATTCGCACCCCCATCTTAGCTCTGCTCACATAATTTGTGGCATAAGTTTGACCTAAAACACCATTAACTTCACCACTCAACGAATAGAACTTGAAGCTGAGGTCAAGATGAGCAAAGCAATCCTCTTCAGTTACTCCGTATTTATGAATCTTTGAGTCTTTCTCAGTAATGTGTACAACGGTTGCTATGATCTTGAAATTCCCTTCCACCTGAATTTCCATTGAGTTTACATTTCGAGCCCTGGTAATTGACACACCTGATTTAATAGATGGCTGCCACGTCGCGCCTTCATTGGTAGGAAGGAAAACTGGTGCTCCATCAAAGGTAAGAGCAAGCTTATCGGTTTCATCGTCCCAAATTGAAGTTTTTTCGGCACCAATATATAGTTGATGGGTTCCAAAAAGGATACCTAGGGATTGAACCCAAGTAAAGTCTCTTTTCATGTTGCTGTTTCTCCTTCCGATGAAGTGAGCATTGATATGTAGATTTGAGTCTGAGACGATACAGAAGTCTTTGTTACTTTTGCCATGGAAGTAGAAGGTAATCCCATCGGCACCCACAAATCGGGGGTCTTGACAAACTGCCCCTGGCTTATTGCAATCTGCAACATAAAAAAATATTATGATGAAAGATACTTATTACAATCAAGCTCTGATCTCCAATCTTGACTTAAAGATTACAGCTGAGATCTTGTGCCTCAACATGTGTGTCTAAATGTGTCAACTGGATCATGTCCATATTTACCCACACAAATACCGTCCCCCAGTCTGTAAATATTCTCGTTCTTTTACTACAGAAAGCCAAACAAAACTGCCTGATGAAAAGTGCATATTGTCACTAACTTGGCAGTGATGTCTGGACAAAAGTTTAACGTAGTTGCAGTCTTTGTTATTTATATCAATGAACAAGTACCTTAAGATAGGAAAAATGGTCTGGAAATATTTAAGGTTTTTATGCAACATGAATTCTCATATGGTTACCCAAAATCATTAAGATTAAGGCTAAGATTGATGGTGATTGATGATATAACTTCATACTATTATTTAGAGCTCTCTTGTAACTATATAAAGGTATCTTCCAATCATTTAACTGTTTTTATTTGTTCTTGCTTATAAAACATCACACCCTACTAATAAATAGTGCGAGAAGAGGAACTTACTGCAAACGGGACTGCATGTGACACAATCAATCTCGCAATGATAGGGGCAAGCACTAGGACAATTATGTTCAGTCATATAGCATTTCGGGAAGTTCTTCTTCGTGCATCTAGCTTTCTTTACTCCCGATGATTCAGGAGGAGGAGTTGTGCTTGGAGGTGAACCCAATGGCGGGCTTGGCGTAGAAGTAGTAGGTGGAGGTGGAGAAGAAAAATAAAAAGGAGGTGGCGGTGGAGAAGAAGAAACAAAAGGGGGTGGCGGTGGAGAAGATAAAACAGGAAGAGGTGGCGGTGGAGAAGAAGAAACGTGAGGAGGTGGGGGTGGAGAAGAATAAATATAAGGAGGTGAAATCTTTTTCTTCGGTGGGGGTGGGGGTGTGCATACAGCCTTGCACGTGGCACAGTCAACTGTGCACGTACGAGGACAAGCGACGGGACAAAATAGATCAGTTCGTTTGAAGCAAGCACGGTAGCTATTATCCTTGCACTTTACATTCTTGGGCTTTCGGGCTTTAGGTGGAGGAGGAGGGGGCGGTGTACAAGTAGGGGCACATGTAGCACAATCTACTGTGCAGGTGCGTGGACACGCAGCTGGACAGTAGAGGTTTTCGTTATCGTAACATTGGGGGAAGTTTTTGTTATCGTTACAAAATACTTGCTTGGGTTCCGGGGCTGCCTCAGCCACAGAGGCAAGAAACAAAACAACGATGGCGAACACAGAGAGGCTCGCCATGTCTTTACTTTTTAGCTATAGGATTTTGTTTAGATGGAAGAAGTTAAAGGAAGAAAATGGTTATTGATCTTTACGAAGTATCCTTTTATAGAAGAGTAGGCACAAAGTATAGTGAGTTTTGCATGAAGTATATTTTGTATATAAGTTTACTTTACTTTATGTACAAGTTGATAATGATTTTGTGTAGGTAATCAAAAATTAAAATAGTCAAAGGCGTATAATTGATGTATTAAGTAAAGTTCCAGTTTGTTATCAAGTTTGAATTAGAAACTTGAAACTTGGTACATTGCAATTTACAGCTAACAAGTAAATGCACGTAAACATGCATTTTGTTTATTTCTTTTACTTTCCCACTGATATTGTGATTCCTTTGCGCTTAAAAAGCAAATCTTGAATTCATATGTATGACCTTGCGTTGAGTATTGAAAAAGGAAACTCATAAGTCAAAAGCTTACAATATTATCATGACTTAAAATAGGAGAGCGCGCCAATTTATTAATCCATATACTAACCACTAACTAATGACAAACAAAGTTAAATGTATTCTCAGTCTCACATATATCTCTCTCTCTTTCTTTCTCTATATATATATTAATGGTGGAAAAATCCCACTTTTTTAATTATTAATGATGGAAAAATAAAATAAAAATGGGGGAAAGCCCACACAAAACGAAAGGTGCAGGTCAAATAAGAATGAAAAGAAATTACAAGGACTTAAAAGTTCCATTCCAAAACATGAAATATCACAATTATGGGTAACCGATTGTTGTCCAATACGTCGGTTGGCTTAACCGATTATTGCCCGTTTTGCCGGACCTATCATCACCCCTCTAGGGTCGGCCCTGACCATAAATTGAAACAGTTTTGTTTAAAATTATACCTTCACTATCTACTTTTTTAATTGCACCAAAAAATTGGAGCAAAAAAAAAAAAAGATGAAATTAACTGGTTAAGTATATTTTGATCATGTTATCGCTGTTTTCATATGTATTTGTAATTTTTTCTTCGATTTTTTCTTCTGAATCAATATTTTATTTTATTTGTCAAAACAAACAATAAATACCAAAAAATATATTAAAAAATAAATAAAATTACAGATTTTTTTGAGCGAACAATTTAGAAATAAAATAAAATGTTGATTTAAGAAGATAAAAAATCAAAAAATTACAATTACATATGAAAAAAACGATAACATGAACAAAACATGACCCACAAATCTGACGAAATGCTGGTGTATAGATCTAGTTAATCGATATATGCGTGTCAGCGTGTGTAGATAACAATAGTGTTTTCTAACACTTTTATCGTTGTTTTCTGAAATATTGGGGGCCTTTATGTAATTTATAGAAACAAGAGGGGTATGTGTAATAAATCTCACTATTTTATTTTTAGAAAAAGTAAAAATAAACCCAACCATTTTGTTTAATTCACAAAATAGATCCCTGGTTTTAATGAACAACACACACCCTCTCTCTCTAGCTCCTCTTTGTCCACGTCATAAAAAAAGGGTTAGTGAAACTCTGTTTATCTAATTCCTTAGATTGCCCTTTTTAATTACTTATTATTGGTTCTTCCTTTCTTTTCCTTTACATTAAATTTGATAAATGGATTACTTAACTTATTATTTGATAGCATATCAATGCACATATATAGGCATCTAATTTCTACCTTATGGCAACAATGTGAAATAGATTTTTTTAGTTTTAGTTTCAGTTTTCAGGTTTTTTTTTTGTTTTTTTTATTTTTAGCTTATAAGTTTTAGTGAGTTAGGCTAGTCAGGTTATATATCTAACTTTTTGGAGTAACTTATTTGTATAAAGGTAGCTTTTTTCATACGAAACCGTCAAAAAAATGGATAACTTTTTAACCCTAGAATCATGGGTGTAGACAGTTAGATTGAAATTACTAAACTTTATATTTTTATTTCTTATTTGATATTTCTGCCTTATAAGCTATAATGAATTTTGCTAGTCAGAATAGATTTTAATTCAGGGAGCAAGTTACTTGGTATAAAGGAAGACTTTTTATTCGAAAAGTGTCCATAAGTTGGATAAATGTGAAACTTTAGAATCATGGGTGTAGGCAATTAGATGTACATTACTACTTTACTAGGAAGCATATTGCGAAAAATACGTTCTTTTAAATGGTTCCATTCGCGATTGGATTCAGGGTGAGTAAACTTGAGATGTTCTTGTGATGATAGAAAGCTTGGATTTTGAATGGAAAGGAGTGACATATAACTTTATAATAAAGCGGATTCATTTTTGCAAGTATTATTTACAGCTAGTCATAGAAAGGGTCGGGCTAACGACGTGCACAATACTTGATATATGGAGTATATATTTAATGTATTGGCTGATTATCTTCTTTTTCCAGGAAAGTTTATTCTCGTACCTGCACTTTGAATCTGGTCGATCGCCACTTTGATAATAGTAGAGGTTAACTAGAGCTCAAGAAAGTAACCATGGATGGTAAGTGGAGCTCGAAAAATGCACTACTATTCGAGTTACATTTATGCTTTTTATTTTAAAATATGTTTGTTTCTATCGAATTTTGAATTTCACTTGAATATTAGTTGATGAGTGTCTCTTTTTTTCATGACCAAATAAGTCCCGTTAACAACGATTACCTTAAGATAAAAAAAAACTAGTTGCTTTAATGTTTTTATAAACCGACCGATTACCTCAAGTTTGCACGAACCATCTAAGTCACTGTAACGGGCAAGATGAGACAAACGAATACGAAGTAAAATTAATCGTCTGTCAGCTATTCGTTAAGTATCTATGTTAGCTGTTAGGCTTAGATAACCTATAATACATTATAAAAGTTAAGTTAGCAAGCTATTTTTTTTTAACTACTTGCATAGCATGATCTCAATCAACACGAGTATTTGATAATTGTACCTAGCCGTATATATGGACCCCAAACCTTGTTGATGTCTGTGTCTCCATGCCCATGCTACATTGATTAAATTACTTTGCCATTTGGCCCTTGGTAATTTACTACCACATAGGGCCTTTTTGCAAAGCACATTCAGATTTTGAAAGCAATCAGTAGAGAATACTAGAGCTTTAGTTGCTAATTTATCATGTGGGTCACTAAAGCCTGTTTGTTTTGAGAAAATGACATAATAAAAATAGCAGGAAACCTCAATTATTATTATTTTTGTATCATCCTTTATAATGAAGCGGTTAGTGAATCGTTTGATTTAACTCAACCATGGGTTTCATCTAAATTAGGAAACATGCTTAAGTGGCTTTCTTCAAGAACCTAAGGTCCAATAACATGCACTGGTTTTGAATATTGTCAGGGAAATACAGTGATTTGTTTTATATCACATCTTGAAAGCCCAATATTAAACACATTTTTTATCTCTACATGGTATTTCAATAAGCATCTTAATTGTCACTTCTTAAACATTTATGATAAAAGTAGTCATAATTAATCATTGAAAAGTTCTGGCGGTAGATGATCATAACTAGAAAAGTATAACACAGTTTTTTTTTTCATGGATCCAGTTGATTCACAACCAGTTATGGAGGAAACTATTTTGGTTGGCGATGACCTCATGACGGGGCCACCGTCGCCGGTTATTCCTCCTGAAATCTCCTCTCACGTTATGGAAGGTGTTGATCTGTGTGACGGTATATTAAGAAACATGTTTTTATGTAAGGCCTGCTCTTTTTGTTGCTCTACTCCCATTTTTCCATTACTGTTCTTGGACTTTTGCATATTTTGTTTTGCTCTACTCATGTAAAGCTTATTCTGTCCTGGTATGGTTTTTTCTTTATTGCAAATAGGTTTGCAAATAAACGATATTGAGCCTTTTTGTCAAGATGAAATAGCTCTGTATCGGCAATGTGCAGAGAAACGGGTGAGATTCTTGTATATTGCCTTCACTTATGAATAGTTGCCATATAAACAAACTTATATGCATATAATCAGTGATTTATTTTTAAAATGTGACTAGGACAAGATACTAAGGCAACGACTACAAGATAGCGAACACAAGTTGGGATCATCTATGCCTTTAGACGATGCAAAAGAAAGAGCTGCTACTTTGGAATCTACTGTTACATCATTGGAGAGGTATATAACATTGACCATGAATATATTAAAATATATACTTATAGGTTACAGAGACTGGTGAGGTTTTTCCACACAGGCTACCAATGCATTACATTTAATTTCTACCATCAGACCCTCCTTTTAGCAAGTTATTTCTTTTGTTCCCCCTTTTAAAAAATAATTTATAAAATAGACTAAATATAGTAAGCTTGATTAAAAAGCGCATATTACAATGTGAATTAGGGACGAGCTTTGTATGCTTAGATTTTCTGTGCTGCCTTTTGTTACTGCAAGAGCTCTTCGGTAAGTTTTTAAAATAATTCATAAGTCTTGTTTCCATTTTTTAGGCGGTTAATTCTTGCGAGCGGAATGGAAGGCATTGAGGGATTTCGTCAAAGATGGAGCTTGCATGGACGCCTTACAGACACAAAGTAATTCTTTTGACAGCTTTTTGTATTTCGTATACGAGGATTGTGTTGGTCTTTCTAGTTTCAAGTTTACCATGCACTGTATGAGTTGAAGTCATGTATAACTCTATTCAAATTAAAGAATTCTTCAAGGACTCTAATTGAAACATGGTCCAGCACTGCATTGGCAATACGACTCTTTCCCTAAATTGCAGCGCACATCTTGTTTCTGTTTACAAGTTGTATGTGCATTTATGTCCAGCTTCTAAATTAGAATAACAAAGAGCTTGCGTTTTAGGCCGAGTAAATGTTGCTAAGCTTATAGGTAAAAATGCAAAGAGGTACAAAAAAACCGCCAAGAAATAAGTTAATCGAGTGGCATGGTCTTGGGTCGGTTATGCATGTCAAACTTAAAAAGTAATACTTGATTCTAAAACCTGAGGAAATGCATTTTGCAGGAGTAGATTAGAGGCCTTGAAACAGGGAATGGAGAAACGGATAAAAGATGTATCAATAGTAAGTTCCAATACGACTACTAAAAGATGGTTCTTCTGGTGAATTTGGGCTGCCTTGTGAGCTTATAAGTTGATTTAAGCTCAGTGCTAATGGTCAAAAGAGAAGGTTTAACGCTGTACTAGGCCGTCCATTGCTCCTCAAGTTCAAATAGTGTTTTACACACTGGATTTGTATACCAAGTATCATTGTTGCAAATTGGTGAGCTCTAAAGAATGTCGCACCTATAGATAGACTTTTTCTGGGGGAAGCAAATTGTTGGAAGCACAGAAATTGGAAATTTTAGTTCTCTACGGCTACAGGCAGGAAGTTTTTTTTTTTTTTTACCAGTAACAGTACATGTGACTTGAGATTTTAAAATTTTGGTCTTCTTATCAGCTCTCTATCTTATGTTTGCATTGCTTCGTGCAATTAGTATGGAATGAATGATGTTATATAAATAATAAAAAAGAAGAAAGTGGCATTAGTTCTAAAAAGGTTTGGATTTTGCTCCACTGCAGACTTAAATCATATGGGAGATATGTTCAGATTCTTGTGGTTATTGCTTGTATGTTTTACATGCTTGTTCCTTGATGTCATAAAGGGTGATTTATCGTGACACTCTTCGATAGTTGTTAGTTCAGCCATTTCTTTTTCAGAAATTTAAAACCCCAGTTAATACAATCAAACAAAGTATCATTTTCCAGTTCTTTCTCAGTAGACAGGCTAGACGAAAGAACCTGTACCCGAGTATTTCTTATTCGGCTGCGATAGAAAACATATTTGATATTTTTTTCATTTCCTCAGGGTTATGGTGTGGTTCCCCAAGAACTTGGTCCCGTGAATGCTTAAAAACTGCAAATTTCTTTCCCTTTCTCAAATCCCAGAGACAAACCATCCCCACATTCTTGAATCTGGCTAAACAAGTCACGTGCAAATATATAGGTTTGACAAGACAAAGTCACCGGCTTAATGCAAAGTTAATCATAAAACACATTTTTTCTTATTGTTTTATACATCCATTATATTCATGCATATTGTCCGGATCCAGTGATGCCGACTCCACCATTGACTATTACAAGTTTACAACCATCTATTATTGAAACCTTTTTTTTTAAAACAATATTACTGAAACCTTGTAAAATAATCAATAATGATAAAAGTTGTTTTTCTAAACACAATTTTTCTATTTTTTCTTAAAGAAGATCAAAAGCTATTTTACTCATTTATAAGGTTCGAACTCTGCACCCCCTAATCGAGAGTGCGGGTTCTGGCTTGCTAGCCTTGCCGTAGTGGATTTTTAAACACGAGCCTATTTAGTGCAGTATATAAAGAGAAGTGCGCTCACAGGCACAGCTGAATCTTTCGACTTGCCTTTAGGCGATATTTTAGTTTGTGGTTTCATATTAAATACAGTAGTAATTTTCTTTTTTTGGAATCCTTATTATTTTTCCTCCAATTTTAACAAAAGAAGCTGCTAGCTAGCACGATGGGAGCTCCAATTTACAAACTTTTACATCTTTCATTCGTTTGAGGTAAGTATGTGTAGAAACAAGAGAACATTTCTGTCATTCTGTGATCAGATAAAAACAAATCGTTTCTTGCTACCATAAACTTGCAAATTTTGTAGAAATGCCAAAATAAATTATATTTATACACTATTAGTAATAATCCACTGGTGTGTCGGGGCAACTTTCGTCCGAGACAACGTCAGCACGATTAAAAGGTTGGGGAACGAACGGTGGAGATGCACATCTCAAAAGAGCCCAATTTACCCCTTGGAAAAACGGATGCTGCCTAATAGCCGATGCACCCATAGTGGACCCCAATCGTCTCTCCGGATCTTTTACCAATAATTGCGATATTAGATCCCTCGCCATAGCTGGTATTGTAGGTTCTTTCGGAAACTCCAGTGCTCGAGCCACAATATTCGCTAAAGTCATATCATTATCCAAACCTCTAAAAGGTGTCACACCATAAAATAATTCGAAAATAAATATCCCTAATGTCCACCAATCCACCGCGCTACCATGGCCTTCGCCAGATACCATCTCAGGTGCTAAATACTCATAGGTCCCAACAAATGACATAGACCTAACGTCGACGGGTTCGGACATTATTTCAGGCAGATGACGTGGTTTTTTCTTCTTTTTACGTCTTAGATGGAAACATGATACGGATGGGACGATACAGTTAGGAAGAATACACGAAGTGGATCTGAAAGGGATCGGATCGGATGTATTTTCGATAGGTGGGATACGGGGAAGAGAGTTTTGATTGGTGATGATCTGAGGCGTCGATGTGGTTGAGTCGCATTTTAATGAGAGATCGAAATCGGTGAGTTTAATGTGACCATCTGAATGGACCAACACGTTTTCGGGCTTTAAGTCACGGTAGACTATACCCATCATGTGGATATATTCTAGTGCCACCACAACTTCTGATGCGTAAAACCTGGAAAACAATAATAACAACAAATATTAACTTACTTATAGTCTTTATACACTTTAAAAGTACATGGCGAGTGAAGCTTCTTTTTGACCAAGAATAAACAATAGTTCCCGGTTTATATGGTCTTGACCAGTTGCCAAAACACTGTTGGATCTCAATTAGTAATAGACAAATTAGCACAACTGAAGATGTACTGTGATATTTCTATTAACAGTTTTGGTTTCTAAACTTCATCGAGAGAATGTTTGGTCTCATTTTAATTTTTTTCCACCCTGATATTAGAAACTTAAAGAGATCCATACCTCAATAGGTGATTATGAATATGCTATTTTATTCCTAAATAAAACACACAGAGGCAGGCTACTTGATATATAAGGTTTTAAGTCATTTGATGCAAGTCTTCTGAAGATAAAATCTTATTATTCCAAGTCAAAGAACGGGGTCAAAAATTGAATATCTACAACACCTAATGGGTGCCATTTCCTTTATAATAAATCATGAACTACTAAATAAAAGAATAGGTCCACTAACGCAATATGATTGGGTCATCATACTTAAGTCACATGTGTTTAGTTAAACAAGATCTCAAAGATGGGAAATTTATTAGAAGTAAAGTGAACATTATTTTGGTGTTTCATAGTGCTTGGAAATAATTGAGTGATTTAGTTTCCTGATGGGAGCACGGGGCCTGCTTTTGAGGTGTTTGCCTCCTATGTCATGATTTATGATTGTTTACAAATTATAACTAAATGCTACAAGCCATATGGATTAAAGTATTTGTTAATGTTTATAAGCTTTCGTTTCTCTTTATGGGTTACATATTTTAGAGAAACAAGTTAGGATCAATGAATCAAATACATGCATGTAGTGCTTCATATATATAATAAAAGAGATGGCTAAGTTTAGGCGTGGTGGTGGGTATAAATTATAATTTGTTTCGTGATCATGGCATGCTCGCCTAGTACTCCCCCTAAAAACTAACATATTGCAAGGAGGCTTCAATAATCCAGCAAGCACTCTCTTATCTTCCCTTTCCCCCTTTTTTATTCACCTCCATATGTAAACTATATTCTAATTCTTTTAATTTGTGTACATGAAAAAATATTTCTCCTATATAAATGTCTAAAAAGATCAATGATGGTTGGATTAACGAGTATAAGTTTCAGTGGAAAAATAAAATTATGACGAAGACAATTGGTGTGTTTTGTGGCCAAAGTATAAGGGCTGACAAAATGCATGAATCAGAGTCATGTCGTCGACCGACTATATGAGCAAAACATGTGTAACATGTGTTATGTTTAAGGACCCGAACAACAATGATTGGATAAGAGTTAGACCATGGCCGTTTCCATTCAGACTTCCCCATGCATATCATTTTGATATGCAGAGATAGTACGGCTAGTAAGTAGACTGGCAATCAAACTAGTTTGGTTGCTGTACTATTATTGCCGGAGCTAATAATCCGGTCTGTATTACGAGGGGGTTTAGAGAAGGTCGGATAAATAATCTATCCTAGTTAAACTAAATCTAATATCACACTCTCATGGTATTACAAATGCACTCGTTTTGTGTATAGACCGGGGAAACATATGTTGCTAAACACATCATTTTTTTTGTCCACAAGGCGCTATTAATTAAACAAATAATGCTACCAAACAAGACTTTATGTGATAACTATAAAACACATTTAAATTATAATTTAAAAGTCATACAAAGTTAACAAAAGGAAATATTATGGAGTTCAAGGATCTCTTAAAACTAGACGGAAAAAAGAATCCTACAAATTTGGCAAAAGTTAACTACTCAAAGGCGCACCTAGAGGACTGTGTATCCGTATTTTTTAGATATTGGAATATCTTCTCCTGATATTAGGTGAGTAAGAAGACAAAAACACGCCTTAAATAGTTAAACCATCCACGTTGAAAAAGGTTAAAAACTTTAATCAACCGACAAAAACCATCAAAGCTATCAACTGCTGAAAAACATTGATTGATTGGGTATTATACTTTCCCCGTAAAACTGCAATTAAGAGGAAATTGGGTCATTAATTACAGGTACGACACGTGGCGGTCTTTCATTGGTTTAAAAGACAATAAAAATATTTTTTGACCTCAGTGCTTTACGTGCGAACTCTATAGCACGTGCAATCACAACTCGCAATCTAATTGGCTTTTTAGAGCTGTGCAAAGTGGTTTACTAATAAAAAAAATACGGGACCTAACAAATAGGCTAATGAGTCCCACAAATAGCATAGTATCATTTTCTTAAATATGTGACTTACAATTAAATACTAACTTGCACCTAGAGGTACCTGATATTTGTCCACTAGTACTACTACTTATTAACTATTATACTCTTTTATAAAAAGTTGAGCATAATTAATGACTTGACTATTTTACACATAATCCATATTCACTATGGGAGGTGTTAATCCTCCACTTGTCAAATATTAGAATTCGACCAAAATTCAAATTTCCCCATTTCCTTGGCTAGTGATCACAGTCAAATATTTTCAAACACTTTTTCTCAACAAAATTACCATCCTAATTACTTTAATGGACAAAATCTTGCAGTTAAGTGCAATCACACCATCAAGAAAACCAAAGGTGCACAAGAGTGCGTAACGAGTCATGCTAGGAGTTAATAACAGCATTAGTCCCCTTAGTTTCAACTTGCTTTCAATCCCAACAGTAATGATTTTTAACCTCTCATTTTCGAAAAAAACACGACATTAATAGCTGGGTCCCTCTTATGAAAGAAACCTTATTTGAATGGAAACAATAACAAAAACAATCGTCCAAAATTTGTTACTAAACTAAGTAATCATTTAATCACCGTTCATGATGTGGTAAAACACTAAAAAATAACTAATCTACCCGCTGTTGAATGAAAACACTAAATCCGGCTCACTTTCAAAATTAAGAACTTGTTAGTTTTCAGATTGATGACACTCTAGAATAGCATCACATAAATGAAACTATCGAGGGCCGGAGTTCAGAGGAGGCTGATAGGGTCTACAACGCCCCCAATTTTTTTAAAAAGTCATCCGTTCGTACAAGTTTTATAGTATAAAATATCAAAAACAGCGGATTAGCACTCTGTAATTAATTATTAGGGTATCCCATTTTAATATAATCCTGCTCTACCACTCAAATTATCATTAGTGTTACTAAATACTAGTGAGTCCCTAATATGCACTTATATACTAATTAATACTATATACTTATTTAAAAAAAAACATAAGGTGTGAGTACCTGACAGCAGATTCAGGGAAACGTTTAGCAGGCTGGCGCTGACGGAGCACGTGAAGGTCTCCCCCGGGACAAAACTCGGTGAGCAAACAAATAAACTTAGGCGACTCTACCGTCGCATAAAGGGTAGGCAAAAAAGGATGATCCAGCATTTCAAGTATTTCCCTCTCCATCCTCGCACGCCCCTCTTTATTCCTCCCCTCGAGCTCCTTTTTATCCATCACCTTCGCCGCAAACACAGGGCTATTCTTGTCATTTCCATTTTTAATTTCGGCTAAAAATACCGACCCTATGTCCCCTGCCCCGAGCCTCTGAATGAACCGAATATCGGAAAAGGAGTATCGGTTGGACTGGGACGTGGCACGACTTGTCCAAGTGGTTTCGGAGCCTGATGTGGAGTTAAAGCTAATGCTTAGATCGTCCGAAAGGTTGTCAAGGCTGGGCTCCATTGCTAGAATGAGAATAATATATATATATATATATATATATATATATATATAGAGAGAGAGAGAGAGAGAGAGAGAGAGAGAGAGAGAGATGGAAGATGAGAGTATTGATAATGAGGGGGATAAATGTTCTAAATGGAGATTGGAAGGCTTAAACGTAGGGATTAATTGGGGGACATAACTTGGCCACTATGTGATATAATCTGGAAGATACTGTGATGCTCTATTACTATACTCAAGTTATAAAAAAAGGAAATATCTAATCTTGTATTTATATTAATAAAACGGAATAAAATAAAATTAGTATTACATATCAGTTTGAGATAAACGGACAACAAACTGCGCCGCTATTCATTTTTGAATAACAAATGCTAACCTTTTAAATACATATTCAGTCGAGTCTACCGTCAACACATTTCTGTTCACAATTTTCTCTAGCATTATGATAATCTCAAAAGACTTCATGGCAATCTAATCTTTGGTTATGTTATTTGTACGGTGGATATATCCCCACATATTTATTGGTACTTCACCAGTTTCTGGCTTTCTGGCAATGTTTTGAAATGGTTCAAATAATTTATTTTCTAGTTGTAATTTGAATATTCTAATCTGAAGATATCGTGATGCTACACTATGCTGCACATGTACGTTCTTTTAAAAACATTAGTACAGTACTTCATATGCCTTCCATTGTGTTACTTGATATAAGTTTCCCAAACATTTATTTGTATATAACCAGATTGCTAAGAAAGGTAAAGTCACTGTTTTTATAAAAAATAAAAAATAACACGTATGGTTAATAGTACTTTATTATGGATGATTCAGTTTATATTATCATATTAGGATAACATGGATCACTACGTCTCACGAGTGTTGAAGTAGTGCCGGTTCCAATATTGTTATGACTTATGATGAATGATAAAGAAAGGTGAGATTTGATTTTAAGAATAACGTAGATTATTAGATGTACTAAGTTACTAACCACTAACAGTTGAGCTTAAGTCGACCTCACCAAACCGATTGCTATTCGGGTTGCTTAAAAAAGATTAAAAATCCATTTTATTGTTTCGATTTGCAGTATGAGTGTTTTTTTATCATTGTATAAATGTGTGTGTATATATATTATCATCGTAATCTACGAATGACTTAATTTTCGTATATCATATTTTGTGGCTTTCGTACGTTGATTATATTTTGAATGTTTAATGTATGCATTTGTTACGTTTTACTATAATTTTTTTTGTTAAATCAAGTGCATGTTAATTCTTATTAAAACATATTTTTACTTTGTTAATAGCTATAATTCAAATCGATTAAGCCAAGTCGAACAAAACCAAATTCCATTCACCGGTACCAATGAATAACAAAATGCTTTACATACAAAAATTACACGGATTTTAGCACCTCCTATATTGGGATCCTAAAACCGTCGATGGTTACAAGCAAGCTCGAGATTTCGCGAACATCAATGGGTCAATAGATTGATCAACTGATTCGTGTGGATTGCCACAATTTACACTACGTATAGAAAACACCAGAAGTTCACGAGATTGGTTTTAATTGATACCCATTTTACAATACCCGGTAAACCCAATATGTTTTCAAAAGCAATTACGAGCATTCAACAATCCCGACAAACAAAATTAGAACTCAAAAATTTGATATGAAACATATTGCATTGCTCGACTACATAGTCGGTCAACCCACTTGAAAATCATCAAATGATTTCATCACACGGGGTTATTTTCTCAACGAAACAAAGTGAACCGTTTTAATATTGGTTAGTCTAAAATTGGAAATTGGAACTTCCTCGAACGATATATCAAGAGAATTGCAACTAGGCTAACCAATCAAGTTATATGTCAATTACTCCTTTCTTCATTTGGGATAAATTGCAAAAATTAGATAGCCCATGGGGCAAATTACTACTATCCAAAGTATATAGAATAATTCGCAAAACAACCATAGTTGGTGAAGTTATTTACTAATAATGATGCTCCTTTTCTTCTGCCAAATAACGCAGAACAAATACAAATACAAATACAAATACAAATACAAATAATAGTAATAATTTGTAGAATGGGTTCAAGTGGATCATCAAAAGCGGAGACGAAAGCTTTATCGGTACTATTCGTGTGTTTAGGTAATATATGTAGAAGCCCAGCCGCTGAAGGTGTGTTCACACATTTAGTAAATAAAAAGGAAATCTCTTCCAAATTCATCATTGATTCTGCTGGTACCATCAATTACCATGAGGTCTTATTATATCCATTATATTTATATTTATATTTATATTTATAATTGTAATTGTGTAGCCTGCTATGCTCTAGGATGCTATAGTTCAAATCATATCTCGAAAAGCCTGCGGTTTAATAATAAAAGCCTCCTCTTGCTATCATAAGTTCGAGATTAAATGGACTATAATATAAGTAATTTAAATTAAATTTAGTAGGTAATTTTGAGATACTGCGATTTCGCAGCACTTAAAATGTCGGAATTGTAAAAGGTTAGTCGCATAATTAACATGCTTAATTATATTTATAAATAACTTTTAAATTTTGAAATTTCGATGTTTTTTAATAATACCAATTTTACACTGCAAAATTACACGTATCCAAAACTCCTATTAGATTGGGACGGAGGGAGTATTTAAAATTGTGGAAATTGCTTTTTATCAATATGTATATGCATCCAAGGAAATTTTATTTCAGAGGTTAGGTTTCATATTTGCTCTTAAATCCTTGGAGGAATCTAAGTGATTTTCCCTATATAATGTTCACTTGTGAAGAATAATTTTTCCTCAAGATACGAAGTCAATTTTAATTTGTTCAAGTTACTTTGCTCCTCTTTGTGCCTCGAATACACTCTTGGTGAAAAAAGTTTGCTTTTTGTCATTGTTATGCGATGCTAAATCCATTAATCTAGATTATTAAGTAGATTCGTTTTTGGGGGGTGGGGCTGTGAGTAAGTGGAGAAAGTGTGCTTTTGACAACAATGCTCGTTACTATCTAAACCTTTGATTTCTGCAAAGTAAGTCATTATATGTATAGTATAGTGGTCATACTAGGAGTTTATGCTCGTTATTTGGCATTAAGGGATTTCAGTTCCACTTGATTTGTATCACATTACTAGAGTTCTCGGTGGTCGTTTGTTATATGCTTAGATTGTTTACTGATAAGTTCCCATCGTGCGAGCAACAAAAGTAATGCTTTATTATATCAAGCTACTGCCTATTGCCCATCGGGGTGACCTTGGCACAAACGGTAAAGTAGTTGCAATGTGACCTGAAGGTCACGGGTTGAGTCGTGGAAGCAGCCTCTTGCAGAATTGCAAGGGAATACCTTATACGGTAGGCCGAAAGTGGCCCGACCCCTGTGCGGACCCTGCACACAGCGGGAGCTTTAGCACTAGGTTTTCCCTTTTTAATGCGCATTCCTCATACTCATAGTCCTATATTCTCAAGTCTCAACTACGTCTGAGTAATAGTAATAACATAGAAAACTATGCATTTTAGCAACAAAAAGAAAAAAGCTAGAGCTTGTGCGCCCAGGTATTTGCTTTTTACATTTTGGCTCAATTATAAAGATTTCATTCTAATTTTAGTTTGTTGGGGTGGTAATTTCTTAAAGGGAAATGAAGCAGACCCAAGAATGAGGGCTGCAGCTAAAAAACGTGGAATCCAAATAACTTCAAAATCAAGGCCGATACGCCCCTCTGATTTCAGAGATTTTGACCTTATTCTTGCAATGGACAAGCACAACAAAGGTGCGATGATTTCACCAATGATAATAGAACATATGCGCTTGAACCCTTCTTTAGTGATTAAACTCTTCTAGATTCTACATGTTATCTGTTTATACTTTGTTTTTTGTTGGTTGTTCATGTTTTTCGTGTCGGTGTTATATCCAGATGACATACTAGAAGCTTTTAAGCGGTGGAAACTTAAAGAGAATTTACCTTCCAATGGTCATCAAAAGGTTAGTGTTAATGGTTATTTGGATGCCTTGTTATCGTTTAACTTATCTGTACATTTTTCTATTTAAAGAAAATGCTAGTATGATTCTCAGTCAGCTTATGCCTGACTTCTATGCCACTTGTTTGTCTGGATCACTCTAAGCAATTTCATTTTAGGCTTCTTTAGTAAAATCTGCATTTTTTTCTTTATTTTAACCAAAAATTTCTATTTGGGTTATTGCTTAAAACCGAACAAGGCCCTATAAGCCGATATTGTAGTATTGACTAACGAGTGGAATACATTCCGAGGGCCTCTTTTATATGCATATAATATGCAGGTTCGCTTGATGTGCTCATATTGCAAAAATCACGCTGAAACTGAAGTTCCGGATCCATACTATGGTGGAGCGCAAGGTTTTGAGAAGGTAATGGACACCTTCTGAAAATAAATATTACTTTGTGATTTACCAGTCGTCGTTTTCACTGGTTTATGAATCAAGGAACTATGAAAGAACTACTCGTCTTTTTGTTATTTCATTTCATCCCCAAAAATGGGCCCCTGATAACAACCGTTGTAGGTTTAAATTAGCCATTCTCATGTAATGTGTATCAGTGAGTGTTTCTATTTTCAGAAAATAATACCCTTTTCTTTTATTCCGAAAATAAAGGAAAGAGTCATATATGCTCTCAAGTGACTTGCTGAAAATGCATTTGTGAGTATGCTCTGCATATTCTCAAGTGACTTGCTGAAAATGCATTTGTGACTATGCCCTGCATATTCTTTTGATGTACGATAGACGATAATGAATATTATGTCCCTGATAAAGTTGTAATATCATTAACAGAACATCTAATGAGATTCTGGGAATTACTTTAATATCTCTTTTGTTTGTGTTATGGTCCTCTTTTCATTGTTTTGTTTTATAATTAGTAAGCTTAAAGACCCCTACACTGGTGATAGGACATGCCTTCCACTCCTGATCAACAGATCCATCATTAGCCTCTGATGACCTCTTTTGACTTATATTATCCATCATAGTGTTAGACTGTTATAAATGTTAGAATTAAAACAGTCCCTGGAATGTAATAATGATAAATGAACTTACGAGAAAAGTGGAAAGTAAAAAATAATCTGGGGACAGATAGCAGTGAATGTTCTATATATAAGTTGCCTTACAAAAGTTCACAGAAGTTGATACCAATTTAGAAATATTGACATGTAGAATCAGTTCCATCTCCATGTCTTAAGTAGTCCATGGAAGAAATAATTTTAATCAGTGATCATCACTTTTTGGGAACACTTAGACTCTGTGTTTCTGACAAGGTTCTTCATGAGAATTTGTGGCAGAAAAGGTAACTAATTCATGCTTCCTTAAGATTTGTGAACCGATTTTTTTGAAATTAACATTTAGCAAGTGAATTAGTGATGCATGTAGGTGTAATTGACTGCAAAACTTTCAATTGGATAATAACATATGGAAACATTTCTAATAGTAAAAAGTATCTTAATAATCCTGTGAGATTAAAATAGGATAGAGGCATGAAGGTATATTTCACACTTTCGAAAACACTGGAAAAGCCTAAAGTATATGTATTTCTGGGTGCATCCGAGTGACTGAGTATATTTTTTTATGGCAGGTTCTGGTTATTTTGGAAGATGCTTGTGAATCTCTTTTGGACAGTATTTTGTTAGATCAACAGCCTCATTAACGAATAACAATTATCAAAAAAGAAAAACAGAAAAGCAATAACTGCCAGATCAGCTTATCAGTTTAATGAAGCTGTGGGTTAAG
Organism: Primula vulgaris; assembly: GCA_963920805.1. NCBI lineage: Eukaryota > Viridiplantae > Streptophyta > Magnoliopsida > Ericales > Primulaceae > Primula > Primula vulgaris. The sequence continues at coordinate 5,485,908 of OY987212.1, read as the reverse complement.
TAATTCATGGTTGAATATGGATTTTGTTTTGAGAAATATGCATCCTTGATAATCCATTTGTGCAGATTTTATTCATTTGTATGTATAATCAGGTTGAAAGTTTTATTTTCATTGCGCCAATCATGTCTAATCTGGTGCGAAGCGAAAATTGTTGGGATCAACGTTCTTATAGAACACGAACCGCACTATTTGTTTAGTTTCAAAGATATTTAATCCCCAGTTTCAAACATTTGTAAAGAAATTTCACTTTTTTAGTTGAGGTTGGGGTTCGTCCCTTTTATTAACATGCACTCATAGTGGCTAACTGTAAAATGTGCGTATTGTTCCTGCTGAAATTGAAAAAGAGAATATGGTATCAGGGTTGATGAAAGAAAAAAAGAACATTTTACAACTTTACATAGGTCTACGTGAAGATTTGAATACCATAAAAGGAATTTATTGAAGTAAAGACACACACGATTGGGAGAGATCACATGAACAACTACTACTAATAATCAAGAAGCAGCAGAAACTGTATAATCTGGATTCATTGGTGTCAATATTATAAGTTTATAAGCGTTTCCGAGAGCAGTCAGTGAAGAAAAAAAAAACTGGATACATTTTCTTCCTCCTTATTTTCATTTCTTTCCGGAGTGTTTGTTAACAATTTCATAAAAATTCGCTCACTTTGGAAGCATGTGATTAAACATGGAAGTGAACGGTGCGTACTATAGTATACTTAACTACTAAATCGATAACTCATTTCGCTAATTTCTACTTATAGAAACCATTAGATAGACCTGTCTATCCAAACCAATAATAATTTATAATTGTGTACGTCAAATCAATTTCATTTTTTTGTTTGTTTTGATTGGTTGGTTCACTATTCTTTTGGTATTCTTTATTTTTTTTTATACTCAATAATAAATTCCCTAGTAAAATACATGGTGTAGCTAAAAAAGCATAAATGAACATAAAACAGAAGCAAAAGAATTAGGACCTAAAAAGTAAAAAACAAAAGAACCAAGACTTAATTGAAAAATCCAAAATCCCTTATATAACTTATCGGCATTGGAGGTCGCACATACAGAGAGAGAGAGAGGGAGGGAGGGAGGGAGAGAGAGAGAGAGAGAGAGAGAGAGAGAGAGAGAGAGCTCGCAATGGAGGTCGAAACGAAGAAGAGCAGTAGAAACAAAGAGGAGAAAGAAAAGGGAAAAGTGGTGGTGATATTAGGAGCAACTGGTTCTGGCAAATCTCGACTCGCTATCGACATTGCCTCACACTTGCCTATCGAAATCGTCAGTGCCGACTCTATGCAGGTCATATATATACATACATACCGTATTTACACAACTTTTTAAATGGTAGTAAATACTGTATAATAATACCTAGTTAATTATTATTTATACCAATCATAATATCTGGTTACAAATTGTACTCATTTATACTATAGTGGAAACAAATAGCCCTACTTTATGTAGTCAAACGATAACAAAATAGAAATAAACTGGTATACCGTATATTCCCTGTATTCCAATTTAAATGTGAACATTCATTTATTTTAGTTAACTACTAGTGTACTACTACTAATATATACTAACATTGTTTCTATTTCTCTTATAGGTTTATCAAGGTTTAGATGTTCTCACCAACAAGGTTCCTGTTCACGAGCAAAACGGTGAGGCTTCTTCGGTTAGAAATACAATTACCTATGCAATAAACTTTTAAGAATTTAAATATGCCGTGCTCTATCGTTGCGTTGTGTATAAACGTATTGGGATTAAGTTTTAGTTACTGAACTCATTTCCGTTAATTTGCAATTACATTAGTTATAAGTATGTTGCTAGAATGGAAATGCAATTTTACTTTGTTCTTTTGGCGAACACCCATCCCGGTATGCTATTAAGTTTCTCAATTTTCACTTTTTACTCCTAGTTTTTACTAGAAACTTGGCTGATTGCTTAAGTTTGAATATGTGGAACGAGAAACTTATCTAATTTATAGACTCTTAATTATCCTATATACCGGGTATAAGTACCACTAGCATAACACCTTCTCTTCGAATTGCACCAACATGAATCACAGGCCATGTGATATTGTTCTAATTTGGTACTGTTTTGTGATATGTGGGTACTAGCTACTTCTTCTTGTAAGTTAAGTTACTTATTTGGTGTAAAAGGTTTTTTCCACAACTATTTTCTGTAAGCGTTTGGCAATAACTAGGAATTAGTCTATCGATTACATGAAATAGTCTTTACTTAATGAAACTTACTGTTTTCAATACATTTCATATTTAAATCCTTGTGTGAGAGGGTATTGTGAATCTTCTTGAATAAAGCAACTTTATGCAGGAGTGCCACACCATTTACTGGGTACTGTTAGCCCCAGTGTTGAATTTACTGCGAAGGATTTCCGAGATTCTGCCATTCCTGTGAGTCCTATTTACTGTTCTTTCTTTCTTTCTTTAAAAGCACATGGTCCAAACTTATTTTACAACAAAATTGTATTTTTGCGAATTTTTTTATCTGTTACATTTTCTCAGATCATTGATGACATTCTTTCTCGTAATCGCTTGCCGGTCATTGTTGGAGGAACTAATTACTATATTCAGGTATTATTGCTTCTCGTCCCCAAACTAAAAGTAGACTCCCAGTCTTCTATTTTCTCTGCCATCACTTCGTTTGGGGATTTTAAATGGCTGTCAATGTTTTAGTTAGCCAAATGTTCAGGCCTTTTTGTTACGTTTAAGACAGTAAAAATTGAACAATATTGATGCCCCTTTTCTACTCCAAGACCTTCTTATTTAAATGTTTGGTATATTCAACTGTGGATAATTTGTCAATCTTTTAGGAGATCTTTAATGTTTCTTCTTTAAATTTGCGAGATATTTGGAATAATTTTACAGATACCACTACTAAGAAAGAAATACTAATGATAAATAGAGTTGGGTTTTCATTCAACTGGCATCTGTCTCTTAATACGAGCTACCTATTCCCTTGAGGCTCTAATTAGTGCCATTGCTTGATTGAAAATGTAATTAAGTATGCATAGCTTGCTGGTAATGAACATAATTGTTCTTAGAGGTCAATATTTGCCGAATATTTGAAAGATGAAAACTTGAAGTAATCCAAGAAAGTCGTAATGATTTGCTAGTAAATTTAAGCCTTCATTGGTCTTGCTGGTTTAAGTGTACTTCTAATGGTGGACTGGCTCTTGTATGACAAGTCTGTCAACAAGAAAGACTTGGTATGATACCCTAAATATAATGCATGTTTAGAATGAATGTGGCACTCTGGTGCTTATATCTTTGAGAATGAATACTCTAGTTTCAGTCAGCTAAGTCATTTATTTATCAAAAGATATCTGCTTAGGGCGTATTTTGATTCTTTACAATTTTCTAAAGAGGTCAAAGTTTCTTAGTGTATCTTCAGATTATGGGTTCCTATTATTGTGCTTCGTTATGGTAGCTAATGTTTTTTAGATATCTTTTCCCTTGTAATTGGATTGTTACCAATTTGGTCAGGTTTACGGTTTACCCAGCCTTTACAGATAATTTGCTCTTGTTTCTCTTTCTAATACATTTGGATGGGTTATGTAACTTTCAAAATTTAACGTATAGTTAACTGATAAGATTCCCTTTTTGTTTCTCTTGTCTTTATTGTTTTGTTGTAGAAATGATCTTGTCAATAAGTTTGTGGATGGCTATTTTTACTTTTACCTCTGAAAACTTGAAGAATGTATTTTGATGGTATAACCAAAAAGCATATAATATTCTCTTCTTGATTTGCTTAGGCACTTGTAAGTCCATTCCTTCTGGATGATTCTATTGAAAATATGGACGAAACTTGCTGCAGTGACCACGGTAAACAACAAGTCTTAAGATTCGAGTGTTTAATGTCCTTTAAAAGGTATCTTGTTATTTTGTGACTTATATTCTATTTCTGCTTTCATTGTGCAGGAAATAAACGGAAGGAGTTTGAATGTGAACCCATAAATGAGTATACTGATAACAGTTATGATTCTCTTAGACAACTGGATCCGGTTGCAGCTAATAGAATCCATCCCAATGACCACAGAAAGGTACTTTTTTGTCTTGACAAGGTTTTGGTTGGGGCACATATGTATGAATGGCTAAATTTTATGGTTATTATTCACTACTGTGCCTGGAAAAATTGACATATTTGTTTGACGCTATAAGCAGAACCTGTGTATGAATTTGCTTCTTGACTAATAATTGATAGAATTGGCTTGATTGAGAATTGATGGGGTGCCTAGTTTTGATTTTTGATGTACTATTACTTTTGACTACATGGTGCAGTTTTTACTTTGTCTAATTATGCGATCTTCAGAATGTTACCCCTTTAGGCCATGAACGGTTTTTTTATAGTGACTGCACTTGTTCTTAGTTATACTTTTCCATTTGATTTCTTTCTTTTTGATGTTATATATGTGATGACTTCTTGTCATGCTTGAAAACATGTGCAGATCACTCAATACCTAAATCTGCATTCTCGTTTTGGCATTCTTCCCAGTGAACTTCTTCAAAGAAGGACCATGGAGGTTTGTATTACCCATTGAACTCTTCTCTCTCTATAAATACATTATGCTGTTTTAATACAATGTGATGATAATTTCATATCTATAAACATAAGAAATTCGCGCAATCAAATTATTTTCTTAAGCTTTGCACTCCAAGTTTCTGTTTCCAATGCTTTTACTATGTCACTCTAATGGATATTTTGAAATCTTAAATCACTAATCTCTATTGTTAACATTGAATCACAATCAATGAACAATCTGATATTCTACTGGTATTAAATTTAAACAATTTATTGACTATCTTCATCATTGTCGTTATACTAGTAAAAGAGAAGAAATAAAACAATGAGCGTTTCGAACTTTTGATAAAGATGGCCAACTTCCATAAGCAAAACGTAATTAGCTAAACTGTATACTCTGAATAATGCTCTTATCTTATTTGTGGCAGGGCAGAACTGGGGCCAAGCTAATAATTCCAGATATGATTGTATTTCCATATGTGTTGATGCATCTCTTGCAGTGGTGGACAAATATGTGAACCAAAGGGTCGATTACATGCTTGCTACGGGTTTGCTGAGTGAAGTTTATGATATATACAATTTAAATGCAGATTATACTCGTGGTTTAAGACAGGCTATTGGTGTTCGAGAGTTTGAGGGATTTCTGAAAGCATATTACAATGGCGGTCAATGTCGTGAAAAACATGATTTGGAAAAAGACAGGCATTTGCTGGAAAAGAACATGGATAACGGGCTACAAGTTTTATTTGAAGATGCTGTTGACACAATGAAGCTTAACACCCGAAGACTTGTTCGTCGTCAAGTAAGTATGTGGAATGAGACGTATTTGAACTTTTCTATATTTTGTTCTCCACGGTCTTGAAAATGAACATGACGTTTACATTTATGTGTTGTTTTTAATATAATAACACACCAGTTAAGTGCTGTTTTTGAAAAACGATGCAATGCTAAGTTGCTATCTTATGACAGTGATTAGATTCTTGATCTCTTATAGTAGCAAAGCTTAAAAGTGTGAATGGTGAAGGGCTTATTAAAAAAAGGAAAATGTCATATTTGAAATTTGTCGGTGCTTGCTTCTAATTTTTTTTATACAAGAGCGGGTTTAGCGTGTCCTGAAGAATGGCAATTTTAAGCTATGCAAGTCAATATGAGTGATTAAAATTTAGCTGATTTTACGTGATTGAAAACTTCTTAATTTCGTGGGTGCCTCTCAAAAGGTACAAATAGATTTTGTTCTGCTTCTCCCTACAGCTATTAACTTCTTATAGCTGATACAGCGAGTTCTTTCCTGTGCCAAACATTTACATATATACCTAAATGTGATCCATTTTAAACTTTTGTTGAAGATTGACATCATGAATTATATGAATAAGTGGTAAGTAACGCTGATACTAATGAAACTTCTTGAAACTTGTGAAACTTGAATTTAATAATTGTATCGACTTCGTGAAACTTTTACTCCTGATATTTTTCGAAATCTTCAACTCTTAACTGCCTTAATAACCAAAACTTTACCAACGTTTTTTTTATCCATCCATCCCAAGATTTGTTGTTGATAATTTTGAATCTCTGCCAACTTGTAATGTCGTAGCAAACTTATTGGCTTTTCATACTCTGAGAACCACCTTAGTAACAAGTGCCGTGTTTCTGCAGAAAAGGAGAATCAACCAACTCCAATCACTATTTGGTTGGAACATACACTATGTTGATGCAACGGAGCCTATATCAAGTATGTGCCTGAGTTACTAATTTGTCAGCATAGCCATATACTGTATTTAATTATTTATCCTAAAAATTTTACTTTCCCTTTTTAAATTAAATATTTGTTTCCTTTTAGGTTCCTCGGTTAATGCATGGGAAGAAGATGTGGTCGGACATTCTGTTAGAATAATAAATGATTTTCTTAATGAAGAGAAAAACTTACCACCTGAATCTGAGGCCCAAACGGGGAATGATGGGTCTAAATTGTTACTGAGAGACTTATGGACCCAACATATATGCAAGGTAGCTACGAGTCTTCATTTTATTGTCTCTTGTTTCCACCTCTCTACTGTCCATGGGCTTTTTTCCCGCTTTGCTGGTAGCTACATATCTCTAATTCACTCTCTTCCTCCCAATTAATTTTTTCCTTTTCTTTTCGTGAAGGCTTGCGGGAACAGGGTGCTTAGAGGGGCACATGAATGGAAGCAACATATACAGGGTCGAAGTCATCGAAAACGTTTGTCTCGGCTCAAATAGTCTGGTGGTTTTGGATTTGTTGAGTAAATGCAGTGTCAAGTTGGTTTAATTGCCTTTGAAAAAATGGGGAGCATCACTGTAACCCATGCCTCGTGTAGGCACAACAATATTAAAAAGGAATCCGACGACTCGGTTCAAACCTGGGACCACATAGTTATAACTCCAACTTGTTTGCCGCTGCGACAAGGGCCTAAGTTGTTTAGCTTTCTGTAAAATATACATTTCCATATATCTAGATTTTTCGATTGGCTAAAGAAATTTGCCCAAGGGGGCAGACTGCCCATTTTGGTGAGCCTATCGACCAAGATAGTATTGATTCTTGTAAGACTCTACATAAAGGTGAACAGAACACCGAGGCGGACTCTCTTGCATGCAACATTGTTAATTTAATGTTTGTTTTCACTTCCTATTCATTATTTGTCTTCGTCATTGCTGGATTTTGGCTAAACAGATTTTTTAACGAGTTAAACTGCTATTAACTGGCATACTAATTGGTCTACCCGACAAGTAGCAAATTCAACTCGATTTGTTTACTTGTATTTATACTCGATTGATTCTATTCCGTACTTATTTACAACATGTGCAATCCTATCTCTCTAAGATTTAAACAGTTTTACTTCCAACTTTACCACGTTCCTTTACATCGATTACATATGAAGATTCTTTTATCACCTATCAATTATACCACATGCTTTGACCAACAAATATACGAACAGATCATAGCAGTAGGATAATCCAGTAATGTATAATTTTTATACTAATTAAAAGAGTTACTTTGACAAAGTACTGGCATGTTTGGTAAAATAGCCTATATCTTAAATATATTCGGAGCTGGCCTAAACCTTGGATAACTTCGTTTGCTAGTCTGGGCCTTAAATTTTCCTTATTTGAAAGAATAGGAGAAGTCGGAAATCAAAAGAGCGGAAAACAAATTTATACACATGTACGATATATAATAAACGAGTATGATAAAATTAGTAGAAATAAAGTGTATTTAAGCCATAATCACCGGGAAACTCTACCGGCCTTTTAAAAACCATGTTTCCCGCTCGTTTTCCATTTTTCATTATTTCACGTGTAAAATTTAGATTTTTTCCATTTCCTTCACGTTTCCGATTCCGTTTTGGTTCCGCTTCCGTTTATGATAACTTATTTTCAGCCTCCTCAAAATATTTACTACCATTACAGTGAAATTTAAAATATAAAAAGAGTAAAAAAAAAGGCAAGTGAAAACCCTAGCGGTCTCTCTCTCTATATATATATTACCGTCACTTTTTTATTCTCTCTTTACTCCGATCATCTCTCCCGACTCTCTCTCTCTCTAAAGAAAACCCTAGCTTCTCTCTCCTCTTCATCAATGGAGTTTTGGGGTAAGTTCGTCTTTCTCCCACTTTTTTCTCTCTTTACTTTTTTAATTATTGCAAGTATATACACTTATACGCCGTTCTTATGTGCTTAGTGTTTGTTTGTTTTTTTTACGGTTTTGATTTGTTTGTGAAAAAACTATTGTAGAGTTTTTTTATTGCTCTGTTAGTTTGTGATATCGTTAATCTTCCTTTTGTACTGGAATTATTTAGGTTTTATTGAATTTTTTATTTGGCATATTGAGGGACTCTGGAGATCTATTTTCCTTTAATTTATTTTATATTTTGTCTTATTATACTCCACATTCTCTGCTTTCTATAGGTTCTGTTTAGTTTTTCTGTCAAACTCTATTCTAGGGTTTTAACCCCTCAATTAATCTATTGGAATTATAGTTTTAAATTGGTATTTTATAGGATTTGAGAACTTGAATTGGCAATTTAATGAACCTGTGGAGTTTAATTACCTTTATTTAATTTAATTTACAGTCTTATTACGCTCGCTATTTTCTGGGGAGATGCTTGTTTGGTTTAGTCGGTGCGTTGGCTGTAGCTTTTAAGGAAATAAGTTGGCATGTTTAAGGCTGAGAAAAAAGATAATTTAGTGTATTTGCTTTGTTTCCGTTTCTCTTTTTTTTTGTGTGAAACGTTTCAATGTTTGATATTTTGATCCTTCCTTTTAACTAGAATTTTTCAGGTTTAATTTATTTTGTCATGAATTTGGGAAAGTTATGTGAAAAACACTACTCTGGAGTTTTTTTATTGGCCCGTTAGTTTGTGATATTGTCATCCTTCCTTTTTACTGGAATTATGTAGGTTTTTTAATTTAACTTTTATTTGGTATGCTGATGAACTCTGGAGATCTGTTTACTTTTGTTTTATTTTATTTTGTCTTATTACGCTTCATATTCTCTGCTTTCTATTGATTCTGTTCAATTTTTTATGTGTAACTCTATACTAGGGTTTTAACTCCTCAATTAGTTTGTGATATAATTATACTATTTACTGGAATTATAGTTTCAAATTGGTATTTTCTTGGACCTGAGAACTTGAATTTGGAAGATTGATTACCTCTGGAGTTTTATTTACCTTTATTTAATTTAATTTACAGTTTTGTTACCCTCGCTATTGTCCGGGGAGATGCTTTTTTGATTTCTCTGAGAAAAAAAGATAACTTAGTGTATTTACTTTCTTTCTGTTTCTCTTTTTTTGTGAAACACTTACTTTTTAATTTCCCTCCCTCAATGTTTGATATTTCCTTTTTTACTGGAATTTTTGAGGTTTAATTTAATTTTCTCATGAATTTGGGAAAGTTATATGTCAGATTGATAATCTTTACAGTTCTATTTGACTTTAATTTTGTTTTCTCTGGATTCAATTGGTTATGTTTCTCTTTTATGTGAAACTCTATGCTAGGATTTTAAGTTCGCAAATTGACCCCAACTCTGGTGTTCTATTTATCTATAAATGTTTTGATTTTTGGTCTTATTATATGCTCCCTATTGACTGGTGGATCCTTGCTTGGTTTTGCGGGTGTTGTTTCGTTGTAGCTTTTATTTAAGCATATAATCTGGCTTAGCTGGAAAAAGATAGTTTTATACAGTATTAAAAATTGGGCATTTTTCAAGTCATAAAGCAAAAATGTTTTTGATTTTAGACGATTAGACCAAATACACTGGACTTGACTGACCGGGTTCATGTTTAAACAAATTACTCTCTCTTATGGATGCTGTTCAAAATTTTAGCTTAATTCATCTCAAGTCATCCCTCTCTTGAGGACTCTAATAATCATTAAAAACATAAATCAAAGATGCCCTCTGTCTAAGCTTAGCTATAAGAAATCTGTAGAAATGTCTAAAATCTGCAGTAATTTTGACCACTTGACTTTGCATGTACTGAAAAAACTTAATCGTTATTTTTAGACCATAGAGTTTAAGTTTTTGTGAAAGGACGTTATTACGAGTTTTAAGGTCTGTTTACCCCTCAATTAGTCCGTGATACCATTTTACGTACTATTTTTTAGAATTATACTATCAAATTGGTATTTTCTTCGACTTGTGAACTTGAATTGGCAGATTGATGAACCTCTGAAGCTCTATTTACCTTTATTTAATTTAATTTACAGTCTAATTAAGCTCACTATTGTCTGGGGAGATGCTTGTTTGGTTTCTTAGGCGTGTTGGTTGTTGCTTTTAAGCAAATACGTTGGCATGTTTAAGGTTGAGAAAAAGTTAATCTAGTGTAATTGCTTTGTTTCTGTTTCTCATTTTTGTTTTATTTGCTTTTAAGATTGACCAACTCTGGTGTTTTATTTACCTGTTTATGTTTTGATTTTTCGTCTTATTATGCTACCTATTGACCGGTGGATCCATGCTTGGTTTTGCGGGTGTTGTTTGGTTGTAGCTTTTAAGCAAATAATCTGGCTTCGCTGGGAAAAAGATAGTTTTATACAATATTAAAAGTTAGGAATTCTTCAGGTCATAAAGCAAAAATGTTTTTCATTTTAGGCGATTAGACCAAATACACATATTAGGCTCTCTTATTGTTGTTGGTCAAAATATTAGCTTAATTTATCTCAAGGCATCCATCTCTTGAGGACGTTAGAAATCACTCTTCTCGTAAACTGGAGAAAACAAATGGAACTTTGCGGATTTTCATTGAAGTTTAGCTATAAGAAATCTGTAGAAATGTCTATAATGTGCAGTAGTGTTGACCACTTGACTTTGCATGTTGGGAAAAATATGAGTTTTGGGTCTGTTTACCTACTTTACGACTACTCTGTTCTTTCTGGTTTAAAACATCAAGTTCTCAACTGCCCTAATACCTCTCTGTGTTTTGGATGTTGATGTTTTCTGATTTCGATCCATTAAATTATGAACCTTTTAGTGCAACTTTCAAAAATAATTCCCAAAAAGTCATAGTACTAAAAATTAATTCCCATTTGGTGTAACTTTGGCCCATTCACTTCAAAATCCTGAAGTGAATGAGTTTTTGTTTGGTCTATTCACTTCAAAATATTGAAGTGAAACGGTGTTCGGTTTGGTTTTTTGAATTGAATAATATTTTGTCTGGTCTATTTCACTTCAAAATCTTGGAGTGAATGTACTTTTTGTTTTGTTTTTTTGAATTTTTTTAAATTTTCTGTTTTTTTTTTGAGTTTTTATTATTTATTTGTATTTTTATTTTTTTTCAATGAAGTGAATAAGAGCGTAGCGAAGTGAATGAGACCAAAGTTACACCAAATGGGAATTAATTTTCATTTTATGTACTAAAAGGGAATTGCCCCTTAAATTATTATTGCTGGTTTGCTTGTACCTACCATCTATATTTAAATTTTATTCGTTTTTTTTAAAACTTTTGTTTTTTTCATATTGATATACACCGAGTTTATTTAGACACGTGGCTTTCAAAAAGTTCATATTTTTTTTTCGTAATCCGATTGCATCTGGCTAGCCTCCTTGAAATGTTGCTTGATTTTTTATTTTGCTGGATGGTTTAGACTAAATTATAACTAGCCTATCTCATTATTAAATAAGCCATCTTGTTTCCTTATACAACCGAACAATCCCCAAGCGGAAGAAGTCCCTTTTTCTTTGTCTCAAAATGAGCTTTCTCATGAAAGTATCTTTTGCATGGTAGGCTAGATTGTGTGTATAATTCATTCTTTTACACATACTACTTCGAATGGTCACTGTTGCTATAATTATGTTTTCTAAATTCTTGTCTCTGTATGTACATATTCGTTTCGCAAGGTTGGGATGTTTAAGAGAGAGATTTTTTGACGCCGTATTTCTAGTTGGACAAATGTCAATTGTGAGATCGACATTTCCTTGTGTTGACTTCTAATAGATTTTGGCTTGTAGAATATTATTTGTTTACGTGCTCTTCTAGATTCAGAGTATACAATTATTATTTTTTTGCTGAATATGTATATATATAAAGAGGAGTACTATGGTCACAGATTTTTACACAGATATGAAGCAGATTGGGGTGCCCCATTCTATTTTCACCACAAGATCAAATATGTGGGCCACATTTATTTTATCATCAAAGATTTTGAACCATAGGATTGTCACAAATCTGTTAGTCCATCTGTTATTGTGTCTGTGAAAGTAGCATTTCTCGTATATAAACACGCACTCTATTTGCTTAATGCTTCCAGGTGTTGAAGTTAAGGCCGGGTCTACACTTAAGGTCATACCAGACGCTGGCAAAATCCTACATATGTCGCAGGTTTGATCTTACTCTAGTTGTAGAATATCTATTTCTGTCATTTGGCTCGTCTTGAAGTATAATTTTTTGTAAATCAACGGATTCTGTTGTATTTGATATGGAAAATCTTGTGATTTATTTTCTTTGCAGGCTGCACTAGGGGAAGGAAATAAAGAAAAAGGAAGTATTATCCCACTACATGCTAATATCAATGATAAGAAGTTTCTTGTGGGGTCACTTTCTGCTGAGAAATTCCCTCAGATTACCTTTGATTTGTTTATTGAGAAAGAATTTGAGCTCTCTCATGGCTGGAAAAATGGAAGTGTCTACTTTTGTGGATACATGACCCCAGATCATACTGCATACCCTTTTAGTAAGATTTCTGGGCTTACAACTGATTTGTTTCCATGATTTTGTTGGTTATTTTATGCTAACTGTTAGCGTTTTCAATATTCAAATGCGCGTCCTTTTTTGCGTTGACTAGTATGTAGATATCTTCTTTCTCTACTCCTCCCTAGACTCCGGATTATTACTTGATTTATTATATTATGTTTAATTTGTTGATTCATTCCTTAATTGGCGGCTTCCTTTTCGATCTACTGTTGAAAAGGAGGGTGACTGGTGAGTTTTGGTAATCTTGTTTCATAGAAGTGGTTGCTATCTATGTAGTTTTTATGTTGATATTTTTCTGAATACTTTCATTTTCAGATTCTGAAGATGAAGCGGAAGATATCCCCTTGGGAAACACTGAAAACGGTAGCTTTCTGCGATACCATGAATATACATGATTACTTACATAATTAAGTGTTTTCGTAGTGAGTAATCATTTGCTATTTTTTAATAATTTTCAGGGAAAGTTCGAAAAGCTGAGGAAGTGAAGCCTGCTGCAAACAAGAGTAAGGAGGTGAAACCCGAGTCCTCTGCTAAGAAGGTAACTCTTGTGGAACCGAAAAAGGAAGATTCTGAATCTGATGATTCAGACGATTCTGAAGATGATAAGGTAACTCATGTGACTTCATATGCTTATTTGATATTCTTCTTTAGTTTGAATTTTAAAGAATAATCAAATTCATCAGCTTGCTAGCTCTTTATTTATTTCCTTGACATGTGATTGAGTATCGCAAAGATTCTATATCACTATTTCTGCACATGTTAGAAAATTATAAAGATGGAAGAAATCCAATTATAAAAGATGCTGCAATGTATTTTTTAAGGTAAGATGAATACAGGAATTAATTTAGATATGTTCTGTAGATTCTTGCTGTACCTGACATTTAAGATGAATATATAGCACTCATACATGTTCCTAATAACTTTATCTTTATTGGGAGAAGATAAATATCTATATTTCTCATTACTTCTGCTGCCATTATCATATTTGCTACTTCTGCTAGTGTTGTATTTCCACCAACATCAACGTGAAAAGCAGGAAAGAGTTGTCAAAATTAGTGATAAAAGTATCGATATTTTAGTGATCCTCACCTGTATCTATAAATTTGTAAAATTAGTTTTTATGTAAACATTTTCTAATGCTCTTTGGAATGTTAGGATACGGTGGGTTCTGATTCGGATGACATTGGTGGTACTGAGGACGACTCTAACTCATACGAAGAGTATGACTCAGATGACTCAGATGAGGAAACACCAAAGAAGGTATTGCCTACCAACGAGTTAAGCTTTTGGATACTTTTGTTATCATATCTTAATTGAACACAATATTTTCCGTGTAGCACGCTGATAAGAAAAGACCTAATGAATCTGCTTCGAAGACTCCTGTTCCTGCTAAAAAGAGCAAATTGGATTCAGCTCAGAAGACTGGTAACTAGAATTCTCTCATTTTGTTTTCGTGATATTGTTAACGAATCCCTTGTTATTTAGTGAAAAATTAAACTGGAATTGCCATATCTGTGACTTGGTTCGCAGGCTTATGGAATATGGTTTCACAAATTGAGATTAAAAAATGTTTTTTGATTCATATGCTTGTGGAACAGAATTATTTTGTTGGTGATTTCAATCGTCTTGTTTAATTAGACTACGGGGAGTTATTTTTTACCTGGTTATCTGAGCAGCTATATCCATTTGAGTTGTCAATAAGTGAGTTTGTTTGTTTAATTTAGATGTTAGTGGATTTTTCCTTATTAAAGTGAAGATAAATAATTGAACTTCTATTTTACTAAATAGAATTTTTGTTCAATGGTGCTATAAATAAGTTATACATTTCAAACCTGGTTATCGCTTGTAATAATTTTTCTACTGGTGTTTGGGCAGATGGTAAGAAAGGTGGCCATGTGGATACCCCTCACCCTTCAAAAAAAGCAGAAAAAACTCCAGCTTCCAACAAACAGGAACCTAAATCCGATGCCAAAATTCCATGCACTTCCTGCTCCAAGTAGTGTTCTTGCTCTTAAACCCTGTAGTATATTTTTTATAATTATTATTGTGTTGGATTTGAATTATATTGTCGCTATCGAGTCTTACTTTACCTTCTTTTGAACAGGAAATTCACCTCGGACAGTGCTCTACAGTCGCATACGAAGGCCAAACATGCTGCCAAGTAGAGTTTGAATTATAAACTGTAGAAATGTTACCCTTTTCAACTGTGAGATGAATCCATGAGTGTGGTTGATCCGGCTGTGTTGGGTGGTTCTAGGGGTTTTATATAACATTAGAAGTAGACAACTTTGTACCTCATGTTCTTGAATTTCTTTTGGCAAGTCATCAAGTATTATCCAGATTCCAGACAATCTAATACTATTGTATTGAAGTCGTCGTAGTTTGGATATTTTCCATATAATATCAGGTTGCTTTCGTTTATGTGTTAATATGTTTCTTAAATTTCTTTTGGCAAGTCGCCAAGTATTATCCATACCATCTAATACTATTGTATCCAAACCATTGTAGTTTTGGATATTTTGTGTACGATCAGGTTAATTGTTTTGGTTTTAACACAAGTGGATTATCATTAAGCAGATATTAACAGTGAAAATCCATGTCACCTGATCCTCATGTTCTTCATTCGAGCCTTCGTCACCTCACCTGATCCTCATGTTCTTTCCTGTTTATACTACATGCCAATGACTTGTAACCATGGTTCTGGTGTTTTTTTTGTGTGATTATGGGAATGCCTTGATCAAGTCTTTCCACCGCGTTTGCCACCGCACTATGCATCTGGTTGTCGTTGGACACCAGGCATCCGATCAGGGCATATATTGCGCTTCATTGTCTATTTTGTTCTTATTCGTGTTCATGATAGTATTCGTATTTGTAGTAGCCTCTGTATTGAGTGCTTGATGGAGCCATCTATGCTCTTGAATGGTCTCGAACGTTGGGTTGCCCACGAGAAAGCCGACTCATTATTTTGAAATATTTTTTGCAAGCTCTTTTTGGATGAAGAAAATAATTACAAATGTGAAACATAAAAAAAAAAAAAAAGAGTAATAGAGTATTAATTAATAGAAAAAAATGAAGACAGGAAACATCCTTGTTTCAAAAATTAGGTACAATTTTGTATTATAAACAAAGTAAAAGAATTAAATAGAACTTTATCTAATCTATGGGGACCATGAATCCAAATCAACAAGGTGATGATCATAATAAGCGGAGAAGACGTTATATTAGTATTATGCATAATAATGCATGTGTATCTTAAGCTACAGTACTTGGCATTAAAATTGTGTCATAATTTTTAATTCTCTCTCTCTGTCTACCAACCATTTCATTCCTAACCAACACTTATAATCCAATCCTTTTTTGCTTACAAAATAAATTACAGGAAGAAAGGATCTAAAATGGAGGAATTAGAAAAACCATAAACAAAAACAAAACACGAGTTTGTAAACCAAATAATCATAAGGCATATTGTAGAAACGAAATTAACCACCCATATTCTCTCAATTTAACCCTCATTCTCGATCTTTTTCCTTCCCCTTTTGTAGATTTGAGAAAAGAATGAGCAAAATTTTCATTAACTATATTGTGATATCCAGCTAAATTACCTCAAATTTTGTTATATCACAATTCCAAGAAGAAAATACCCGTTGCTCTCTCAAGTATTCCTCATAAAAAAATTCCTCTCATCGTTGCATTTCCCTTCATCATAATTAATAAGAAACTAAAACACAACATTTTCTTCCCAGTTGTTAATCCTCAAAATAAGCAAGTATCTATTTATTTGAAATACGCAGATTCAGACCGTTAGGCTCCCAAAATTCCTCCCACCATTGCTTTTTCCCTCATATTATTCCTTGATCAAACAAAAAGAGAAATCCACTCACATTTTGTAATTTTCAATCAATGATCATTGAGATTTTTGTGTGATCCTCCGATGATCACGAATGGGGGACATAGTGAAACAGATCCTGTCCCGTCCGATCCAACTAGCGGACCAAACGTCGAAAGCAGCCGATGTAGCAAATTATAACCGCTCAGAATGCGCCGAAATCAAAGCTAAAACAGAAAAGCTCGCCAACCTCCTCCGTACGGCCGCCCGTGCCAGCGCAGACCTTTATGAACGCCCTACCCGCCGCATCATTGATGACACTGAGCAGGTAATTTATTACTATTGAGACATGGTAAAATTAAATTATAGTTTGGCATGCTATCGTGTAATTAGGTCCCGATTTGTGCATATTAGGAAAAAATAGTAATTAGTAGTCCATGTAAAGTTTGTAATAAAAGCGCCATACATAACAAAAGTTAAAAGTTGGAAAACCGAGTCGAAAATACGAGATGAAGTATATATATTGTTCAAGATATAAACTAGTACGTACTCCATGTAACGTTGTAAAAAAATTGTGTTCGCCATACTTAAAAGAAAGATAAGAACTGGAAAACTGAGTCGAAACACGAGATGAAGTAAAGAACAAAATGTAAAATATATGATAGAATATTGTATAAGACAATATGATTTTTGTAACGAAATAATACCTCATCGGATGTCTGTTTTCCATTTTGATACACTAAATGTACTAAATTGACCAGAAATGTAACAGTAGAGTACTGGTTATGTACAGATTGTAAAACTAATGATTTGTTATCTACAAAACCGTTACCAACTTAGAACATCCATACTATTTATGTTAATTTTAACAATATTAACTTTAACGCATTATCATTTAATTGCATGTTAAATGACACATATGTAACTTAAATTTATGTATTAACTTAACAAAGTTATATAATTTTAATTAAAAATAATAATTAATTGAAATCTCATTAATTAGTCATTTTATAAACTATATTAATATAGGAACTAAAATAGGAGTATTGGAAATATAGTTTATGTTTTAATTAATTGTATTTTGCCACATAATTCATTAACAACATTAAAAACATTGTTATATTTAACAATTTTTTTAACATCTATAAATATAACACATGATTTAACATAACTAATGAAGACAAAAAAAATACATTATTAGCTAAGTATTTTAGTTAATAATAACATTACTGTATATGCTCTTAATACTTAATAGGCTTACAAGTTAACCTCGGGGTGAGTAACAAGAAACGAACTGAAAGTTTTAGATAAGACATTATTTTTCCAACACAAACCAATAGAAGCAGGTGGTCACAACATGTTTCTAGTTTACCCAAACTTTTGCAAAAATAGTTTAGCTATTATCCCGCTTCAAGACATTAAATCTTATGTTCGATGAACGATTTCGCCATATCAAAAATGATTATTGCTACATTTTTTTAGACTTAATTATCAAAAACACATGGTTAAAATCTCTTTTAAAATTTGATAATGTTCAATAACGCCAATTCATTTTATTCTTTATTTCTAATTTTGATGCTCACTGTTTCTACATTAGACGTATCAAAATTTAAACAAAAACCACAAATTCAGATTTTTATAATTAAGTCCGAAAATATATATTAAACAATAACTTTTATCTTCGCTCTATCCTCCTTTATTGAAAGAACGAAAATTATTTACAAAAAATTAATTTGAGACAGGTACTCGACAAGTCGTTAGCCCTCGTCCTCAAGTGCGGAGCCAACGGCCTCCGCCGCGTCTTCGCCATCATCCCCCAAACTGCCTTCCGGAAAACATCTCAGCTTCTAGAGAACTCAATAGGCGACGTCTCGTGGCTACTCCGTGTCTCCACCCCAGCAGACGACCGGGATGATTACCTCGGACTGCCGCCCATCGCCGCCAACGAGCCTATATTGTGTCTTATATGGGAGCAGATTGCCGTGCTCTGCTCTGGGTCCATCGAGAACAGAGCAGACGCTGCCGCGTCCTTGGTCAGTCTGGCCAGGGACAATGACCGCTACGGGAAGCTTATAATTGAGGAGGGCGGAATCCCTCCTCTACTAAAGCTAGTGAAGGAGGGACGGCTCGAGGGGCAGGAAAATGCTGCTCGAGCCATCGGGCTCCTTGGGAGGGATCCGGAGTCGGTCGAGTGTATTGTCAATGCGGGCGTTTGTGCTATCTTCGCCAAGATACTTAAAGAGGGGCACATGAAGGTTCAAGTGGTTGTCGCATGGACGGTGTCGGAACTTGCTATGAACCATCCGAAATGCCAGGATCATTTTCTTCAGAATAATATGATTCGGCTCCTCGTGGGACACCTAGCGTTCGAGACCATCCAAGAGCATAGCAAGTACACCATCCCCAACAAACACTCTATACACACCGTCGTTATGGCTAACACGAATACGAGTATGTCTAATTCTATACACACCCCAACAAGTACGCCTGCTAACGCAAACACGAATATGAACAAAATGGAAGATGAAGTGCAATATAAGTCCCAAATCGCACGCCCGGTGACAAACGACAACCAGATGCATAGCTTGGTGGCAAACACAATGGCATTTAAAACTAAATCAAAACATGCCCATGGTCACTCAAAAAAGAACCATCATAACCACCACGGTCACGGTCACATGTCGATAGCAGGGAGTAGTATAAACGGGAGAGAACATGAGGATCCGGTGACGAAGGCTCAGATGAAGGACATGTCATCAAGAGCACTTTGGTACTTATGTATTGGGAATGTCCCAATTTGTAAGCTGATAACGGAATCAAGAGCGCTTTTATGTTTCGCGGTTTTAATGGAAAAGGGTTTGGACGAGGTACCTTATAATTCAGCGATGGCTTTGATGGAAATAACCGCCGTAGCAGAGGAAAATCCTGAGCTTAGACGATCGGCATTTAAGCCCACTTCCCCCGCTTGCAAAGCTGTCGTAGACCAATTACTCAAGATTATTGAAAAGGGTGATTCAGAACTTTTGATCCCATGTGTTAGATCGCTTGGGAACTTAGCAAGAACTTTTAGGGCTACAGAAACGAGGATTATCGCTCCTTTGGTTCGTTTACTCGATGAGACAGAACCGGATATTGCAAGGGAGGCGGTAGTTTCGCTTACGAAATTTGCGGAGACTGATAATTATTTACATGTGAATCATTGTAAGGCGATTATTGAAGCCGAGGGAGCTAAAGATTTAATTCAATTAGTTTATTTTGGGGAACAGATAGTTCAACCTCCCGCTGTGCTATTGCTCGGTTATATTGCTTATCATGTGCCAGATATCGTGGGTGGTGAAGTGTTGACTGTGATAGACTGGGCCACGAAGCAGGGGCATTTGACACAGGACCCGTTGATTGATTCTTTGCTAGCCGATGCTAAGACTAGGTTGGAGCTTTATGAGTCTAGAGGGGGGAGAGGATTTAACTAGTTTGTCGATCAATTATATGTACACTACTGATTTAATTGAGAGAAAATGTTTTAAGAACTTGTTGGTACTTCACTTGTTTTTGGGTTTTTCTGTTTGGTTTTAGGGTGCTGTAGAGTATGTATTAAGCCTGAACCTTTTCTAGAATATAATTTTCAAGGAATGAAGTACAAGTTTTGTTCCGGAGATCTATCCAAACTGTAAGAAATTATGTATGCATGATCTCTTACAATTAATTAAGATGAAGCTTGTTTTAAATCGTAATTTGTTTCTAATACTTTGAAACATAAATACAAAATACTGTTCTTTTTAATACTTTTTCTTCTTATAAATGAATCATTTTACACTTGGTTCCTAGCTTAACAAAGCATGCCTTTTTTGTGGAGAAATGTTTGAAAGGCAAAAAAAAACCGAAGCTGAAGTAATCTGTAAAGACTCGGCACACCACACATGACACAACTCACATAACAAACACGATCCGCAAAGATGTAAACCACTTTGACTTGAATACTCGAAGTACTTAATACATGAGGAGCAGTCTCTCATCAGACAAATGTTGCAAAGAAAATAAAACAGGCAACAGTCTAAAACCATCCACTAAAGATGGAAAGTTGTTTCGCGAAATGAAAATCCCAGCATATACCTACCCTGCAACAAACTAAATATAACCACTAAATTGGGAGATTTCTCTGATCCTGAAAGAAGCACTTCTGTCCTTGTAATCGCAAACTGCATTAATGGATCCCAAAACACTGAAACCTGTAACACGTTACATAATATAAGCTCATTAGAGAAATCATGTCCCCATTCCTCAGTAGCAGGGGCACCTAAACCTGAAAAACTCAAGAGAGACGCAAGATCATAAGAGGAACACAAAATTTCATTGAGAAGATAATCAGGTCTAAACGACCTGATAATATGAACTTACTAGCCCCCCAAAGAGCATCATATAATTTTCCTAGCTGCAAGCAAACAAAAACCAAACACATACATATACATGAGCTAACAAAACCGATATTGACATGGTTTTCCCAATAATGAAAGAAAACCACAAGATAGAATTGGAAAGAAAGACATCTTTATCACATTAGAAGGTGGGACAAAAACTACAGAGTAGCAACAAGTGATTCAAATCCATTTCTTATAGCACAAATCTATTCCTTGCTAGAAGTGGTCATTGTCTACAATTAGATAAGTTTGCCATAAAATTTAATTTCTACAATTAAATGTTCTCAACAGTACACGTAATGAACCAAATCCATCTTGGGAATGTCTAGGGTGTCCAACCACAAAAGTATGGCTTACAGAGAACAACTCGATGTTTTGTCCTAGACTGACATTTCGTGTTTTTGTTGGAATCTACACTGTGAACAAGGCCAAGTATGATCAAAGAAGATAATTATATTTAGCACAGAGGCACACATGAGCAGGGCAGGAGAATTTATGGAGATGAATGTCAATATTACCAAAAAAAAGTTATTCAGCTTAAGACAAAGAAATCAATCAATATAAAACCAGGTACTAGGCATTCTATCAGATAATCTATCGGCTAAACTAGATGGACAACATGCAACCTTAATTATTTTTTTTAACTTTCAAAGGGATGCAAGAATAGACTGCAAATAGTTCCAATAACAGAACTAGTAACCAACACACCACCTTCACGTTTGAAAACTAGTACATAAGCTCACTTAACTTTGCAGGTTCTTTCCAAACTAAAAATTTTCTGGCAACGCCTAATATTTTTTAATAACTCGCATTTAATTAAGGAAGAATACATACCAAAGATAATCTCACACCACGATCTTGAAACGATAATGTTTAATGGGCCTGTTCTGACAATTCTCTTTCTCTGTTCCATTGTTCTATCTTGGCACGTCTCTCTTCACTACCTTCTCTTTCCGGACTCCTGTTCCTTCTCTCTTCACGGCTTCTACTTCTACTTCTACTTCTTCGCCTCTTATGACCAGGGCTTGTAGTCCTGTGCCTCCTGCTTTGACTCTCATGATGGTAGTCCCTCTCATCATCATCATCGTATCTCTTACTATGCCCACGACCTCCATATGAACGCTCTTCATAGCTTTTGTGCCTATACGGACTCCGGCTTCTGCTCCGACTATGACTTCGCCTATGCCTGTACCTCCCAAATAATTGGCGCCTCAAACTCCTGTTTTATTAATAAAGATTAAGATAAGAAACACTTGAAGCTCGGAAACATTATTTACTAATGGATGTGGATATGCTTCACCAAACAATTCTATATCAAAAACATATCTGCCACTATTACAACATTATGCAAATAAAATTACTGGCTTGCTTAGTTGCAGCTTATAGACATTCAGCGATTATGCTTTGAAGTTGGCCTGTATTTAGTTGACCAGCTTAAAACGTGAGCTTTTATAAATTTTGGGTATGAAAAGGCCAACCAAATAATCCTAGACTCACGTTTAAGTGTAGCATAACACTTCTTTTAACTTCGTATTTCCTGTTTACATAATTATAAAAATTCAGTTGGTCTTTACTCTCCTGTGAATCCAGGTAGATAAATGATCCTTATGGAACTAGACTAGAAATTTCCTATTTACATAACACGATTTGGAGACTTATGATGACGATCAAACAACCCCAGCATGTTTACCTGCTTATCTTTTTCAGATGCATGAAGTTGCAATACCCACCACGGTTGCAAGTATTTTCCTCATATTGCCTACAAGTGGCTTCACGGAAATCAGTCACTGGCGAAAAGTCAACGATGATGGGTCGACCTGATGGCAATCATATCATGCCAACAAAATATTTGCCAATTTAATTAAAAAAAACTAACTGGTGAAAATCTATATGAATAACATACAGTCATACATACACATGATTCAGCGATTATCTGAAATACATTACCTGCGTAAAATCTACCAGTCAGGTTCTTAAGGGCTTTTGCAGCAAAGTCTTCCTCTCTGAACTGAACATAAACATTACCCACCTGACACAGTAGTGAAGACTCGTAAATATAGGATCAATCTACATAGGAGAGGAAAGAAACAAAAATATTGAACTTATACAAATTTAAAGACGATTCAATCACGCTTACCATGTGATCAGCCAAGTTATCACAAACGTTTAGGCTCTCTATCTCACCATATTTGTTCAGCTCCTCAAACAGATCTTCATAGAAGTCCTGAATTGTGTTAAAATAGAGTATTATCTATTTGGCAACAAGAGGAACAGAAAAAAATAAGAGAAACAAATCTACTTAGTAAAAAAAGCATAGTCAACATCTGAAAAATATTTAGTATAGCCAACCTACATATCCCAACCCATTATTATGATTGTTCACTGCTAAGCAACACAGACAATGAAAAGGATCAGGAAGATAATGATGTATTTTTCTCCCCACACGAAGTGAAAGGTGCCAAATTATATCAGACTTAAGGGTGCTCTTTTATTAAGGACACTAGGACAGGTACCGTAATGGTAATTTGCAAGAAAGACGAATGCATGAGATAACGGGCCTAATTAAGTATTTAGTACCACAGGTCCATAACCTATGCCTATGCCAAGACCTCATTCGGGACTAACAGTCCGGTCCGGGTAGTGAAGTGTTACTTCTCAAATGCTGACGGAGCCGTATCAGGTATGTATCTTGCCCCGGTACTTTTAGGTACATACCAGCACCGGTGCTTTTAATATAAATTAATAAGGATACATTTTAGGTACAGATTAGATATGTCCATATACAACAACAGATATTAGGTTAAAAATATGTCCATTACATGGACTATGTGACTCACATCACATAGTCCATGTAATCGTAGATTCATTAATTTTATACATGCATTTTTCCTATAATTTGTTAAAAATAAAGTTTCTCTACTAACTAACTGCAGCAGTAGCAGATAAAATATATACAAGTGTCAAACCAAAGTCGCCTATTCACTCTATCTACATTATTAGTCCTTCTACTATCTAATTTACCTACAATTTAGTACAAGTAATCACAAAATACAACACATACAGTCCAATATAATATTCTTATGTAAAAGCAAGCCCTGTCCATAGCTTCTGGTTTCGCCCCGTGACTATAACTTAACACTCCAAACATAGGTCACACAAACTTAACAAATAAAATAAATCATTAAAACAATTCATTGAACATAGCTGAGATGCCCAGCGGTGGAGCCATCAGGTGCAAAGGGTTGCGTTCGCAACCCTTCAATTTCAAATAATAATAATAATTTTATAAAAAGAAAATTCCAAAATAATTAAAAACAAGTTTGCCTTGCAACCAGGGAAGTAACTAGGTGGAGATGGCCGGGGACTGCAACCCCATCCGTCCATTTTGATACAATTGATGAAAAAGTAAATTGTTTCTATATATTTTGAGTAGAATATTTAAAAAATAGCGTTCCAGCCCTCCTCATTTACCAAAATTAGCGTTTCAGGCTCTACTATTTAAAGTTTATGGTTCCATCCTTGCTTGCATCCCCATAAAACATCGTTTTCTATTCAGCAACACCATAACGTTAATCCCGACTTCGCCCTATTTCGTCTCAGAATAAAAATGAATCGAATTACTATGATTATTAACTAATGAAGAATGTAAGTATAGAAAACAAAAATATTCTCTCCTAATTTCGTGTCTACTAAGCTACTAATAAGTAAGGATTTTTTTTTCAAAATTTAATCTCAGTTTAATAACTAATCAATTAATTAAGTAAACTTTCGAATGTGATACAAAATGAAAAGGACAATACACAAGACTGGAGATAACAATGATGAACTAACAATTAAACGAAGATTATAACAAATTAGAGTGTCGGACTCCATTTTGATAAAACTGATGAAAAAACGATTAAAACCATAAAATTAGCATTTCATCCCTCCCAGATTATCAAAATTAACGTTTTGTTCCTCCTCGTTTATCTAAATTAGAGTTTAAGCCCTCCCAATTTACCAAAATTAGCGTTTCAGTCCCTCTCGTTTAAAGTTTATGGTTCCATCCTCGCTTGCAACCCCATAAAACATCATTTTGTAACAGTAGCGAAAAAACACCCATAAGTAGGGTAGAATTTTACCAAAGTCTGAGGAATCAGTATCAATTTATGTCTAATTTACAGATATAGTTCCTCAAACTACATTTTCTAAACAAACTAAAGCCAATAAGCCCCAGGAGATAACGATACTAAAACCAATTATTAAAATAAAGATTACAAATAAGATAAGTGTTGTTATTAATTACCTCAAAGTGTTCAAGCATTTGCCTAGGGTCCAGAAATTCTCTCCTAATTTCGTATCTACAAATCTACTTTTTTATATATATAAAATCTCGTCTAGTAACTAATTTAATAATGGATAAATTAACAAAACATGCTACTTTTGAAACTAAATTACAAAAAACATACCCTTACAACTTTAACTATCAAAAACATACCAAACAATTTTAATGATGTTTATTCTCTTCTTTCTCTATCTTTCATTTACTCTCTCTCTCCTCCCTTATTATCTCTCTCCTCCATTCTTCTCTCTCTCACCAATTCTTCTCTACATCTCTCTCATCTTAATCTCTCTCTCCTCCATTGTTGTTTATATTTTTATTTTATATCCTACTCTATCTCTCTCCCCTCCTGCACCACGAAAACCCGCCACTAACTATATATGAAAAATATATGAAATTGGTGAGATTGTTTTCTATCACATAATATATGAAAAATAAATGAAATTGGTGATATTGTTTTCTATTTATTGAGCTTTGAGACTATTGTAAAACTTGTGGGTTTAAAGTTGAAGGAGGAGAATTTATATGTATAGTATTGAGAGAAATTTATATGTAGAGTATGAAGTTTTAAAATTAGGGTATGAAGTTTTGAAATCAGCGTATGAAGTTTTAAAATTAGGGTATAAATTTTTGAAATCAGGGTATGAAGTTTTAAAATTAGGGTATGAAGTTTTGAAATCAGGGTATGAAGTTTTAAAATTAGGGTATGAACTCTTTTTTAGATATTTGATTGTGATTCAGAACATTTAGGGTATGACATTTTAAAATTAGGGTATGACATTTTAAAATTAGCATATGAATATTTTGTGAGTTTTTAGTCATTTTGAGAGAGATAGATGGGTGATTAACATGTGTTAGAAAGATGTGCGATTATCGTGTGTTAGAGAGAGATGTACGATTAGAGAGAGAGAGTTGCGGTTAGAGAGAGAGGTTAGATTATGGTTTGATTAGAATTAGAGAAATAATAAGTATATATAGGTATGTTTTTTGTAAGTTAAGTTTTGGAGGTATGTTTTTTGTAAGTTAAGTTTTGGAGATATGTTTTTTGTAATATAATAGAGGTAGGGTATGTTTTTGTTAATTGCCCCATTAATAATTAAGCAAAATTTCGACTGTGATACAAATTGAAAAAGGACAATATAAAGGACTGGAGATAACGATACTAAACTAATAATTAAACGAAGGTTACAGATACCTCAAAGCGTTCTTGCAATTTGCCTGGGGTTACTAATCTACTAATAAGTACGGAGTTTTTCTATATAATTCATCTAATAACTAGTCAAATAATTAAGTAAAACTTCGATTGTGTCGTGATACAAAATAAAAAGGACAGTATACAGGACTGAAGATAACGTTACTAACCTACTAATAATTAAAACAAAGAATGCCAATTAGAGAGTGTTGTTAATTACCTCAAAGTGTTCTTCCATTTTCCTGGGTCCAATATGGCGTTTTTCTATATAATTTTTTTCATACCCTATATTTCGTAACATGGGAGTGCTGAACACTAATTTTTAAAGAATTTGATCAAAATACATAATAACTTGTTACTTGTTGATCAATTCTTATCAAAATGGAGCCGCACCTCATACTGTCTCCGCCTATTTACTTAGCTAATTATACTTAATTACTGACTCGGAGATTAGCGATACTAAACTAATAATTAAATGAAGATTACAACAATTAGAGTGCTGTTATTAATTACCTCAAAGTGTTCTTGCATTTGCCTCGGGTCGATAGGGTTACCCTGAGCATCGACACCGGGAGTGACCATATCGGGCCTCTGATACATGTTCGATAAAAGCAGCGTCGGGCTAACGGTGGGTTTTGTATGGACCCGAGAGCAGCGATCGCCGTGTCGACACGCTCCGATCTTGAAGTAAAACGGGCAGTTCACTCTGTCCTTCTCCGTTCCGAATATCGACGCCAGGTGCTCCGCCATTTTCCTATTTTTTTTCTATTTTTCTATATAGAAAGAGAGAGATTAAAATAGGTGGGTTTTTTTTTTTTTTTTTTGGGAGGGGGATTTTACTATTTATATTAGCTGAGAATAAGAAGGGTCTAGAAAGTGGTACATTGGATGAAAACCAAACCACTGGTTAAACCATTTGTTTTGGAATGTTTCGCCGCTTTAATATTTAAAGGAAAATGTTTTCTAATTTTTAAGAAAATCCAAATTATTTAATTTTGGATTCTTGATCTTCGACTTTAGAAAAATCAAAGAGTCTATATTTTTAATTGATAATATAGTCTGAATTAGTACTTTCTCATCATTCCATGGTAACATAGTCTGATTAGTACTTTACTCATCATTCCCCTTATTTGTAATCTATGTTTTTTTTTTCTTCCAAATTCCAAACTTGACCGTTTTTTTGAGTAGAAATATTAATAAGTCACAGCTCATAGCTCATAGTTGGGGACACACCATACTGACCATAGTTTTGTTTGGTTTGGTTTGATTTGATTGCATCGGTTTTAATTATAACGTGATAAAAATAAAATACACCAAATAGTTCTACATTCAATTGCAAGTTAAAATTGAAAAAACATGTGTACATTGTAACGCAAACCGATAAGACCAAAACTACAACTTATTAGAAATAGTAGTACTCATATGTTACCCATTTGAAATTTATGACTTATTAGTAATTATATTGTAACTGGACAGATTTTATTGAAGTTATTTGGATGGTGCCTCCAGTATGTTTCTTATCTTTTACAGATTATTATGTCTAATAACTAATATATGTGCTTAAACTTAGATTTCGTTAAATGTAATTCGGCAACTAACATACTATAATTACTTACTTACATGTCAATCTATATACAGAAAATGTTTGTCTCATGTTCCGTTCATTTAAATCACTGGAATTGCAAGTCAAACTAATTAAATCGGTATATAAATTTTAAATCAAACAAATCCAATTACTCACACTGACATGCTACAATTGAACCGAGTCGGTTCCTTCAAGATACTACTCGGTGTTGTTAATATTTGATAAAAAAAATACGAGTACAAATCTTTTATCCCATATTTTATATCCCATTTCGTTCTCCATTGATTTTTTAACCCAAAATTGTTATTTTATTTTATTTTTTTAAAATATTACAATTACAATTAGACATGTATCAATACATTCCAGTAATTTTTTTATTACGAAATAATCAAATATGTTTTATTTTGTAATTAAAATACGAACTAGTGTAAGTTAAATATAAAATTAAAAAAATTAATGTAACTCAACAATATGTTCTAATATTAATATGTGTAGAATACGTTGTAAAAGTTTATAAACATATATACACAAAAAGTAAAAAAAAAAAATGTAAAATTTGAGTAAAAATAGCAAACTGGGCATAAAACAAGATACAAATTAGAGACAGAAGAGTTGTAATCATGGACCTAAAAATCTTCTATGACTGATATTACATGCACTTGAATGCAAGCCTGGAAGGAAGATTTATGGGACATTGAATTGATTTAGAAGTAACAAAAACTTCTTCATGTTCATGTTTTCTGAACACACGCCATCTATCATCTGTACCAGTTACATACAAAACAATTAAAACTGAAGAAAAAAAAAACAAGGTCAAGAATATCAGGGTTTTTTTTTATTATTATTATTAAAGGGGGACAGATCCTCATGTTTTCCATTTCACCAGAATATGGGACCGAACCCAGAATACACGAGACATTAACTTATTATAATCTCCAAACCAAAAAAAAACAGCTTATATTTTGCTGCTCCTGTACAAACCATTACAATAACAGATACATTTTACATCATTTTTCCTTCATATTGCTGCATCAACAACAAAATGCAAGCAACTAATATAGTAAACTAGCCAGAAAAACAAGCGCCAAACACTCGCTTCACATTGCTGTTCCGTCTTCTTATGAAACTCACTAAACCACACAAATCCATTTGGTAAGTACCATAAACATTTTTTGGTAATTCTTTGCTAGTCTAAAAGATTTCAGAACCATTTTTTAGCCCCCTTTTTGATATAAATTTGACCAATTTATAGGGAGATTAAGCAAACTCAAGAAAATTGAGGCTGTCAAATTTTGGTCAAATTTTACTAATATATATATAAGTCAACTCAATAAAAAGTGATTTGGTCAAATTTTGGTCTTTTTTTTCCGAAATGCCCCCACTTTTTTTAACTAATTATTCATTTACATTTATTCAATTTAAAATATAAAAAATACACAAAAAACATGATCTTTTCAAAATAATTATATTCATATACCAAACAAAATCGTTTAACGTGTATTTTGTGTAACAAAAATATTATATGACTCATGATTTCTAATTTAATATATTCATCTAATCAATATACTTTTTAAAAATTTATTTAACCGTATCATATATATATATATATATATATATATATATATATATATATATATATATATATCACGAGTCGTATACGCAACGTATGAGTAACGATTACTTAGTATATAATATTACTAGTAAACGACACTCACGCGTTGCGTGTGACACGCTATAAATTGTGATGATGATACAAATGTAGAGTAAAAAAATATTATATGATATAAGAAAAAAAATATTATATAAATTGTGATGATATATAAATATTTAGAGAAAAAAATATAGGATATAAGAAATTTTGTGTGGTTAAAGAGAGAGAAATAGTGTAATTAGTTTTTATTTTTTTATAAAATTAGTTAATATGGTAATTAATAAAAAAGTATAAGGGTATTTTTAGAAAAAAAAATGGCTAAATTGGACAAACTCATTTGAATTTAGTTGGTTTATTACAATAGAATGATACTGCACTTGCAGTATTTTACTATTTACATCTAGTATAAGTACCAATGTAGGTATATTACTAATAGAATATTGAAAAAACAATATATAATTTTTAAACAGGTTGACAAAAAAAATATCCAAGGATTACCGAAATAACTAATTTATAAATTACTCGAAAAAACACTATTAAAAAAAATTATTTTTAAAAATTGAGGGTTGTTCATGGGGAAGACAGAAGGTGAGAAAAAGGAAACAAAGAAAGATGGTAATTGCTTTTGATCTTTTATTAACTCACATAATCAAACAAACTTTAACAGAACAAAAACAAATTCCATCATCCAATCACGATCTATAACAATAAAAAAAAACGACTTTAACCAACTCCTCTTCTCTATTCATACACGTTGTATCTTCTTCTTGGACATTCTGCACTTTTCTATAAATTCAATAATGTATTGATGATATATAACTAAATGCTAGAGACATAAACGTTGGTCCATTTAAGAACTAGGGACAATTGTGCCAATATACCCAAAGCCTGTAATGGTGAATGTCACAGTTTGAAGAACGAGATAAACGAAGTAAAAATGCCTCCCGTAGAAATAGTCATAGCACGCACAGAAAAATAGGAACCCTGCGAATCCTAGCTCCAGAAGATTGATTCTGCAAATATTGATTAATATAATTATTATCAAAGAAAACGTTTACTTGCAAAGTAAAAGATTAGATAATTCGGTTGACAACCTTCGCACGCTAATTGGTGGTCTGGCCATATTTATATGTCTTTCACAAATGTGCATTAGGTATATTAAAATTTTCAGGAAGTAATATAATTTCAAGTACAAACTTAATAATAAAGCTGGTGGAATAAGGTGACGCAGCACTTCCAAAAAACCAATTTCAAGTTATCTCCGGACTAGTGTGACAAATCATTTTCCTATGTTTCATGCCATGCTTTACAAATTATGTAGCATTGTCTTTGAAAAACTTACCGTCGTCGTATTTTCGATTTTACAGCATTACAGCTGGTGTTAGCTCAAAAGGCAAAATTGTACGTACCCTTGAACAACATCAGCTGAATACGTTTCTGAAATGTACTCAGTCGATGTTGTTATTAGGTCACATCTAGCAAGCATATAAAAGAACCATAAAAAGCACATTGTTTTAGTTTGATTGGCTTGAATGCTCTGACAACATACTAAGTATTAGTAATATTGTTGTAATTTTGTTTTTGAAAGAGTAATATTGATGTCCTTGTAAGTTGTAACCAGAAATTTCTCTGGCTAAGCCACCTAAATGGAAGTAATTTCTAGTTATCAGCTACTAACAGTTAAATGATGACATTATCTATGTTCGTGATCAAAATATATCCTTAAAAAATATTTACCTGTCCCCAAAATTGAACTTGAAGATGGACTTCTTAGGAGCACCAGCCTTGGAGTTGGATTTATTATTTTTGATAGTGTCTCCTAATTTTTCAGTAACAACCCACTCATTAACTCTCCCAGCCTCAAATAACCCGATCAGCGTTGCCTTTGTACGGTGCAGAGACATCACATTTTCAAACAATATCCAGTAAAACAACAAATGAATTGACCTGCATTGTAAATCTAATGTTTGTTATTACATTAATTTAGATAAATATCATTATAGAGTTATAGACAAACCATAATACAATAAGCCAGCATCTATTACTTAATTGCAAAACAAGAGAATAATATGAAATTTGTACTAGACCTTGGAGTTCCAACTGAATTTAGAACGGTGATGATGCAAGGGATATAAATAGCTCCCCAAACAGGAACTTCAACCTCTGGTATCAATATGGTTAATGGTAGCACCACACAAAAGAAAAAGAAGGTAACCATATGAGCTGTGATCTTTCTCACAAGGAAGAAACTGTATATTGTGTACAGCTTCTTATACAATGTCACTTTCTGTAAAATTTCAAGAAACAAATATTCAGAAATTTATTACCAATGATTTTTCAGTGTATATACTTTTTCGTGACACGCTAACCTTATTGAGAATTATCTCCATGGCCATTTTCCTGAACAAGTTTGCAGGACCACATGACCACCTGTGTTGCTGAAATCGAAAGGCTTTGAAAGTACTAGGGAGCTCGCTTTTCACCTGCCGAAAATTTTATCGTCTTTTAGTTTAGTAATTTTTATGTTTATTAATTATTATTTTTAAAAATAAATAAATAAGTAGGAACCTGCAGATCACCAAGGTAAACAAATTTCCACCCTTTGAGACTGGCTCGCACGGCCAAGTCCATATCCTCTACTGTT
The DNA here is from genome assembly GCA_963920805.1 of Primula vulgaris. Taxonomy (NCBI): domain Eukaryota; kingdom Viridiplantae; phylum Streptophyta; class Magnoliopsida; order Ericales; family Primulaceae; genus Primula; species Primula vulgaris. The sequence goes on along the minus strand of OY987212.1, from coordinate 5,453,532 downwards.
GTTCGGTCTTTCCATCCTCCAGCTTCGTTTATTGCAGCAATTCTCCATACACCAGCAGTACCTGTACGCATTCATTACACATTCCAAATTTTAATTTATTTAAGGTATCCATTCAATTTTAATGTAATATCTACCTGACATGAATACAAAATTTTACTACTTGGTAAAGGAATCGTTACTTTCTACAGTTTACATCAACGAGAGTTGGGTGTCTCAGTGTCTAGAATTTAACTTGGAATATATGTACAGCTAAATGTCAATTTCATCTTATTAACTCAAGTCAAGTCTACATACCAAACTAGTTTTTTTTTTTCCTAATATTAAAAAAAGGAGGTGCCTGGTTTGTTGACTGCTCCAACTGCTTCTCAATTACCAGTCAATTTGGTGCATTTGCCAACAATGAGTCAGCAAAAGGTAATTGAAAAGTTGGTGCTCTCGTTGAGAAGAAATAGAAAATGAAAAACATGTTGGAGTGTTAAAAGCAGTACTGAACATATTAATAGATTATCTAAAAGAAAATATAACATTAATTAGGAAGAATTTGATTACAAAAAAAATTAAAAAATTGGAAGAAGTAGCTGACTTACCATTGAAACCGAAAAATGCATGAGTAGATGAGCCTACTTCTTGTTCTACTTTGAAATGATAATCCAATGACATTTCTTGCATCCTCGTTAGCAAACACTCGTCCGAGTTAACTGTTGTTAATCAACAACATATCTAATCAATTAGAAAATCAATCTTTCATTAGCAAAAAATGTTACACCATAAAAAAATGAACATATATAGTTATGCAATGCCAAGTTAACTGAAAAGTAATACCTCCAGTTTCATGGTATTTGATTTGCTAATAAGACGGAGTTGTTACAGAAAACAAAAAAAAAAATCTAAATATGATTGACGAAGTGTCAATATGGTGTCCCAACTGTCAATAATCCATCGAAGTTAATATTTGATTAATTTTGTTTTAGTTTCGGTATTACTCGATAATGTACTCTCTGATGGTAAATAATATTCTCTCACGTAATTGATACGAATAAAACTTGAAATATTATATTTCAGTTTCGCTCGGTTTCAATAAGAATGGTACCTAACAATATACAAAACCAAATTGGAGTCCTTTTTTGGATGGTTTATTTAAACTTGAAGTACTAATTTCGTTGAAACTTTTAAATTCATAGGAGTTGAAGTAATTTAATACACATGTCTTTTTCTGTATGGGTACTTAATTAAACAAAAAAGTATTTGGATGATTTGACTTTCTGGGGCCAAATAATTAACTTTTATAATTATCTTTTGTGGTCCCTACACATTACTTCTCTGCAACTGCTGAGTTGCCAATATAAAGATTCGTCATTTGACAACCAATTATAGCACCCTTTACTCTTTGTCCTCACGTGCTTTAAAATTACAATTTTAGCCTTCGATTTCCATATATATACCATCCAAGTGTCGGTAAACTAAAGTAATGTTTGGCCAAGAGCACGTGGATATACCGTAGATTAAAATGTTAATCAATCGTACACTTGGAAAAAAAAAATAGTCAAAGTGTCTTGTAACACATTTTTACGTGTCAGTTATTTTAGGTCCGGTGTCGTGAACTTATTAAGCATTTGACCATTTCCCAGACATACTACATAAAAAGAGGGGGAAATATATTTACTATATCAGGAAAATATCCTTTAAAACTTCATAAATAAAAAAATGTCTAGAACATTATATAGATCTTCACGACCGGAGGTAGAATTAAATACAGACTTCATTATAATTTCACCATCAAGGAGTTGCTTGGGCCCTGAGGGGTGAGAAACATTTTTATCTTTTCTTGTAGATAAATAATACTACTATTGCAATTAATTAGACTTTTAAGTGTCTTAAAGAAATTATAATATAGATTTGATCTATTAGGTGTCTACATGGGTCCCTAAACATGAGTGAACCGACGGATACAGACAAATAAAGTAGCGTGATCGGACGATTATAAAGTGGACCCTTGCCATAATTAGTGGTGTTAAATATATATCATCCGTGCAGTAATAAAAGAAAATTGTTTGGCAAAGAGGGTAAAGTATTTTGCTAAAAATGTTTGCCTTATTAGTTATTACCAATAACCCAAATATTATTGGCTTATTCTAATTACCATAAATGAAGTTATATTAAAAGTTTGGCTGATTCTAACACGAAAACTGGAATAGGTTACTATTGAGGTTTCTAGTTAATAAGTTACTATATCCTGTTCAACTAGTTAGAATATACCTTCGACGCTATTACGTATACGCTATACTCCATAGTATGTTAAAATGTAATATGTATGAGCAGGTGATTCCGATGTTCAAACAAAAGGGTTAGCAAATCATTAAGAAAATTTATTCTGTTCTTGTATAATAATTCTAGTGGAATAGACCACCGACAGTGGTTAGTAGAGAACAATCATAACTTAATTTGATGCGTCATTGGCGGAATTATTAGGGTCTTTAATCTTTATGGTGGATATTAATAATAGTATTTGCTTGCTTGTATTCCCTTTTCCAAATCCAAATATAAAAGTGAATATTGATTTCATATATAATGTATCCTAGCGGGTGTGAGCCCATACAATACGTGGTGTAAAGTGTGAGTTGATGTTTCTTATATAATAACCGATAAAAAAATATCATACCAAAATTGCAGAGATGCACAGATTATTTTTTTTATCAGGGTCAAATTTACCAACCTCAACCTCAATATTGTGGTACGGGTTTATCCCAATCTCTCTCTATTTCTATGTCTCGTCTTCCTCTTTAACTGGTCTGCCACTCCCATCTTTTTTATGTTTCTTAAATTTCTCATTCCGTTACTTATACAAAGATGAGTGGAAAAATACATGTAAACTCTTCTGACATTTTTTTTGTTGCAGTTATTTTTTTGTTGCAGTTACTCCAAATGTATTTTGTAATTATATTTTTTAACAGTGATTATTTTAAAAATAAGTGTATCAAGAACTCATAATCGGGTATTTACTTAAATAATAGTAATAAAATGCATACACAGTACACTTCTAAGTTCAAGCGTTGTTACATCAATTTATAAGTAATTCAAAAGTAAGTACTGTCATTTTTTATTTTTTTGAGTTGATGTACAATAGTACAAACACAGCACACTTCTCTAGGAATATGACATAGCGACATCATTCCATGGTTTCTTAGAAGGGCGATGTTTCATGCTATAAATTATACTAAAAATGGCTATATCTTACTGTTTATGCCACAAAATACCAAACTGTGGTTAATCCCGACGCACACTAAATATTCCAAAGCTTTTGGAACAAGTCACAAATAATAATTACTCGTGTTGAGTTTTTTCCTTTTGTTTTTTTGCAAATAACTTACGGTAGCTAGTGCCAAGCTAGCAGTGTATACACTATAGCATGTGTTCCTAATCTATTATTCCTAATTCCTACTGTAAACAATCTGTGTCACAGAGGTTTATGCACGTATATATACCATCATTCTGTTAAATGACCAGTAATATATACTCATAGAAATAATATACACTCCTATATTATTATTTTATACTAATAATATATACCATCACAAGCATGACTTCTTTTCTTTCCTTTTTTGTAAATAACAGTCAGCAGCTAGTAGCCTAGTAGTGTATACACTAGCACATGTCTTCCTAATCTATTACTCCTATGTAAACAATCTGTTTTCTTTTATAATCATAAACTCTTCTTCTTCTTTTTTTGTTTTCTTTTTAGGTAAGCCAACTTCGCAGATGTTAGAGTTCGAACACTGATGGTGAGCATGGTATACTCGGTTACCAGTCACTTGGACCAACCACTTTTGCTCTACTGCAAACAATCTGTGTTACAGAGGTTTATGCACATATCTATACCATCATTATGTTCAATGACCAATAATATATATACTCAGAAATAATAGATTTGTATCTTACCGAACCTCCATCGACCTTGAACAAGGGCGATCTCGGGGTTGAGAGCCAAATATGGTATTGCGCGGTAAAGATAGTCAGATTCTGGTCGAAAATCAGCGTCAAAGATTGCTACATACTCGCATTGTTTTACATAATCTCTCTTTAACCCTTCTTTTAGAGCACCTGCTTTATACCCAACTCTGTTCTCTCTGATTTGGTACACTATGTTTACCCCTTTGCTAGCCCACCTCAGACACTCTTTCTCCACCATATCCTTTATAAAAGCAAAATTAAACATAAAAACAAATCAATTTGTAACATTTCTTGCGAGGTTTCTTAACCATCTTAAGTTATACTGATTTACTAGTCCAACAATGCTGCAAAAGTAAATGCCATAAAATTAGGAAAAAAAACTCGTACCGGTTTTCAGTTTGTAAAAATAATATTTACTGAATTACATAAGTATGGCTCAACCTCAGGGCGTGGAAAACTGAGAAACAGAAAAAGTAATCGAGTCCAAGTTTGTGTAAAGTGAACTTAAAAGTGATAATTATCAACAACAAAAAAAACTTAAGTGATGGTTTTGGTTAGCAGAATTAATGATGTTGTACTATTATGCTCAGTTGATTCCTTTTGTTTTCTAAAAGATTTATATTCTCGATTGTGATGTGTGTTACAATACAGATCTCGGATACTGAAAAAGTGATGGATTCATTTAAAAATAACGCCAGTTCACCATCTAGAAAAAACAAAAGACATTAATTAGTTGTCACCTTTTCGACCTTAGAATGACCACCATTACAAACTAAATTATATAAGTACAATAATACACACATTAATTTTTAAAACATGTACAGTAAAATTACCTTGACGATAGGGTCTGTAGAATCATCAAGCACTTGGATTAAAAGCCGATCCGACGGCCACGCTAAGTTACACGCAGCCCCGATAGAGATTTTATAAACCTGTCCCCAGAACACATCCAATTAGTTCCGTCTCTAAACCAAATATATACTGTTATTTTTAATAGTTTATATCTACAATCCGACAGATGAGTGGCTTAGAAGAAGTTATATTAATCCTATCTATATGAACTTCTCCACCTACATTTCACATTTACAAACATACATAGATACATTTTTGTTAATTATTACATTTTGATAAACATACATTAAACACATGGATTAATTAACCAGAACACAAATGACAAACCTCTCTCTCATTGAACATAGGGATTTGCACAAGAACATAAGGAAAAGCCGCATTTCCGCTTTCAAGGTCTTCACGAATAGGCTCCCACTTATACCGCTTGTTGGGCTTTTTCCAAAATAGTTTAACGAGAACTATCACAATCCCCATATACACCCTCTCAAAGAAAAGCATTAGCGACATTGCTAAACACGCATATACACATCCTCTAAGTAGAGGGACTATTAAGGGTGCTTTTATTAGTTCCCAAATTACCCCAATTTGGCCCGCTATATCGTCTCTCCCTCCCCTAAAACTCTCTGGTATGAAATTTGCTGTCATAGTTTCCCCCATTCTTTAGTAAAATAATGGGGAATTTGTAAAACAAAGCAAAATGGTAATATTTAATCTCTCTGTGGGAGAGAGAAAGAGAGGAGAGAGAGATTGGTGCAAGTAAGAGTGAGAGGATTGGGGAGTGTTTTTATAGTCTGTTTATCCTTGATTGGAGGGTGAAATTTGTTTTCATGTCTATATAATAATCTTCCTTTTTTTTTAAATAAAGTTATATTAGTAAAAATCTTCCTTGATTTCAGTAATTTTATTAATTCTCGTCAATCTTATTTATGTCATCTGCTAAATACAACGCTATATGCTTGATGCAGACAGCGGCTGTATCAGTGGGATGGGATATAAGTCATGACACGTAATAAAAATTCAATCTATTAAAAAAATAATAATTAATATTAATTAAATTTATATTATACTTAAACTAGGGTGCCAATATATTTATTTGAGTTTTTAGTAGGTTCAATTTTTATTACGTGACGTGATTTGTACAATTACCGTCTGTATTAATCAAAAGGCGTCTCCATAAAGAAAAAACCATTTATGGTATGATTGGTTTTGAATTAGATAGCGTTAAGTTTGTAGGTCATATTTCTCATTAAAATATACAGAGTAAAAATTACAAATAATTAATTTATTGAATTATTCTTTGCCCGTTTTAATTTTGTGATTATTAAAACTTTCCAACTGATAATAAATCAATAATTAAGACATTTGCGGAAAAGTGTAATCACATTTAATATTGTTTAAACGCTTTAATAGACGAATACTTTGACTTTTGCATTGAACTAAAACTGATTACATAAAGAAAAAGATTGATCATATTAAGAAAACTCATAAAATCTCACTCGATCATCAATTTTTTTTTACAGATTACTTAAATGACAAATATGATCAAATATCTCGTCCAACCAACACGCAACTTGATCTTAATTTTTGCCTTCGATTTTTATTGAACCAATGTAAACTTGTTAGATTCTCCAAATATGATACATAAATACTTGTATATGAAAATGCACACACGACACACCCAATTAAATCATCGATTTGCACCCCAATCATAAATAGCCTGCAGTGTTCATTATTCCGAATTAAAATACGTATTCTTGAAATTGCTCCAACTGCTTAGTCTTTAAGATGCATATACATGAACTGTACGTTACCAGTTCAAGAAAACATATCATTTAAACTATCAATAGAAAAACATTATATTTTTACCAATTTTCGAAAAATACGTCACCAAGTAATGCAACCACGACTACGACTCTACGAGCAAACTTGTAGACTACAGTATTCGTGTGTTGGCTCAATAGTTGTAATTTGTAAATATGGGAATTGAAGTGGGTAGTACTATTGTACTAAGGCAATTAGGCAACCGTATGATTTTTTTACTTCAAAGAGATCTCTTCAAAAATTATATATGTAGTATTTTAAACCCAAATGGTTCATCCCGATTATTAATTACCGGGCTGGTGGACTAGTGGACATTTAAGCAAAGAAGAAAGTTTGATGTAGACAGCTAGAGACTATAACCCTTGTTTTTAAAAATCATAGGCGGTTTTTTTCTTATGTATATTAACTTTAATCTCAAAAAATTAACAAATCAGGCGGCCATACTTGTGGCAAAACAATCGAATATAAACTCCCTCCATTTTGATCCCCTTATGCTGTTTTTTAAGCATAGTTTTTATTTCTTCTATAATCAGTGTGAGAGCATATGGCTAAGTCTTTTACCTTATTGCAGGTGTAAATTTTCAGAAAAAAATACGTTTAGTGTATTGTACTGTCACTGATTAACAATTTGGTTACTCAAGTACCATTTTTAACAATTTAAGTATTTATTTATGGCGAGGGGATGTCGGCACCCCCTCGTCCGGACCGATATCAACCCCACAGCGGGCGATCCGGGCCTCTCAAGCATGGGTGACGTATCGCCCCGGATCTTGGGGAGCCGGACCATGCCTAGGCCGGCCTAGAGAAACTTGCTGAGCACTCTTCCCCAATTAATGCTGCTGCTCCCTTGGGGGACCCTTTAGGTGTTTCATCGACGTGGCCCAATCACAGGCCAGCCCTGTGGGCCCCGGATGATGAACAGTGCCATTGTCAGAGTCATAAATGACCTGGAGCCGTTGGATCTTTATCAGACAGTGCAGTGATCCAAGGGCTAAGAACACCTCTGATCAGACTATATATACCCCCACTAATACCAATTAGAAGGGGACACACAAATACAGAGAGGAGAGATAAAGCTAAAACAACCCGGACCACCAGAATATCAACTGTGACATCTGACGCCACAACTCGTAACTGGACCAATCCCTCATCCTTAAATATATTCTTACATTCAGTCTATACCGACACTGACTTGATCGTCGGAGAGGGAAAACCTGGTACCAATCCCGGGCCCCTGTTCGTTTCTTGTGCAGGCTTAGAGAGCACCTCGACGACGAAGCAGATACCACCTACGTCAGCGACCTTGGAAGATCGGAGCCGACGCGCTTAATATATAAGCCGAGCTTGGGAAGAAAATCAGGCTCGCCAATTGGCGCCGTCTGTGGGAAATTTTCAAAGCGCTAGCTCCGACAATCCGTTTCCAAGGAACGATGACGGATAATGAACAGTACGAGAGCCCTCCTCCACGGCATGCCCCAGTATTTGGAATGCCGAGGACCCTCTCTTTTGGCACGCCGGGAACTGCGCCTGAGGGGCAGCCTACTCCACTCAATGCGGTCCAGGGGACTCCCCGGTCGCGCGACGAGCTGACTCGCATGATGCTAGAGATCCATGAGAAGGAGCTCGTTGCCTTGGCGGCTCAAAAGGCGTTGATAGCCTCTATGATGGCATCCGAGCCCGGACCCGTCTCTCGTGGCGTAGAGCAGCCAGAGCCCGTTCGCATCCCCACCAAGAGCGTGATGTCGCGGCTGGGACCCTCAAGACGACCCCCCCTAGAGGTTCCAGAGGAGCCGGCTAGGGGAGAGGAGTCGAGGCGGTCCCATGAGGGGAGTTCGCACCGTATAAACGACCGAAGCGTACACTCGCGAATCAGTCGACCCGGTGATAGTCACGATTCGCGGCCCGCTTCGAGTCATGCTCGGACTGAAAGGCCTCCCCGGAGAAGGAGGCGGGGTCGTCGCGCTGGCCGAGATGAAGTCGCGGACGAGGCAGCGTTAAAAATCGTTGCCTCCACCCGCAGTACCCCATTCTCAGATGAGATAGAGTACAGTGCGCCCCCCGGAAATTTCACTGCCCCCGTTCTTCAAGTGTTCAACGCGGATTCTGACCCGGAAGCCCACCTCCGGCACTATCGATACCAGATGAATCACTGGTCCCACCTCGATCGTCTTATGTGCAAATGCTTCCCCGCCAGCCTGGGGAGGCTCGCAAGCAAATGGTTCCAGTCTCTGCCTGCCAACTCCATCCACTGTTGGGATGATCTGGCCTATGATTTTGCACACCGCTTCATCAACTTGAAGGAAAGGGCTGCCCAACCGGAGCAGCTGTACCAAGTGAAGGCCCAACCCAAAGAGACCCTCGAGAGTTACGATAATCGGTTCTGGCAGAAGCACGCTGAATGTGCCGACTGCCCCGATTCTACAGCTATAGCTGCTTTCAGGCAGAACATGATCGTGGGAAGCAGGATCCGTAACGAAATGATAGCAACCCCTCCTGGCTCAGTTTCCCAGCTCCGGTCACTAATCAAACAGCATGTCGATATCGAGAAAGACATGAGATCTGCTGGAGCGACGCGTTCGGTCGCCAGCATCGAGCAGCCTCGGGGAGGAGCCGCTTCAAGGGGCATCCGGCGAGATCGCCCCATAGCAGAAAGGTTGGGGAGACCTCGAACAGTTGAGAGCCAGCAACCGGCCCCTAAGCGTAGAAGGGAGGATACCCGCCGGGCTGGTCCCTCGAACCCAGGGAATGCCTACTCCACCACATTCCGCCTACCACTGACCGACCTGCTCTTTGAGATCGAGAACGAGCCATTCTTTTCCTGGCCTCCCCCGCTCAGGAATGAACCGGCCCGGGGGCCTAATGATAAATTTTGTGACTATCACAGAGGCCGCGGCCACTATACCAATGAGTGTCATGGTCTAAAGGCAAGGCTGGAAGGATGGGTCCGGGATGGCTTGATGGCGAAATATGTCAAGACGCGAAGGGACCCTGATCGAGACCGAGAAGGGGACGACGAAAGGCAACCAGACCTCCCCCCACCGGTGATGACCTGCCAGGTTATCCATTCTGGACCAAAGAAGCCGAAGCCAAATGGGGCGGAGAGAACCGAGGCCCGTGAGGCCACGATGAAAAAGCACGTCTGCCTCGCCGAAAGTTCGAAACCCCGAAAGAGGTGCAAACAAGGTACCAAGCCGGATCTAAGCTTCACCGACTTCGACCTAGTGGGGGTAGACATGCCCCACTACGACGCCCTTGTCATCACGGCCCAAGTGGGCCATTGTTCAGTAGGACGCATCCTCGTCGATCAGGGGGCGTCGGTGAACATCCTCTTTGGAGACCTCTTCGAAAAGATGGGGCTGACGGAGGGGCAGCTAGATACCAACGCCCCCCCTCTGTACGGATTCAACTCTGAGGCTGTACAGCCCAGAGGGAACATAACCTTGCCTGTTAAGACAGGAACCAAGGTTATGAGCGTGGAGTTCACGGTGGTGGACGTCCCCTCCGTTTACAACATCATTCTGGGTCGCGCGTGGCTTCATGAGATAGAAGGCGTCTCCTCCACTCTACATCAAAAGGTTAAGTACCCCACTGCGAATGGAGTCGAGACCATATCGGGAAACCAGAAGGTTTCACGAAGCTGTGCCATGGCCGTATACTCCGGCAATAAACCGGTTCCGGCCCAAAGCGCTATGAACATAGAAGCTGAGGATCCTAAGCTGCTGCGGGAACTGAACAAGAAGATGGGTCCGGAAGCCGAAGAAAAGGTAGAAGGAGAGCTGTTGAAGGTCCAGATCTCGGGGTACGATGAAGACCACTTTTTTATGGTGGGCGCGGGGCTGAGCAAGCCCGAGGTTTCAGGCCTCGTTAAGCTGCTGCTCGAATACCTCTATAACTTCGCATGGTCCCCATGCGAAATGCCGGGTATCAGTCCCGACCTCGCCTGCCATAAGTTAAACGTCAACCCGGATGCGAAGCCTGTGATGCAGAAGGGACGCCGCGTCAGTCCGGAGCATGCCGATGCCATAAACGAGGAAGTGCAAAAGCTTCTGCTAGCTGGAGCCATTAGGGAAATCTTTTATCCTAGATGGCTCGCTAACCCCGTGGTGGTCCCTAAGAAGAACGGCAAGCTGCGTGTCTGCATCGATTACACGAGCCTTAACCGGGCCTGTCCTAAGGATCCCTTCCCTCTGCCTAAAATCGATCAGATAGTGGACTCCACCGCCGGAGCCGCCAGAATGAGCTTCCTGGACGCCTGCTCCGGCTATCACCAAATACCCATGTCGGAGGCTGACCAAGAAAAAACCGCCTTTATAACCCCGAGGGGGAATTACTGCTACAAGGTGATGCCGTTTGGGCTTAAGAACGCCGGGGCGACCTATCAGAGAATGGTCACCAAGATATTCGCTAAGAGCATAGGCCGGAGCATGGAGGTCTATATCGACGATATGGTAGTAAAAAGCGTCCAGGAAGACGACCACCTGTCCGACCTGAGAGAGGTTTTCGAAACGATACGAAGGCATGATCTGAAGCTCAACGCCTCTAAGTGCGCCTTCGGAGTTGGTGCCGGAAAATTCCTAGGGTTCATGGTGACCCATCGCGGTATAGAGGCGAACCCGGCCCAAATCTCTGCCTTGAAGAACTTGAGGACCCCTGAAAAGAGGAAGGATGTGCAAAAGCTAGCCGGAATGGCCGCTGCCCTCAACCGGTTTATTGCCCGGTTCGGAGATCGATGCAAGCCATTCTTTACGGCTCTGAAGGCTCAGAAGAAGTTCGAATGGAACGACGAATGCCGGAACGCGTTCGAGGAGCTGGCGAACTACCTCGGAAGCGCACCCCTTCTGGCCAAGCCGGACACTGGCGACGTCCTCGCCCTATACCTGGCCGTGTCTGAGATAGCAGTTAGCGCCCTTCTCATCAAAGAAGTCGGCAGGGAGCAAAGGCCAATCTATTACGTGAGCAAAACCCTCCTCGACGCCGAGGCTAGGTATATGCCTCTAGAAAAGCTTGTCCTGGCACTCGTCATGGCATCGCGAAAACTGGCCCATTACTTCTCGGCACACAGTATCGTGGTGTATACAGATCAGCCCGTTCGGGAAATACTCCAGAAGGGAGACCTGTCTCGACGTATGACGAAGTGGGCTTGCCACCTGAACGCGTACGACATCCGGTACGAGCCGCGAACCTCTGTCAGGGGGCAGGCCCTGGCCGACTTTGTGGCAGAATTCACCGGAACGACGACGTCCCCCGGCATCGAGGAACGAGCCCAAGGAACATGGACCTTGCACGCCGACGGAGCTGCCAATAAAAAGGGATCTGGCCTCGGGGTGGTTCTCCAATCCCCACAGGGTGATGTAATCGAGAAGTCAATCCAGCTTGGCTTCCGAGCCACCAATAACGAGGCGGAGTACGAAGCCGTGATAGCTGGCCTGAAAATGGCCCGAAGCCTCGGCATCCAGAAGATACTGGTGCACACTGATTCCCAATTAGTCAGTGGCCAGATCAGTGGTGAATTCCAAACAAAGGACGAAAGGATGGCAAAGTACGTGGCCATCGCCTCCGAAATACTCCGGAGCTTCGAGTATCGGGAGATCGTCAACATCAACAGAAACGAGAACACCCACGCCGATGCCCTAGCGACCTTGGCCTCGGCTATGAGTGATAAAAAGGAGCGAGTCATCACCATAGAGTACGTCCCTTCTCCTAGCATCGACGCTAGGGCAAGAGTTAACATGGTGACCGACCTTCCGCCGGAGCTATGCTGGATGGACCCCATAATCGAATACCATCGCTCCGGCGACCTTCCTGAAGATAAGAAGGAGGCTGAAAAAATAAAAAGAAAGGCCTTAGGGTTCTGGCTAGCCCCCAACGATAAACTTTACAAGAGATCGTTCTCCGGGCCCTATCTCCTCTGTATCCACCCTGATATGGTGGTAAAAGTCATGGAGGAGATACACGAAGGCACGTGTGGGAGCCACACCGGGGGCAGGTCGCTTGCCAATCGTGCCTTGACTCACGGATATTGGTGGCCCCTCATGCAAAAAGATTCTAAAACTTTCGTGCTCAAATGTGAGAAGTGCCAGAGATACGCCCCCATACCTAGAGCCCCGGCCCAAAAGATGAGCAGCGTGACTTCGCCTTGGCCCTTTGCCCAATGGGGCATGGACATCGTCGGACCATTCCCTCGGGCCCCGGGAGGCAAAAAGTTCCTCCTCATGGTCACCGACTACTTCTCAAAGTGGGTCGAAGCTGTGGCATTAGCAAAGATAACGGAGGCCGAGGTGATCAGGTTCCTCTGGAGGGATGTAATCACGAGATTTGGAATCCCTTACTCGATAGTGGCAGACAATGGGGGCCAGTTCACCGGAGCCAAGTTAAAAGCGATGTATGCGAAATACCACATTCGAAGCTATTACTCCACCCCTTCGTACCCCCAAAGCAACGGCCAGGCTGAAGTGTCGAATAAGACCGTTCTCGACGGAATCAAAAAGAGGTTAGGCGAATCCAAAGGACGATGGGCCGACGAACTGCAACACGTTCTTTGGGCCTACCGCACGACAATGAGACGGGGCACCCAACAAACGCCCTATAGCCTAACGTACGGGATGGAAGCTGTCATCCCGTTAGAAATCGGGCTCCCCTCGCTCAGAACCGACATGGTGGAGAACGGCCTGAACAAAAAAATGATGGGCCTCGAACTCGAATATGCTGAAGAACGAAGGGAAGTGGCGGCCATCCGTAACGCCGAATACAAGAACGAGCTGGGACGTTCCTATAACAAAAGAGTGAACGCCAGACGTTTCCAAGACGAAGACCTAGTGCTGCGGAAAGTTAACAACAACACTAGGGTACAGTCCGACGGAAAGCTAGGCCCCAACTGGGAAGGCCCCTATCGAATCCTTGGTGCAGCAGGCAACGGGGCCTACCTGTTGGGTCGCCTCCCCAACGACGTCCCGATAGATCGACCTTGGAACGTCAATAACCTAAGGAAGTACTATCAATAGGGCTCGACTTTTGCGTTTTGATGTAAATAATGATATGATGTAAATTTCTGCCTGTGGGCTTTATAAATGAAACCTGTTGTTATAAATTTCCTAAGTGTTTCAGAACACGAGCCTATACGGCACCCCGGTTCATATTTACTTGAATTTTTCAGTTCATTTAAATTTCCTAAGTGTTTCAGAACACGAGCCTATACGGCACCCCGGTTCATATTTACTTGAATTTTTCAGTTCATTTAAATTTCCTAAGTGTTTCAGAACACGAGCCTATACGGCACCCCGGTTCATATTTACTTGAATTTTTCAGTTCATTTAAATTTCCTACGTGTTTCAGAACACGAGCCTATACGGCACCCCGGTTCTGTTTACTTGAATTTCTCAGTCCGTTTACATTTTACAAGTGTTTTTACACGTGCCAACTCGATTTGTGATGTGTATAAAATGAGAGCCCCAACGCCGAAGCATAAGGGCCCCCTCATTTGGGAGCATGTATACAATGAATGATGTGTAAATCACAACGGAAGTATAGAAGTAAAACACAAGTCCAAAATTGTTTTTCATTTCATTCAATGGAAAGCTATTACATGCTAAGTACAAGAAAGAAGATTACATCGAAAAACAAGAAAACAAAAACATCCTAACTAGCCCCGTCATCATCTTCCTCGTTCTCCTCGTCGGAGAGGGCTCGGGGGGTGAGGGGAACCACCTCAGGGATGGGAGCTGACGGAACCGGAACGATAATGTTTTCAACGTTCCATACCGGATGGTCCGGTCCCGCCCTCATGAAGGCAGCTGCCTCGGACCACCCTTCGACATAGAAGGAGTTGAAATCCTTCTGTGTCTTCTGGGTCCAGGCAACACTTAACTCGGCCTGAGCGGTTTGGACCGCGGCTTTTAGCTTGTCAGCTACGCCGGCCTCAGCTTCCTTAAGAGCGGCCTCAGCTTCCTTAAGAGCAGCCTCAGCAGCTTGGGCTCGCTCTTCGGCCTGCATCCTGGCCTTCATAGCTTCGACCCTTCGGGCCTCAACCGAAGCATTAAGGCCTTCGGCCTTCTCCGCCCTTTTCTGGGCCTCCTCCGCCCTTTTCTGGGCCTCCTCCATAAGATTGGCGTTAGCCTCGGCCTTCGTGGCCCATGATCTCACCAGCTGGCCTTGGTGATAGACGTACTGATTCATCATCAAGTAAGCCTACAAGGGAAAGAGCAAACACTTAGCAAAATATTTGGAAAATATGAAAGCAAAAAAAAAAAGAGAAAGGAAGAAGAACAAAAATGCACAAGGGATTGCATACCTGGGGGATCATGGCCATAGCCGATGCCATGGAAGAGGCGAGGTCACGACCTCGATGGTCTGCCTCAACGCTTTGCTGCTGGAGCGCAGCCAAAGCTAATAACCCGGCGGAGGGGTGAGCCTCCATTATGCTCTTGACCCCCGTCGCCGCCTTCACCTCCTCGGGTGTTTGCACGGGCATCCGGTGAGTCGGGGAAGTAGCGGAGGAACTCGGGCCTTGGGTAGGGCCCGACGCCACCCTAGGCCTCTCCAAGACCACGACCTCAGGCGGGTCACTCCCCCCAACCTTGGCCTTCTTCGCCTCGCAGAGGGATTTCGTCCCCACCGCCTTCCTCTTGCCGAGCCGGGCTTTGCGAGCCAGGCGGTCGAGCCTAGCTTGAGCCGCCAGGTCCTCCACGGCCACCGGGGGCTTCGCCGCCACTTCAGCACCAGACTGAGGCACTATCGCCACCTCCCTCTCCCTAGCCTCGACCACCTCCTCAGCAGCCCCCAGCTCCACCTCGGTCTCGGTCCCAATCACCACAACCTCCTCCTCGCCACTAGCCTCGGCAGCGACCTCCTCATCCCTTGCCTCGATAACCTCCACCTCAACGGCCTCGGGCTCTATAGCCTCCGCCTCCTCGCAATCCAATCCCATCTCCTCCTCGGCCCCAGCTTCTTCATCTGCCTCCTCCTCCTCGTCAGAACGGACCACCTACACAGGCCAAACAAAAAAGGAGTTAGAAAAATTCGCAAAAATTTAGCTAAGTGTAAAACTGAAGTCATAAAAACAGAAAAGGGAAAAACTTACCCTGGTCCGCGAGGTGCCCAATCCCGGGCCGGTGGGTTCGGCCTCAGCAGGGCTATCCTCCAAGCCCTCGGGCTCCCTAGACCTCAGGGGAAGAACCTCTGGCAGAGGTTTCCCATGTTGGTCTATATAAGCACGGGTACCGTCTGGCCCCACCCTGAAGTGGAGGACGGTACCGTCCGACCGGGTCTCAGTGTGAACCCCAGCGGATGCAGGAGCAAACGAGGCGCCGGCCAATGCAGGAGCGGAGGTCGTCGTCACCGCCTTCGCCTTGCTGCCTGTCTTCAGCTTCGGCTTCGACGCCTTCTTAGCTGCAGGCTCCACAGAGGCCTCAGCATCCTCAACGACCTTGGGAGGGAGGGTTGACTCCAGTCCCTTCTCCTTCTCCCACCTTTCCCGGGAGTACCCCACGGGACAGAAGGTCCTGTGGGGCCATTTAAAGCTGTTCCCCTTGCAGGAGGTGGGGGAGCCACAGATCAAAAGACGCTCCGCGTCTCGGGCCCCTACATCGGTCCCGTCTCGACCCCACCAATTTAGGGCCACCTCCAACGCCTCTATGTTGGGGTCACCGAGGCCCCTGAGCTTGGCGGCCACGGTAAATTTGTTTTCCTTGGTGCTCAGCACCCTTCCCGGCCTGAGCGGAAGGACCAGGTCGTCACGGCTGAGCCAAGGGCCCTCCACTACGACCACGTCTTGCGTGTAACCCCGATTTGAATCGGAGTTACCCGTGATCAGCTGATTGTGGGACCGACACCTCAGGTAGGGCTGCCGGCTCTTGGATTGAGAGGTCGGCTCGGTCTGCAAAAACTCGTAGCAGGCCAAGAGCTCCTTAAGCCCCAGGGGCTCCGGGATGTTCGGGCCCAATGCGACACTCAGTGCCTCTATTCCGGCGCAGATGCGATGCGCCTGCAGCGGCCACTGGCACGGAAGGGTCTGCGTCCAGGCGCAGAGCTCCGCCAATAGCTCCGGTATGGGGAGGTGGGTGCCCCCATATAAAAGAGTAGAGAGGGAGAGGGTTACCATGCTCTTGGGATCGGCTACAATCCCGTTCACCTCGTCGGCGGTTGCACAGGTCCGAAGTCGGAACTCCTCCCCTATGCCGCACAGCTGACGGAACTCGTCCAGGTCAGCCCCGTGCTGCCTGACCATTATGCTGTTGTCATTCACCGCCACGGATATGGCCGGATCGATGACCATCGCCCGGAATGGCAAGGCGTTTGCCATCACCTCTAGGCGTTGTGGCTGTGGGGCAACCATCGGGCCTTTTCCGGCTCCGTGTTTGATGACCATGACGGTCGATTGTTTGATGAAATTGGCTGAGTATGGAGTGTAAAGGTTGAGAGAGAACGGGCTGCTGTGTAAAAATTTTTAGTGAGAGAATGAGAAAGTGAAAATGAGATTTCACTGAGGGTATTTATAGGCCCTCACCAGAAGATGAAAAGACATTTACCAGAAGGTGAAAAGACAGCGGCGGTTCATTACAAGAACTCCCACAAATAAATGCTACCACTCAATCGACGCAGTACACGTGTACAGCAAACAGAGGTCAACTGCCAAGTGTCACTCACCAGCCGTTTTAGCATTGATGGCATTGATGGAATCGAAGAGACAGAGGCGGCGCCCCATAAATGCATGATGGGCGTGCTCCACGTGTCAAAAATTCTAGCACACGAGGACACGCGCCGGACTACGTCGAGGCGTGTCCACAGCGTCAAGCACAAGAACGCTATGACCGGAGCCCCCGTAACGACTATAGATCCCTGAAGACCTCGTCCTTAACGACGACTCCGGACAGGGAGCTGTTGGCGAGGGGATGTCGGCACCCCCTCGTCCGGACCGATATCAACCCCACAGCGGGCGATCCGGGCCTCTCAAGCATGGGTGACGTATCGCCCCGGATCTTGGGGAGTCGGACCATGCCTAGGCCGGCCTAGAGAAACTTGCTGAGCACTCTTCCCCAATTAATGCTGCTGCTCCCTTGGGGGACCCTTTAGGTGTTTCATCGACGTGGCCCAATCACAGGCCAGCCCTGTGGGCCCCGGATGATGAACAATGCCATTGTCAGAGTCATAAATGACCTGGAGCCGTTGGATCTTTATCAGACAGTGCAGTGATCCAAGGGCTAAGAACACCTCTGATCAGACTATATATACCCCCACTAATACCAATTAGAAGGGGACACACAAATACAGAGAGGAGAGATAAAGCTAAAACAACCCGGACCACCAGAATATCAACTGTGACATCTGACGCCACAACTCGTAACTGGACCAATCCCTCATCCTTAAATATATTCTTACATTCAGTCTATACCGACACTGACTTGATCGTCGGAGAGAGAAAACCTGGTACCAACCCCGGGCCCCTGTTCGTTTCTTGTGCAGGCTTAGAGAGCACCTCGACGACGAAGCAGATACCACCTACGTCAGCGACCTTGGAAGATCGGAGCCGACGCGCTTAATATATAAGCCGAGCTTGGGAAGAAAATCAGGCTCGCCAATTTATAGGTTTTGTCAAAATTGAAAACATGATGTTAAACAAAATGACGTAATTCTGCCAACGTTCGTTAAAAATATATCACTAAATATGAGATGTAATGACCGCAATTTCGTCAATTTATGTTGTTAGATCCTTAATTAAACGAATTTTGGTAGATTAGTACCTAATTTATTAAAAGTGTTACTCTAGTACCTAAATTTTTAACCGCTGGTAATAAATTACACTAAACGTAATTTTTTCTCAAGTTAGCTACCTAATGTTTTCAAGATTATAAGTTTTTTCATATGTATTCATAATTTTTTTCCGATTATATCTTTTAAATCAACGTTATATTTTATTTCTGAAGTGTCTGTTTATAAAAAAATTAAAAAAATTGACTTTTTATATTTTTTTTAGTATTTATTAAATTCAGTTCCTTATATAAATTGCAAAACCAACAATAAATAACCAAAAAAGGTATGAAAGGTCAATTTTTACATATTATTTTAAACAAACACTTTAAAATTAAAAAATAATGTTGATTTAAAAAATATAATCGAAAAATAATTACAAATATATATGAAAAAACTTATAAGCCGATGAAAACGATGTAGTGAACTTGAGGAAATGTGCACACTTGAATTGTCATACAAATTTTCGAAAGAATGATCATATGTATGCAATTATGGAGAAAGGGATTTGGCAGCATTTGTTTGCAAAATCAATCAACTTTGCATTCAATAATTTGAATAAGTCTAGGTAGTTCTGAAGTTATTATGTTAGTTGTAAAGACATGACTCTCTATGCACAGTAAATGTGTTGTTTTCATAGCTGGGCGTGGCCCAAAAAATATAATCAAAATGTCGGTTGTTAATGAAAATATTTCTAATACCCTTTGGTGTTATTTCATATGAAATGGAAAATTTGTTTTTGAGCAAATTGGCAAATAAAAGGACAATTTGAATATGATACCAAATTATACGTACCGACAATTAAAAACTCCCAACTAACAAGTTTCAATAGGCTGAAATTTTTACTACTAATTAACACTTTCTTATGAGGTCGAAACACGATTATCACCGATAAACTAAACTAAAATACAAAAGGATTCCCAACCACGTACCGAAGCCAAGTTCATCAAGTGAACTAATTCTGTAAAATTGTATCATTGTAAACTATATATGTGGACAAATATATGTAAAGTAACAACATTTTTGTAATGTATTCTACAGAAAAACTGTAGAAGCTCACACAATTAACAATGTCAGGTTTACTGAAATTCTCTAATGAAACAAGTTCATTTTAATTAGCACTACCCTATATACTCCACTGTCGGATCACGAACCGAGAAACTGGCTCATAGTACTGCGTTATATGGATGTATAATAGATAAATCTCCATCGTATTCTACACGAGAAGGGATTTTTCTTATAGTATAAGGCTTAAATGCATATTTTGATTCATATTTTGGCACAGAGAGATAATAGAGGGGGTGACGAAGACACCAAAACTACATTGCTAGCAATCACATGTCCTTTTTTTTTTCCTAGCATGTTAATCCCCTATCTGACTCGAACGTCCCACATGCTTCCGAGTAGCTAAAGGACATAAAACAATTTTAACAAGGTGTATATATAGGAGTATTATATAGGAAACATACCAACTGATGGTGTAGTATATAAGTTGTAGCTGTTCATTTTTGTCGTTCTAAGTTGGCAATCCCATGCGCATGTTAATTTAGTCATACTACATTAGTTGAGCATAGCAACTCCAACAACAAAAAAACCACTCAGTTTGAGCGTTAAGAAAACAATAGAAAACACGAATCATATTCCTCCGTTTCATTTGTACTCGTACATCACGAAATGTTTGCATTTTGAGATACAAATATTTTAAATTGCTAGTTAAAACGGCAAATTTTGAAATAAATTTCATATACTCAAATTAAATTTGAGTAGAGCTTATTCAAATTTGTCATTTCGTCACGAAACTATGCATCACAAAATACAAGCATATTCGTAACGGACAAACAATATGAAACGGATGGAGTATCATATAAAACATGCATAGAATCACTCCAAAATAAAAAACAAAAAAACTTAAGAGAACATCAAGATCCATCAAATCTGACCACTCTAATGAATATGTATGCATCCCATACCTTTTCAAAACGAAAAAAACCTCATGACCTACCACTCAACCAAAACTTTGTTAATTTGTTTGCATCATTTAATGGTAGGATTGAACATGAACTCTACCAAAATCGCCTCGGTTCGTCTTTTGTGTCCGAGCCCTACATACTAACTGGATTCCGAACATTAGGGGTCAAGTAGAAGTCTTCATAGGATTATGAGGATGCAAGTGCAAAACAGTTTAGCTAATGTATGCTATGTAATAATTTTTTATTTTTTTATATGTATGTATATATATGAAGTTTGGTGACCACCACAAATTTATAATATATTCTTCGCTTACTTAGATCAATTGTATCCATTACTTTAAGTTTTTCTTAAAAATTAAGGTGAAAACTGCACTTTTAATGTTGCTATTTTAACTTCATGCAAATTCTCAGCTTATGTTTAAATTATGTGGTTCAAATTTGAGTATATATGGATACTATAAATTGTTTGTATATTTTGAAGGGAGAAATATATATGTTTCCTATCTCTTATATAAAGAGATGATGAAGTTTACTTATTTTAAGGATCAAACAAAATAATAACATAAATAAATAAATAAATAACAGTAACTTAATGACTAAAATAATGGTTTTCGTCACAAACTAGCTAGGATTTGTGCCAAAGGTTTTAGCTTTATACATTTGTTGCCTGTATCATTTTTGTATTAGTATGTCACAATGACACAATTTGATCTTTTATATGTACAGTATGAGTGAGATAACTAAATGTGGACACAATAATCAGCTATTCTGACGTTACTAACGCTCAAATCTAGTGACATTTCTAGTTGTCTGCTACAGTACTCCTTATAGTTCTCGTAATTACAAATGGCATATTTATTTCAGCTGTCCTAAATTCACTTGATGTTTTGGACTTCTCATCAGAAATTGATAACCGGCAGTTGTACCTATTTTACGATCTTAGCGGCTTAGACTAGTTGACCATTGACCAATGTTTTTGCAGGTGATCGGGTTATGTATTATGGATCTGAACGGCAGAATCTGCAGATTAAAGACATCACTTCTTATTTACGAGTTGAACGGGATAATACCAAATTTGTAAGCTCAACTATAAGAAATACAAGTCTGTACCTATCAGTTTTGTTCCTGAACGTATAAAAAATCACCAAATTAAAGACGAGGAAAAGGAGAAAAATCATGCCTTGCCTTTTTAATTATTGATATGTTAAAGAGGTCCTCGCGCCGCATGAGATGAGGTCTTGGTTCTCTCGTATAGCTATTTGGAAGCAACTTTTATAATGTGAATAAATAAACAAGTCGCGATCTCTTTATAGCTCATTCTAAAAGTTTATTTGGTAAAATTGAATCTAGCATGCTTGCATTTTCTTCTATATCAAGGGTACACTTTTTATTATGTTGTTACATATGAAGAATATCATTTTCGGGTCCGTGTATTGTTGCTCTGCTACATAGTACCAGTAGTCTAGTATAAAGAACAAAAGAGGCCATTTTAATTTAAGTTAGCAAAAGTGAAGAGAACTTGACGAGATGGGCTTTCAAGAATTATTTGGATACCTTCGTTAGTCACAAGTTTCAATTCTATTTAAGAATCACATTATTGCTGGTTTGTCGTAGCATTTCAAAAAGTAAAAAAAAAAAAACAGAATCCAGCTACCAAAGTTTAATTAAGAAAAATAATTAAGTACAAAACTTATAATGGGCTTCTTTTGTTTGGACCACATCAGCGTCTGTTCTGATCTCTGTATTGAATTGGGCATTGGCCATTCATTCACCACTGGTCCACCATATATAAATGGCTCATAGGTTAAAAATCATATTTCAATAATATTTTTATTTATAGTTAACTAGTATCATAAGATTTTTAAATGTACGTTATCTTACAAGTGATAAAAAAATTATTTTCGTAATTTTTTGGTATTTTTTTTAATTAATAATTCAAACAAACACTAAAAAAAACTTAAAAGCATACATATTTTGAATTATTAAGTAAAAAAAAAAATACTAAAAGTTACGAAAATAATATTTTTTTTATCAGTTGTAAGGTGACATACACTTAAAAATATTATGAGAGTTGTTGAACATAGAGTTCAATAATGATTTTGATTATTACTTTGATTATGCGTTTAATGATTTTACGATTTCGATGATATAATGCTTGTCTTGTCCAAAAATAAAAAACGTATATTTCAGGTCTTTAAATGATAGAGCATTCGATAACGAAGCCATAGGTTCAAGCGGAACCAAAATCGGAGCTAAAACGAAGGAGTTATGAGCATTCGAAGATTTACGGGACCAGGATTACAGTCGACCGATCGACTGGACAAAAACGACCGATCGTTTTTGATCCAATTTCTTCCAGTGAGTCCAGTATAAAAACGACCGATCGTTTTCTATAAAACGACCGATCGACTGTAGAAAACGACCGATCGTTTTCTGCAGTTTTCGAAAACAGCTTTTCAGCTTATTCTGGAAAAGAGCTGTTATAACCCTCAACGGTCATAACCCAGAAAAACAGACTTTGTTGTTATATAAACCACCTCAAATCTTTCTCCAAAACTACTAAGCTTAACCATCATCATCCTTAAAACCTCTCTCAATTAAAAACCCTAATATCACCATTTTGGTGTATATATATTCAAGAAAGAGGAAAATCAAAGAGAAAGAGATTCAAGCTCGATCTTCATCAACAACTCACCAATTAGCTTTTTAAGAAGCAATTAGAATAGTGAGTGTAGTTACATTATTGTAACAAAATTTGTATCGAGTATTTTATAAACTCATTTGTGAGCGAGTGATCGGGTAGAGGCTTTGTAAGCAAGTGAAGCTTAAAAGCTCTAGGTCTTTTCATTCGGTTACTCATAGATTGAGGGGGAGTCGTTGACTCATTAGACGTGTACGCTTGCACTTGTATCAAGAGTTATGAATCTCGGGTAGAGGATGAGCCAATCGATTGATTGAGCTCGATAGGAATTGTAAAACTCGGGAAGATTCTTTTTAGTGAAATACTCGGTAGTACCGAGGAGAGGACGTAGGCCGTTTGCCGAACCTCTATAAATCACGGTGTCATTTTCTTTCCCTTACTTTTACTTTCCGCAACTTACACTTTTGCTTATTATCTTGCTTGCGTTTAGTATTTATTTCATTCCATTAACTTTATTAATACGCTTAAGCTTAAAATTGCATTAGTTGGGTTGTTAGTTGCCATTAGATTTTTAATTAGGCGAAAAGCGCCAAAACCTTATTCACCCCCCTCTAAGGTTAGCACACGGGCCAACAAGAGTACTACAAAAATATTATTAAAATATAAGCTCTCACCAATTAGCCCCATATATTTCCACTTCTCACAATCTCACATACAGAACCCTACAATACAACAATGTAAGTTTGTTTTCATTACTCTCACGTGAACTTGTTTGAGAGTGAGAGTAATGAAACAAGGAGTTTACAAAGAAATGTAACAGGTTTCTGCAAATGATTTTTTTATTTAGTGTTATATTTAAAATTGTAACAATTATTTAAGCTTCTATTACTATACTGCATATGAATGAGTGTGTGCAAATAATTTTTAAAATTTTAATGTTTCATTTAGTTTATATATTTAAAAAGTATCAGCTATTTAAGTATCATATCTCTATTTCCAAAAGAGGAGTAAACGAAATAAAATAAAATTACTAGAGCCAATTAATAGTCCATCCGTCCCTAAATAAGTTTTCACTATTTTATATTTGGTTGTCACAAAATAAATGTCTATTTTCCTAATTTATTAATGAAAAAATGATAAAACTACTATAATATCCTCAAATATTATAATGAATATATTATAAAAATTAACAATAATAATTATTTAATTTAAATAAGATATTTGTAACTTTCAAATGCAGTTAATGACATCTCTTAATATTTATCAAAATCAAATTGATTACAATAATAACTATTTAATTTAAATTAGATATTTGCAACTTTCAAATGTAATTAATGATCTCTTAATATTTACGCTTAAAAATAAATGGACGAAATGGAATAGTAATTACTAGACTAATTAAGAGACTTAAATAAATCATTAGTAGCCGGACAAATTAAGAATCTTTAACTTTAAAGCAGCTCGGTTGACCTTTGACCATCTCACACGAGGTCTATAATACACAGTGTACGTGGTATCTCCGTTCCTATTTAATTGTTTATTACGAAATTACATGTAATTTTGATCGGTTTATAACTTTTATCAAAATTATCGAAATGAATTTTTTTAAAATCTAATCATAAAATTTAATATTTAAACTATATGATTAAATTTTATAATTTTTAATTACAACAATTTTGATACACCTTATTAACCGTTCAAATTGATAGTGAAAAATTAAATAGCAAATAAGTGTATATGTCAGCTCTTCAAGGAAGGTGAGTAATATACTTATATGTATGTATACATATATATATATATATACACATACATATATAGAGAGAGAGAGATGGGTACTTTGGCAGCAATGGTGAATGGACGAGAAGATGACGTGGCAGCAGTGGTTTCTCATGAAGCAAAGCAAAACGATGACATTGATGCTGGTGCTCGCTTTGTTCTTAAATCCAAAGGTTAAATCATTTGTTCTAGTTTTTCACATTTAATTCTGTTTCCATTCTATTTATTACAAAAATTGCTATTTATTTCCTGATCTACTTGTTAATTATCTCGCAAAATCACCCTTTTGCCATTCTATTCTAAAATCTCACTTCTTGGTTGTTTAACGATATGTTAGTACCATATGAATTTAAATTCAGTATAAATGACGGTTTAATGTATGACATAATTATCCAACAAAAGACTACTATATTTTATGATCATTTTGTGATGCTTAAATATCAGTTGTGTTGAAATGAAAAAGTTCAGTTAAATTATAAACTACCTGTTTAGACTTTAGACCCATCAGACAAACAATCACAATAGTCATCTCGTGTAAATTTCTGCTATGATAATTAAGTTTAGTCAAATCATACAAATAATTAACTGGTTATGATTTCGAGAATCATAAGGTGATTATATGATTTGTGTTTGGGCAACTTAATCTGAGTTACACTTCAAGTGGTGCCACTCAATATATGTTGATAATTTCAGAACTTTCCCTAAAGCATCATTTTGCCTAGTGATATACACATATTTATACTCGTTACAATTGGGGTATATATGTTAAATTTATGTTAAGTAGACTGATCTCAATCAATTGTAATCGGATATTAGTTCAAGAAAACGTACATGACATACTTTTACAATTTATTAAAGAAACTGGACATGTGTGCTTTTGTAACATCATGCACGTTGAGTTTCAAATGATAAAGATTAAAAGAACAAAAAATAGCAATCATTAACCACTTGTAACTTGTAAGTAGTATTTAATATTACAATATATTTCACCTAATTTTTTTTTCTCATTAAATTCTCAGAAAAATTACAAAATACAAATTACAAGTTCAGTTGAATATATGTTTAATTATATCACGTATTTGCATTTAGTTTGTTAGGTTGCCTTCCATATCAATGTAATCATTTCATTATTATTTTAATAAAATGATTAGTCAAAAATTTGAACCCGTTAGGTAGGAATTGGAATAATCTCAGCTTGGGTTGAAATAAGAAACACACACGGCCTGCGTTATAGTCAAATCGTTGTCAAAGTAGATATTTAAAAATAACATACTCCAAAACAAATCGTTGTCAAATCGATTAATGATTATAGAATCGATGGACGCTACAATACCCCAAACATCAAATCAAGTCATGTTGTATTACAGTATAAGATTACTTACAAAAAGATCCCACCATAATACATTAACCATGAAATGTCAAGATTCTAAGAATCGTATAATTCTCTTAATTTTTATAGTTTATTATTATTTTCTTAATATAAAATATAAGCTGCCATTTCATTTTTTTATTTTGATAATCACAAACCCTCGTTTGGAGGTAAAACTGCTTCGCAGACGCACTACAAAAAAATACTCAAATAGCGACAGGATTAGTGACGGTATTTTTTGTTACGAGCTTATTATCGACGGTTTTTGTGACAGTTTTGTGACAGTTTAGTCAATTTGCGACAGATTTGTGACAGTTTTTTAAATTAGCGACTGGCTTGTGACAGCTTTTGACTCTCACTAAATCAAACATTATATTGTAGTGACGTCAGGGTTCGAACCCTGATGATGAACATGATATACTCGGATACCAACCAGTTAGACCAGCCACCGATGGTGACCTGTCATTTGTCTTTTCCTTTCTGATAATTTATTTCTGTTAGAAATTAATGCTGGAACTTTGTATAATTTACAAATTCACAATTCAATGACGAAATCAGAAAGGACGCAAAGAGGACATAAATTTATTAATGGCCAAAAGAAAATTATGGGATGGATGGGTCATGGGTGGGAAGGGTAGGGACTATGAACTGACTCATAAAACCAACAAATCTACATTCTATACTAAAAACGTAAAAAGTAGCTTTACTAGTACTGGAAAATGATGTGGAAAATGATGTGTGTGTTTTTTTATGAAGAAGGAGAGGTGATATTTCAATAATATTGTAATAGTCTTTTATTTTGGAACTCTATTACCGAATCCTAGCTCCGTTAGATGCATAGAAATGTGTAATGTATATTAAATTCTGCTATAAATTTTTTTGACGCATAATTATGCTATAATTCAATGAAATGGGTACCTTTCACCAATATATGTATCTGCAAGTTTCAAAAAGTACATTATTGATATAATCTTTTGGAAAATGATATTTGAACAGAGAATCGTAAGTGGAGCACAAGTGAGTCTCAGTAAGATCTTTGAACACACGGCCCTTGTATAAATTTTACAATTAATAATAAAAATGAAGCTTATTTCATGAAAGTTTTGATTTCTTTACATGGCACTTGACTTTAAAACTAGTACCATCAAAAAGTACTGTACTCACGTACTGCTCATCATTTTTTTTCCAGTATTTATGAAAATCATCAGTACTCCGTAATAATTAATCTTAACTTTTAAAAGGTCATTTCATTATCTTAAATTATAGGATCAGTATAGGTGAAGGTTTTCCTTGTATTGCATAGATATGCTTTATAATTTATATTATGCTAATCCAGAACAATTCAATGATATATATGTTCCTATTCGATTAAAATCCTGATATTGCCAAATACCAAATAATATTATGCAGGTTCATGGATTCACTGTGGCTACCACTTGACAACTTCAATCGTTGCTCCGTCGTTGCTCAGCCTCCCGTTTGCCTTCACCGCACTTGGATGGTTTGGCGGAATTATGTGTTTGGTTGTCGGAGCACTTGTCACGTTCTATTCATACAATTTGATATCTTTAGTACTCGAACACCACACACAGATGGGTCATCGATACCTCCGCTTCCGTGACATGGCTTTTCACATATTAGGTACATAACGCTAAGCATAACTCTTGGATTACTCCTTTTTTTTGCCTTTCTAGATTTGTACAGTAAAAAAGTTTTTATTTTCCAGACCTATTTAGCCAATATTA
This sequence comes from Primula vulgaris, assembly GCA_963920805.1. Lineage (NCBI taxonomy): Eukaryota > Viridiplantae > Streptophyta > Magnoliopsida > Ericales > Primulaceae > Primula > Primula vulgaris. The sequence continues at coordinate 5,425,668 of OY987212.1, read as the reverse complement.
CAGTCTCCCTCTATGAGAGTCGTTTCCCGACTTTATTTTCTTTATTTATCTCTGCCACCGCAACAACGGGATTGGTGAGCTCCTACTTAGCTTCCACAAAGCACTCTGTTTTTTCTACGATAGGCTCCACCATGGCTTGATCATTCTAAAAGAATGGATCAACTTTAATACTTTATTTTTCTGTTTAGATAACGCTTCTTTTTTGGAAAAAACAATCATTTAGTAAAAAGTTTGATGGCATTCATTAATAAAATTCGATAGTTAAAATCTCTTCTAGATTTCGGTGTAAATGCTCAATTATGCTGCTTGTTTTTACTCTTTTGAGTTCAAATTTGATGATAACGTATTAGACTAATATGTATCAATTCTTAAACAAATGTAAAAACCGGAGTTCTTGAATTTTTTTCGTACATCTCCCACATTAATACATTTCACTTGATGATCATAGCGATCTTCTTAGGTCGGATATCAAACCAATCCGGATCCCACGTGATGAAATTAAGTTCTTTATTGAAATATTAAGTCTTAAAGCCAATAAGCGTGCCCCATGACTTTGGTAAAAAGGAGCTTCAAGTAATGTGTTTATGTGATGATATACTGAATTACTGATAGCAACATCCGAATATAAGCTTACAAGACCCACAACGTTCCCACATCAGTATTATAGTATATTATCATAACATATTTTTCAAAAAAGTGTTTCAATAAAAGGGGTTGGATTTTATCCACTAGAAAAAAAAAACTTTTACCTTCTTGAAAAGTCTGAAGAATCAATAGAATTGAGCATTACGTACTTTTCTGAAAGTTCTTTTATTCAGTAATGAAGTGATAATAAACAACCTAGTTTATTTGTTCCACTATCTTATTTTTCAATAAAATAAAAATTAATAGATTTAATAAATGAACAAAATTAAGAGAAAAATAATTATTTCTAAAAGTTGTTTAATTGTTAACTCTCGTAACTCATACAAACGGCGGTTAAAGTCTCTTTAAAGACGGTAACTCTCATCCGCTTCTATTGTTCTCTTTTGCTTTTGGATATTGTCATATACTCCATGTCATACGTGGGATAAATTTTGTGTTGCAGGGCCAAGATGGGGTAGATATTATGTTGGTCCAATTCAATTAACGGTTTGCTATGGTGCTGTTATTGGTTGTATTCTTCTTGGAGGACAATGCATGAAGGTCATTTATTCCTAATTCAATTCCCTTTATAAAAACTGAAATAAACTTGGACAATGTGTGCTTCTTTGTAACATGTAAAGAAATGCTTGCATAATTATTTAAATATATACGAAATATAAGTGTCTAATTTAATTTCTAAAATAAAATTTGTAATATGTAGTTATAATTTTGTTGTTTGGCAGGCAATTTTTCTGCTTTCGAATCCGGACGGAATTATGAAACTATACGAGTTTATAATAATCTTTGGTGGCTTCATGCTAATTTTAGTCCAAATACCATCATTCCACTCACTGAGGCACATAAACTTAGTTTCTTTGGTACTATGCCTTGTTTACAGCACTTGCGCAACTGCTGGATCTATATACATTGGTAAATTTTAGCCAAAACACTATGTCATTTTCTTGTTCACTAAACAAGTTTCACCTTTTGAAGTTGATATTAACTGGAAAACTAATTGACTTAAATTTCAGGAAGTTCATCAAAAGGGCCTGAGAAGGATTACACAGTAAAGGGTAACACAGAGACTCGCATTTTTGGTGTCTTTAATTCCATCGCCATCATCGCGACAACCTTCGGGAATGGAATCATTCCTGAAATACAGGTTTCCAACCATAATTTAGATCATTTTTATCACGAAAAACACACACACACATATATATACGGCACGTAAACTTTCACTTGCCACGTCTCTATATCTACTCTTAACGGTTAATGTTCAAACTTTTAACAAAATTTCAACAGTACCATGTGCAAAGTGTAAATAAGTGAGATAGCATTTTCCTGATGTGATACTTGTGGGTTTTAATTTTAAAGTTGATTGAAATGTGCGAGTGATACGATGATATAGTCAATTGACACATCAGAAATTGATGATTGAAAAAAAAGCATGTTATAGATTAAGGGAGTAATATTGCCCTTATCAAATATATATATAAAATCATTATGTTTTGTGTTGAAATAAATTGCAAGGGACACAATAATCTTCTGGAAATGCATAAAGTACATACCTGATGAGAAGTTTTGTTTATTCCTCTGCTTTATAAAACTCGCTTCCAACTCGGAAAGTTTGAATTTTCTCTTTTAGGCAGATAAACGCAGTGTGAAAAAGCTCAATCCACTTTTTCAAATTTCAAAACATGTACGTCATTAGGTACTGAATTATTTCTCCCGTGATACCAGTCTTCAAACTGTTGGTGTTGGATCAAAACTCTACGATTAAATATCTTGTTTTTGAATATATTTGCCAAACAGGAAGAGTGAGATCTAGATTCTAGACTAATACACCTGAAATAAAAATAATCTATTAGTGAGCACATTTGTATAATATAAATTGACGCAAGCTAGAGATTTATCATACCTATCCAAAAAATCAAACGAGCAATAAATCCACAATAATAGTGGTAAGTTGCTGATCCTTATAAAGTGTGCACCAAACATGTGTATGTATGGCTTTTTTTTGTTAAAAAAAGTTAACTGTGTTGCAGGCGACCTTGGCACCACCAGTTAAAGGGAAAATGTTTAAAGGGCTATGTGTTTGCTACGCAGTGCTGACTGTAACCTTTTTCAGTGTATCTATTTCTGGGTACTGGGCTTTTGGTAATCAAGCCAATAGCCTTATTCTCACCAACTTTTTAGCTGATAACGGCAATAATTTGGTTCCTAAATGGTTCATTCTTATGACTAACAGTTTCACAATTCTTCAGCTATCAGCTGTTGCTGTGGTAAGTTCAACTTTACCTGTCAACAATATATCTCGTAGTTAAGGACTTGACATGTAGTATTGGAATCTACATTTTCATTTTTGAAACATTAAGAGTAACATGAGTTGTTTTCGAAACACCCAAAGATAAAGGCATTTCATTAGAAGGGGAAAAAAAATCACTGTCCTTTTCAACCCAGCTGTAAAAATGAGAGCAAGAATATAAAATAAAATTTCAACTAACAAACTCTACTAGTTCTCCTTTCCAAATAAAGAGATATCTATATAGATAATAGATATATCATATGTTTCTCGAGTGTTCTGCTATTCTTTAAACCACATCACTGCTATACTAATACCATCATAATCCAATAACTATAAACATAAACAAAAACATTGTTACCTGGTGCAGGTCTATTTGCAGCCAACAAATGAAGTGCTCGAGAACATATTAGCAGACCCAACAAGAAAAGAGTTCTCAAGCCGAAATGTGATACCAAGGGTGATCTCACGTTCTCTCTCTGTCATCATTTCGACAATAATCGCCGCAATGCTACCTTTCTTTGGGGATATCATGGCACTTATAGGAGCATTTGGGTTCCTACCCCTTGACTTTGTGCTCCCAATGATTTTTTTCAACTTAACATTTAAGCCCTCCAAACGCAGCCCAATTTATTGGCTAAATATCACACTTGCTATTTTTTTCTCAGTAATGGGAATCATAGCAGCAGTAGCAGCAGTTAGACAGATAGCCCTTGATGCCAAAACTTATAGACTGTTTGCTAATATCTAAGGTTGTAATATTATAGTATGTAACTCCTTAATTATAATCTATTTATTGCTCAAAACGAAGTACATGCTATACACATAATTAGAAAAGGTACCTATCAATTGCCATTAATTATTCAGATATTACAACTGGTACAAAGGTAAGCTTGTCTAGTTGTGATTACTGTGCAACTTTTAATTTTATTGGCGAAAAAATGAAAAGGCATCCAACACTGGTTAAGCATCAGCTTTACCATGTATATACAACTTGGGTGCCGTCTCCAGATTGTACAGTTTGCTTGACAACAAAATCATAATAAGTGCCATATTTCCTGAAAAACCTTTTGATTTTAGTTCTTCTTTTGTAAGATTGTTTTTAACCCATTCATGGTATATTCTAAAAAAAGGTTGCCACGTGTAAGACTCGTTTGGTCTTAGCTTAAACCTCTAAATTTTAGACCAGAAAACTAGAAATACTTGGACTTTTAAGCTAAACAACTATATACACTAAATATATACTAGAAAAAACAAATAAGCTAAGCTTACAAGTGGCCACATGGTGGCCTTCTATGCGACTTCCTCGCAAGCCACAAGTAGAAGAATTAAGCTATCAAGAAGAAATCAGAGTTTGTTTGCCATTATCAAGCTCTAAATTATCAATATAGCTCATAACGATAGGAAGCGCAGAAGAAAATAATGCATATTAGTGTATGCAAATCCATTTGTAAGGATTACCTGAACTCCAAGAGGTAGGTAATATTTTGTTATTACGTCTTATATAACTTTAGCAAATCAAGATCAGTTTGACAAATCAGACTAAATCTTAATCAACTTCCTGACTACAAAAGCTTTTTCGTTCACCATTCATCTTCCAGGTAAAGGGAGAAACTAGAAGTGGTATTGAATACATATTCAGAGACATACCAATCCAATTAATCTTATAATTATTGTGAAATTTTTGTTCCTTTTGTGAGCTTGTAATATATATAACCAGTCACGAGTCATTTGACTTCATCTTTGTCTCCAAATAGTTCTTGCCAGTGGTTGGCCACTTCTTGCGGACTCCTAAAAGACCAGATATGGGTTTTTACTTGCTCACGAGTTTCCAAAATTTCCTAGAGTGGGGAAAACATGCGTGTTAAAACATGTAAAGTCTTTTAGGGGATTCAACAAAGGAATGCAGAGCCTTCATAGAGAGATTTGAAAACATACCTCCAGTTCAGAAGACCGTTTGGTTTTTTGACTTAAACATTCAACAAGAGAATTCCACTTCCCAGAACAGTTGTCTAAGACACCAATTCGATAGTACTGCTACATCTGATGAACTGGAGCTGTCAAACACAATATATACATTTACTCTTTCAAAAGATAAATAGGGAAAGATCCATTATCAAATTTCGAGTGACTCAAATCCTTAATGATGCAAAGAAAATATCAAATTCAATAAATAGAAAAATCCACCCCGATCAAAGTTCAAAAATATAGTATTTCTTAAAATGTCGTTCAACCTCATCCCCCAACAATGATTAATTGAGAATATCTGAAACAGTTTTCTTCTATTTACCCTCATTTCGCTCCCAAAACCTCATGTATAATAAGAAAATACCTTTTTAGAAGAAAAGAAAAAAGAAAGAGTAACATTCACTTTGATTCCAAATTCTTATATATATATATATATATATATATATGTATTGTATTGTATTTAATTTAAATTTCTCCCAAACACCTCAATCTGAACATAGAACAACCCGAATTTGGAAATTATGTGACGATGAGGTTTAAGCTCTAGTTGCACACCACAAGTTGAAATGCACTAAATAAGCCTATGAAAACTACAAGATTGAAAATAAGACATATTATTTGCTTAAAAAAGCTGCAGTCAGTCAAACGAGTAGCCGAGTAGGTGTTCGGAATTAAAATACATTATCATTCTAGTTTAAAAGTTCGGTTTCAGTTAGCTCCGGATTCTTGTTTTTAGCTTATCATGTTCTGAAGACAGTAAAAACATAGATAATAAATGTAATTTAGACAATAGAAACCTAGTAATGAGGATTGAGAAAGCTTGATTTTCATAGAACACGACGAAGAAATTTATGGAATTAAAAATAGGAAAAACGTAGAGAGAGAGAGAGTACAATAGCAGAACCAAAGAGCATCGAAGCAAGCAGTGCAATCCTTATTAGAAATTTTCATTATTATTGTCCTCCTTTATTCTTATCAATCTCACGCCCACAGCATAATAGAGAGAGAGAGAGAGTGAATATAAAAACTTCTTCACAAATATTAAGAAAAAATTAGTTGAATTAAAATGCATATGATATTTGTAATAACGATAGCTAATTTTTTTTATATATCAATCTCATTTGATCTGGGCAGTTGCTGGAAGCCCAGTTTTCTAATTCTTCCTCATCTAATGAAAGAAGTGCTAAGCCAGAAAGGAATATTAAATTAAGACCGTCTGGAGCCGGAGCCGGAGCTCTTTGCAACAGTCCACCATTAGCGGAAGTGGAAATATTAAGTGCTAAAGTAGAGTATATTATGGGACAAATCAAGATATAAATTGGACTATATTTTGCGATGGAGAGAGTTGTATGTTGTTTGGAGCAGAGTAAAAATATTAATTAAAGACTATCGATAAAGTATAAATAAAGACGGGGGCAAAAGTTAGTTAATCTGGCCATTTTCGAATGTTTTCCAAAATTACCCAGAATTCAATTGCTTTACAAGAATATGTTAAGATACCTGACAGGATCAAGAATAAAAGGTAAAGGCAAAGAATAGATACAAAAAAATGTCACTGAATCAGTGGTATGAGTGTGCTTTGTACTTCAAAATACAAACTTCTTGTTGTAGCATTCATATTAACTGGAAAAACAGACGAGGAAGAAAAGAAATACACTTGTTAATAGTCAGTCATAGAGACAGAACTCAGAAATATGACAAAATTTAAACGAAAGTAGAGGGGGAAGATAGTTGAGTATTAGATACATGCTTCGTGTTTTCTCATCCATACTCAATATTAACAAAAGAAAACTGAAAAATATATAAATAAAAGAAAATACGACTTGATCATTTCCACTGGGATTTGTGAAAAATCCCAAAACAAGATATATACCAACCCACAGGTTCATGCTTGATGATAAAAGAGCAAGCAAGAAAAGAAAATGAAGATAAAAGGAAAACTTTCTTGCAAAAACAAGTTTAGGTGCGGGGAGCTCATTCCAGGCGAAATCATAAAACCCCAATTGGTGTTGAAGCGGTATTGAATGGAATACAACAACGCTACCCGCTAAGAACCCAAAAAAAATGCAGAACTTATTCAAGATAATCCTAGAGTCTAGACTATAACTTGGCCTTTTCGCATTGGAAAGAAACAGAGAATAGCTTAACTACTTCTTGGTCCCAAGTAAAAAAAAATTACACCACTGGTTGTTGCTATTGAACACCGCTCAGCTTAGCCCAATCTATAAATTGCATTCCTCCATAGATGTTATTAGCAAATCGCACACCCACTGTAAAAGCCATGGCAACAGGTGGAACCTGCTTAGTTAACGGAGAGGCTTCAACAATACGTTCCAGACCGTTAATTATTTGATAACGAGTGTTTGAAGAAACCGCAAGGAAAACACCTGCACAAGGAAAAAAACAGCAAAAGTTTAAAGATGGTACATTTTCAAGAACTAGTTTTTTCTACATATTTACTGTAAACAAACCCACTTCTCTATAGTCCATCTATTTCCAAATCCTAATTTCAGAGACTGTTGAGAAAGTTTTCCGAGATGGCGCTGAAGTATGAAAAAATTCTGAATGCAATTGGATGCTCTAGTTAGGATTTGTAAACACAAGCTACCATTATTGCTAACAAACACACTGCACTATTTCTTGTTAGTAAAATTGACTACATTTTCAGCAACTCATTTTTACGTGGTGTTAACAAACACACTGCTTTATCAATCATCTACTTCCAATTTAAAGTTTTGACAGTTAAGTAAATTTCTCCAAGATGGCACAAACTCGCAAATTATAATTGTGTTCGCATGCTCAACCATGGTATAATTCCATCAGACACTAATGACTAAACATAGAAGATAGACCCCAAACTACATTAGCTGGTATTTCCTTGAAACGATAAAGTGAAATAAATTGTGCTAATATCCTGTAAACTACAGGTTGTTTATTTGTAACATGCCAAACTTTGTGAAACACAAGTCCCACGATTCAAACTTTCAACCCCCATATGAAAACCTCCGAATTATTTTACGAACTAAGCAAAGCTCCCTCACCCAGCACATGTACAACCATAACGACGATAAAGCAGTGAATCACTGAATCATGTTGAATAAAAAAAAGGATTAATTTTATTCAACTTTTACTATGGTCAGTAATCCATTAGACCTGTGTTTTACTATGGCAGGGCCTAAAGAAAATATGCCTTGTACATAGGGTAATAATATGGCAGGGCCTAAGAGACTCACAAATACGATCTTAGGCCTGCATTTATAGTTGACTCCCAGGTTCAAAATAAAGTCCCAAATAAATAAATTCTCCTTGCATTTGTAACGTCACCTCAACAAGAAATCATATAATAAGGAGGCATCTAGATCTATCCTACAAACATTAGGAATATTTAAAAATCTGTAGTTGCTAACACTAACAAAAAATTAAGTGCTCCCATATCTATATGATAGGATGACATAACAAACCATGGAGTATGGTCGTACAGACCTAGTAACACTAACTAGTACTAGGTGGCACAATCTTATAAACAAAAAGGTCTTAACGATTCACATCAACAGGCAGTTACTTGGTGGCAGTGAAGAAAATTCCATGGAAGTTGAAACTTCACGATGCAAGAAAGAGAAATCAATAACAAAGACCCAAAAAACAACGATGACTCCTCAATTCCCAAACTTTCATCATCATTAAAACAACATAATGCTAGACTAGAACCACATAATTCATGATAATAGAGAAAAAGAAGCTTCACAACAATCAAATAGAAACTTCACAACAATCAAATAGAAGCGTACCCCAGAGAGCAGCACTTTTCACAAGAGGTGGCACCGGAATATCCTCTTCTGATTTATTTATGCTTCTGGATAAAAAAGAAGATGTCCAATTATCAGAACCAGATGAAGCCAAACGATGTTATCAGCCGGAAAAAGAATTGGAACCAACCATCAATATATTCGTTTTGTTGCAACAAAAAGATAACAACAAATTTACCTCAAAATGGCATCTCAAATTCTTCATTGATTTTGTTGCAGTTTGTCTCACAAAAGAACAAAAAGGAAGTTGTACTTTTAATTGTTGGTCTTTTACCGTTTATATCATTACAGGGTCGATTGTTTTCTTTGGTAGGTTATTAACGAACAAACCCTGTAGTAAAGGGGATTATAAACCCAATCTCGCTTTTGAAAATTAAAAAACCACAAATGCATTTACCACGATACTACTTTACACCAAAAGGAAAATGTGATCTCTTTTTCACGCCTATGTTGGGTTATTATTCCAAAAGGAAACATAAAAGAAGGGTTACAGTTGGTTTCCTTTTCCTTTTTTTCCTTAAGAGGATGAATACATTTCTCAGAAAGTTATTTAAATAAAACTGTGATGAAGGGGATTACAAAGCCTACCTGGCTGTTAAATTCACAAAAGAATTGACTAGTTGACACCATAAAATGGAAATGTTTTCTGAAAAACTTGGTTTAAAATGTTACAATAACAGACAACAAAGATGAGAACTGTTATATTTTTTCAAGGCTTCCAGGAATATTTTTTTGTGAAAAAACTTCATTTATCAGCACATGCATAATTAAGTGAATAGCAGAACCTAATTTGGACAAGATTCACGAAAGAATTGACACCATTGACTTATCAATATCAATCTATCATGTAGTCTAAAGTACATGCGTTGAATACATAAAAAATATAAAGAAAAATACAAAGATGAAAGCTTACCGCTTGGCTGTCATAATCGTGTTTGCAATACCTTGGCCAATTAGGCCACAACCAAATCCGACAGATCCATATAACACACCCTGAAACACGAAACATGGAAAGCAGAAAGAAAGTAAGACAAAAACGATGGCATGTCAACAACTTCAAAACTAAAATAAAAATCAACAAAGAAAACAACCATGAAGATACGAAACAAAACCCACAACTAACAACGGTAACAAGTATACAACATCTATTTATAAGAAGAGGAAGCAAACATATATAAAAAAATTCTCGACAAGACAATGAAGGTGAACGAAGAACTTTGACAAAAAAATGGGAACTTGTAGATAAAATGAGATATGACAAATGCTTTCTATCTACATTTTTTATTCAACATAACCTCTGTGTAAGGTATTAGTCACTGAAACAAAACAATTTCCCATGAGTACCTTGTAAAAAAATGTTGCGATTCGCTGGTTCACTGAGAATCTACTTCCCGGTCTTTCAGCTTCAAAAACACTGCATGCAGAAAAAAAAAAACTCGTTCAGTTAAATCTGTAAGAAAATAAAAAATAACATATGGCTAGAAAATGAAAACACGATCCTGCCTGACAGCAAGCGGCAATTCTTAAAAGGAAAAATAAAGGAACGAAAATAAAAATGCTGAACTTATACAAGCAGAGAACAGTAAGTTCCGTTCCACGCACAAGAAGAAAATTTTGAAGACTGGAGTGGAGATATAATTGGGATCATAAGCACGGCACTTCCAATATACATGTCAATAAATAAATTCAAGTACCACATATAATCATTCTAAAACAAAGGACAACGATATATATGTCTATTATTGTGGCCCCTCCTCAATAACTTAACAAGTGCAGTCATAGAACAGTATCCCCTGTAACCAGAACATTACTTACAAAAAACTGATTAGGTCACGTTCAGTTTCATTTCTACGATCTCTATTTGGTCATATTAAGTTATTAACGCTGGCTGGCGAGACAAGTACCTTGAGTATATCATGAATCTAATGTTTCAAACAGATATTTCAACAACAAAAACTCTATGCTTGCACCAGACAGACACTGATTCTCACAGTGCAAAGAAAAAAAATTACATTATTTACCACTCCTGATATTATTTTTACCTGCTAGGAAGAGCTGAGCAAGCGTGTTTAAATTGTCCTAATAAACCAAACGATCTAACTGGCTTTCCCAAACGGGCATAAGGAGCCAACATACCAACCAAAGCAACGTCAACAACCACACCAACCAATAGATCTGCAGCATACAATTCAAATTCAGCCCAAAAATCTTTGCCTCTTTTTTGAACTTCCGCGAATGTTGCACAACAAGAATCAATCACTACCTACCAATGCACCATTAAACGATTAGATGTTTGTTGTAAAAGCATCAAGTTTATTCAAATAACTACAAATGCATAAAGTAGATCTTAGCTCGCAACAACATAGTTTCACGGCATAACACCCCTTATCCCTGCCCTTGGGAAATTAATACATATCTTAGACAAGTATGAACACCAAGGACAATTAATTGAGGCTAGTGCATATAATATGTGCTGGGAAGTTGAGAGACAAGTGTTCAGCCATTTATGGGTACACACATCAAATTGTCTAACAAGACAGAAAATAGAAAAAAAAAGTAAGCTTATAATACAGTATTCTTTTAATCTAATCAGCCTCCTTCTAAAAATTATTAAAATATGTACTAATTAAGTTACTACTCCAGTAACTCCTTCTAATCAATGTTTATATATGCAAGCACAGGATTGCATATACCATGTCCTTAGCAAAAGTAATTTTGAAGAAACCAAATATGCAAGCACTGTAATTTGCAAATACATATACCTTACCTAAGCTATCTTAGTACAAGTATAAGTGTATTATACAGGGAGTTAAACTGAAATGGAAATATAATTCTGGTAAAACATTAATACCATATCGTATATCAATATGATTTTACAATAGTAAGTAGCGTATGTTAATATTTACTGCATGAGATTCTAAAAACTACATGTGCAGTCAACTTTCGGGTGTGGGATAATGGATATTCTTGAAGCAACCGACGAACCGCATACAAATACAGAATGTTTTTGTTATCCTGATATAATTTTGTTCGATTCATATGCAGTAACAGTCTAACAGAGGTAGGGTAGTAAGATATTTTACGTCCTAAAAGATTGTATTGATATCACTTTGATCTATTTCAATCCAGAGTCGTTAGCTTTAATTTTCTTTCTATTAATTTTTGAAGTGACACTAGCCGATCAAAATTTGAAACGATAAATGATACTAATTTTTTATCCACTGATAATGGTTATATATACCCATACAAAGTTTGAGAAGATAGATGAAAATAAGGTTTGATTCGAAAATTATTATTGCATAAATGATTGAATTGCATTCGTTGTATAGCAGCGATAATTATACTTCCAGGAAAATCCATGAGCTGCTTAATGATGATGACATGTGGTCGTGGGACCGGCTAAACGTAAATCCAAGGATGTATGGGAGACATAGTGGTAAGGTATATATATGCTTCTCGGTAAGAAGTAACACTAGCAACTCAAAAAAAATTTATCTAGCAAGATTGGCGTATAGGAGATATACTTACTTGGCTTTCTAAACTAAAGCTAGATCTAACTAGTCTATGTCCAGATATTTCTTTACATGATATACTGAGTTTTTATGAGTCCGTATCCGTTAAATATGTGAAGTAGTAGCAGTCAAAAAATCAAAAAGACAAGCAATTTAGGGCTAGAAAGTGCAACAAAATACAAAGAAACAAACCTCTGTTCCAACTTTAAATAAAAAAGACGGGTCTGCAAGCATACGGTTTCTAAGCATTGCTGAGTATCTCATCAAAAACCCCAAAGGCCAAGCAGAACCCTGCGCCAGAAGAATGATTATTAATATCCACCAATCAGCATACTCCCCTTCCATTTTTTTTTTATAAACTTCGTGATTTATTTGAATTTGCGTCAAATTTGCTAGAGGCAAGAATGAAAACAATCATGTCTAACTCCTTCCCCTGGAAAAATTTCGCTTTTAACTTTTGTCATAGTGTTGTTACATCCTTTCTTGCTATAAGCACCTAGAATTGTCCCAAGCCTAGGGTTTTAAAGTGAACAATCAAACACTCTAAAAGCTACAACAATGCATACATATGATATACTCATAGTCACACTTGTGCAACTTAGGTGCTTGTTCCCAAAATAGACATTTTTTTAAGAACAAAGCCGTTTTCTCTCAAACAATACAAGAGGAAACTATTTTCTTTGATAGTCTATTATGTGCATGGAAAACACAATGTTGTCTTATCATAACATGGTGGGTAATTCGTAACTTTTCCCTTATGGTATGAATTTTTTCACACAAAATTAAAAAGGCTCCCAAAATAACAATAAAAATAAATAATGGCATACTACATAATTATTAACATTTTGTTTTATTATGACATGGTGGATATTTTGTTACTATTTTTTCTATAAAATTTGTTTTTCCCGATATGAATTTTTCCAGACAAATTTATAAACGCGCCCCAAATATTGTGAAGACTTGGATGTAAAGACACGCCCACGGCCCAGCCCTGCGCATATAATCATAAACATAATTATGTGCTACTAGGGAAATTACAAACTCATAACCAGGGGAGTAACTAGGTACAGGCTATAGCACCCCACATATTGAGAGAAATCTTAAAATTTTCCACGTTTTTTTGCTGAAAAGTTGATGATTATATACTTTCAGTACCCCGCGTAATTACAAAAAAGAAACATGGAATTCAGCCCGACCCACCTTTAAATCCTAGTTCCGCCACTGGCCATAACTACTACACTAATAGATAAGCATAAAATTAGGGTGTAAACACTAGGAATATATCGCAGCACCTGCAAATCGAGATATCGAGTGAGCAACAGCCTCCTAAGCCCAGTAGTCTTAGCAGCCTCGAGCATATCCTCCGGTAAAGTAGCCCCACGCATCTCCGTCTCTCTCATCACCTCTTCTAATCTCATCAACGGCCCAAACTCTCTCTCCTCATACTCCTCCTCTCCCTCACCTCCTCCACCACCTCCTCCGCCGCCACCGCCGTTGTTTCCCGGCGGATTCTTACCGTTACCACCGCCGCCGATCTCAACCTTCGGCGACGGCAAATCAGATGGTAGAGAGATGGGTTCTGATTTGGTGCATTTTAATCGGAAGTTAGGGTTATGGTTTGGATTGAGAGTGAGAGGTGTGGTTTCGAGGGTTTGTGGAAAATGATGAGAATTAGAGAATAATGCGATGGTGGATGAATGGATAAGAGCTACTTCCATTATTGTTATTTATATATATATATAATATGTGATTATGTATCTATCGATTAGTTGGGGGGGAACCCTAGTGACGTGGCAGTGGCCGCCACTCTCTCTCTCTTCTGTTTTGGATTTCCGGTGAACAGGAGAAAAAGAGAGAGGGTACTCGTAGTTTTGACGTCTATTCTATTTGGTCCTTTTTTAAATTCTTTTAACGGGTCCAGTTCTTTATTGAAAACTAAAAAGGTATCAAAAGTCCGGAACAAAGCCACCGGCCCGTCCGAGGTATTTTTAATTTTGTTCGAAAAGATTCATAACTTGTGTAAATAAATAAATAAATTGTATAAAATTACAAAATTCGTACGTGATGATGATTTTTTTTTTTGTAATTTTTAGCTTAAAAACGATAAAAGACCTACTCTTGTCAATTATATTTGGTCCTCATGCAGTATGCATTGATTCGATTGTGAGGTCTTCTCTATTGTTATCACTTATCAGAGCCAGAAAAGAAACTTTAATGGGAGGAGTTGATTTTCTAAACTTGAGCTTTGTCCGGTAAGCAGAATGCCTATACTAATAAGAAAATGCATGTCACAGCCTATGTATATTCAGACAAAAAGTCGTGATGGCACCTTGACAAGCTTTTTTCTCTTCTACTTACTAGAAATTTACAAGAAGTTTGAAATACTAATGAATATTGTTTCTTTGAACATATACCAAAATTGCAGAGTAGTTCTTCACTGTTAACAAGTGTTGTGTTATAAGTGTAATGCTTATATTACATGGGAAATCGGGAACATAAGCACAGATGTATGTATACACATGCATATAAGAAAAACTTGGGGAAATATAAGAAATCAGACTGTTATCAGAAAACAAACTATAGAAAGCTTTGATCTCTCCACTATGTAAGATAAGCCTATCAAATAACTGTACATGTATAACACCTATAATACTAAAGGGGCAAAAAGGAAAGATGATGACAATGAAGGTTTTCTTTGTCTCAGCCGTATATATAGTAATGCTTGTATTATCTTCACAATATAGAGAAAACTGTACAGAACTGTACGTAAATAATTTGTCAGGGTGATATCCAGCTAGCCGTACTTTTCATGTTGAACCAGAAATTAATCTCTGAAACATATTGGAGATCACATAATCAAGAACCAACTCAAAAAGGTTTTTCTACTCTTAAACTCACGATAATCCAAATAGAGAGAAGCTTTTCCGATGTCTAGAAGATCGTGACGACTTTACCTGCTCAACGAACGCTTTCGGACTGGGCCCTACACTATCTATGGTATCTGTGTGAGAATCGGACGATTTTCCACTAGGCTTGCACCCCATTTTCCGAACACTTGTTCTTGGTGAACTTAGAGCACTACGCGTCTTACTCGCCTTTTTCATATCTTGTTTAATTTTACTAAATTCTTGTTCGAGTTCCACCACGCGAGACCTCATATTTTCCATGTCATTCTTTAGGGCATGGTTCTCATGGACAACAGACACCCGAAAATTCCTTTGGGGCCCCACATCGGTGCTTGTCCGGTTGATTTGACTGGTGGGTACCGTCTCGTTGTCCAAGACTTGAAGGCATCCTGCTAGAGTTGTTCTCAATTGTAACTGCTCGAAGAAAAGTACTTGGAGAACAACTCTGAGTGGTAACCTATCGTTTTGAGAAGCGTGTGAACATGCATCAATAGAGAGCTTTTGGAAGTCGATGACGGTGCAGAGTTGCTCCTTGTCATTGTCTGAGAGCCAAGGATGTTCCTGCACAAATACATGAGATATCTTTAAGTAGAGCGCAAATATGATAGTGAGAATCTACAGAGTACTCAATTGGGACTGTGTTACAAGCTATGAAGCTACATATTTTGATGGTTGACAACGAGACACCACATAAAGCAAAAGCCATCAACAGAATGAAAGTTTCACATTTTTTTAAGGACCTCTACAAAGTTATTGTTGGAATTGTCCCACATCACTTGAGCATTATTAAAGCCAAGTCTTAATAATGCTCAAGTGATGTTGTGGGACAATTCCAACAGTTATACTCCTCTTAACATCTGATCACTAGTTTGTAGTGCTCAGAATTTAACTACATTTTAGTTAGTAGCCTGCTAAACTAAAGCTGGTTCCTCTGTTGGCAATCTTAAAAATTTAAATCATGAACCATTTTCAGATCATGTAAGATAGGAAGTGAACTCTTCCAAACATGAACTACAAAAGAATACATGTGAAAAGAATTATCATATAAGATGCATCTTCTCAGCATGGTAATTTTCTTTTCTGTTACTTTTTGTACAACTAATACTTGTACTGGAAGGCAAATCACAAAAGAAGCAGCTAATTCAGTCTTTGATCTTTCTGTTTTCAGAAAGAGTTGTCTGTTTATATATTCCAACCTTGAAGTATATGTCAATAGCTCTGTACAGCCCATCATGCAAAGACCTAGAAGAATCAGGAATAGACTCAGCAAGCGCACGTATCTTCCCTGGTTTCAAGTTCACATCCGAAGCGACCTCGGCAATATATCCGTCTACCAATCTCGCAACTCTTCTAAATGGCCCAAATGAAGGTGAATTTGCACTTGGTTCTAAAGGTATGAAGTGATGAATAATTCGCTCGACAGAATCGGTATTGTATAGAGTTTCGGAATCTGAGTAACTGGGTATAAGAAGGCTATCAAGAGATGCAAGTTCCAATTGAGTCCCTATTCTTCTCTCTAAAGACTCTTGACATGTGTTGTTGACGCCCAATATTAATGCGACTCGGAGAAGTCCTAATAGAAAACGGCAAAAAGATTTTCCCTTTAGATCGGGTAAAAGATTTACGATGGTTTCCAATAGAACTTTCTGATCTACTGTGGTTGGTGTCATGCTGAAACTAGTTACCGATCTGGTTTTAATATTTTGACCACCCTGCCATCGGCTCAAACCTGATGCAAACACACATGCACAAACACAAAAAGTTACATTTTTTTAAAATTAAAAAACCTGACAGTTCATGTAATGATAAAGAACAAAAAAAACAAGAGGTCAGTACTCAGTGGTAGCGAAATAGTTATAACTGTCCACCATAGTGGACTTCATATTAAAATGTGCTAACAAGCTCGCTTTGGAGACAAAATAAATGCAGGAAATGCATTTGGAGAATGTTATCCCGAAAAGAAAATAAGAAAATTTTCTTGAAAGCAATTTCTTTCCATGTATAAAAATGTACTAGGAAACAAATCCACTGTTTTGAAAATTTCGCTTAAAACCTTAAAATATTTTGCTCAAAAGATCAAAGAGCTTACACCTTCTACGCCTTCGAATAATTTCTTTCACTCCAGACCATGAAAAGCTGAAGTTTTAGTGAATCTCTAGCAAAAACACGTTTGGGACGCTCTTACTTTTAAAACATTGGCAAAATTAAAGAACAAAAGAGTCAATTTTCAAAAGCCCCACTTGTTTCAGAACCAAAAGGACTGCAATCTAATGAACAACTTAACAGCATCAATCCAACTGTCAGATCTCAATATTACACAATTTTGTAGTAAAATTCAATCCATACCTGGAAGGTACTTCTTAGCATAGTACATCATAGCCCCAGTCAGGTTTTCAGGTCTTATACCCCTCTCTCTCATAGTCAGAATAAGTCTTTCAAACAAATGCAAACTAAGATAAGAAATATCGTCGAACCACCAATCAGATTCTTCGCTATGAATTTTAGCACCAGTATTAATTCCATTCCACAAAATGCTACCACCTGGACTTTGGAAACTCCCATACATCATCATTGGCCATCCAAATAAGCTACGGTCTGTACAGACCATCACGGATATTGCACTCAAACATTTATTGATAATTTTAAGATTATTTGCTTCTTGTATCACAGGTTCCGAGTTTTGAAGGGCTAAAACACAATCTTTCCAATTCCGCAGAATGTGTTTGTGTAAAAAGTTCTCTGACTTAGAAAGTAAATTATCGTCTCCTTGATCACCAGTCATCTCAAGATAGTCAGCGGCACAATACACCATTACAATATTTTTGGGTGTAAGATCGACACGGAAACCGTAGCAGAATTTAGCAACTAGTAAAAAAATATCGGGGCCACCAGGGAATTCTTCAAGCGTAATGGTGGAGATCGTATCATGGACACTTGGTGGTTTTTCAATCAGTTTTTTTATCTTCTCACATCTTGATATTAGAGGAAACTGAAAAGACAGATCCACGATAAAAAAAAAAATCAGAGTGTTTAAAATCATAAACTACAATACAGCTAATATATCGTGTGCTGTACAAAAATTTTTGACAGCCCTGCAAGGTTCGATAGTTTATACCCATCACATAAACATTAAGCCACTTCCAAATGAAAGAAAAGATAAGATAGGATTGGCAGTACGTCAAAAATTAAGGACGATAATCAAGTATTCTTGTCATATCTAAATAAAAAATGAGAGAGAGATGTAGTTAAAAAAATAGTAAAGAGAGCGAGGTTCTAGTTATTATTAAATCAATCACAAAAGTGTCAAGCCTTGCAACTCCATAGGTTTGGAAACAACCCAGTTTCAAGACTACATATATGAAGTTGGGTTGGCGGTTAACATTGATCTACATGGAAGAGCGGAGATGAGGCATATGTCATTCTCAAGAAACCATATCTTATTTTACAAGTTCTATTAGGAAACCATGTTTACTTCTGTCTGTAATCCCTCGTTTTTTTATTATTATTGATAAAACCAAATGGAAATTCAACATAACTAGGTCACAAGTGCAAGTCCTCATGTCACCCTTTTAAGCATTGAAACAAATTGTAATAACTCATCGATATCCAAAAAATGCACACCAATTCACCAATATTCCACATCATCCTTACATGCCGAAGACGCAAAAAAAAAAGGTAGGATTATTATAAGAATAAGAGAAAGTGGACGAGAATGTGTTTTCTTTAAAAATCATGAAAGATCCACGAACACGGAAGGGAAAGATTTCTTAAACATTCTAAACATATGAAAGGAGAAATAGGCTCAGCACCTTGTGCAGATGAAACTTTGCCCTGTCCACAGCTATAACAATATCGCTTGGCAAACCTGCCTTACAGGACCTGTCATACACATCAAAGATTCACATATTTACAATTTACATATTCACATGAATTATGCTTTCCGTAAAACTTAAGTTTTTCAAGGAAAAGGTTTGAAATCCCTAGCCACATGGAGATCCTTTTCAGATAGGTGCTAATTTTATGGTGATACAACTTGAAATTATTTAAGTGTGACTGAAGCAAAATCATCAACCCCCCTACCCAGATCAGTACTAGGGAATTTCGCTAAAATATGTTGTTTTCTTGCAGACTTAGGGATCAGATTTTACGTAAGTTATACTGGATATATATAATCTGGCAGCTTCAAAAACTCACAACTTTCTATCTTAAGTGACTATAAACAGCTACAAATTTTAAGATGAATATACTCTGGTTTTCCTCAACCTAAAAAAACAGATAATATGCTTAAAGGATGCACATTAACATGCCCAAAGAGTGAGTATCTGTGTGAACATGTATATATATATATATATAGGAGTATATGTGTTAATATAAAAAGAGAACATACCAATTGTTTCCCTCCTTGTGAAACATAGAGACCTTTCCAGCAGGGGGCATTTCTGAACCAAGAGAAAAATACAACCTTTTTCCAGCTTAAATGAGTTCAGGTTTATTAAAAACATCAAAAATCCCCAAAACTCAAATAACCCACCAAATAAAAATTGCAGGCCAACAAAACAGGGCAATTGAGAACCAAACACACACATGCCAAGTCAATCAAAGGGTCTCTTGGGTAGCTAAAATAGAATATATAAAAAAGGAGACCTTTACAGCTAGTAATTGAAAACAAAAAGGCACTAACAAAAACCAACACTACCAAACATTATACATAGTGACCCATGTCAGCATATAAAATATTCTTCTTATAGTATTAAATTTAAAAATGAAAAGAAAACCCACCTATCACGACAACCCACAACATGCTTTATTAAAATTTGAAAAACCTTTTTTATTTTAAACATAAAAAATACTATTTCTTTGGTCCTGGCCGGCTATTAGCTTGGAGCAGAAGCTCTAATGATTATTGCTTAAAGTGAAAGGAAAAAAGAGAGAGAATTAAGTCTTTTTTAAAATAAAAATAAAAAATGAATAAGTTTGGTTAAAGTACTTTTGTCGAACAGGTTGTGTGCAATTATGAGATGCTCGTGTTATTTTAACTAAATAAGTAAAAAAGAGATTGTTTTTTTTTTAAATGATGAATGTGTTAAATGCTTGATGTGGAAGGTAGGTGAGACTTGAGAGAGAAACTGAAAATATTTGGTCCCCATGGGTTTTATTGGTAAATTTTTGGGTCTCATTTATATGGACTACAAAATGGTTCAGAGAGAACCATTGGAAAAGCATTACAGACGTGTATGTATGTAATGACCAATGTATTTTTGGATTTAAAAACAACAGATTTGAGGTCAAAATCGTAATTTCAAAGTACAAACCGGAATTTTAAAATACAAACCGTAATTTAAAATTACGGTTTACCTTCTTTTTTTAATTTTTTGTGAAATAAAAAATAAAAAATTAAAATTACGGTCTTTAATTCTAATTTACGGTTTTTGCGTTAAAACAGATCGTCGAAACATGATGTCTCCTATGTAATTATGTATGTTTGTATGTGTATGTGTTGCTGAGTTGTGTGCCACTGATGGTGGCCACGTTAATTAGTTTTTTTTTTTTTAGGGATTTAACTTAGGAGCGAGTGACGATGGTTTTTTTCATGTTTATATCCCCATCTTATTGATTTTTTACGATTTTTTACACTATAATACTATATTCACAGATTATTTAATTATTAAATTATACTATCACTTTTTTGTGATTTTATATACTTTCGTGCAATAAATTAAAATTTTCTTCCAATAAGACTACGTGGTTAGAAAATAATTCAATATTTGTCCTAAATTTCAATCTAACTTTAAAATTTTAACGGGTTTGTACATAATTAATTAATGGATAGAATGAGCAATGATAAGTTTGACGTCAATAGGTTGCATTGATCAAGATATGCAACTTATATTATGAAAGGAAAAATATGGATATGAGATGTGACAGTCGATTAGGCAAATTTTTGTGATGTAAGTGTATAAAATTATCGAAAAGTTGTAGTATAATGTGCTAATTAAATAATCTGATAGTATGGTGTACAAAATCGTAATAAGTCAATAGTATGATGTACAAAAGTGTAAAAAAACCCGTGACTGACTGCTCAATTGTTTAAATTTGTACTACTTTGTATGAAATGATAAAAGCTTATTTTTCATGAAAAAATACATTTGAATCTATTTTTGGTTTTTTCGAACTATAATTGTAATTTTTCCCATATTGTGGGGTTCTTTCATTTTATTTCTTCCCCATATAGGAAATAAAACAAACTAGTGGTATACTGTTATGTTATATGTTTATTGGAACTTCTGTTAACAAGTTATATATTCTGTTATCATTTTCAATGGGACCATCCATTAATTCAATTAGTTGAAGATTATAAATGAATCGATTTTTTTCATTTCGACTGGAAAATATTTTAATGTAAACAAATGAAAAAACTGCTAAAAACTACTTATGTACTATTATGTGTCATTTCAACAACAACAGAAAGTATGTATGTATGTAACGAAGTTGTAGATACAAGTATTTTATTGTAGAACTTAACTATAAGAAGCACCCGTGGCCTAATGGATAAGGCGTCTGACTTCTAATCAGGCGATTGTGGGTTCGAGTCCCACCGGGTGTGTTTGTTTTCATTTTTGTCACATCAAGTGTTTTTTTTTTGTGTTTAAGCGTGAATCTTTACGTATATTATGATTTTCAATCGTGTTTGTTTTTATTTTTGTCACATCAAGTGCTTTTTTGTGTTTAAGCATGAATCTTTATGTATATTCTGATTTTCAGTCGTGTTTATTTTTATTTTTGTCACATCAAGTTTTTTTTTTTTTTGTGTTTAAACGTGAATCTTTACGTATATTATGATTTTCAATCGCGTTTGTTTTTATTTTTGTCACATCAAGTGTTTTTTTGTGTTTAAGCGTGAATCTTTATGTATATTATGATTTTCAGTCGTGTTTGTTTTTATTTTTGTCACATCAAGTGTTTTTTTGTGTTTAAGCGTGAATCTTTATGTATATTTTGATTTTCAATTTTATCAATCAGCAACTTCCAGCCAGAATATAGCCTATTTTGCGAAATTAGTGTTAGTAACCTCAAACTACTTGCACAGCTTTTATTCAATTTTGTTTTCTTACCCCTCTCTGACCAAGTTTATCACGAGCGGAAGGAACAAACTTTATTTAACTGGGGAACAAAATAGAAGTTAAAATACATTCAAAAATATAGAATACCATAAATGGCACAAATTACACATTTAAATGCGTATAGTAAACATTTATTTTTTATTCCTTCAAACACATTTCATTAAAAAAATTACGTAAGTTGAAAAAAACATCAAATCCTTAAATCAAACTAATACTCCTCGTCAATTTCTTTTTACATCATTTTCCTTTTTTCCTAAAAAAAAAATTGAGACCTAAAAAACAGTACAAAACTAGCCGACAATTCTTTAAAAAATTAGTGACCTTGGAAAAAAAGTTGATATAGTCGTTGGGACGTCTCTTTGTAAGGCTGTAACAGTAGTTGATAAAGAGGCTACACTCAAGTACGTGAACTATCTTTACATGTAACGCAGTAGACATTGAGAGTAGCAACGGTGTAACTGGTAATTAGTTAACCAGCCATAGTCGGACAAACCAACATTAACACAAGATATTGCATCCTAATTTTCCAGATCTAAAATTTAAGGTCAAGATTACATGATCTTCTACAACAGGTTGTGGAAGACCAAATAAAAAGATTTCCAGCTAATGGCAAAGAATACAATTAGAAACATGGAAAAAGGTAAAGCATTATTCCCAACTTGTTATCGAAGCTCAAATTGTTCAGATTCCTGTTTCATCCATGTGTCTACTTTTTAGCCTTTTGAATCGTATACTTCACTTGTTTTAAGTTTTAACCAAACAACAAAACCCTATGCAGGAAAGAATAAACAAGTCCAAGAAAGAGCGGAGAATAAACAGAATTCTATAATACTGCTGCTGAGGCCTTGAGGAAACTCCTATTATCGACAGCACAAAAAAAATACATCTGCAACAGAGTCACGGTTTAACAAGAACATATATAAGATACAATCACCCAAGTAACTGTGAACAAGTCACAGAAACAAGTGTAAATGCACTGAGACTGTATGAATACTTTGAAGTGTTGTGTATTTGACACTTGGAGAGGAATACAAACTGCTGAAAAGAAACAAACTTTCTCCAATCTGTAGCTCGAAAAATTCTTGTTGATAATATTTCCTTTTGTTATTTAGCTGGATGCAATTGGTTTCGAGGTGGCTTGCTTTACGGCCTCAGCATATGTCCTGTGCTGATACGTAAGTGTAGATTCAAGCAAATCCCAAAGCGATGTCTTGGGGTTCCAGCCTGGTATTCAATATAAAGATTATTACAATATGTTTAAAAATTAATTAATTGTTTCACAGTGTTCTAATACCCAGCTTGGTTCTATGAAGAACAAAATTTGATAAAAAGATGGTTTTATAATTTTTACCTAGTTGTTTATTAATGATGGTCATGTCAGGAATTCTTTTGTCACTGTCATCATAGCCTTCTCCGTAGAACTCTTTTGAACTAACATCAATGGTGGGAGATTCAATAGCGGGTTCTCCACTAACCTTCGCATAAACCTGTCAGAACCAAGAAATTATAGTATAATAAACATTGGTCTAGAGTAGACTACAAAACATGTAAGCGGAAATGTCACAACTCACAAAGAGAAAAATAAAACTACAATATCTAGTGAGTCAGTGACTCACTTCAGTCATCATTTCAGCAAGTTGTTTGACAGTAACTTCATTGTGAGGGTTCCCAACATTGAATATATGACCATTTGCCCTGGCTGGATTTTCCTGCGAAAGTAGAAAACACCGATATGATACTACATATAACAAACGAAAAGTTGGAATGATGGGGGGTAAAAGGATTAGAAACAGACGATCATAAGCAAGACAGCTTCAATAGCATCCTTGATGTAGATGAAAGTTCTCTGTGATTCCCCACCATCTACGAGCTTGAGAGGTTGGCGTCTAAGTAGATTCTGCAGCACATACAAAAAATACAATTAACGTAAACGACATTACACATTTTCTAATTACAAAAACAAGGGCACAGTCATATAGAATAGAAACTAACATTACTAAAACAAGCAAGAACTCTTGGAACTCCCTCGCTAGGACCGTCAATCCCGGGAATAAAATCCATTCTTGGACCAATCCAATTAAAAGGCCTCACAATAGTAAACTCAAGATCATTCTCAGCACCCTCAGCTGTGACAAACATTTAAATGCGTAAAATACTGTAGAAAAACAAAACAAAAAGTTGTAAGGAAAAGTTTAGAGAAAGACGAATCACCATAGATCAGCCTCTCAATCAATTGCTTAGCACAAGCGTAAGACCACCTTTGTTTCTCAATAGAGCCAAAAATGCAAGGAGAATCATTTTCTTTAAGAAGATAATATTCAGGATCCTATTTCATCAATAAGAAAAATCAGTTCAAAGCTTTCAAGCGACAAGGCAGAAGAGTAAAACTAATAAATATCAACAATATGGCAGAAATTATATAGAAAACACAACCACCACCCTCACCTGTCGCAGAGGATGGTCTTTAGGTAGAAAGCTACCAATGGTTTTTCCGTAAACCTCACAAGTAGAGAAATGGATGAGGCGCTTATTGTTTTCCGAGCAATACTTGACCTACAAAACACAGAAGTTTCTTAAGCATAATTCAGATTCATATTACCTACAAGGCTAAAACTGTATATCTGATAACAGAACTTGACTATCTATAATAAAAGCTTCGAATTCATACCACGGGGAGAGCATCAATGAAATTGCTGTAGATGGTATCAAGAGGGCGGGTATTGTAATCCGCAGGAGTACAGATTGCTGCCAAATTTATTGTCTACACACAAATACAAATTATTCAGCATAAATTACTTTTAATACTATCACATACTTGCTAAATAAACAATAACATTGTCTACTGCCAAAATATTTGAATCAAGATAATTGCAAAAGGAGAGAACAGTCTGAGTTACAACTGTAGAAAGATGAATATACAGATCCTCAAAAATCTAGATACCACGGAAGTTGAGATGTTGCCACAGTGACGATGTAAAATAGTGATAAACAGAAAGAGACGATGACAACATAGAGAAATATTGGCGAAAAGACGAAAAGTCAACCTATATATCACTTATAGACAAACAGAAGTTAGATACGCGCTATATTGCCGCAAACCGCAATCATGGACATTTTTATGATAATTTGAATATCAAAAAGTCTATACCGGCCTAAGAACATTATTAAAGGGCCAATATTCTTGACATCAACCAGATTCCAAACGTGTACATAGAGATTTCAGTGATGTGTCGTAAAGCCGCATCATTCATTACAGCAGAAAATGACAACCATGGATAGAAAGAATCTCATTCTAAACAGACAAAAATATGTAAGGATACCACAGTTCAAATACCATTATATTTGTCTTTTTTATGTTGACATAAGATCCAATAAAAATCTAATTATTGGCTTTTTCCAGCTCAAAATGTCTATAATCTTTAATAATCATAAAGAAAATTGCAAAAAGGAGACCAGTGGGCGTAAAGAGACCGTAACTATCGGATCAAAATGATGGAAACGGTAAACCAACACGGCAACACTCGATAGCACGTACGGAGATACATTAGTAACTATGATTGCCGCAATCATAGACAACTTAACAATATTGTAACTATAAGGATAGTTTCTGTTAAATCATTCAAAGGCCAATCTTGATACCAAGCAGATTTCAAAAGCATACATAGAATTGGTTTCTTCTTTGTATGTAATTTCTTTGGAAAAATTTCACACTACACTAATCCAAGAATATCAGTGTACTGCAAATCCTAACAATTAACTAAAGAAAAAAATCACTCTATTCAAGTACAATTTTGTTTATCATTTTGATGTTCACATAAGATCGTACGAAAATCTAACACTCGTACTTTCTTATATCAGCTTTACTAAATCTATATAATCTTGTAAAATGAACAAACAAATGCAGCACAACTATAAATGGGATTGAATCTTGTCTGTACTATGCTTAAAAATTGACGCATCACATAAGTAATTATTGTATTAGCAATTTTAAGTGCATTGGATTAATATGAACCATTGATTTTGGACAGACGATATGTCAGTCCTATACAAGGATGACAGAGAATGTGAATCCCTATAAATGATTTTTAAAAAAAGGACTTAATACTTAATAGATATCCGTCCCAAAATCATAGATACATAGTCCATACAAGAAGTGTATCTAAATTGTCGTTTTTTTCCCTATTTAATCTTTTAATTGACCAAAGGTATGAAGTACAACTTATGATTAAAACAAAAAAGATTACACCACAATTCAAATTACTATTATAAAGTCTTCTTTTTCTTAATCCTACAAAAATCTAATAGTACTGTAATACTATTTTAGTTTACACATTCTATTAAATCAAGCCCAACTTAAATGATTTTAATATCGTACAACTATATATATATATATATATATATATATTTATAAAAAGGGGATTAAAGATACTCCATCCGTCCCGAAATCCTTGTCCATACAAGAAGTGTATCTAAATAAACGCTATCTTTCATAATAATCTTCTAAATTGATCAAAATAATGAAGTACAACTTCATATTAAAACAAAATCGATCTTCTTTTTAATAATCCTACAAAAATATAATAGTATATATTATTTCAGCTTACACATTCTATTAAATCAAAGCAAGGACTATACAATGAGAGATCTAATTACGTAAACAAAACCTAACATTATTATTATAAAAAGAAAAAAAGCATATACTTGTATGAAATTATATTTTTAATCCTACAAAAATCTAGTAGCACTGTAATATTATTGCAGCTTACACATTCTATCAAATCAAACCCAAGTTACCAAAAATAAAACAGAAATCAAGGACTAAAAAATGAGATCTAATTATGTAAAAAAAAAACTAACATTATTATAAAAAAAGAAAAAAGCATAATTATACGTGTTTTTTTTTAATCCTACAAAAATCTAGAAGTAGTGTGATATAGTAATATCAGCTTACTTAAAATAAAACACAAAGCAAAACTTAAAACTAAAACACAAAGCAAAAAACTAAAAAATGAGATTTAATAAATTACGTAAACAAACAAAACCAACGTTATTATAGTAATAAAACAAATAAATAAAAAAAACAGAAAAATGAAAAAAGGAGATTACGAGATCTGCCATTTTGATAAGGCCCTCAAGCCTAGAGTCGTTCTTGATATTGATACGGTGAAAGTTGATCCTGTCCGTCCACGTGGCATCATCTAAGAGGTGTTTGATTTTGTCACAATAAACATCAACAGCAAGTACCTTATGTGACGTCGTATTCATTAACTTATCACATAAATGAGACCCGATAAACCCACCCGCTCCTATCATGCATATTGTTTTGCCTTTTATCAGATTCCCATCCAGATCTACCCTCGATCCCATTCTCACTTTCTCTCTCTCTCTCTCTCTATATCTATTTATCTATATCACTATATGTGTCATGTCTGTGTGTAACTATGTTATATATATATATATGAGATTGGGTGGTGAGGAGTGAGAGACTGAGAGGGAATAACGTGTATTTATTTTACTAATTTTATCACTAATAACTCACTAGGACTGTATTGTTTTTGTAATATATTATATACCCCTTTTTTGGGGTCACTTGTAATGTAATCACGTGACGACGACAAATTATACTGTGACCCCAAATTATACTGTATGATGGGTCTAATTTGTGGACTGACGTAATACTGTGAAAATTACAACTTATAGTCGAACAGTAGAGAATAGAGATTATCATATTCGTTGATGTCGACAATACAACAGTATCGATTTTTTAATCAAAATACTATAACGTTTCCCTTGTTAAACGAAAAGATACGATTTTAAAATTTGTATTTTGGTTATGTGGTAGTCTAGTCCCTAACCGTTGTGTGATAATGACGTGTTTGTGACACATATCGAGAAATTTACGGCTTACGTATAACACCGACAATAAGTAATTGGGTACTCAGTTATTTAAATGAAAGGGACTATTAAGTCTATGACAAGGCACCGACACAACTAACTTAATACTAATCTAATACTATATACCTAAATCCAGCTTCTACCTCTCCAAAGACAAGGAAATGTCCAGCAATTAAAGATTTCACATTATGAATTGCCTGGCAATATAATTTAACAATGCGAATTCACACTACCATACTGGCAATTAAAACTAATACGATCTGGCTTTTGCATGCGAGGAACAATAATTTACAATTGAAAAAAATAAACTGTTTTTAGAGAAATATAAAAGTATGTATAAGTCGCCAAAAGTAGGTATGTGAGTTTGTATGATTGTAAATGCTGGAATACTAGCAGCGTAACGCATAGCTCGTCCATTGCGCATATCCCTGGTTGTAATTCTTGTCTAATTGTTTCAGTGTAGCATAGGGGAAGAGAGGAATGAAACATCCTAAGTCCTGTTTTTCGGAAAGTTATAGACTTAACAAACTAGGACAAAATAAACCAGAAAACCAACAAAGTGGAACCAGGTTTAAATAATTGTATTGCTTGCCAGATGTGCATCGAGGCACGTGATTGCCACGCTCATAAGTCAAAAAGAGCTCGCCGAAGA
This sequence comes from Primula vulgaris, assembly GCA_963920805.1. Classification (NCBI taxonomy): domain Eukaryota; kingdom Viridiplantae; phylum Streptophyta; class Magnoliopsida; order Ericales; family Primulaceae; genus Primula; species Primula vulgaris. The sequence continues at coordinate 5,396,882 of OY987212.1, read as the reverse complement.
ATGTTTACAAAATAGCAACTTATCCCAAGGCCGTCACATGCCCGAGAGCTACAGATTACAATCGACTTTGTTTTACATTTCAGATCATCACACATCTAGCAACTGTTTCTACCACTGCTGCATTTTATAGTCATAACATTAATCTCTGTTTTCTTATCACAGCTACAAAAACATCGATACATCATAATGAAAGTAACGTCTTTTATATCAGAAATAGATTGTTGTGAACAATAGAAAATGTGAAAATGGTAATGTGGTCGATCGGATATTAGCCAGACAACAGAGAATGAGGTCTACTTCGCAACTTTACGTAACTTGTTCAGCCGGCATTATTTCCAAAAGAAAAAACTATTTTGCTTATACATCTGAACTATCCCGAGATTTAGATATCATCCATCTTTCACACCGTAGAGGTATTTATGAAGCACCAATGATCAACTGAAAACAATGATAATCAATTCTTACAAAAGCACCAAGCATGTCCAAAAGCGAAGTTTCTCAATCTATTCACAAAATTTCTTCAAAGACGTACTTTTCTGCTCTTATGGAAGATGCCTATTACCCTGAAAATGCCAAATAATGGTCCGACTTGTGGTGTCTGCTGCTTTTAGCCGCTTTCTTAAATTTCAAGTGTGTACATCTCAGAAAATAATAAAATCTTTAAGATTCAGTAGCTTCATGCGGGCTCATAAAGCCCCACCATGTGACCATCAATGCCACGCAATGCTGCAACCTGATAAATTATATCTTCTTTCAGCGACTTTAAAAGTATCTGGACGGATGCAAAATTACTAGAATATCCTCGTAAAAGTATCATATACATGGTAAGGGATCTCCAGTCCTTAAAATGTACAGACATCATAACTCAGTGTAAAGAGCTGCATCTTTCATTAAATCACAAGCAAGGCTTTTTTTAGTAATAAATTGAATTTACAAGTTTGTTAAGATCGAATAATCATCCAGAAGTAGAACTGACCTTTCCATGAATTTCGTACTTGATGGGACCATCGAGCTCGGCACCTAAAGACATTAGCTTAGACACTGAATTATTAATGTCTGGCACTGTAAATGATAACACTGATGAGCATCCCTTCTGCATAACAATTTCACTGTAATGCTCGAGTTAGCATCTAGCTCTGTTTAATCTTATATATATAAGCATTTCATACAGATGAACAAGCAAAAAATTATATTATGGTATGATGGTTTGCATAACTTGAGCAAAAAAGAGAAACAAAATAAGCCTAAAGGACAGTGCTATATACGTAAGTGCCTTAATATGAAAAGGTAAAAAGCGAGCTTTTAATACGAATTTAAGTCCATATAGACTATAGTAGTGTTTGAAATGGCTTATGAGTTCTTTTGTCATCGGCAGTGTAAGTGTTGGATGCGTGAAACAGTGATCCCGTGCATGTGCGTGTACTAGAATGTACCAGTCTAGATATATAATTAATGCTTCGTTCTTTCTATGTTTTGTTTTTTATGTTTGTTCCTTGTCATATTAGTTTAAAAATAGTCTGTATGATGTGTTAATAAAGCTATGCATTTCTATTTTAGCTTTAAAGAAATGAAATTGTAAAATTTTGTTTGCACATCAACAAATCAGCCTTCGAGTACCATAAACTCGGAATTTGATCAGTAACAATATTCTTCTGCTCTTTGCAAGATTGATTACTCTAAACTAAAATATTGAAAAGTTGAGAATTTAATTAGGCCTTAATGGGAACAAAGTAGCAAACAACAGCGGATAACTCCATAAGAAGTTCTTTAAACATATTTATTTTCATCTCAAGAGAAACACAAGCATATCGTATGTTAAGTGATGATTTTATCTATAAAGAGATGCTTGGGAGATCATTGGAAGTTTTGATATTAAATCAATATCTTCTGAATTTTATGCATCCTAAAAAAATCACATTTATACGCATGATAGTGGAGTAATTGCAAGTTACACATTTTCGACAGATCCAGAAGATGATTCAAGATAAGAGCCTCACCAACAAACGTTCAGAATCACGAAACTTTTGTTATTGCCAACTAACACATTCAGTAAAATTCATGTCCATCATTTGCTTAAAAGGTAAAGTACCACAAGCTACCGATTGACTAAGCGTCAAATTTTAAAAACTAAAAAGGTAAGCCTAAAGTTTGATCAAGCTCCTATCTTCGTTTTACCAACATAATCAACCATACTCTTCAAAGTTAGTATCTAATGTCCTCTTGATCCTGAAAGCGATAATGAGGGTATAATTCTCCTTTAAAATTATATTAAGCAATCATAAGGCTAACATAAAGCTAAGTATGCACCTCAACCCATTTTGGCACTAGAAAAGGAACATGGCAAAAATAATCGACAGAATTGTTGGCATATAGTATGCATCTAAGCTTATTTGTACATATTCACCCATATACTTGTATAGTGTACACTCCAGCGTATATGTACATTCACGCACATATTTTCACTGCGCAAACTTATGCATAGACACGCCTCTTGTGCAAATAAGAGCACATTCGCTCATACGCTGGTAATTAGATATTTAGTTGTGGATCAATTAACTGAGTAAGTAGCAATGAAATAGGATATAAATTCGGAGTAGAGAGGGAGAGACAGACCTCGGGGAGTGCAAGAGGGCAAGTTTGAGGGGTCCGGACTGAAGCTCGGCCCAACGAAGAGTGCAAACATTAACTGTTAAATCCAATCCCTCCGAGTAGAACTTTGCTGCTTTAGGAACATCCTTGTGTAATTGTAGCATCCACCTGAAAGAAGCACCCGCCATCGATTTCTCTCTCTGTTCGGAGGCCTAACCGTTTCCCAAATGACTACATTTAAAAACATCATTAAGTCAATACTCAATAATAGTCATGTTTTACAATTTGAAGCCGTCAGGGATTAAGTTTTCTTATACCCACTGGTATATTACTTAAATAATTAAACCACGCAGCTAAGAGTTCATAAATCATCATCTACCATGTGATTACGAACAACTGCTTCAAGTCCACCTATTACTTGAAGAGCCCATACCTTAATTTGATTCAAATAGAAGTTCTATTCTGTGATTAAGCAACAAATTACACTGAAGCAAAAAACAAATTACACTAAAGGTTTGTCTCGTCAAAAAACAAATTACACTAAAGGTTTGTCTCGTCAAAAAACAAAAATCGGTCGATGACTGATCTTTAACTAACCAAGAAAAAGGCAAACCCAGTGCTAAAGCTCTTGCTATGCACGGGCATGGGGAGGAGTCGGCCACTTTGGGCCTAGTGTAAATAAACTTCCCTTGCATTTCTGCAAGAGACTGTTTCTACGACTCAAACTCGGGTCACATGGCAACAACTTTACCTTTGTGCCAAGGTTGGCCCTCTCAAGAACTAACTAAGAAGGGTGCTTTAATTAAGTAAAGAATTAAATATCATACCCTCATAATTATATCAAGCTATTTTGTTTGGTTGCAGCTAAGGGTTGCAAATGAGCAGAGTCGTTAACGAAAAAACGCGTATTTATCTTACTAGCCCGTTCATGTTTGTTCATTTAAAACACATCGAACGTGAACATAAATTTAATTCTCCTTAATCACAAATCAATCTTTCATCAAATCCCTATTTGGCTCTTTCGGGTACGTACATCAAACAACAATCTTTCTCCTTATGCTACTTTTACAATTGGCCCTTGTTCCTGAAAACTTATTCGTTAATGGATTGGGCCCAACATTAGGCCCTACATTAGTTAGTAATTTTAAGGGGCGTCACTAACCAAGAAGGGTGCTTTAATTAAGTAAAGAATTAAATATTATACCCACGTAATTCAATCAAGTTATATTGTTTGGTTGCGTCCAGGGGATGAAAATGAGCAGAGTCATTAGCGCAAAAAAGAGTATTAATATTACTAGCCCGTTCATGTTTGTTTATTTAAAAACATCGAACATGAACATAAATGTAAGTCTCTTTAATAATGAATCAATCTTTCATCAAAACCCAATTTGGCTCTTGCGGGACACGTACATCAAACAATAATATATATGCGTATGTGCGCGTGTGTGTATAGTTATATCACTCGCACATTGTACTTGGGTAGCGTCATAGGAACCGACTAACAATTACTAAGGCTCATCCCGATCATGTTTTGTTCATTTTAAACAAATATGGACAATCCTTAAGCCAGTCCCATTCGGTTCCTTAGCATCCCTAGTTGCAGCTTTTAATCTCAAATGATTTCCTTTTTTCCTTGTAAGTAGCACTGAATTTGGATGAAAGGATAAGAAAATTGATCTTTTTTGTTTGGGTTTTTTTAGAAAGGAATTTCACTTGGGTACGGTTTATGCAAGGCAAAGACACAAATCCTCAATATTTCACTCACTTAGGTCAATATTGTCAAATTAATCAAAAGTACAGTCAAATTAAAAATACAAATAATATGTATGTAGCGTAAAATTCCTGGTTGATTCGGAGCAAACACATACATACACAGCATATACATAGACACAAAAAGTACTTCTAAACACATATTTCAGAAAATCTATATAAAATCAAACCAAATACTGTCAGATTAAAAATTAAAATTCTGTCAAATTAAAACCTATAATGCAGTGGCAGCTCTGTGGTGAGGTGGTGTCGATTCTCCGGCGATGTTGCGGGGCTGAGATGCCTCGGCGGTGGACCGGTGATCTCCGGCGGCGGTGGCGGCGGTGGCGGCGTATCTCCGGTGAAAGGAGATCGAGTCAGAGAGAGAGTTTATGTTCGGGAGAGAGAGAGAGAGTGTTTGGGAGATAGAGTGAAATAAATTATCGTGATTTTATTAGGATATTATAAATTACTAAGATGGGTGTAAAATTGATAAATAAGAATCTTTGTATTGTGCCTTAAATGATTTCCGCAATAAGATTACATTCTATTTGATGTCCATAGTTTTGATAGTTTGGTTTAATTTCGTCTCGACCCTGTAAGGATTACCGTGAGTGTCGCATTTGTGAACGTATCATTACCCTATTTGAGCATGTTTAGCGGCAGTAGCAGAGCTAGTATTCTGTAACGAGGGTGATGAAATTCTAACGAAATATTACGGGGTGTTAATCCATTATTCTTTTACATTTAAATTTAAGATGTATGCGGCCTAGTAGGGAAAAATATACCGTACCTGCAAGACTTTAAGTTCATGTGGCAAATAGAGAAAATGTTAATTTGGGCCTTACAAAATGTAAATCGATTAATTATCAAAGAAATTTGGGTATCACTCTAATTCCTGCACTTCAGCTCCTTGTACCCAAGATCAAGTATATCCGTTTAATAACTCAGAAAAAAAAAATGTGACTAACAACTCGTAATCATCTATCTATAACCCTGTGCATAGTTATCCTGTTAATTCTATAAGATTCTAGTATACATCGTTACAAAAGCATCCAGCGTAAAAGAGTGTAAAAAGTAAAAGACAAAAATAAATGGTAGAAAAAAATAAATCATCAAAAGAAGAAAGAAAACTGATGCACATCGAGTCAGCTCTGTAGTCAAACAAATAATAAACCGCCTCGCCAATTACACATATATGAAGGGGATGCACTCTGTACAACTGTGGCAAAGAAAAGGGGTAAATTCCGTGTCTTAACTGGATATATCATAAATACGAGGAACTTCGGAAAGTCGTGGTGAGAGAGAGAAGACCGAGAAAGAAAGTTGGTATAACGAGGTTAAATGGCGAATTTCGCGAAGAGCTGTTCTCGCCAATTTGCCCTGCATTAACAAACTCACTTTTGCCTGTGCTCAAGGTTGCAGAGACGTTGACCGATTTAGAACCTAGAGGGAAAAATTCATAATTACATTTAACAATGGGGATTGGCGATTTTCACTATGAATAATTTTGTTCAAGGGTTCGCTGGAAATTCCAAACCTTTGCATATTTCTATTAAATGGGGGTCTCTTTTCAAACTTTGTGCTAAACTTTCAAAATAAGCTCTCCAATAAACCCAAATGAAAATGAAGAGTATCATCGATGACCACTGGAAAAAAAAAGCACAAAATAAACTTACAATCGTAATTTGCCCATCCAATGCGTTGGCCAGCCAGATCATAAACAACTATCTTGTCTTTTAGTACTAAGTCTGCGAGGGGGAAAAAGAGAGGTCTAAACAAACGATTTTATACAGATAAAAACAAAACAAGATTGGACCCTAACAATCCCCTATACATTAACAATTTTGAGGTCGTTGTATAGAGTAAATATACACTAATCTGGGACATAATGCTCTTGGTTCTCTCAGCTCTATTGGTTAGATTTGCATTAGTAATAAGGTTTTGGCAACCAAAAAAAAATCTTATCTTCTCAATTTCCATCCATTCGAAGCAACAGAGTTTACTAAATCGATGGTTTTGAAAAAATAAAGTGGAGGAGATATTTATTTTCAGTATTCAGCAGAACCATCATCCATGAAATAAATACCAAGATATTTATTATTCACTAGCAGAACCATCATATAAAATTCCTGTGCTTCTGTTTAATTTCACCACCATCACTAAACCCGTCAGTTCCTTATCAGTTATCACACATACAGTACTTAAACAACAATTATGGATATCTCGATACATTATATCCCTTCTACCTTCTTCACTAGTGTTTATAATGCACAGGGGACAAAAATATATGTAAAGATACATAATCTTCAATCAAAATTGACATGTTACCCCGAAAGGTAACAAACATAGATATAAATATATAATTGCCATTCAGTATCATACCTCCTAAAATAGTTATGCTTTGTCCTTGAATTTTCTGAAACCCAATGCACCATAACTCCGCCCCACCCTGAAGAAACAATTTCGAAGATCTGAGGCAGAATCAAGACGTTCTAAAAAGTGGAGAAGAAGTAAACTACTTTGAGGTTCGCATTAATTTTTAATTTTGAAAAGAGTGTTTCCCTCATATTTAATAGAGGTAAAGAAAAAAAGGGGGGAATAAATAGAACTCTTTAACTCACAATAGAATTCTGCTGTATAAGGTAGTCCTCGGGCTTCAGAACCATCGATGCTCCACCAACAAAATTTAAACTAACAGTCGGAAATAAATCCGATAGACTACAAAGGGAAAACGAAAAGAGAATCATATGCATTTTTGAGGACCCAGAACTTAGGATTAAAAAAAAAAACTGACATTAATTCCCAACCTGGATGTGAGGAGATAACACTGGTTTCCTTTAGAAAGAACAGGGCGCACAGATTGTGAGATAGTATTTGTGATCTGAAAAGGTATAAGATAATCACAAATTTCAAATTCGATTTACTCCATACTGGTATCGCAATTTTAGCTTCTAGTCTTGTTTTTGACAGAAATTTTGGAAATTGAGAAATTCCTATATTTTCCTTTTCATTTCGTAACAAGACAAAACAACTTTGTACACATTTCTCTGATCTACAGTGATATCGGTATACTTCTTAAAAGACTATTTTGATAACCAAAGTATACTAATTATACTTACAGCACTGACAAAAGGATCGTACGCCTCTTCAGCAAGATATGCCAAGGTTGTTCCAGAGTCTATTATTGTCCCTCGATTACTTGATGTTGCGAAAACTGATTGATCAATTGATAATTTCTGCTCATTCACGGAAATACTTTGCAGATTTAAGTTATAATGTGGCCTGAAAATCAAGCAATAGTAGCCAATCAAAATAAAATTCCGTCCAGAATAACTGGGGAATTTAAAACTTTGAAAGTAGTCAAACAGGATGACACTAAAACGTCCAAAATGACAGGATAACTGCCAATAAAAGTAAAACTCCAAACACTTGGTGAAGCAGTTGAAAGCGGACGTGTAGAAAAATCTCCGAAACTTGCAATTTTTTCACTACTAAGAAGGCACCTCTCACGCTCTATATAATAATAAAAAATGCACAAAGACTACTCTAAAACATCATATGATATACTCTAATGCAAAAATTGGTACTCCAATCCGTTTACTAGTTCAATAGGCTGAATTTCTTTGGTATTTGACAAAGCAAAGCCGACTATATCAGTAATTAACTAGCTAGTCGGCAACATGCAATATATCATCAACGAAGCAATCCATTAACTTCAAAATAATTTCTTACTAGATTTTGATAAAACTATTAACAAGGTGTTTACATGTGTGTAACAACTAGAATGTAGAAACGTACTGAGATGGTACAAGTGGACTGTAGACTATATTTGGCTCCACAATCTCACCAAGAACCAATATACCACCACCGCCATTACCTCCTCTTAAGCAATGAGAGAATGAGTTTGGGGCTACTCCTTGAGAAGCAAGCTGTGAGATAACAGATAAGCCTTGTTGGCCAAATCCAAATATCCCATCAACTGCTCTGTCCGACTTTTGTAAGTCCCCAGTTTGTGATACACTACAACTATAAGAACATAACCAACCAAAAATGGGAAGACGTTAACACAAAAATACTGCAAGAATGGTACTGGCCATTTGACAGCTTGAAGGGTTATTTTGCTTTTGATATTAAGTTCAAAAGAAAAAAAAAACTCAATTCCTTCGTCTAAGAAGTAAAGAAGCAACGAACGGAAATTTACAACTTAAAGTTCAGCCATCTTTAATATGGTAACCACTTAGAACGTCTTTGTTTTTAAGTTTTAGGAGAGTTGGCTATGACAAATAAACACCGACACAACGGTGATTTCGTCGAAAGGTTAGTTAAAAAAGGCGTAACAAAATTAACAAGATTTAATGTTACTTGTAATGTTATCCCCGCCTCATCCAGGAAAAAAAACATCATCTTTCAATTACCATCTTATTTTACTTTTCCCTCTTGATTCCCGTGAAGAATAAAATTAAGTTAAGAGAGTATACTAAACAACAGACAAGCCTTATTAGTGTAAACCTGAGTTTACCCGAAAACAATGGGTGCAGAGGAATTAGAAGTCAAAGAACTGCCAACAATCTCGTCAAGGTGCATCAAATCCGAAACATAATAACCTGAAGTTCCACTCCCATCTCCGTATTGAAATGTATAACCACACTGATTGTTCTTTGTAGAACAACCTGAATCTGAAGATTGAGCACCCAAAGCACATTTTTGGTCTGAACAAGAGATCGGTTTAGCTGTCGAAGAGCTTGACGGATTAAAGAAATTCAAAGGAATCTACGAGAAAAGAGAGAAACTTTATCATGAAAGCACAGAACGAATTTTAATTGGTTATTTAAATAAGAAAGTGGAAGAAGCATGACTATACTTGCAGTCCGCTTGACGTGGGGCAACCGTCACATGAATCGCAACTGACCCATAAGACATCACTTCCTGTGTCAATTTGGACATAGAATTCTTTTGGCGGAGAACCCAATTGAACTCTTGTGAAATAGAGCCTATAATAATAACACTTTTGCAATGAGAAACCAAAGATGACAAAAATACAAGAATCATTAGAAAAAAAATGTTAATTATATGAGTAATACAAAATGAAACTAGGAGGACAAACAAGAAAAGACACTAAGAACAGCTCATGCTCCCACTACTAGTGATTTATTGCCCAGCTACAACAAGAATCCAAAAGGAAATCATATGACGTTTATTGCTATTTGTAGATTCTGCTTTTGGTTTTCACTGTGACTTTGGTTTTAAGTATTCCCTCTTTTCTAAACCTTGCTGTTTTTGGTGTCAGATGAAGATGAGGATTCAGCATGTCACTGAAAATGGTTAATATCCATGAAACATTAAATTTGGTATTTTATATTGACTGCATTTGCCCTTGTAGCATTAATTGCAAGTTAACACACAAAAAACTGAATAAAAAATGGTAAATATCTTTAAAACTTGATTAAAGGGATTAAAAAAAATCCACTTTCTTAGAAAGCACAATAAGAAAATAAACTAAGAAGGGATATTGATAAAGAAGTATACACCTAAAATTAGAGAAACTTAATTAAAAATAAGAAGTAATCATAATTAAGCTTTCATAAACCAGTCAGAACTATCATAAGCATCAGTTGCACGTGCAACCAAATTGAGAAAGCAAAAGAAAAAGAAAAGGAGAAATGAGAGACAGAAAAAGTGATTAAGAGGAGAAATTATTTGATCCTTTTTGAGTACTCCTCCAACCCACTTTATAGCCACACACTTAGTATATTTTATTAACAGCTAGTATATAAAAAAAATAAAAAAGATGTTCCACTTTCATAATTTCGATTATCAGAATACTGATCAAACCAATTAAGCAAACAAGATTGCTAAAAAGTATACATCTACAATTAAAGAAACATAAATAATAAAAATACCAAGAAACTAACTAGAATTATAAACCGTCACAGTTATACCTCCATAAAACCAGTCACAGGAATCATAATTAAAAATCAATTGCTGCAAAAACACCCAAATTAAGAAAGAAAAATAAAGCTAGAGAGAGGCTACCAGCTAAAGATTTAAAAGTCTTAAAGGTAAAAAAAAAAAAGGAAAGAAATACTTTGAAAAAAAAAGGCAATAGTCACTTTTCCACTTATAACACCTATAATGAGTCTACTAATAAAAATTAATTAAGAAAAAACAGATTGCCTAAAAAGTAGACACCTAAATTTAAAGAACTTTAATCAAGAAAGCTATTTTAGAACTATGAAGTAATCACAATTACACAAACCACAATACCAATCACACATATCATAACCAATAACCACTTGCTGCAAAAACACCCAAAAAACAACACAAAATTTAAGAATCACCTTAAAAATAAGGCAAGAATCACTTTTCCACTTCATAACACCAATTATAAGTCTACTAATATATAAAATCAATTAAGTAAGAAATAACAGATTAAAAAAAGAAGTAGACACCTAAATTTAAAGAGCCTTAACCAAGAAAGCTATTTCAGAACTAGAAAGTAATAACAATTACACTTCCACAAACCACAATACCAATCACATATATCATAATTCATAACCAAAAACCACTTGCTGCAAAAACACTCAAATTACATATATTCGTATACATATATATAGAATAATAGAAATATTAGTAAATACCCAACAAGATACGGATCGTAAGTCCCTTGAACAGGGAAATCTACGACACCATTAGAAGACTGAAGAATCCGACGGTGCCTCGCCTTGTCTCTCTCTCTAAGTTGACTCAGCTCCACCCCATGACTCGTCGGAAAAGCCCTTTCAAGCCTCATCGTCGCCGGAAAACCCACCGCCACCCTCGCCGGAGACAATATAACCGCCGTAACCGCCAATATAGTAATTATAAACCCGACCCCATATCTCACCCGCATCTCTCTCTCTCTCTCTCTCTCTATATATATATATATATATATGTAAATAGATATGGAATATAAAAGATAGTTGTTGTTGATAACCTGTTATGGCTTTTGGGTTTTGAGATATGTTACAGAGTTACGTGACTTTTTGAACAAGAAGATATGATATATATAGAGAGAGAGAGAGATTATGTTCTCGTCGGTCAGAGTGCTTTAATTAGTACTTATTTAGTTATTTATTTACATTGTACCTAACATAAATATATATTGTTGCGTTTAGGTGAACAACTGTATTTATCGCTTACATATCTTACGATAATACTATATTTGGGGCCCCTATATGGGTACAATTTTATTCAAAATACATGTCATGGGAACATGAAAGTCTTTCCTTCTAGATTCAAGTAGTCATACTCCGTTTGATATATCATCAGTCATAACGCGTTTGATCTTTTCTACTTTATCATCAGATGACTCTTTAGTTTTTTTTTTTTTGAGGGTGACTCGTTAATTGTGTATTAGTACAAAAAATGACAATTGGCAAGATGGTAACACAATAGTCAAATTCAGCATATATGGTATTTTGGTTCGTTATTGAACCTAGCAAAACTAAGGTCAACAGATAGTAATAGATAATTGTTTTGAGGGAGATGCAACTTTTCACACTTATATCCTGAGAGAACTAGGTGGGGATAATGGGTCACCGCCCCTATTTCAGAAAAAAATAAAAATAATTTTATTTATTTATTTTGATTAATATATTAAAAAAATTAACGTCCTCTCTCCCCACATTATAAAAAACAAAAAGACTCTTACATGAGTTAAAAAAAATTATATAGAAATTGACCATACCCATTTGATATACCATTTTGACCCCACTCAAAACTAGTAAGTTTGTTTCGATGAAATAGTTTATGAAGGTCGTTATTATTCTGAAACTATAGATTGAGTTGTCAAGTTTATTAAAATCGAGAGTTTCATATAATTTTTCAAGAAGTTTGGTGTAAATGGTCTAACATTTAGTTTCCGTCAATCGATAGAGACCATTCTCTTGTTTCCGGTGATAACATGTTATTTTCAATACTTACGCGTGTTATGTTGCATAGGAATGTTGTCCACCACCGAGATATATATAATTAATATAAACTCTACATAAATATACTTATATAAAATGTTGTAATTAATGAGACCTAGACCAAAACGAATGGGTTGACCATTGAAAAAACTATTTATGTTGTCCGTTCGAATAAAACCTCGTAAACACATAATATAAGTATTGTTTTTTTTAAGGAATTATTTGCCCGCGTGATGGTGGAATGCCCAATCTATTCGAAAGGTTGGCATCACTAATATACCGGTTTCGAATAAAACCTCGTAAAAAAAATATAAGTTCTGTTTTGTTTCGGGAAACGGTTGGCATCACCAGTATATGGGTTCTGAATGAGACCGCGGTAATAGTGCAGTACTAAAATTGTTGTGATGTGACCCGAAAAACAGATGCTGGAGTCGTGTAATCAAAACCTTACACGTCGTGACCGGTCACTAAAAAGTGTTGAATAATAATCTGACTTTTGGATGGTACATTTATTTCATATAAATTGCAAATAACTGTCTCAACACTTAGCCGTAAAGCCAGTAGAATAACCAGAGTGGGGAAACGGAGAAGAGAGAGAGAGAGTGACGACGATGATGATATCAGCAGAGGAGGCTCTAGAGATAGTACTGAAAGTATCTCAGCGTCTGCCACGTGTCACGGTGCCTCTTCATGAAGCTATGGGAAAGGTATTGGCTGAGGATATCACGGCCCCTGACCCTCTCCCTCCTTACCCTGCCTCCGTCAAGGTCCCCCCCCCTTCTCTCTCTCTCTCTATATATATATATATATGTATATGTATGTATATGTATATTGGCATATAATTGCCTCATTCAGCTATGATTCTATTATGTACTGGTAATTGTGTCCGCGCATTTCACGTTTGCGTGTGTGCGACACATAGTGCGACAAAGAGATAGAAAATAAGTGTGACGATGATACAAGTATATGGAGAAAAAATTTAAGAAGATAGAATATAAGATGAGAAAACTTAAAAAAGAATTTTGTGTAGTTAAAGAGGGAGAAAGAATGTCGTAGTATTAGTTTTTCCTTTTTATATTTTTTACGAAGGTAGGGTAGTATGGTAATTAATAAAAAAGTGTCGGTTATTTTTGAAAAAAAGTGGCAAAAAACTTGGGTTGACTTATTAAATAGTATAAGTATATGAAGTATGATATGGATTATGGATATTAGCACATACCTGTCTCTCTTTCAGCAATATATGTATGTATGTATGTATGTATGTATGTATGTATGTATGTATGTATGTATGTATGTATGTATGTATGTATGTATGTATGTATGTATGTATATGGATATTAGCATATACTTGCCTTATTTAGTATTTGGTCTACTGTACTAGTGTAATATAGATATAGATCAAAAGTTATTGGCGGAGACTAATTTGCATGTTTGTCAACTGCTTTTTTCCTTATCGTTTTTGCTTTAAATAAGCTTATGAGTGTTTGGTTTCCTAGCTTCTTGGTCAAAAAAGCCAGAAAAGAGTAAAAGCAGGGAAGCTACGGATTTGATGTATTTTTAGCTGTTTCCATGAAAAAAAACTTACGTATGTATGTCTGTATGTATATGCATATTAGCATATACTTGCATCATTCAGCATTTGGTCTGCAACACAAGTGTATCTTAGACGGTGCCGGAACCAGGACTTGAATTTGGGTGGGGCTAAATTATACTTGTACAATTATTTGTAACTATGTGGGGTGATGAAATGCTATAATAGTTCATTTTTAATAGTTCATTTTTCGGTAAAATACATGGAGAATGTTATGTTTTCTTCAATATGGGGGTGCTATAATCCATTTTAGCCTTCTCTAGTTCCTCCCTGATCTTAGATACAGATCAAATTTACTGGAGGACACTTGGTGCATGTTTGTCAACTCCTTTTTTCCTTACCCTTTTTGCTTTAAAAATAGCTTACTAGCTTATTGGTCAAAAAAGCTAAAAAATCTTAAAAGCAGAGAAGCTAGGAATTTGATATTTTTATAGCTGTTTTCACGGAAAACATACCAGAAAATAGAAATTTTCCTATAAAAGTTGTTTGTACAGTTGCAATTTGAAACAAATAAAAATTTGACGTATATTAAAAAATAAGTTATAACTTATAAGTCACTTATGAGAAAAAGGTAAGGTGGTGCCAAACCCAACACTGTACTTAATATTTTGCGTGCAGAGAATTGTGTTGTTACATTCTGTCCCTTTCTTTTTAAGTTTTGTTTTCTTTTACAAAGTTCAATCGTTGATTCCTATTTAAGAATATTTTTACTGTTTTAGGATGGCTATGCAGTAGTTTCCGCAGATGGTCCTGGGGAATACCCTATAGTTACTGAGTCAAGGGCAGGAAATGATGGAGCTGGTGAAACCGTGACTTCTGGAAATGTTGCATACATAACAACTGGAGGTGAGTTATTATATATATTTATATATGTATATATACTACCGTAAAAATCCTTATATACATAAAGATTAGCCCCTTGGGGGGTCTTTGCCTGTTAGTCTTTAAAACATAGCATGCTAATGAAAGAAAAAACTCTTATCTTTGAAAGAGATTGGCTTTAAAATAAAATCCTTTGGTTTACGGTTCAATCTTGTAATGCTTTAGCATGCCTCTCATTTTGCTGAACATATTATCACAAAAGAGTCTTATTTTTTTCAAACAAAAAGAGTTAATCTTGAAGACCTGGAATATAGTATCTGAAACGAGATTTTCAACTTTAATGAAATTTGGACTCTTTCAAAAAGTTACTTTTCCTTGTTGATTAAACTCCCTTGTCTTTTTCTTCTAAATGTTGTTTCTGTTGTTCTTTTTAGGTCCAGTACCAGATGGTGCTGATGCAGTTGTTCAAGTAGAGGACACTGAACTAATCAACAGTACTTCAGCTGAGATAAAAAGAGTAAGAATATTGGTGAAAACTAGCCCAGGAGTGGATATTCGTCCAGTGGTAAGTGCTTGATCGGTGTTGCGGTAGTAAATTTCCCGCATTGCTTGGGCATTTAAATAGCATTTGGTTTATAATCTGCTCCTCAGGCGTCAGGCGTAAGTGGAAGTTTGCGCTGGAGTATTTTTTGCCTTCTATAATTCCTTTGCTGGTTAAAAAGAACTTTCCAAGGTTGCTCACCACTATTTTCAAACAAGACTATCTATAAAAATGAAAGAAGTAACAATAACACCAAACAAAGAAGAATCATTTCATTGTGCTGTCTATCGAAAATAGTTATTACTTAGTTACATGGATATACATATATACAATCCCCTCTCAATTTGTATGTGTATTGCATCTCGAGCATGGAACCTTGAACACTATTTTATTCCCATACATCCATTGCAGTAACTGCAGTGCATAGTCTCCTTACACTTCATCCATTCAGCAAACTTTAATTCTGCATTAATTATTTCAGAGTTGATGATGTAAAAATTTCTTGTCCAGGGATGCAATATAGAGAAAGATGCCACAGTTCTAAAATCTGGACAGCAAATAGGTGCTGCAGAGATCGGCCTCCTTGCCACAGTGGGTGTAATGATGGTGAAGGTTGTGCGGAGTATTCTCTTCTTCTTTTTGCAATGTGTTTCTCACTCCTATAATCCATTAATATGCTCTTTTCTGAGTATAACATATATTTGAATTGAATGGTTTCTGTTTTTGAGTTTTTCTCATTCAGGCTGTATCCAGTAAAATCTGGTTATTGTAACTACTGTTTATGAACTAGGAATTAAAATTAAAGGTTTGCTGTTATATCTAGGGTTTGTTCGGTGAATTTTAGTTGTCAGATTAAGCTAGTCATGAACAGTCAATAGGCAATTTATACACGACCATCACAAAATTGAGATGAAGTATATAGATGTGTCAACTGTAGTATAATTACGCTTTTAGTCAGGTTATATTTAAACAGTTGGATGTTCATGTGCTTTAGAAGTGATAATTTAGAATCTGGCCGTATTTGGGGAGGTCCAGCAGTGTTTATTCAACATTAAAGAAAAAAGTTTATTTTACTGTACGTGGAAATTCATGTCTCGTCAGTGGTGAAGATGCTTCAGAGAATCAGATGGTTAAAGAAAAGAAATTGTACCATAAATTTGTGTATAAAGTTTTCGGTAAGTGTTGGACATGCACTGTTAGGGTCTGTTCTTATAGGAATCATGAGATGCCTGACCACCAAAGAATCAGAGTACTTGATTGGTGTAGTGAAAGGCCCACAAAATAATTTAAAGACTTTTGCAGTATCAGTATTGATTCAAAACAAAATTAGTACTCTGCCTTTCAAACTATTTCACATCAACTTCCTTTTAGTTTTATTCTTAAAATCAGGATGTAAATTATTCATGTGTTTGAAAGTACATGTACAAAGAGATAATAATTGCCTAATATTACATTATGCAGGTATACCCTCTGCCTACGGTAGCGGTGCTTTCCACTGGAGATGAACTTGTGGAGCCGACGACTAGAGAGTTAGGTCGTGGCCAGGTACCATAACAACCATGTCAAGTACGTTTTCGGGGGCTAATTTTTTCTTATTCAAATTTTTTTAAGATATGTATACACATTTATTTCGGTCAAGATCAGGGACTCCAACCGCGCAATGCTTCTAGCTGCTGCATCACAGAATAGGTGCAAAGTTATTGACCTTGGTATAGCTCATGATGATGAAGAGGGCATTGAGAGGATTTTGGAAAATGCATTCTCTGCTGGAGAAATCGATATTCTTCTCACTTCAGGAGGTGTTTCCATGGGAGACAGAGATTTTGTCAAGCCTTTGCTTGAGAAGATAGGGAAAGTGCATTTTAACAAGGTAACTCTATTTTCTATTAACATAGACTGTCTGATGATTTAATTTATCTAGTTTCTAAACCCAGTCCATTTTTTTGATACATTTCAGATTCGTATAAAACCAGGAAAGCCTCTGACATTTGCTGAAGTTACAACAACTGAAAAGATCCCAAAGAAAATACTTGCATTCGGTTTACCTGGGAATCCCGTGAGCAGTTTAGTATGTTTCCATCTCTTTGTGGCCCCTAGCATTCGATGTCTTGCAGGATGGACAAACCCAAATCTGCCAAGGTTGCTAAATCCTTATAAGACTTCTTCTTCCCTCAATATAAATTTTGCATTACTACATTATTCTTTTATTTCCATTTAACTTTTTTATATACTGTGCAATTGGATATTTACTGTTTTTTTTTTTATTGATTTACTGTAGATTACAGGCCCGGCTCAATAAGTCTGTCAAAACAGATCCTATCCGTACAGAATTTCATCGTGCCGTTATTAGGTGGGAGGTCTATGACGAATCTGGTAATTCAGGGTGAGAATTGTATTTTTTTTCCTTTTTATGCACTCTTCACTTGCACAAACATAGATTCTTCCTTATAATAACTTCACTTAGATTTTCATGTATCCTTTTCTTTGCCGTATCTTGCCAGTTTGTCTTTCTAGCTTGTTTTTTTAAGTTTAAGAAAATAATGTCTTTTTAAATTACTTTTTAATATTTCAGATTTGTTGCTGAGAGCACAGGTCATCAGATGAGCAGTCGACTGCTGAGTATGAAATCAGCAAATGCTCTGTTGGAACTGCCAGCATCAGGCAGTTTATTACCTGCCGGAACTCTTGTGGCAGCAATATTAATTTCTGATTTAAGCAGTTTTCCAGTAATTAATAAGAGCTCAGTAGTAACGGATTTAGCTACAACTACTCAAGCATCTGTGTCAGGCAATAATCTCTCTACTGAGTATAAAGTAGGTATCCTTACCGTGAGTGACACAGTGGCATCTGGGGCAGGACCTGATCGAAGGTAATTATTCTTTCATGCATTATGTCTAAGGATTTGTTTTTGTCACTAGTAGTATTTTGAAGCTTAAAAAACCCATATAACTACAATTCTATTCTTATAAATTAAAAGTTGACCAGTGAAGATTTCTCGTAGGCATCCCGTTCAACTTGGGTCTAATTTTTTCTGCTGTTTAGTTTTTGTGTGTTGATTCTAGTCCTACAAGTTTCCCAGTAATGGAAAAGCTCCGTGTTCATTTATCCAATACACCGTATTACATTTTTTCTTGAATTCTATTTCTCTCTAATTTTGGTACCTCCCATGCTCTTTGAAATCCTTTTATGGTATCATTAAATTGGATGGCCAAGTTTCTCACAGCTGTGCTTATATATTTGTCTAGAGCAGTTAATTTTTTCAATTTGTCATGTCCTACCATAATTGATGTATCCACGAGGCTATTTGTAAATTATTGGATATCTGAATTCTTCAATATCATTTTTTCTAGAGTAAGTATTCGGTAGGGCAGGTCTACTAAAAAAATGGGTGTGCCCTCCAGTAAAAACCCTAGAAAAGAGACGGAACCCTTGTGAGGCCCACAGTTAATTTGAATCTTTGCAATACTATTGGTGTGGTGCACCCTACTTTGGTGTACACCGGCCCTACCGAACATTCTCTTTTTTCTAACTCAGTTATGAACTTGGAATTACCAAAATATGATGTTGCAGTGGTCCGAGGGCAGTTTCTGTGGTTAATTCTTCCTCGGAAAAATTAGGAGGTGCAACAGTAGTTGCAACTGCTGTGGCTCCCGATGAGGTGTCTAAAATTAAGGATGTTTTGAAACAGTGGAGTGATGTTGACAAAATCGATCTCATTCTTACACTTGGTACTGAGCTCGTCATTTTCTGTAGATGTAGTTTTTTATATCATTAGGTTTTTTTTAATGGTAATTTTAAGACAGGTGGCACTGGTTTCACCCCAAGAGATGTTACACCTGAAGCAACTAAAGAAGTGATAGAAAAACACACTCCCGGTCTTCTCCATGTCATGATGCAAGAGAGTTTAAAGGTAATTAACGACTAATTATTTGGTTTCCGGATTTTACTATAAAACCAGAAGAAAGATTAAATTTGGAAATGAATAGTCTATTAAACGGAATTTCATGATTGCAAACTCTTTTACTGTAGATCTAGTATTAAAATTATTGTATTGGGGATATCGAATACATTACTACCTACTTGATAAGGTCGGTTCTAGTCTACTAGGCTAAGCTAGTTTTGATCTAGTACCACAATTAGTTGGTATTCTAAAGCTCATCATCACTAAATATACGGAAGATTGTGTTACAAGGAAATTTTCATTCCCATCCAGTGATACTTTTGAATTTTGATACACCCACCTTAATGAACTGATGTTCCATTAATGTTTTTGACGAGCATGCACTATATCCAACTTATATGCTGCCATGTTTTTTAATAAAATGGCATTCAGTTCTGATGTGCACTGACTTTAATGAACTAATTTTAAGATATGACTTTGGAGTACTGAATAGCATGCAGTGGAATTAAATGTGAGTGAGAAGTTAATTGTACAACTAAATGGGAATTAAGTCCAATTTGGACCACTTACTGGTAATTTTGATTTAAATTTTATCTAGCATTATTATGCCATAATGTGCTTAAGTTCTTTAATTTATCAAACTCTGTAAGGGATGACGTAGAAATTAGTATCTTGTTTTCCCACTCCTAATGCTTGCACATACTCTGTTTTTTCATGGCCTAAAAAGAAAAAGAAAAGAAAGAGCGTATTCCGTGAAATGTGTGTTAATATACTATTATCTTTTGTCCCCTAAAAGTGCTTAACTCTTCATAGTCCACACTCTAGTCTCTAGCCATATACAAAATTATGTCTTCAGTCTTTTTTACCAGTAAGGTAACTGCAAAGCCCAACTTACAGTGGCTTCCCAACATTTATAAGGGGATAAGCAGAAAAACAGAGTTATATTGTTATCGGGAGATAAATCATTTTGGTTATCTCCGAGGCTGACCGAGCTATCATTTGTAGGTTGTCCACTGAGTATTTTAAGGATATGATTTACCTATGGTATCAGTTGACGTATTTGCCCATCACCTTGATTACTTGTAAACAGGTCACGCCATTTGCGATGCTCTCACGCTCTGCAGCTGGAATAAGGGGATCTACATTGGTGAGACCATGACTTTTATAAAAGGCTCGTTTGCTTACAACTTAGTAGAAATGAATGCTTCTTGTAAGGGTAGGGGAAACCGGGGAAGAAGTTAAAAGTTGAGGGTTTACATTCCTTCAAACACGCGATCATGATTTTTTTATTTTACTTTATGGAAAACCTGGTTCTATTGATTGTTTTATTCAAGTAGGGGTAAATGCATGTGGTATACTTTTCGAATTTCATTGCATTCACCATCCCTTTCGAGTTTTCACGTTGTTGAATGAAATTTGTAGAATTTTTTCGGGAATATTCCTGTTAGGTGGGTGTTTCTTCCTTATTATTTGAGTAGTTTGTCCTCGTTGTGATTATCTTTTTTGAGCACTTTAGATCATCAACATGCCGGGGAACCCAAATGCAGTAGGGGAGTGCATGGAAGCTTTACTGCCAGCTCTGAAGCACGCTTTGAAGCAGATCAAGGGAGATAAGAGAGAGAAGCATCCCAATCATGTCCCTCATGCTCAATCAGCTCCTACTGATGTATGGGAAAGCAGTTACAAATCAGCTTCTGGTGCTGGCAAAGAACGCGGTTGTTCCTGTTCGCATTGAGACAGCTTGACATTTTGTAAATTTGTATTCTCTCAATGGTTAATGAAAGTTGGGCCTAGCGGGTGTCGCTACTGAATATGGCCGTGTTGCTAGTAAAAACACACTGATACCAGATCATGCATCGATTAAACGTTAACAGAGACGGCGTGTACTTGTGTACTCTGTTTTTGATGTATCTGCTTGCTTTTTCTTTTCTTTTTTTCTCTTTTAAGAGTCATGTTTAAGCTTGAATTTCTTGAAGTACATTCGAAAAGAAAAAAACATGGGAATAAAAGTTCGTGAGTCTACCCTCATGTTTGGAATTTGGATGCTTTTAAAGCGAAAGTTAATGATTAACTTTGCACTGATTGGTTTGTTTTTTATAATTATTCTTTGATACCAAACTCATAAACCTGTGCAGTGTAATTTTGTGTTATTTGCAAAACATACTTTTCCTCATTAGTGGACCTCATTAGTGGACCTTTTTAGTGGACCTTGATACCAAACTCATAAACCTGTGCAGGTAGGGCTGATAATGGGCGAAACTAGATGAAAACGAACGAAACTAGGCGAAATTCGTTTAGTTTCTGAGTTTTTCGTTATCGTTTGTTTTCGTTTAGTAATGAACGAAACGATACGAGATCTTAACGAAACGAACAAGAAATTTTTCATTAAATTTTTGTCATATTCATATGTAATCATATTACGTGAACTAGTATGTTACAACTTACACGTAATCATATTTACATATCACATTCTATATTTTTATATAATGAGTTTTAGATTCATATTGCTAGTGGAGTATCTTTTACTATACATTTATTGTTATAAACACACATGTATATATCATGTATAAAAATATAAATATAAATATAAATATATATATATATATTAGACGAAAACAAAATTTAACGAAACGAATAAGGCTATGATCATTATCATCTCATTTACTAAACGAAATGTATTATTTCATTATCGTTTCATTTAGTAATGAACGATAAATGAACGAAAATGAAACGATCTCTTAACGAAAACGATCTTTTTCACGAAATGTTCGCCTCATTTACAGCCCTATTTACATGGGTTCAAACAACATTAAATCAAACTCAAGGGGTCAAAACAAAAAGTTAAATCAAACTTATTAACGTCTATATAAGTAAATATCTTTGGTGTAAATTTGTACTTTCTCATTCCCAAGGGACTAACTACAAGACTTCTGATGTAATTTGGGGTTATTTGCAAAACATATATATAGCACATATTTGTATTTTTATCCAAATTAAAACGGGGAAAGTGATGTTTAGTACCATGTACTGTTAACTTTTATCAATTTAATATTCTATCTTTAAGTTTTACCGATTTGGTCCATAATCTATTAATTTTGGTCAAATTAAGGATCCGACAGTATAAATCGATAAAATTACACTTAATATATCTCACATCTAGATGGATATTTATGTAATTACACTCGCTATGCGATATGAGAGAATGTGATTCCAATTTTGTCAAATTTGTTAGACATCATTCCCTTATTAATTTTCGTTCAATTACGAGACTTTTTTTTTCCATATCATTTCAAAAAAGTCTCATAATTTGACGAAAATTAACAGCTTGTTGCTCAAATTGTTAAAATTTAAATATTATGTACTAAGTAGTTAAAATTCAATAGTATAAGGTATCAAACCAATTAAATGTAGAATTACAAAGGGAAAATGCTAAAATGTTACTTAACCGTTTTAGCGATTTAGTACCCAACTTAAATCTTTTTATAATTTGGTATCCAACCTATACGTTTTCATTCAATTTGGTACCAACCTAACACATTTTCTAATTTAGTATCCAACCTATTCGTTTTCACTCTAATTAAGAGACTCGTCTCACATCCGTCACCGATTTTCAAGACATAACATAGGTGAAAGGTTCAGCTAAAGTAAATTATTAGTTATTATGCTTGAGGGTTAATAGGGTGGTTAAAATGACATGAGTCGAATGAAACAAAATAACTAAAAGTTGATATATTGGTTAATATTTTAGCAATTTTCCCAATTACAAATAATAGAGATTAAGTCCCACCGGACACACTGGGGAGATTATTTATTGCATACTCTAATTAATCAGCACTATAAGGGACGTGAGATTTCTAAGTGGCTGCCAAAATATTTTATTATTATTATTATTATTATTTTATTTATGTTTTCGTATATAAAAAACTTTGTGGGTAAACATATTTTGAGAAAGTTTTTTATATACGTAAACATAAATAAAATAATAAAAACGAAAAAAATAAAAAAAAATATTTTGGGTGCTGACTAATTACAGTATGCAATAAATAATCTCCCCCATTGTTGCGGTACTTTATTAGTTCGAGAGTAGAGAGAGATTTATATATACATAAAACATATACATATAGAGAGAGAAAGAGAAAGAGAGAGATGTTGAAGGTGAAGCGAGTGAGCAACTGGTTTTACTCTAACAGTAATATTAGCAAGAGTTTAACTTCTTCGAATATAATCATAGATAATAATAATAATCAGAATCTCCTCATCGCTCACCGTCCATCTCAACTCACCTCATATCGCTTCCTTGATTTTTACCAGGTTTTTTTTAATTATAACTCCATAAACTCTAGTTTTAGTTTTTGTGTTTAAATAAGTTTTGTATTGAGAGTTGGAAAACTGTTTTTTTTTTTCAATTTTGTTTTCAGATCGGAAACAAAGATGCTATCGAGAAAGAGAGAGCCAGACTGTACGCTTCGGGTTTTCTCTTATTTTATATTTTTCTAGAATGCTTAAGGATTTTGAGAAAATGGTGACTTTATTTTGTTTTGTTTCTAAAAAGCTGCTCTTTGCATTTTTAATTTAGCGGAACAATTAGGATCTTTTTGTTTGGTATCAATTTGAAGGAAATTAAGCTAAAATTTATGGAACATAGAAATGAAGCTCAATTGACTGAATAATTTATTGTTTTTGATTTTTGAATAAAGAAATGGGTTCATGGGCTTATTTATGGGTAATGATTTAAGATAAGAATCGCTAGAATCAATTGCACATTCATGATTATATCACCTTCCAATTTTATTCCCATACTTTAAAGCTAGAATTGTAACTTACAAATCTTTATTAGGGTGAGACAACTTAATGAACTAAGCCTTTTAAGGAGGATCATCTTCTTACTTTATGAAAAAATAAGTTGAGATCGGCAAATCAAACAGGCCTTGGGTACTACAAGAATTTGTTAGTGCAAGAGAGTTAATACTCAATAAGTAGTTGGTGTGCTTTATGATGACAATGTGTTATGTATTGACTCGATATCTTCGAGCAAGTGCCATTCACCATTTTGAGTCGAATATCATTGATTTCAAATTCCTTTTCTTCCAAAACCTTTATTGAGACAACATCTGAACAAGAATATTTCTTGTATCCTACCTAGGACAGTAACGATGAGATGAATCGAGGTTACTTTGCTGACATATCAGAGATGAAGAAACATGGCGGCAAGGTATCAAATATCGATATATGACCCTTTTTTTTAAAGATTATTCTTATCTGTGTTTGATGAGTTTTACTCTCTTTTTTTTCATGGTAATTTTCTTGTGTTTAAGTTGAAATGTGATTGTGCTACTTGTAGATTGCAACAGCAAACAAGATAATTATTCCAGCAATGGCTGCTGTGAAATTTCCTGAATTAGAAGTGAATTATTACGATAGTACAACTCTCAAGTTGCCCATAACCTCTAACAAGAATGACATTGATGCATACAAGTCAGGTGTACCGAAAGCAACTTTACTATGTCTATCATTCCGAGCTAGTTCTCAGGTTCTTTTCTTATGATTTTAGTCTCCAGTAATCAGTTTTATGCAATTTGTTATTTTTTCTATTGGTATGTGTAGTTTCACAAGCACTTATATAGTTGTTTGCTTCCTGACCCTGTTATAGGGTTCGTGATTCATTAACATGCCACGGAGCGTTAAGTTTACATTTGATCTTTTCCTTCTGTCATGGCCCTGAATATGCGCGCACACACAAAAAAAAACACATACATTTTAATGGTAAGCTTAGGAAAAGAACTTGCTTGTTTGAACTTATATGCTCCAAAGAAATGATGGTTTTGATTGGGCATTTTGCTTGTCTTTCCATTTATGAATTAACTGGACCAGCTTGCACGAGTTTTTTTTATAGAGCATAGAATGTGTGTTGTAAACTCGCAGTTTACTATATTTTGGTGCTCAAGCTTGGCAATAACCATGTTTTTCGGTAATTCTTTTGCAAAAGTATTTAATGATGCTAGTATAACTCGTATGACTAGATCTGCGGTGTAAAGATAAAAGGGGTACATAGGATTTGAGTTACCAGATAATAAACCTAAGAATGTTAATTCGTATTACATTTTTGTTTCATAATTTGTGAAGTTTTTATTTTCTTTCTGGTGCGGTTTTTACTTTTTACTATAAAAAAATCCTGTTTGCAGGCTATGGTTGATTCTTGGAGTATCCCTTTTCTTGAAAGTTTTTGCAATTCCGATAAAGTCAACTTGTTTGAGGTACATATATTTGATCCCATGCATTTGTAATTTTATGGCAGTTTGTCCATGTTCTTTAGTCTTTTACGTATCTTTCTAGCTTACCGTATCTGTGTCTGAGACAGAGAAGAGAGTGAAATAATCGAATGCCTAAACCAAGTTGTTAACTTTGTCATTAAACTCTTCTCCGCTAGTAAATCTTTCAAAAGATCACATGTTTATCACTCTGAACTTCTAGATTGTAGCTGCCAATAATTACTGCCATGGAGTTAAATTATTTTGAATAACTTGTAAACTCATCTATATAAACACCTTTTTCAGCTGCGCTTATTAATTTTTAAACTTAACTAATTATCTTTATCTTTTGTTTCATCAATTTAAAGTTTAAACTTTATGCATGCGCCTGATTCAGGGTGTTCACCTTGACACGTTCTCGTTTCATTTTGGAAAAGAATAAAAAATCAAGCAACACATCCACATTCATAACTAAATTACAATTTTCCTTCTTTTCTTCTCTCTTCATTTTTAGCCTTCCATTTCCATGTTCCCTGTACAGTTTGCTTTTTTTAAGCTGGAAACAGGTGGACGATACAATTTAATTTATGCGCCTGATTCAGCAGTGTTGATAAAAAACTACTTTTTGAAATTCCATTTATCTTTTGGGTCAATTAATTCTGCATTTATTTTTGATAAGCATTTTCTTTCATTACTAGGTCTCGTTAATAGACTCATGGCTACTGTCTCGTAGTCCAATTAAGCGGCTGCTTCTCCGGATGATGAGAAAATCCAAACTTAATGAAAGGAGTACGGCATTGCAGAGACAGATAGTGTATTCTTTTGGTGACCATTATTACCTCAGAAAAGAGCTCAAGATATTGAATCTTATCACTGGGTACTAGTCTTCATTCTTCTGAAATTATCCCATCAATATTCTGATTAATTTATAAGATCGCTAGGCTCCTATGCTAATATAGATTATTGACCACTTTATAGGTATATATTCTTGCTCGACAATTTTGGGAGAATACGATGGCAAGGTTCTGGGTCAGCGACACAAGATGAGGTTTCTTCTTTGCTTTCATGCACATCACTTCTATTGGAAGAGAGGTAGAATAAGAATAGATGATGTTAGCATATTTGGGATACAAGTGACTCATTGAACCGACACTATTCTGTCGCCCCTACTTTTACGAGTTAATGTTAATTTTGACCTGTGTTCTTTAACAATTGACTATGTTGTTTGATGGCAATTTTAAAGCGAAAGCAGTTTTGATGCCACAACGAAATAACCTGGATTTGTGAGGAATGTAGTTTGGCAAACTGACTTGGAAGAAACGAGAAATAAACATAATAATAAATGATATTCAGCTTATTATGGAGATTCACTTATAGTAATATTCAAAACCTGAAATGGCCTTTTCTTGAATGAGTAGTGGGTCATTGTTAACTTTTAAAAGAAAATGGGTTCCTTGTTTATCCTTGTAAAAATTTGATAGCCATCCTTCATGGTAACTTCTGGCTTCTTTGCTCACAACCGCTATTGTGGATTGCTTGAATTAGCTCTTTTAGTATGAGAGTAGTGAAATCTTCCTATTACGGGTGTAAATGGTTCAGACTGGAATGGATTGGTTTCGATCCTAAACCAAACCAGCAACGGATTGAAAAAACTTAAGACCCATTACCAAGTTTCATATTTTTAATGGATACACGGATTAACGGTTTCGATATATCCGGTTTGGATTCGGATTCAGGAAACAATGAGGGCTAAGGTGAAGTTCCAGCCGAAACAATTAAAAAGAAGTAAAGCAAAAGGTGCAAAAAACAATCATGGTATTGGTATATGTATCCCGGAATATTAAGCCAGACCATAAAAAACGGGTAGAAGATTTTTAAATCCAAAATCAAACCATAACTAATTAAATCCGAACTTATTCATGCCAAGATGCCGTATTAATTCGGATTCACGGATAGTTATACTTACATCCCTACTTGCAACAGGATAGCCTGGTTAATGGGAGTGCAGAAGTCACTCGAATGAGAGCTTTCAGAACATCATTCTAAAAATGTTGAATTCCAAACCCCAGCCTCCAGATATGAGCCCACAGATATGCCCGTGAACATACATGTATAAAAGTGCATGTCTAGATCATATAAAAAAATCATTTTTTTTTATACTGATACTGGTTAGTTCCCATCAACGACACTTCTGAGAAAACCCTCCATTCATGCATTTTTTTTGCTAAAATAGATCCTTTTTTTTCACATTCCAGCATTATTTTCCACTGGTACCAACTTCAGGAGATGATACTTTGACGTTGATCTTGATATGGTAATGCTAATTATCTTGACAAAGTTACCTTATGAATGAAATAAGAACAGTACTTACGATAATCTAAATTACTTTGGAAAAAAATAGTTCATTCCAAAAGTAGTAATTGGTTTTGATTCAGCAAGTGTACTTCTAGGAAGGACTCTGGTCTGTATTGAAAGATCAACCCTGCAGTGGTTACAATCACAAATATTGTCATGAAAAGTAACCTTTAACTTTAGAAATAGATCATAAATCGACAACCGAAGTTTAATATATCATAATCTCGTGGTGTATTAATATATACGTATCAAATTCACAACTGCAAAAACCCATCAACTACAATTCACATGTCCGACCACAAGCTGGACAAGAATGAAGGGAAAAAACAGAAATGAAGTGGAGATCAAGCGATGAAATTTTGACAAGAATTACACAAGGCTCATTATCAACAGAAGCACTATAAATTACAAGGCATTAACTATGGGCTCAATAAGAAAATAAATTACAAGCCAAAAAAATGTGGGTACATAAGATAATAACAAAACTTAACCAGCAGCAGCTGTTGTGCATAATATACACCGCATTTTAGGGTAATTCGAGGTATTTTCCTCTTCTTCATTGTCGTCTTCGTCATCGTCACCATTATCATACTCATAATAAGATAAAGTATCATTAGAAGGCTCTTTAGGTGTTTTCTTTTCCTCTACAGATGTAGTAGAATCCGAGAGACAAGTCGTGTGATATGCATGACAGCAGAAAAATGCTACTATAGATACATTTTGTATCGGAAGTGGGTCGAAACAAATGCAACACCTTCCATCTCCACGAGTCTTAGATTTTACCTCCGTATTTTTAATACTTGGAATTCTTTCGGTAAACTGATAAGTTCTATTGCCATCTCTTTTAGGCCTTGTTTCATTTTCTTCATTGCTCAAGTAAATCGCCCGTTTTGCTTCGTTGTAATATTTGATCAACAGGTTAACAGAATCAGTCTGCATAATAATTAAGGTGAAGCATAAAATTGTTAACAATCTCTAAAGTTCCTAAGATGGTAAATCGAAGAGATTAGAAAGATACAGTAGCTGGGCATACAATAGGAGTACCTTAAGAATGTCATTACATCCGTGTCTAAGTGAAGTTTCCGTCCTGTAGTCGGTTATAATTTTGACTAAACGGTCTCTTAACCTGAAGAAAGCGCACACACCATCATAATCACAAAAAAGGCTTCAAATGAAAATAACCGCATATTGTTAAGATACTGCAAACACCATACAAAACTTAAAATGGGTTAAAGAAATGGACAACTTATCACTTCCAAAGAAAAATTTGGAGACGTAATTTTCTTGACTTAAACGCTGAAGAAAAGTAAGCAAGCTAAAGTATATAAGTTCAGACATAAAAAACTTCCAATACTGCGCGTCCTGTGCCATTCTTAAGAAAATAGTAATAGCCCACTGCATACAGTAATTATTTTCCCAACAAACTCCAAAACTAGTTGGTATATGCACAGATATTTAACAGAATATGAATATTCTGACAAAAAGCATCCACTGCCAATAATTATCCCAAATTCCCAATAATGAACCACAGCATCATCATCATGACCAACTCTAATAATGCGGTGTACTACGTAATCGAAGTTTGGACAGAGCATCACGAACAAATCTCACACTCAAATAGCTCAGCAGGTGAGTAGCTCAATTATATGAAATTCTTGTCTAGCATACATACAAAAGCTTGGAAGAAGAATAAAAAATAGAACAAATAAGGAGCAAACAGTAAAGCAGGATAGGTCATAATACCGAGGTATCTCCAAGCCGTTGGGCACCACATTTACGATGTATAAGGGGTCAAGATTGCCAACTGTATGCTCTAGCAACATTCCTACCTGTTAATCAATGGAACAATAATAAGCTCGTAAAAAATAAAGAAATTAAGGTTGAATATATACCCAGTATTGTTCAGTAGCATTAAACCAGCAAAAGGAACCCACAGTACCATTTCGGGCTTATTAAGGCATTGCTTTATAAGTTCTTCCCAAAGCTCGTCATCATGTTGCAGAGTCACAAATTCTATGGCCTGAATAGATAGTAATATCATCACTGAAATTTTCAAATACATAATTGGATGACCAGAATGTGAATGCTACGCACCTCTTCAATATCCCCTAATCTATTGATGATAACTGCAAGGGCTTGTTTCGAATTGCCCATTCTTCCAAGAATGAAAACTTGCTCTCTCAGCAAATCTCTTTTGACACAAATATCATATGCCTGAGAGCAAACTTCAGACTGTTATCACAGAGGCATAAGTAATAGAGAATAATACTAACCACTTAATAGACATGATTATACCAACCTTTTCTAATGTATAATGTTGACTGCTGCGAAGAAATGGAAGCAGCATTTTTTGATCATATTCTGCATAAAGCTCTACCTAGTCACGACAAAATAAAAGAGATAATCGTTACATAAACAATCATAGGAACAAACACCGGTATTATTAACTCTTTTCTGGCAGTCATGGTAACTACGTAAATTAGATTCATAGAAATCCTAAAAAGAAAATTGCTTTCAGCCCTTGAATTGAACAGATGTATTATTTGCAGATCCTGCATCTGACTAGCTATATTTTTGACTAACCTTAATTTTACGAGACCCCACATACACTATAGAAATGAGAACAATGAAAAGAACTTACAACTTCCCGGTGAAAGAGAAAGAAAAAATAATAAACAGAATCAAGTGTTTTCCGCTTGTCATTATTTAAAATTCAGCAATATAATATGATTCACGAAAAACCACCGACAAAAGAGATCACCACATACAACATAAAAATGTTAAAATAGATTTTTTTTTTTAATGAAAAATACAGAAAATATCAGCAAAGCTACTTTAGCTATCTCGCACAAGCATACCTGCATATCATGGAAATCCCTCCCCACATGAGGGTTAGCTTCAAAAAGAGAGTGCAAATACAAATGTAAAAATTTTCTCGAATCACACTTTTTTTTTGAACCCAAAAGTTGTTCAACAACTTCATGTGGAGTAATGAGGTCTCTGTTCTGTGTCAACAATGGTACAGCTTGTTTACAATCAATCATCATCAGCTGAACAACCTGCAAATAACATATTAAAGTAAACATATCAATTCCGACTCAAGACAATGACTCCTTCATAGAATCATATTACAAATGACTGGACTAAAAGTGTTGCCTAAAGAAGCACAGTTTCTTTACCTTTTCACGAATAACATCATGTAAGTTATGTTTTTCGATGAAGTCAAACAAATCTGGCTTCATAAGCTGAAACAAAAAGAAAGCCTCTATTAAAGGGATAGCGGCATAAGCTTGTATCTCATAATGACATGTTGCAGAAAAACAACATAATCTCAACTAGGTTGCTTACATCAGCGTATAGTGAAAAGGCATTCTCGTACTGTCCATCAATTACATACAATTCTGCTAGTGCCTGAAGAGTACAAATAATATGGTGTAACCATCAATATACTTAACAAATATATATACACACACACACACATATATACAATTACAAACAGATATATGTGTGTGCATTAGGCAGTTTGTACGGACCTCTTTAAGTGAATCAGTCATAGATGAAGTATTAAGCTGAGGCTCTATGGCCGAGATAACAGGTGAGGAAGGATAAATTGCTGGGGGCCAAGATTTGACGGTTGACAATAGATCCTTATGAAACGCAGGATATGTAGCCAAAGCTACAAGAGCAACCTGTAGAATTAAAAAGCATAGCCGAGAGTGAGACTTTAGTTCGAAGTTTGGGCCCAAGTAAAAGAATTCAAACATTAAATACCTCATAAGCCGTATCACGCAACCGTGGGTTTTCGGTTGGTATATATGGGACCAATATGGGAAGCTGACGGAGATGCGCAAAGTGGAAAACCCATCTGTAAGAGATGTTAGATTATCAGTCATCCAAGGGGGAAAAGTTGTGGAACAGTCAATTCTATATTTATGTGAAAATACTACGTACTTTTCCCATGCAGAAGCTGATCCTCGTAACACTTTGGGACACAAAGATGCAGCCTCGGCATACTTTCTTTCCACAATTAAATGGTCGAGATATCTTGATCCGACCTGAGATAATAGTTTATGGACTGAATAAAACTGCAAAACTAATTTGGGGAACGCAGATATAACTTTTTGTCCTTAAATCTACAAATCAAAATTCAGATTTCAGAAGAAAATACTTATATATATATATATACACACACAAGTAATGATAAGAATCGCTGCTGCAGGACTGTAAAAATAAAAACAAACAGTCTTGGGCCTTTCCTAACGAACTCAAAAGGTAAAAAATAGTTTCTAAAACTCTTTTGTGTTTCTTTACATACTTATGTGTGAAATAAAATCAATTAGTAGTGCACCCATCAAACGCAAATCACTACAAGGTTCGACGAGAGAATTACACATGACTCTCATACGGTGAAACTTGTATTCTTGGCTAAGGACCCAAGTTAAAGTGCATCTTTACACAAAATAAAAATAAAATCAGAGACCTGCATACAATTTTCATATGTTCTGCGCCCATACACAAGCGTAAGGACACAAAATTTGGTGTGTCCATGCGCACGTATCTGATGGCCAGAAAAGGCAAAATCGAATTTTTTGGCATGGGAAAATTGGTCTATTTATCCAAATTCTAGAAGTAACCCTAAATTCATTTTAGTAGAATTTGGAAATCGTCAAATTCACTCTCATCTCACAAACACTTCTCTTTATCTCTTCCTCTATCATATGACTCTTTAAAGAGCAGTTTCTTACAACCAGGAGACAGATAAACAAATGAAAGGATGATCCCTTCTCCTTGGTACGTCGGGAACAGCGTGACATTAACAATTAAAGTCCTTAGGGATTTAAGGTGTCATATCCAAACTAGTGGTTTTGGTTTTTATTATATTTTCTTGAAGAAGTGTATACTTGTAGTCCGTTATAATTTTGACTAAATTTCCCTCAACCTGACAAAAATACACACATCACCGTAATGAGAGAAACGATATCAAGCAAGAACACATCCACATTGTCAAGACACTGAACCCCATAAAAAGTTCAAGTTGCTAGATAATTTTCAGATGCAATATTTTCTTGACTTAAGACCGCTGAAGAAAGATCGTTTGTGCTAAAGCCAAACTACACTAGTTCGTATACCAGATGAATAATCATCTCAGAACAGAGTATATAAGAACTCCCAATACTGGGGCATCGTCTTCAAAACTAGGTTTTTTTGGGGATTTCATTCTATTTTATTTGGTAAGTGTCTATTCAATGTAATTTTGTATCTTAAGTAATACACTGCAGCCGTTGAAGTGAAGTGTCTGTGAAAGAGGAAACAAAATGCAATTATCAATTTTTCTTTTTTCTTTTCAATTTATAATAGTGTGTGGACAGTATGCATTACTGCAGTGGCTACAGTACAAACCAACCTCCGCAGCTCTCATCCCATGTATACTCAAAAAAATTAGGATATGGTCGCTCTAGAATAGTAAGCTTAATTATAGAGATCTAAAGTTTCTTTTGGTTCCTAAATTAGTTAAAAGGTAGTCTCTGAAAGGTTAATTTTCGTACATTAGAATCTATAAATCATGTAAGGCTCTCTCATTTGAAATTACATTAGGGTTGATGTATTGATTTCGATTTTGTAAAGATGTGGTACTCTTCTTATTGTGGTGTAAGGGAACACAAATAACTTGTCGCTAGGGTTTTGTTTATTTAATTATTTGCTTGATTTCTCTGTGATTCATCCTACATCAGTACACCATACAGCCCATGAGGCAATAATGTTTTAACCGTAAGGGGTATTGATTGTGGTCTTTGTATAGACAGGTTTAATTAGGATTCAGAAGTTAGTCAAAGCAAAATAACAAAACTAGTACAAGCAAAAAGTTCAAGGACGTAATAATGTTCAAGTATGCAGCTGCAGATACTGATTTATTCATATCGCGCTCACAGAAGGAAGAAATACAACAATTATATTCACCTCATCTAGAAGCTCACTGTGCCCTTGTCCAGCTTCAACTGCTTCTAAAGCTTTTTCATGCCATCCATGCTGGAGTAGCCAAGAAATATGATCTTCTGTATCCCTGTTAATTGAAGGAGGATTGCCAAACTCGACAATGTGAAAAACACTTAATTGGCAGTATCAAACAAAAACTGCACATGAAGGTAGAACATTTGTATAATTACAAATGGAAAAAAAGAAAAAGAGCTATCTGAAACTACTCCCTTAAGATTACCGACAACAGTTACCTTTTAAGGTGACAATTATATCTAATTTTATGGACTCATCATACTCTCATGTTTCAGACTTCGTAATGAGAAAATCCTTGACCATGTCAAACAGTTCCAATAAATTAGCAGCCTTCCCTTGCATTTTTTGCAAGAGGCTGCTTCCACAACTGGAACCGATGACCTCCAAGTCACATGGACGCAACTTTACTGTTACGCCAAAGCTTGCCCTCAGAAAGCAAGTTCAAGAATGTAAGTCATAATTCTAAGATACAATCTTTACACAATGTCATGCTAACTGTGTAAATTACAACTATTCAGAGTTCTACAATGATGCCTTTTTTCTGATTTTCCTCTTTCCATTCTTAATTACTCTTAAGTTAGAAGACAATTTAGTAGATTTATATGTATTTTCCTTTTATGACCGTTCATGTAAACTTAAGAACCCTTTGAACCAGTGTTTCAGTTAAAGTATTTTTTGGAAGGCACCTTCAGTTAAAGTTGTACTTGCCTTTCAATAATAGAAACATAATATATATATATACACACACATCTATACTACTATCATATGTCTAGACCCCTTATGAGGCCTTGGAAGTAGGAACTTTACATTCCGAAAATACCCTTGGTATAAACATAAATTACTAATCTACAATGCCATATAAACATGTGGAAATAGGAATAACTGTTATTAAAATAAATATACTGAACACCGTGTCCCCACTACTCTTTTCCCCAATACAAATTCGCTCTCTGTTTAGCCGTAATAACTGCAAACCTAATAACCAAAATCAAGCCAGAGATAGAGAGAGAGAGTTTGAAAGAGAGAGATGCGCAATCACTCTTGGAATTGAAAAATCCTTTCTCAGTTACTTGGTTAGTGAGTTTCATCAGTTTTTCATTTACCCATTTATTAAATTCATGTTTACGTGTTGTTGCATAACATCAACCAACGCGTTACACCACGCATCGCCAGGGGCACGTCCATTAGTGTGTGTATATATATATATATATATATATATATATATTACACAACATAATCAAAACACAGTCTGTATCAAGTTTCTAGATCCATTCAGCATATACAAAGGTGCTAGCCCAGGTGGCTGATAGTCTAACACGGACTAAACATATCATGTAACGTATTCTTTTTTTAGATATATTTAGGCAAAAAAACATCAAGGACCGTCGTAATATTCTTCTAATTTCATAGATGCATCAGCATATACCCTGATGGAAATAATATCAATGGACAAGTAACGTAACGTAAAAAACATACCTAGGTTTTGCAATAACAACATCCTTGGGAGATACTACATAATACAACGGCTCATCACCTGCAGCCCACTGACCACCTGCATAGCTGCTGCCTACAGTGTTATGTTAATATATCAGCACCACTGGCATTTAACTCGTTAATTTAAATATTTTTTTTACCTGAAAATGGAGAGTAAGCAAGGGAATAGTCCTTTGCTTTATAATGTTCAAACCCGTGGACAGGAAGTGCATCTGTTGCAAGCTCATCATTGTTCCATGTCACAACACGTACCTCTGGTCTTTGAGCATTTCCCTGGTATCAACATATTTTTAAATATTTCAAAAGTTAAACTTTATATGTTAAGCAAAAAGTGTTTTAACAGAAATTCAAGAGGTGGTGAAAACGTCTAAATTATCGAAGTACAAGCTAAACCATAACCCCGTGGAAGCCATCTAAAGATTGGTATGAGGAATATAGAGAGAAGGAAGTATCAACCCCGTGTATGAATACACCTACATTACAGTGTTTAAGCTCCGCTATTTTTCCCATTATATACAAGCCATCTATGTAAGGAAGGTGTGGCCATTCCAATATGTTTTCCCTTACCATCTGGGCATTTATATAGTTGAAGTACCTCTAATACCACTGGAATTCTGATATAGATTGTCTCGTAGCGAATTCCCAAGACAATCACCATGATATATAATCCAGAACTAAAGGACGGGTATTTCTGATATATAACTACAAGAGACTGGGAAATAGTCTACCAAGAAACTAAAAACGAGCCGGTAATCAGCAGAAGAACACCTGAAAGAACATAGCTAATACAATCGTACCACAAGTAAAACATCCTATTTTTCAATTTAACTGCCATCACGAAATCACCAATAAACATCTAGTCTGTAACATTCCTAACAGGTATAAGCATTGCATTTGAATCCACCTTTATTTAAGAATTACATTTAAAATAGAAAGTACCTGTCGTGATGGAGCAGAGCTACTAAACTCCTTGGCACCGTCTTCTTCCCCATGAATATAAGCCAGAACAACCAAAGAATCACCAAAGGGAGCGATTCCGGAAATAAAGTAACTGGTCTGGAAAGATGCGACAATATCAACCTCGTTGATACTAGCCATGGGACTATACTTATATGTCCCATTCGTGCCTATATTCTGATTTGTCTTTATTAATGCAATTTTCACAGACGTCCCCCAGCCAATTACTAAGAGAGAATCATCCTGGATAACATAAAATACGAGTGTGCAATTAGCAAGAAGAAAAGCCAATAAGAACAAGATGACAAAGCTGTGGCTGGTAGTCGTGTTATCATTTTATATCGGTCCAACTTATGGGATTATTGTCCACTTTCTTCTTATAAATTTATAATCTAGCATAAATTGGTTGGTTTACTTACATGCCCCTATATAATAGTCCATATGTCTTAGAATCATCAAATAGTGTTGGTTGAGAATTGATGAAAAGGGTTTATAAGTAAAAATGTAAGCAAATTGTTGTGTCAACTAGATTAATAGTTTGTTCATAATCTGTATAAATGCAGCTATAGGACCATCTCCGGGAGATGAAGGGAGTAACCCGGTAACCAGAACATAAAAAAATTAGTAGTAAATCTTTGATGATAAAAAATCAAAGTGACATGTAGTTCTTAAAGATGTTTGAATTTGTGAGCTAAACAAAACGCATAATTCTAAAAAAAACCTGCCAAACTAAATGAGGAAGCAATAGCTCGGGGTGAGGGCTACCACGTGGCCTCTCGATAAAAGTTACAGGTTGATCATTAGCCGTATCATAGACTTTAACACCTGCATCATTAGCCCAAGCAACGAGACTTGTTCTCCATGTGACCGCATGAATTGGGCCCTGACCCGAGTGCAGAATCTAAAAATGGAATTTAAAACTCAGTTTCTCACACTAGAAACCAAATTAAAATTGTTTTACTGACATAGTAAGGTATTAGAATTGTAAAATAGACCTGGTCTCGATAGCCAAACCATTTCTTCACATTATAATACAAGTGGCCAGCTAACCCACCAGTGACAAATCTTCTTGAGGACTTTCTTGCATAATCAGGATCCAGTGCAATGGCCTTCATTGGACGATGATACTCAAATTTTAATTTTTCATCGGTAAACAGGCTACTGATTACGACAGATCCATCATCTGAACAACTTCCAATGTATTCACCTTCAATGTCAAAGCAAAGATCGTTGACAGTGGCAGTATGAGCAGGAAATTCTTTAATCTGTAAAAAAAGAGTTCTTTTACTGAGTAATCAAATTATCACGAACAACTTGGCTAAACAGTACTAAAATCTTATTAATGCTAAATTTGAAGACATAAGTATATACATAGGCATAAGCGATTGACAGGAAAATCTAATAAGCTTAACTCTTAAGCTGAAGCCAAACAACGTCTAAATAAGTTTAAATGAAATTATAACACACAGAAACGTTACAGTATATGAAAGGGAACAGTTACTACAACGAACTCAGCTAAACAGTACTACAATTTATAGATACATACATGATTTCCGATGAAGTTTGAAAGAGAGTGGGTTACTTATTAGCTACAACTCAGCTAAACGGTATTGAAATTGTAAGGGAATATTAAAGGCAAATATAGATACAGATATATACATGGATATAGATACATACATGATCGCCGAGAAAGTCAAGTATATATACAGCAATATAATTTTAAAGAGAGTGAGTTGCTTATTAGCTAATATAGCTAAAAAGCCTACAACTCAGCTAAACGGTATTAAAATTCAATTAAGGGGAAATTAAACGCAAATACTCAATTGAAATATATACATATAGATACATACATGATTGCCGAGAAAGTCACGTTTATATAAAGAGAGTGAGTTACTTATTAGCTACAACTCAGCTAAACGGTATTACCAATTAAGAATAAATTAAAAGCAAAATTAGAAATATATAAATATATATATACATACATGATTGCCAAGGCAATAGAGTTTGAAAGAGAGAGAGAGAGAGAGAGAGTTACTTACTAGTTACAATTCAGCTAAACGGTATTAAAATACAATTAGGGTGAAATTAAAATCAAAAATAGAAAAATATAGATACATACATGATTGCCGAGGAAGTCGAGTATGTACACAACTCCGGCATGGGTGCCGAGGGCGATCATACGGTCTGCCACAGCAACACACGTGGCGGCATCCGCCGCTAGTAACGACGGTACACTACCGCCCATTCTTTGGTACTTTAGCCTCGGTTCGTCTTCTTCTTGTTCGTCGTCGTCTTCTTGTTCGTCGTCGGATTCTTCTTCCTCCTCTTCACGCTCGTCGTCGCCGTCGATTCCGTTCTCCGGTAACTTCCCGTCCATTATTGTTGTATTGTTATATAGAGATAGAAAGATAGAGAGAGAGAGAGATCTGTTTGCGTATGATTTTTATGTTCAGGTTTAATAGACGAGTACTTACCCATATTAATTACTTCTGTATCGATTCTATTTCGTTCACGAATTGAGGTTATTTTTTATTGATCCCTGTACTTTTGAAATTATTACCAATTGACCCGTATTTTTGTTGTTGTTTCAACTTTGTCCGATGTGTTGTCATGTCCCAGCATGACAAACTCTTATTAAAACTCAAAAGAGTACATAAATGAGTCATAAGATCATATTTTACACAAAATACATATAAAATTACGTACAAAATAATATATAAAGTACATATATTGATTAATATATAACGTACTTTTTACTATTTTATATATTTTGAAAAAACCCTAATTTGTAGTTTGTAACTTTGTTGTACATATTTGATGATAACAGATAAAGAAAATTTGCATGTGCAGTAGTAAGAAAATTTGTACGGGCCATAGTAAAGACGATTTAGGCTTTTTGCCAGCTTCATTTGTTAACGGATTTGTGATACGACTTGTTTTTTATTGGGTTAATTTACATACTGAATAAAATAATGTGTGACAAAGTAAAACAACCGAAGTAATTCAGGTCAAACTGGAAGTAAACTGAAAGGATATGGAGGATACTGGAATCAAATCTAATTTATTTACTAACCAACAAAAAACATGGGCAGTAGTAAAAAACTAAAAACAAAATTAAAAATTGCAGTAGTGAATCAGTGATAGACGTGCACAAATCAACAAAACATTAATATGCCATTATACCGGGTTGGTCCCTAATTAAATATATCGGGGGTCTAATGAGTTTGTTAAATATTGACACATAATTGTACAAGTATAACCGTATATGTTAATTTTGGCCTCGTATTAGTTTGATACTTTACTTTTGATAATAAAACACATGTAAAATACAACATAGTAGTCCAACAAACAAGTAACCGACTGCACATACATGCTTCCAAATATCATTAGAGCATCTACAATAACTGTGTTAAAATGTGTGTTAACTAAAAATGTTAACTAACAATACAATTTTGTCTCTCTATTAGATGTGTTAAATTGTATGTTAACTTTATAACACTTAAAAAGATTGTTATAACTTTATAACACTTAAAAAGATTGTTAAATATAACAATCTTTTTAAGTGTTATAACTTGATGACATGGCAAAAAAAACTGACTCACCCTCGTATTTCTCACGTATATTTTTTCTATCTCTAACCTACTCTACTCTTCTATTTATTTTCTCCTGCATATTTTCTTCTTCTTTATTTTCTCTTATTCTCCATAAATATGGAAAATCGTCCTCCTTTTCTCAACCCACAATTCAACTATTAATTTTCTGAAACAACACCCCAATCGACTTCTCAACAATTCTCTCAACAATATTCATATAATATACAACAACCTTTTGGTTCATTCAACTCTCAAATGATTTGTTACCCAGCCCTTTATTTATAAAGATATGTTGAAAATAAATAACTTATTTTACTATTTCTAAAATTCTATCTTTTCTCAAATTTGGCACTGAAATTTGGTAAAAAAAAAAAACAGATAACTACTGTATTTTGAATATTTAATTTTTAATTAAAATAGATAACATTGTTAAAGCTAAAACTAATGTGGGTGTTTAAATTAATATGCATATGTGTCATTTAATAACTTTTTAAATGATGATGTGTCACTAGTTAACAACAAAAAGTTAACACAACTATTATGAATGCTCTTAGATAGTATGTGGAGACTTGTATGATTATTGATACTCCTGAAGATAATTACAACATGAATTGATGTTTAGGACAAAACATGTGGACGGTTAATATAATCAGATTTTAATGCTAACACGATTTAAGTATTACTAACTTGTTAAACTTGTATATTTTATCTGCTATAAAATATTGCATACCGTGTCAATAGGATTTTAATGCTAACACGATTTAAGTATTACTAACTTGTTAAACTTGTATATTTCATGTGCTATAAAATATTGCATACCGTGTCAATATTATGTAAATCAATTTCATACTTTAAACAGAAATTAACAATATTATTTTGACACACACGTCATAACCGAACCGAATCACATGTTGTCACGTGATGTAAAACACTTTCACAAACGTAAAATATCAATCTCGTTGAGAACCAAGTACACCCGGTAAGGCCTAAGCGGAATCATGTTTAGCGATTTGGGTATGAAGCCCAACCTCAAAACCATACTTATTGCCTTATTGGTCGTTCATTGCATTGTGGTTAAACTGTAATGTGATTTCTCGTATTTTAACCTTATCATTTTCCCAACCAACACAACGTTAGTTTCCACTTTTCTCATTAAAATAAAGAAAACAAAATTTTAAAATATATTTGATTCTTGTAAAACAAACATTTGTTTAATTTAAGAAACTTGCAAAAAAACTTTTAAAATTGACATATATATACATGAACAGTTTCAAGCATTTTTATACATTTATAAACACTTTTTACATATAAGATGCATTTATTTCCATTAGAAAATCAAATAATTTTGTTTCAGTAAACTTCGTTTATTATTATTATTATGCATAAACTTGTAGTATTTGATCACAAAAAAAAAAGACTCGGCTTTTTTCAGTATATAAAAATCAGAAAAGAGCTTTTTTAATTAATTAATAAATACTTGAATAGTTTTAAGTATTTTTTTATTTATAACAACTTTTACACATAAACTATATTTATTTTCATTAGAAATCAAAATAATATTGTTTAAGTAAACTTCTTTTATTATGCATACATTTGTAGTTTATGTAGTGTTCTAAAATGCACGGCTAAGCGTAAATTAGACGAAACATAGGCGGTACACGGAGTATAAAAGTCTAAGAGATTATGTGGTGATTAAAAAAATTAGGCGAAACATAGGCGGTAGACGAAGTCTAAAAGTCTAAGAGATTACGTGGTATTAAGCGAATTATGCGATAATTAAAAAAAGCAGGCGAAACATAGGCGGTAGACGGAGTCTAAAAGTCTAAGAAATTACGTGGTATTAAGCGGATTATACGGTGATTAAAAAAATTAGACGGTGATTAGATG
The DNA here is from genome assembly GCA_963920805.1 of Primula vulgaris. Classification (NCBI taxonomy): domain Eukaryota; kingdom Viridiplantae; phylum Streptophyta; class Magnoliopsida; order Ericales; family Primulaceae; genus Primula; species Primula vulgaris. The sequence continues at coordinate 5,355,194 of OY987212.1, read as the reverse complement.
ATAAACGACCAATTTCTGTCTAATTCCGGATTACGCACACTTTAAAAGACGAGAGAACAAAGTTCACACGCCTAAATTTAACTTTGGAAGCAAGTGCATCCGTATCCAACACCTGATAAAAGAACTCATCTCACCTTTCAGTTTTACAGTAAAGTTAAAAACAAACCAATTTCCCACAAGACAGAAATTAGAAAGCAATACTCTCCTATAAAACATAAATTAAGTTACACAGTCAAGATCACGAACTCCAATTAAAAACTCCACATAGATAGATAGATAGATACACAGTTATATATATATAAATATATATATATATACACAATCACCACACCGCGCTCTCATATTCCTAAAACAATCAAACTCAGATCCGATCTCATTAGATGGGTTTTCCGACGATCGGTTCCGGCGAGGGGAACTGAGATGCGGCCGGATCATCCGCCGCCATTAGCGTTGAGTCCGTTCTCGTTCAATGCCGATCTGAGCGGCCAGGGTGGTGGTGGTACAAGGCTACTCTCACTCGCTTCTCTTTTATTCTCACAAGGAGTCGCCGGAGCTGCTACTAGCGGCGGAGGCGGTGATATGGATTTGTCTAAGGTCGGTGAGAAGATACTTAGCTCTGTTCTGTCGGCTACTTCCTTCTCCCTTCTCCCTCCTGATCGTCCCGAGGTATTCTCTCATTTACTTATAACTATATTTGTATCTGTATGTATTCTTTGACTATATCTGTTTCACTCTTTAAGTATATTATTGTGTTTATTTGGAGGGAAAATACGTCTAGCGTATTGTAACAATTTAGGAACCTGATATTTATCTACAAATTATGTCACAATTGAGTACCTAATGTTCAACAAAACGACGGAATTCTATTAACGTTCTCTCACATATCACATAGTGGGTGCAATTCTCTCAACATTCGTCAAAAATACGTTGGGGGCTACCTTCCTAACATGTTTATGAGTATAACAGTTGGGACTATTTTGCAACTGCAAAGAAAAAGGAAGAAGCGATATTTTAAACTGCGTAAACTTGCTAGCACGGGTTTATTATGTCTTAGTACCAGATATGGACAGTTTTTTCGTTTAGTACAGGAACTATGAGTTTTCACTTCTAGTATTATCAACTATACTGAAAAATATTGAGTGGTCTATGTCCATTCACTAAAACAGTGGTCCAACCGATAGTGTTTTAGTTAACTATTTTATTTTTAATTAATGGTAGTCCCCACAAAGGTTCCCCAATCTTTTCCTTGGGTTTTATTGGTTGGGACGACCAGATTTTGTCCACCGAATATTTACTCCAACTATACCCTCGGTTGATTAAAAAACGTAACTAAAAGGATGTTACTATCAGCTACACACCATTTAAGTACTATCAAATATGCACTATTTTAGTGCCATCAACTATCAAATATAGGAGTATGGTCAGGTGTGCCCTATTCAATGACCATACTCCTACGTTACTCCCAATTTTCAATTATGGTTTGCAGGTTCCTGCTCGAGCTGTGGCAGCAGCAGCAGTTGCTCGGGCTCTTGCTGGAACACCGCCACATCAGAGGCATAGTCTTGCTTCAAGTTCAGAAAAGTTGAGTTCAATTTACGAAACCAATCTTCATCATCAAGTGGTCGATGATATTGAGGAAGAATTTTATGAAGAGGTTCTCTTACGGTTTTTATTTATTTATTTAAGAACCATGTTTTTGCATGAGTTTTTTTATTTTTCCGACATCCAAAAACATATGGTCTGTTATCTTGGATCGTCATTTGAAGCTGAGTGAGTAGTTTAACAGTCAAAAGAATATTACTGAATTTCGTCAACAAAAAGAATGCCCAGATTCATAAAATATTAGATTAGGTTTTCTCTTGGTTTAAGCTTTCATCTTGCTTCATTAGTTTTTTACCCAGAACCGGATATTAGTTTGATGGGATCATTAGCATTACTTCCTTGCACTCCCATCTGAATCACACACACATATGTATACGTGTATATGCAAGAAACCTTATTTCTTTTTAATTAATTGACGTAGTTTCGTCCATGAAGCATTGATAACGTTATTGCCGGAAGATGTTCTACATAAAACAAATCATTTCTCTAAGAAAATTACATGATTTATGGGTTTCTTCTTCTGTATATGAGCACTTTAGTTTTAAAGGTGGACCACCTCACCTAATTAAATTCTTTCACGAAACTAAAAGATGAGTATTATTATTTGTTACAGGAGTTTGATCCAGTGAGACATATATTAGAGCACCTTCCAAGTGAAGAAATCGATGTTTCTTATTTTGAGGAGAAGGTCATATCCCAAATTTATCTTGATTAATCACTTTAGCAAGTGTTATTTGATGACTTTAGATGTTCCATGGACAGATATATTGTACTGGATTGAGGATTTGAGTCTCACACTGAATTGTTTTTTTCTAATGTGTTTAAGCTAATTCACTTCTGCTTTTATATCTATGTTATCCATTTAAAAACAATCAATCTCTTACTCTCTTACAGGCCACTATTAGATTAGCACAACTGGATAAGATATCTGAGCGTTTAGCACATCATGTGATGGAAAATCATGAAGAGATGGGTAATTTGTTTTTCTATTTAATATTCACTATCCTCTTTTCTATAACATATGCCGCTTATTAATATACTTTAACCCTATTCTAACCCTTGCTTGAATATTTCCGCTTCCTTATTTTATTAGATATGCTACATTAGATTTTCTGGTAAGCCTTTGTTAAACAACTTTTGCACAATTACTTATGGCGTACTTCTTAGTAAGATGTTTGATGCATAATTTTCTGTTATTGGACGACCCTTTGGATGGTGACAACATTAGTTTATATACATACATACATATATATATATACACACACACACAAGGGTCCCAACTCCCACTTCTTTGCATTTAGAGCTTCCCAGGAATTATGTACCTCAAAATTACCAAATGGTATTGTGCCTTTTGCCCCTGGACTTAGTATTCTAGGAAAGAAGGCAAATGCGTCTACTAACCACTCTTAACGTGGTTGGTAAGTTCACAACTTATTTATAACTCCATGTCTGTAGTTTATAATCCTGGCAATGTTCATTCAACTTAGGAGGTGATGACCGTGCCAATGTATTAAGCAGTCCATGGGTTTATGCTCTTACAAATGTATCAATCATTTTGAAAGACTACTAATGCATTTAGTTCTTGACGGCTATCGCTTGTTGCTACCAAATGGACCTTAAAAAGGAAGGATCTAGTTTCAAACCGTAGATTTATTTTCCTTTCCGGTCCTCTTTTTTTCTAGATTGCTTAAGCATTATCTTTATCATCTGGTGGTGCATGATTAGAGGTGAATAATGGTCCACCTGAAAGCAGTATGCAGTCTTACTGGTTTTGAGAACTGTGGTTTTACTGCTGTTTGGCCCGTCTTTTTATTGACAAATCATATATCCTTAAAAAAGTATCAATTTAGGGATGATGACGATCTTACACTTCTCTTGAATGCTTTACAATATCTGAGTTTTGTGCAGTATTTTAGCGTAATATATTTGTCGACAATTTGGGGGCAGTACGTAGTGTACCTTATGATGGGAATTTGGTTGCCTGAATTTACCATTATCTTATCTCAGTTGGAATCTTAGCTTAACAGAGCTTTTTTTGGGTTTAGATTCAATTTAATGCTGTAAAGATTTATTTGTTTCTATCACATGGTTTATCTTCACTTGATGATTTGACGATGAGAAACAATTGCTTCTGTTAACTGGTGTTGGAAGTAGACAGAAACCGGTTGTTTTTGTTTTCTCTCTTGTAGTGTTTGTAATTACATAAACGTAAATGTGGAATTAATGATTGTTTATGGTCAGTGAAGGGGATGCATTTGGTGAGGGAGTTGGAGAAGGACTTGAAGGTTGCAAATGTAATTTGCATGGTAAGCACAAGAAGAAATGTAACTTGTGGCATCCTTATTTAAGTTTAAAGAGATCATAATATGCTTTCTCTCACTTTGTTCGATTTTGCAGTGACAATAGCTGAATTATTTCAAAACCATGTCTTTCATTATTAATTGTTCTTTTTTACATTTGTGTGGATGTGCTTTTGCAGAATGGTAGAAGGCATCTAACATCATCTATGAATGAAGTCTCTAGGGATCTAGTTGTCACTACTTGTTCCCGGAAAAAACAAGCTCTTCTGGTATTATCTTTTACTCTGTTATTAGAAGCCGTCTTAAGGATCTTATGCTTTGTACACCTGCCTTAAATGATCTGATTTTTAAAGCTATTAATTTGAGGTGACTTGTAGGACATGATACCGACCTTAACCGAGCTTCGTCACGCACTGGTCATGCAAGTATCACTTGAAAACCATGTTAAGGAAGGAAACTTATCTAAGGTCGTCTTTCTATTTTTATTACTTGTTTGAAGGGAATTGAACTTTGCTTCACAAGTACTTAGTTCACATTTATAAATTCTTATTTTCCGATTGTATTTTCTTTTCACCATGTGCTGATTTGGAATATATTTTACAGGCAATTGTTGTTTTCTTAGAGTATTTACAGCTTTTAGATAGCTTATCCGAGCTTTCAGTTATACAAGAGATGAGCTGTGGTGTTCAGGTGAAAATCTAGTTGTAATTTGAACTATACCATTTGCATAACATTTTCCCGGGAGAGTTAGCGGAATTATAAGCTTTCTTTGTCAGAAGCGATGAATAATCTCTCCCTCTCTATGTTGTTTCGTATGTGCTCATGTTTCTATATTGTCCTTCCAGGTTTGGCTAGATAAAACTGTTCAAAAATTGGATTCACTTTTATTAGGGGTGTATCAAGACTTTAAAGAGGATGGCTACATAACTGTGAGTACACAAGCGTTTCCTTTCTATACTGTCTTATCGTTAATGTTATAAATAATATTTCCTATTCACCCTTTGCTGCAAACTTTAGGCAGATCCTCGTAAGTATTTCAGAGTAACAGACACTTCCAAGAAATTGGAAGGTCCTTTATAGTTAAAGTTGCACCTTCCAGTTAATTATTGGGTTGAGTTCAACAACCACTAGATAGACATAATATCTTAAGTTAGCCATCTGAATGAATACTTCTGTCACTGGTACCTGTATCCCTTCCATCTATTGTGGTTTACAACTCAATAGCAAACTAATGGAATGACTTTGAAGTTTGAACCCTCCTCCTCTATTCTTTTTGCCGTGAATTTTCAAGTACCTTTTTAACTGGTGCATAAGAGCACTTCTTACAGTTCTATCACCATGTTACCACTAAATCCCCTACCAACCTTCATCACCTTAAGTCCATATAACTAGTTATGCTTGACGAGCTCTCTCTTTCTTCAAGTCATTTAATTACTACCCAAACGCGCAGTTCACGTGGTCTCTGACATCGGGTTTTATTTTTATTTATTCAAAATTGACCTCATTAGTTTTCTGTGATACATGAGATGGCTAGTGGAAGGGTGATGGGGTTTCCTATGTTACTCCAGATACTTTGATTTGATGTTGCCTGGTTGGAACAGCTTGAAGACCCTTATTAACTTTTGATGTGTTTTGTTTGTCATATTGTTACTTACCTTGTCTTTTTGTTTTTTGTCATGAATTTTCGCTGATTTAGACCTAAAGTAGCCTAAGCTTTAGGAACTTGGCCTTTTTAGAACTAGTAATGCTATACGAAGAAAATAAAAAAACAAATCTGTGTTAGCGTGTCATAAGTTTATAAGAAATGAAGATGTCATTTAATCCAAGAATGACATGCCTTATTACCTGATGCTAATCTTACACAAACTGACAGATCAGTTGTACACCATTCATAATGTGATGTTGAGAGTATAGTCATGTAGGATGGGTTTAATGCCTTGTTTATTGGTACATTACTACTTGCATTACTTACATCGGAGATGGTGAATTTAATCCATTATAGGTATTTTTTTACCCTCTGTTTTAACCTTTCCTGTTTTCGAACTTCAGTAATTGAAGATAAAGTCAGATGGTCTGGTAAGAATTAACCTGGAAGTCAAGTGTTGTCAGAAACAATAGAATTACCTAATTCAGCTCAGTATAAGACTCCTTAGTATAGCACTTGTATAATTTGATCATGTAGTAAACTATGTCACTTATTCACCTTTCCTGCTATTGTGATTATATGACTCGCCATTGTTTCCTATGCCTTGTCAAGTTATTTACACATCAGGGGTCCTATTATTGGCATGAATTATAGCTGTGGGCTTGTTGTTTGTAATTTTAACTGTGCATCAACTAATATTTACGTTATCTAAACATCATCCTGAAATGGTATTCGCCGCTTTATAGGTAGTGGATGCTTATGTGCTACTTGGGCATGTTCCTATTCTTGCGGAAAAGATGCAAAGCTTATTCATGCAGGAGGTTCTCTCAGAAACTGATTCTGTATTGAAGAACATTTTGCTTGAGGTATGCTGCCGACTAATTGGTAATTTTGAAAATGAAAGACATTATTATTGTTTTGTTATTTCTGTTCAATGCACATAGATATGACTTGTTAGAGTTTGTTGGTTGTCCTATATTTCGTGTCAGTTTGTGTATTCATCTACCTTGTGGTTTAGTATGATGCAATACCATGCTGACATTGGTAGTTTGTCATGGACATCATCGGTTGATTACTTTATATAATATTTGTTTTATTAGTTTAGAAGGTACGTATGGTTAAGGCTCCTGGTCGTATTAATCAGACAAGAATCTTTCTTTTCCTTAAATGAAATTTTCTACCCGAGGATGGATTTTATTGGCAATTGACATTTGTTATCTGCTGACCTGCCTATCATCGTTTTACTCGAGATAAAAAATAGAGGAATTTGTGCTCCATTATCTGAGCCTTGTTGTAATTGCATCATATGCGAAAATATAAATCTGACTAAAAAGATATTTATCGATTGTAGCTCTTTCTTTTTGTCAAATTGTAAAAATACTTAACTTTGTCTTGCTGTTTCTTTTATCGTTGATAGTATATTGACTCGCTGTTATGTTTTCGCCTGTAGCCATGCCTTGTTGAGTAGTTTTTAATATCCTTTTGGTAAGAAAATACGTAATATCAACTGAAATTTGGACACTCAAATTTTTTTAATGAAAAATTTGATATCTTATTATGGAAACTAACCCAGTCTATACAGTATCGCCAATTTTGTAGGCAGTTACCCTCCAAAGTTTTTTTTTTGTGTAGACAGTATGAAAATCAGAAAATGTACAGAAAGAGCAGGTTGAAGTTATAATAAACTTCTTATTAGTTGGTCTTGTGAAGCAAATAACGCCCTTATCACACATGGGACCAAAGAAAGCACCTGCATTTTGCAGTAATACTTGTCTACTTTATATCCAAGGAACGACCGCTCCTTTTATTGTCTGCCAGATTCCTTTTTTTTTGCCTTATTTATCAGCAATTTTCTCATTTAATACGTCTCCCCCAATATTTGGTTAATGACCTCTTCCTTGGGATATCTCTAATTTTGCAGGATCAGGAGACTTCAAACGGTAGCAGGTATATTTTCAGGCTTTGCATGTCTTTTGTGCTGTATTGAGCTACACTTTACTTGACTAACCATTGATATATTCTAATTTCAGCTCAAGACTTACCTACAGTGATATGTGCCATCTGATTCCTGAATCCAAATTTAGACAATGTTTATTAGCAACACTCAATGTACTCTTCAAGTTAATGGCTTCTTATTATGAAATTATGAGCTTTCAGCTAGAGGACGAGGTAAAATCACTTTTTTATTGCAAGTTTTGCTAAGAATATTGCTGTAACATAATGACTCTTGCTACTGCATTTATGTTTATTTACAAACACCAGAAATAAGCACAAAAATAAGTGTTATTTTTGGAGTAATTGCTTTTGCTATATTGAATTCACTGTTTACAGAATTTATCTTTATGTGATTTTTAATCTGGTACAGGTCTCTGTTACTCAAAATCTCCACGGAAAGCAAAATAATGGCGATCTTCCAGGGGGTTCTCTTGATGTTCAACATATTAATTCTGAAGCAGAAAAATCCGATGGCTCAACTGCTGATAACTTAACTGAGAAAAAAGGGAACATAGGTGTAGAATGTTATAATTCACTTGATGAGTCAAGGAATGCTGGAAATGAAGCTTCTAGTAGTGAATCTCCATTGGTTCAGTTAAGAAGAGATGCTATGATAGTGGTTTCACAGACATTATTGAGGGGTCGGAAAAATCTTTGGCAACTAATAACAAGTCGTGTATCGGCTTTACTTACCTCTGCTTCTGTTTGTTCAACTAGTATACACCAATTTTTAAGAAACTATGAGGACCTCAACATCTTTATCCTGGCCGGGGAGGCTTTTTGTGTAGCAGAAGCTGTTGAATTTAGAGAACAACTGAGAAATGTTTGTGAAATTTACTTTGCTTCTTTTCACCGACAAAACATATATGTAAGTTTTTTGTTGTGTTTCTGCTGTACTGTTATCTGATTGTTTGTCCGCTACTTCTGGCTATCAATTTCAGGTTGTCAGAAATAATTGACTTTTAGTTAATAATGGATTAGCTTATGAGTAATCAACATAAGAGACTTAATATGTAATTTGGTTTAGGACATTTTATCTTTATCTCGGTTCCTTTAAATTTTCATCTCTCTTCTCTAAAAATAGAGCTTCTCATTGTAATCGACATTCATTTCATGAATTATTTTTTATTCAGTTTAGCTGATAACTGCATTTATTGTTAAAAATCCAAAATTAAGAAATAATACTCCCTATCCTCCATGCAGTACTCCATACACATGTGAGAGCGTGAGCTCTTTTGTCCTTTTTGCATGTTTGACCTTCACCCTCTCATAGAGAGTGTACAGTGATTTAACAAGTATGTGTATCCAAACCCAAAAATTAAATGGACAAATTCCCCTGAAGTGAATAATGATACCTACAACATATTTGCGTATGATGTGTCAGCACCGATAAGAACACACCCATAGCTGTTCTTTTTACGATTGTATCTCTGAGACACCAGTAGTACAAGTGGTTTGTGAGTTTTGTGTCTGCAAATAGTTTCTTAAACTATCTTAATTGGTAATTTCACAAGAGTGTTTGGCTCTGATTATTAACTTCATTAGTGCATTCACAAGACAGTCTTTGAAGCAAAATATATGCAACTCTAAACGTACAAGTGATATTTTCTTCCAATACTCTAGTTGTTTCCCTGGACATGCTTTTTCTTGTGTATTTTTCCAGATGAATATGATTTAACTTGGTGCTGTGTGTATGCATGTTTCTTTTCCTATTATCATTTTATCTTATTTTCTATTAAGATTGATGTTGGTCTTCTGTTTAAACTTCTTTAACCTGGTCAATACTAGTTTAATGTTTCCATGGTGAAACTGTTTCCAACTCCATTTACATGTTATGCCTTTTCTCTCTTCATACTCTCTGTTGATTTAGTCTAATGACCAAAAGCTCCTTTCTCTTTGTAGGCACTGAAAATGGTTCTGGAGAGAGAGACTTGGCTAAAATTACCACCAGAAACTCTACACCTCGTTAGTTTTTCTGGGCTTCTTGGTGGTGGAGCAGCTCTTGTATCATCTAGTCGTAATTTTTCGAACAAAAGAGTGTTGCACCCCAATAGATCAGCCGATGCAGTTGAAACCGGCTCTAAAAAGAGTGGATTTTCTTCTTGGGTTAACAGTGGGAACCCATTTTCTTCAAAGTGTAATTTCAAAGATAATCATGATTCTTTTTCTCCTACTTGGTCAGACTCTGGAGACGGAAAATGTCGGAACGATATGGTCACTCACCAAATTAATGATGCTAATAATCAAAATGGTAGTACTTCTTTCTCAGAAGATGAAAATGAAGACCTTCACGCAGATTTTATTGATGAAGATAGTCAGCTACCTAGTCGGATATCTAAGCCTAGTCATTCAAGACATCCCTCTTCAAATGATGAAGAATTGACACCACAAACAGGATCCTCATTATGTCTTCTTAGGTACGCAGGAGATGTTGCATAATAAATGAAATCTTGATTTATATCTATAGGTTGAGTGAGCTGTTTTTGATATACTATAGGCTGTTGGATAAATATGCAAGACTGATGCAAAAACTGGAGATCATCAATGATGAGTTTATTAAGGTGAAGTTAGTAGCTCCTACTTCTGTTTTTGATTTTTAGTTTTGACTTGATTGAATCTTCAAATCTTTTAATATTAATTTGCTTTGCCTTCATTTCGGCCTTACTATCTTAATTCTTGTAGGGAATTTGCCAATTGTTTGGGATATTTTTCTATTTTGTCTATGAAACATTCGTTCTGCAAAGCACTACTCCTGGTGGGAAAGGCTCGACTGAGCCCCTGAGTTGTAAGGATTATTCTCCCTCTCTCTCTCTCTGTATCTATAGATATATAGAGTACATAAATATACATATATTACATACCTTGTGGTTTTATTCAGTTTTGTCTCTTCAAGCTATTGTTTCTTGATTAATTTCTTCACCGCCGGTTTTCAGATTGTAATTTCCTTCTATTTATGATACTCAGATCAGTTAAAAACATCTTTATCACGGATTATGCAAGATTGTGATCAATGGATCAAACCCCAGTCCCAATCCTTTCCTTCTTCGTCTTCACCAGCATCTATGAATACATCTTTAACCCATAAGGACGTAACGCCTACTAGCCCACTTACTAACAATGTTGCTCACCCATTTGGCGCATCTATTGGCCTCAAGGTATAATATATATGCATATATGTGTGTGTGTATCAAAATATATATGATGAGTGATTTGCTTCTTTTAGCCTGTTTAATATCTCTCTGTTTAAAAATTACAATTCTGGGTATGGGTGTGATGCCAATTCATACATCAGAAATAATATGAAACTAATTCATTCATGCATCGAATCACTTCTCATCAGAGTTCTATTTTGATTTCAACAATTTAAGTTCGAGGCAAACTTTTTCCAACTTGGCGGGAATGATGCCGATTCATATATCATAAATAGCATGACACTAGTTCATGCATTCAAATTTCATTTATAGTGCATGTACTTTTATAGAGTTTATTGGGAAGGCCAAAGGTTAGAATAAATGGACTGAATAGTGAATAGGGGATGGACCAGAATGTGTATAAAATGCTGTGTTTGCAATTGTTTTTTTGAGAAGAGTGGATTTGAGAAAGGTTTGGTACTCTTTTTTTATTTGAGTTTGGTGCTCAAAGGACCTCTCTATGATGAGGGTAATTTTTATTGTTTACTCCTATATTCGGGTTTCATTCTAGGTCTATATCGGGATTGGTATTTGGGCTTGATGTCCTACATCAGGGGGTCTATTAAGATGACGAACATTTGGTTTCATACACAAGTCTTAAGTGTCTAACAGCGCATATGAATTATATCCGTTAAGGGGAGTTTGGGTTTTGAAAGAACTTTTTTTTTTTATTTCTCACTAAGTTAGCAATAGTGTAGTTGTCAAACCGTTGTGATTTTGGTGCCTTTACTTGAAATTTCGTACCCTATCATGAATTAAACTAGAATTTCACAAATATCTTTCAGTTACAGAATCGAATATGAATTGGCTCATATATGTATGGGCTTACATGTAGCTTTTGTTTTTCTTTTCTTCTTTAACGAGGGTCTAAGGACTTCGTACCTACCCCCTTTAGATTCGAATCCACAACCTCCCAGATAAAAAAAATCCACAACTAGAAGCATAAGCCATTTGTACAAGTTTGATCTTATTTCATATGTGCATATAGACTGACAATTTTATGTTATTCTGCAGGAAAGATGTGCAGGGGCTGAGACCGTATCTGTTGTTGCTCGTTTATTACATCGATCTAGAGCTCATCTTCAGATGATGCTTTTGCGAAATAACACAGCTGTAGTTGAAGATTTCTATGTTAATTTGGTAAGTATTTCCAATTCGACTTCTCTTTTCAGGTTCAAGTTGTGTCTGCTGACTCAAAAAAAAGCCTTTTTAGTTTTTCTCTAATTCACTTTCACAGAGAGAGGTATCAGTTGAAAAACGAAAATCAGTAATATACATATACTTAGAAAGGTCTGGTCCATATTTATTCTGGTCCATATCATTTAAGCAAGTCATTTTCTATGGATGTTGTTTGGGAATTACTTGAGAGTTATGAGTTCATCTTTGCTGGTCTATTTGGAAAATAGATACACGTTCTAAGTTTGATTTAGACAATTCATATGTGGAAATCTATTTGCACCTCTATGAAACATTAACAAGCACAAAAGTCGAGTTTATAGGAGGCCTGATATGTTTAGACGACATTAGGTACTTTAGTTGAAACAAGGAAGGAGAGCAGACTTGCAAGTCATCTTTGAAGAATAGCCTTATGTGAGTAGTAATACTTTAAGCTAACACATTTACTGTAGCCTAAAGAGCTATACCATACATGATGTCTAATTTAACTTTTTTTTTACATGAACTGCTGTACACCTAGTTTCTTACATTATCATGTATTTTACATTTTTACCTAATAGATTCACTTTTATAGTATCACCTGCAAATGCTGTCACCGCTGATGGGTGAGTGTTTTTTTTTATATCAGGTGGATTCCGTACCAGAGCTGGCACAACATATTCATAGATCAACTGCAAGATTACTTCTTCATATCAACGGGTAATGCGATAAGAACAAATGCTAGTTTTCATCCTTACTTCAAAAATTTCTGGTGTTAACTTAATATTGGTTTAAATCGACATTTGGGGTCCTTGTGTGTGTGTGTGTGTATTATAAAATGTCTCCCCTCCCATCTTTCTATAATATTGGTTAGAAGTTTGGCTATTCAATAATTAAGTTAATAGTTAAAGGAGTTAACTCAGAAAACTTTTCATTGTGTCATTCGAGTTAAATAAAGCTGGCAGTTTCCCAAATTAATAAATACAGGAGTTAACCTTGTAACATTTTCATGCAAATTTGATTTTTTTTTTAAACCTCGAAGTGATCCCAAATTCTTGGAAAAGTAAAAGTTAACTGAAATGTCCTGAAATTGTGATATTCATATCAAGGAACGGCATTAGGCAGTTTCTGTTTAATTTTCTCTTGTAAGACCGGATTTTTTAGTTTATGAGTGCTATCTTCACTTTTGATTTGAATACGGCTTAACAGATATTCTGATCGGGTTGCCAATACAAAATGGGAAGTTAAAGAGCTTGGTATGGAGCACAATGGGTAATATTTTTGGACGACTTGTTCTTTTTAATTTTTTTCTAGTTTGGAACAGTTTTTAATTACTGATTTTGTCTTAAGTTTTGATATGCTAGTGCTATACTTATTGCTGATCTACATATGAGATTGACAGCATATTGTTGCCTGCTTTGTGTTAGAATTGTAGCAAGTTATTTATTTTGGGTATTTGGCATATTAAGGGAACATACAAAAATATGGTGGCATCCACGTAATCTTATGTCTACCTAAATGTTCCTCCAATACTACAGAAACAGTCACCGCTTTTTCAGGTGTACGTGTTTACCCCATATATTCTCTATAGTTCTACATATTAGAACTTTGGATTTACTATCTCGGTATTCATGTGCTTTACTTGCCGAAGTAATAGGTGGTTCAGTTTTGTGGTACTCGTTTTTTGTTAGTCTCTTTCAGTTACACGAGTAAAAGTTAAAAAGAAGTTTTTATCGTGTCTTCTAGGTAACCATTAACCACATTGATGATCATAACTTGCATAAAGGAATGAAGATAGTGCTAAAGTTTCTGAAACTAGAGCTGACATGAATATTTTGTAAAATAATATTTGGCATATGTATTTGATTGTGTTCAATGAAGACTTTGTTTATCATATAGAACATTATGTAGTTTTGTCGATTTCTGGGAGCCTATTTGCCATAGGCATGATTACTTAAGCAGTAAACCTAGCCAGCACAATTTTCACTTGTGGTGGTGAGCTCTCGATGATTTTATGTAGCATGTAGGCTTGATGTGTTGAGCTTTTTAAACTCAGTTCTTAACTTGATTAAACTTCCAATGTCTTCTCGACAGTTTTTTTTAATTAAAAATCTCCTTTTTTTAGTTATCTATACCACCCCTGGAAAATTATTTGGTGATATCTGATCTCCATTTACCGAATTATCTTCCTTTCACATTCTTTGTCCACTAAAAACATCATAAAAAACTCTTTGACCTCCAAATTTATTGTATCCTACTTTCACTCAATGCACGAGGTTCAACAAGCAATTGATATTTCACGATCAAAGCTGTAATATTCTCTGCAGTAGCAGTTCTTATATATCGGATTAACAATTGAAATATGATCGGATGAAAAAATCTCTACTTATAGGTATTGTTAATGTTAGAGGCAACATAATAACAAAAGTAGGCAGTCTTTGCAATTCACAGGGTTCAACTTCCTATTTTAATGCAATTCAAAGGTTCAACATAAATGCAATTCAAAAGTAGGTAATCCAAAGAAACTCTCGCAAATGGTTTCTGGCAATGATGTGTTGCAATATTTGGTTTTCACATTCTTAAATAGCCGTCATCAAATTGTTATTCTTTCTTGATAACTGTTTCTTTTACATTTTGATTTATTGCACTCTAGGTATGTTGATTTGCTTCTGGGAGAGTTTAAACACTACAAAACAAGGCTTGCTCATGGAGGCATCCAGAAGGAGGTAATACTTTGGTTATTAATGAATATCATAGCCTTGGTTTTAAGGTGTTGCGGGCGTACAGTGCGTCTGCCTATCTTGCAGGGATGTGGATACGAGTATCATATTTTGACTTCTTCATTAGATCCCCCTTTTATAACATTTGCTTCTCTGTCTCTATTGATACTAGGCTTGATTTCATGAAAGCTATCAGAATCTTTAATCCATCTTATAAGTGCCCTTTCATGAACTATACGTAAATGTCTTATGGTGGTTGGCTCTGATATTAATTTTGAATATATCCCGTTAAGGGTTTTACCCTTTTTTAAATCGGTAACAATGAAGGGTGCTCAGATAATGTTATACAAATACAAGTTATTAAGCGCTTGTCCAGTAAATATGCGACTCATCATATATGGATTATGATCGAATATGAAAGAGCCATATAGATGACAGCCTTGCACGGATGCGGATATTGTACTGCGATCGGGAAAAGTTCAAAAAAATAATATTACAAAACATAGTTGGCTGAATCTAGCTACAAACTGTTCTTTGATTCTTTCCAAAAACATTTGCTGCAAAATACATTTGGTTAAAAGATTAGCTATCCTGATTCCTGAGAGAGGATGGAGTGGGATAAAAGAACCCTTTTGCCAATCACGTAATATATTATTATTTATGTTTGTATACGTACTTATGGAGGACAGTGAGAAAACTTGACAAACTGACAAAATGTTTAGCCTTTAACTTTTACAAGATATTAAAATTTTCCTCAAATATATATAAAAAGAAAAAATGATTTTTGACCTTGCCGTATCTATTGCCTTAACAGCAGTGCATAAGACCGGTCAAACCTTTTAAAAGTCAAAGATACTCCGTTTGGCGTATCAAGCGCGTATTGGCATATCCTCAACTATCCGTCTCGTATCCGTATCCCATACTTAATATAAAAAATGGAGTATCCATGCTACATAGATGGCAGCAGACATATCAGTGTTGTAGTCTTGTAGACGGAGATAAATGACAAAACGATGTACTGTGTTTCTAAATGACATATCAGTGTTGTAGTCTTGTAGACGGAGATAAATGACAAAATGATGTACTGTATTTCTAAACACACAGGCCCAGGATTTGCTCTTAGAATATGGATTTGAAATTGTTGCTGAAACTCTCGTTGAAGGCCTATCGAGGGTGAAAAGGTGTTCTAATGAGGGGCGTGCTCTTATGTCGTTAGATCTTCAGGTTTATCCTTCATTCTTGCCAAAAAAAACTTTGCTTTTATGTTTATTGCCTTGCACCATCTGTCTTAGTTTTACCCAAGTCGAAATTTGTTTTGTTAATTAAAGAAGAATTCTTGATGTAAATTACGTATTTTTTTGCAGGTTTTCATAAATGGCCTAAAGCATTTTGTCTCAGTAGATGTGAAACCCAAATTTCAAATAGTTGAGACTTTTATAAAGGTAACACCACCTGGTTATATTCTATAAAGTAGAAGGTTGATTGAAACCATTGACACTCACTTTGTCGGCAGGAACTTCAATTCCGTCATAATAAGTTTGAGTGGCAATGCAAGTTGGGTGTTGGAAAATCATCTCTCGTAACTATAATTGCATGAGATTTTTTTCTATGTTTTTTCTTTACTGTGACTGATGATTACTTTGGTTTGTCTTCTTATACAGGCGTACTATCTACCAGAAACTGAATATGTGCACTGGGCACGTGCTCATCCGGTAAGAAACTTAATGTCCTGGAATGTGTTAAAGTCTTAAAAATGTCTTAAAAAATAGTTAGCAGTTTAGTTTATCACTTTGTTTTAAGATGGTTGTCCATTTGCGAGCCTTTTTTTTAATCCTTCCCTTTTGATTTTCTGGCTTTTGAGATGTTATCATAATTGAGTTGGGAAATTTCATTTTCATGGCAGGAATACAGCAAAAGCCAAATTATTGGGTTAATTAACCTTGTTGCTACAATGAAGGGTTGGAAAAGGAAAACACGGTTAGAAGTGCTAGAAAAGATTGAAGGAACTGGATAAAAGATTCTGTAAGTTTAAGAGGGCCAATATTTTTTTTTTGCCATTTAAGTTTTAACCTTATTTTTTTTGCCTATAAATATAAGCTGTGTAAATTAGATAGTTCCTTGCCTTTTCTTGTTATTTAGCAAAAGATCACAAAGTTGTACATGTAAAGAGTATGAGACTGTAATACAAATACTCATTTTTTTTTCTGATCATTTAGTTTGTGAAATAATAAGTACAAAACATGTTCCTCAGAGGATTCAAGAAACTGGATTTTGCTTCCAACATACACTCAACTCAGTTCACACTTCACATGCATACGATGTAAAGACACTATAGATATTGGTGGGCTGTAACATTAGTTGTTTCTCTTGCTCATTTTTCAATTACTGGTCGATATTTGGAGTTGGATTGTAAATGTGAGCTTTACTGAATACTGTATGATGTATGCTTTATGCCGTTATGGTGATCGCAAGATTGGCAACGATATAGCACGTCTTTACTTCTCTCTCTAAATGCCATCAAATTGTCATAGTCATATTATTGCTTCTCATATGAGTCATCCTTGGTACCTTCCTATCCAAAGTTGTAATTTTACTAATAATACGAGTGAAAGCAGATTTCATATATTATGCACTACTGTATCAGGTTATGAGAAAAAAACTGGAGGTTATCATGTTTTATGTATTTTTTTTTTCTGTTGCAAAAAGGTCGGTTTCAAGCTATGCAACATTAAATTCATAAAATGTTTTTTTTTTTGCAAAAATGTACCTATATTTCTTCCTGTGAAAAGTAAAAACCCAACTTAAAAGGTACGTTGTTTACTTGTTTATAGCGCCTCAATCTTTAGACATTGTCGGTAATAGTAAAAGGACAAAGATCTATTCAGATGTGAAGTAACTAAAAGAATAAAATGCCTTCTTATTATTATAAGTAACAACTTATAAAAGTACATAACTGACAACAGAGGCAGACAATTCTACCTGCCTTTTCACATTATGGCAGCTTCTTTCTCTTATCCACCCTCGAATTACGCCTTTTGCATGTAACGTCTTCTTGTGTATTATCTATTTATTGCAACTTTTTGTCAATGTGCAAATTACGCCTTTTGTAATGGTATCTAACGTCTTCTTGTGTACTATCTATTTATTGCAATTTTTTCATCAATTTGAAGAAGGGGACTGTGTGATGGTTCCCACCATGTCCAGTGCAACGCAAGGCTGATCAACCGGTATCTGCAATAAAAAGTTACTCGTACTTGTATCTTCATAAGATTTATCCCTCAATAGTTTCAAGCTTTGCAAATTAAAAAATGTATTTTCATTTGTTTAATCTGGAAGAACATTAACTACCCAGTTCCCGTCTAGCTAGAACGACTCAACGTTTAAGTGGTTATTACTTCATTGGGAACAAACACAATGCTTTCCAGCTGATTGCAAAAGTCTGTGTTTCGTAGGTTAAATAATTGGAAGATTAAGTAATAAAAAGTTAAAAACCGTGAATTGTATTCCATTAGGAGTATTTAAATAAAGCAATAAAAACCGTGAATTGTATTCCATAGGAGTATTTAAATAAAGTAATAAAAAGCGTGAATTGTATTCCACATGAGTATTTATACTTGTAAAGTTGTAAGCATTATTAATATTATATAATTTTCTAGGTGCACTCCTGAGTATGGTGTCAATGTCACGTTTCACTAGAATTCACATTTATCTTCATGCTACCTAAAGAGCCACACGGGGCACGTTTACTTCTTGTTGATACTACTAACTTTCATAAAAATTCCTGATATTTAGTTGGCTAATTGCACAAAGATATTCAGTACAAGTATTGCTGTCTTAGGTAAATTTTTGTCATTATATGCATACCTAACGGAAGATGGGCACAAAAAATACAAGGACTACGCACCTAGCAGTTAGACTAAAAACATAGGGATAATTTTGAATACAAATTTAATTAAGTAATTGGATGTGATGTGAATATGTGATGCAATGCAATGCAATGGTGACTTACAAAATGGCCAGCTCCAAGGATCCAATAGAAGTGAAAGTTTTTGTACGATCTCGTGAACCCCTTTGTCCCTTTCTCAGCCCCACAGTACAAAGGGTCCCTATCCATTCCCAAGAAAGTTTTTAGGCCATCCCACCTAGCAAATAATAAATGAATATGATGCTATTTTTATATATGTATGCATCACAATAAATTAATAAAACAATCATTGGTACAAAAATGAATACAAATGACTCCTCGAATTATAGGATTGACTCATTTTTAAATTGCAAAACAACACGCCCTCGCAACTATCCTTTGTCTTACATGAAGTACGACTTATCTAGAGAAATAGTGCTTAGCATGAATAAGAGTTTATTTTTTTTCCACTTCAGTTAAATAAACACTTTAACTTACACATCTGTAATTACAAAAAAAGGTTTTGTATTATTCAGTGGTATTATTTCCTAAAATTTGTTTGCCAGCCAACTACCATGATAGGAAAAGTTTTAGTGGATGAGCTGTGTGAAGAAAGAATAAAGCTTACTTTAATTTCCCAACCCATGCTTCCGTTCCCTTGGTTGAACAAATGAGATCAAGCTGACAATATCAAATAAGTTTCGTTACATATATAAAGTGATAAAAACATTGAAAATTTTGGCACTTGCAAATTTATTACAATCGCATTTTAAACTACAACTTTAATGGGGAAATTTTAAAAAATGATATTTACAAACTATTCTTTTTACATAAGGTTTTTATTTTTACATATATGCATGATTTGAATAGCAATAAATTACGAATGAAAAGAATGTTACTTGGCCGTTGTACACAGTCACATTGACTCCTTTTGCTAATAGCTCGTCAACCTGTGAATCAACAAACAGTAAACAAATAAACCAAACACACATCGCAAAAACAAAAACAAAACGAAACTAATAAAATTTGCGTGAATACATTGCACCTAATGCAAAACTAAGTACCTCATTGATCCTTGTCTTCATAAAATCACCAGCTAAAGCTGAGAAAACTAGGTCACCCTGTCCTCCCCATCTATAGAAAGAAAAAACTAAATTTCAGAAAAGAAATTCTTGAGACTTTTTTTTTAATTATTATTATTACTTATTTAACAAGAAAAAGGGAAGATTGCCCACTGCACTCCTTTTGGGATTATCTTTAGCTTCCTTTTAATAACACCATTCATAATCGTATCAAGTGAATTTCCATTCCCGCCAGGAGATGATCCGACAGAATCAAAATATTTCGAGTAGTGCTTCATCGACTTTCCTTTTACGGATGATGAATCATCTATTTGCATGAAATTGTAAAAATCCTGCAAATAAATTTGAAAGTCATCTGTAAAAACATGAATTTTTAAACCAAAATCCAATAAAGGCAGTATCGCTTGCCACATACAACACCGTTACTTCTGGTGCTAATTTCGATCTCAAGGTCACTCCAAGTACTAGTCGCATTTTCGAATTTCCCGTTCTGGATTTGCTGCTTAATTTGCTGAGCTAAACTGTTTTAACACAATTCTTCAAAAATTTAGTAAGGAAAAAAATTTCAATTATTTGCAATAAAAGATGTATTTTCTTAAAAGAGTAAAAAATCAAAGACCTGTTTGATTTTCGCAGACCATTATCATCTAGTCTTGATACATCTTTCAGAAGAGGACCCCATGAGAACTGCAGATATTGTTGTAAGAAAAGGTAATGTACTTGTTGCCAAAATTAAACATACCAATTTGTAATTTCATAGCAGTACATATATATAAAATACGATTTGCAGTTATTTTTGAAAATTACTTACCACAAAATCTTCTGGTGAGATCCAACTATCACCTAATGCAATTCCTGCATTCCAGAGGTTGTTGAGGACATTTTTGGTAGCATGAAATTTGCATCAACAATGAAAAGAATTACAAAGATAATAATCTGTGATTGATTAGCATCTACAAGCGATCATCATCATGCAATAGATTAATTTTGAATCATTGTGCTCAATTCTCAGTCGATCTTCATTGCATTTTATTTTGGAGATCTAAGCAAGACAGTTTTCTAGAAGGAAACCTGGCATTGGTTCGAACACAGTTATTTTGCAAATGTAATAAGCTAAGGACTAATGTGCAAAAAGTTGATTTATGCTTCCACTGTTTGGGTAACTGGGGTTTAAATTTTTGGAGAAAATGTCATTTTTTTTTTAATTTACAAAGGCCAACCAATTGCAGAATTAAAAGAGAATGTACTCACCTCCAAGATTAGCCTTTAACTTTCCGGTTTCGATAGCTTTAATGGCCGATAATCCAAGAGTAACCGCAAATTTCCCCCCATAAGACTCTGCCACAACGTACAATGGACTTTTCTGTAGACTATCACTTTTGTTGAAAATTGCTATCAATAATGTAGTTAAATCTGTAGCAGCTTCCTCATCTGTTTTGACAAATAATGTTCCATTCTCCACATAACTATACCCTGTCCCAACTGGATTATCCTGCATCAATTATCGCATGTGCAATTAAAAAAAAATCACATGCTGTGTTACTCTTTAAATGTTTTATTTTAACGAAAAAACATTTTACCACAAATAAGAGATCAGCTTTTTTCAACCATGTTGAGTTCCTTGGCTTTAAATCTGTGTCCAGTGGTCCAACTTCTTCAAAATTTCCAATACCAACTCCTGAAGCACCCTAATAAATCAGAGAAAGAAATTTCAGTAATGAACTAACTACTATTTTCGATCAAATTTACGAGATAATCATATTTAAAAAGACCAACACTATACTTGGGATGAACACCTTAGGAATCAAACGATGCCGGTTTTAGGGACTAAAAGCAACAACTTTATTGTCAGAATTATGCACTTTAGGGACGTTTTACGACCATTACATGCCAGTTTAGGTTTACAGATTAAAGCAAAACAGATATTCAATTGTTTACCATAAAATCATGCTAAGTTTACGGATTTTAAATAATGCACTCTTTATTTCAAATTAAGTAAACTAAAAAAAGAAGTTATGACATGAAAAGACTGGGGTTTTTGCATTATTTTCTCACTTCTGTTCCAAACATGAAAATCCAAACGGATTTCAAAATAGAAAAAAATAATGCCACCTATATATTTATTGTGTTGTCCTTTTATACTTACAGGTCCACCCTGTAACCAAAGGATTACTGGCCATGGCTTGATTGGATTCTCCACTCTGTATGGACTTTTATAATGCCACCAAAACATATGTGCTTCTGTTAAATTTGTTTCCAAAAAAGAAAAATAAACCAATGTTATTACTGTACGTGTATACTAAAATATATTAATCCTAGATCAACTCATTATTCATTCTCTAGAATCTCTATCAAGTACCAAATCACCTTAAACATGCCAAATATATGTGTATATAAGTAAAAGTATAGAAGAAATTTACTTGGTCTAACTTCAACATAACCCCATTCTTCAGATCCATCTTGAGTAGCTTCTCTTGCATCGTTGGCCAATATAAGAAATGGAAGTGAAAATAGAAAAATACCAAGAACAAAATTGAACTTTTCCATTTTGAATAGCAAGAGATGAGTGAGACAACCTACTTTGAAAATATGAGACTTGAAATTCTGCACATATATATATATATAGGAGTAATTAAATTTAGTATTTATATTCTAATTCTCATGTCACAACTCACAATAGCGTGTGCATGAGCATGTCTATCAAACTGACCACAAATTTGACTTCACAGTTTTACATACAGTACATCTTCTAATATATAATTGTAGCTCTCCTCAAAAAAAAAAAATACTTGTAGCTATGCACTCATATATGTATCCCTATATATTTAGGGGGAATAAGAAAAGACTGACACGGAAAAGTCACTGACAAAAAATCTATCATACGAACGAGTAAAATGAAAAAGTTAATATAGGTAAAGTGAAAATTATGGGGAAAAAAAATAGTGTACTGTACTCTTTTGTTAATCTTTTAAATACCAAACTATCAAAATTAATAATTGACGTATTGAACTATTATAATGTTCACAATTCAGGTACCGCCGTTAAATTAGTTGGATAAAAGTTAGTTTCATTTTTCATTTTGGTCATATTCTTTGTAACTTGTATAAATTTAACCATTAATTTTCTGAAATGTCTCATTTTAATATAAATTCAAAAATATATAATTATATCATATATATATATATGTATATAATACACACACATATATATATATGTTATATTAATGTATGTATAAAAATATATATAATATAATGCATGTATACATATTATTGTAAATATTGTAAATTCTATATGATGTTTGTGTATAAAAAGAAATTATAAATACTTAACAAATCTATTCTATTTACAAGAAATGAATACTTTATTGAAAAAAATAACAATTTTTTTGCTGTTTTTTCATGAAAGTATTCAAATAGCTAGTGATGTGGCCTCAAATAATTTTTGCTCGAATGTCATAAATCTAAAACTTATTTTATTTTCGTTTTAGAGAAAGTGTAAAAAAAATTATATATTTTGTATTTTAGAAAAAAAATCAAAAAAAATCAAGTCAAATAATATGTTTTTTAAACTGAGATACTTATTATGTATGTATATGTATGTGTTTTAGTAGAAACATTGTAAATTGTAATGTTTCGAAAAGACATGATTAAATTTATACAAATTACAAATAATATGACCAAAATAAAAAGTAAAACTAATTTTCATCCAACTAAATTAACGGCAGTACCTGAATTGTGAATATTATGATAGTTCAGTACGTTAATGGTTAACTTTGGTAGTCCGGTATCTAAATCATTAAAAGCAGATAGTACAGTACACTAAATGTATTTTTTTCCGAAAATTACAGTTAAAACTAGATTTGACATTATCTACACACAAAATCAAATAAAAACCTATCATCAGCGCCCACAATTTAAAAAAAAATCATTCAATTTTGATACATTTAATCTATTTATCTCATATATATGTCACGTAATAAATTTATGAAAAGTGAATTTTCTCAACATAATTATATTAAGATTTCGAGTGTTGATGAGAATTATTTTAATTTTAAGGTTTTTATTTTACATTAACTTATGTACTGATTACATACGCATCACGTGGGCGGATTTCGCCAGTATATATATAGAAGTAAAAATATATATAAAGAAATTTATGGTCATCGATTATCAATAAATACAAGATTATTGGGAAAAAATATATACTATGACTTAATTTATGTAGTGAATAAGTAAAGTATGAAAAGAAAATTGATCAGGTCGACCAAAGTAAAAGAAAGTGATTACAGAATGTCACTCTAACTAAATTTAGCACATCAAATCAAATTCAAAATAGTTTGATATAGTAAACATGCTCTCGTCAATTTGATTGACAGGACGATTAAAATCAGGGTTTATATACAAAATTATCGGTCGTTAACAATTTCAATACCCAACTACGACATTTAACAATTTATATACTAATTTAATAATAATTGATCAATCAGCATACTTTTGCTGACATGGCACGACGTGACACAAATTAATTAAACAGATGTCAAATGATGTGGCAACACCTTATTCTCTAAAATTCACATTGATTTTTTAATTAATTTTTTGTCTATTATTTAAAAAATGATTGAGCTTTTAATGTTACAAATTATAATAAAAAAAACATTGTTTGATTTTTTTTTTGATTTTTTTGAGGTTTTTTTAAAAAAGTTTAAAAAATTCATTAAAAAATCGAAATACGATTCTGTAAATTTTAAAACTTATTTTCTAACTTCTCTAACCATTTTGTACTAATTTTACATTTTTTGTAATTTTTTTTTAAAAAAAAAGAGCAAAAAAAGTCAACAAATAATAAAAAAACAATAAACATTTAAAAAAATTAATTTGTAAATTTATAAACTCAGATTATGATGAGTGTAACCAAGTTTTAAACATTTACGATTTTTCTGATTTTTCCTGATTTTTTATAAAATAAAAAAACTCAAATCATTAGTTGTTGTCCATGCCATTTGACATTTGTTTGGTTAATTTGTGTCACGTCGTGTCGTGTCATGTCAGCAAAAATATGTTGATTGATCAATTATTGTTAAATTAATATGTAAATTGTTAAATATAGTAGTTGAGTATGAAAATTGTTAACAAGTATACAAAACATGAATTAATAACCAAATTGTTGTCAACAATTACTTTTTGTTCTAATAAATGTGCATTGATTATGATTCTTAAAAAGATTGGGTTTTAAGTCCTTAGTTAGGTTAGGAGTACCATTTACAGTATTAGTGTGACTTTTAAAATGTTTGTTATAAGGAGACAACTTTTCATATTTTCTAAACAAATTGTACTGTATTAATTTTCAATGCATAATCAACAAAAAATAGAATAAATACTGAATACATATTTTTAACAGTTAACATTACAAATACAAACTTCTCCCCTATTGGAGTTTTTGTTGTTGTTGATCAACCCCTATTGCTATTGAATATTTTTAAGCTAACGTGAAAACCAATGACTTAAGAATTAGGATTTAAATGTACATGATGCTGAATTACATGCTTATATTTTTACGTAAGTATGCGGATGCTGAAATAATATAATCGTTCATTTTTAAGAAAAATACATGGAAAATTTTCGTAATTTTGTCAATATGGGGATGCAAACATCTTTTAACCCGTATCTTAGTTCATCTTTTGATGGTCTTTTACACTCTCATCAGGTGTATATGTACACTATACTACGTAACGGATACATACGATAGTAAGTGGGGGAGAGTCATTGCTACGAGATCCTCCCCTGTATACCACTTAAGCATTATAGATAATATAAAAAAAAAACTAGCCTTTTTTAACTTTTTGATTAAAAGTCTAGTAACTTGTAGAGAAATGATTATTGCATTCTCACAAATACTTTACTAGTTCAAAAACTAGCAGAATCATTTTAAGTTTTAACCTTAGGGAACAAAAAAATTCCAAAATTCGAGGTCTGGTAGACTTTGAATGCTCAATGGCTATAGGAATTGCGATGAACGCATCGACTGAAAACATTATTTCTATTTTCCACTTATAACTTGTGTTTTAACGTTCTAAGTATTCTTAGTGTATTGTATTAGGAAATAAATTATGCCCGCAATTAGAAAGACAAATCTGTACTTTTTCTACCGGTTGTAACTTGTATGTGACCGCTTAAGTTCTCCGTTTTCTGTCCGTTTGAGTTCTATGTGCCTTCCCGCCACTCGAGTTATTAATCATATTTTTTGATTTTACCATTAACAACCCAGTAATAGCATTGTTTTTTTTGTAAATCGATTTTGTCCATATGCTTATGATTCGGCAAGTCTTTATTTATTTTTTAGGATTTCTAATCGGGATCTGAAATCAGTTGCTTGTGAATGTAATCGACGTATATATTTACCAGGATACCTACGTAATCTGTTTAAAAAATTTAAACAACAGGCATCATCCATTTGTTGTAGTATTTATTTGTTCTATATGATTGACATGTTATTTGTATTGAATAGCCAAATAGGCATCCATCCCAAGGGAGTTGCATTTGATTGAATGTAATAGACGTCTGATTTTCTTGAAGAAATCTACACGGTTATTTTCTATTTTCACAAATTCTTATGTTTTATCGATTGAATGTAATTGATAAAATGACAAGTACTGTATTAGAAATTGCTAGTTACTAGGCGGTGAAGATATCTGCTGTATTTAACATTGTTATTAATTTTATATTGCTCTTGAAAGGACCTAGAAGACGACTAAATTTTAAATTGTTGTTATGATGTTCTTTACAACCATATTAAGTTGCCTGATACGTTAAGTTTTTGCAGCTAAACTGTTTAAGCTTGGTTTTATTATTCATTAGGTATGATGTACTTGTTCATGCTCAGTTTTTTATTCATTTGGTATGATGTACCTATTCAAGCTCAGTTTCTTAATTGTTTGATTTTTCGGATTATGTGGGAATAAAGAGCATTGGTACTAAAGCAACTTCGAATTTTCGGATTATGTGTGAATCAAGAGAGATGGGCACTAGCGGCAAGTTCGGTTATGCGCAATCGTATGTCGTCAATCCCTAAGAAAAAACATAAGCATTCTCCCCGGGAGGAGTCTCTTCCTATCTAGCCATTCTTTAAGATTTAAATCAGAAAACATTTTACACGAATTGGAAAACTTCACAATAGAGTAATATTTTGCGCATCTTCTCAACCTTGTAGTGCATCAAATATAATCTATGTCGAAAGTTGTATCTTGCCAACAGGCGACTATTTTTTTGCATTTTTGGACTTACCACTTGAGTTGTTTTCTACCACGATCTAAACTTTCTACAAACTCAATTCCCCAATCCTTAACTATTGAATTACAACAATCCATATTCATGCCTCTAGAACCAAGCAGATTGCTAATGTTGACACAACTCTTTTGAGAAACCATGTGTTGGGTTGGGTACTTTCCCTCTGGATATCAAACTTACACACATCTTCGTCCATATAATGAATATAAACACTCACACGCTAGATCATCTTTTGGGGAAAAAATCAGAACGGACACATCACTGGATCATTAATGCACACAACCACCATAGCATAGCAAGTGCATAAAAAACAAAAACAGAATGAACAAGCCAGAGTAGAAGATTACAAAAGTTAAATTCTTAAGTCACTGTAGGACATATTCAACATCTATCTTAACTGCCTACCTAATAGTTATACCCTTGGACCAAATACCAACCCAACCAAAGTTCAAAGATTAAAAAAAAACTAAACTGCCATCATAACAAAACAACTACTGTAGTTCCAAACCTTCCTTAATTTTCTACCTGCCTAAACAGAAAATCCCGGAACTAGAACACTAGTTTCCGGATTCATGACCTTTTAACTTTGTACTAGCCATGTAGTTAGAAACCGCCTTAACCCCCTCAGACATCCCATGCTTAACAAGCTCTCCGGGCAACACCAACCTCACCGCCCCTTGCACCTCCCTAGACGCAGGGTACTCCTGTCTATATACTTCACCAATGTAGCGGCCTCTCCCGCCAACCTCTCAAACATATCCGTCATGAAATTATTCACCACAGTCATAGCCTTGGAAGATATTCCCAAATCCGAATGCACTTGTTTCAAAACCCTGTATACATACACCTTGTATGTCTCTCCCTCCCCGGCCCTCCTCTTTCTACTCCCCCTCTTCTTCGTCTCACCACTCTCCGCTTTTTCCTTAGTTTGGTTTTGTTTGTTGGTAGGTGGCACTTTAGCTTGCTCACACACGGCTCTTCTTTTTCTTTTTCTTTTTCTTGCTCGGTCGTTGTGGTTTGTTCTTGGTCATTTTGTTCGGTTGTTTTCTCCCCTATGGTTATCGCTTTGACAGGTGTCACGATCTCCCCTGGGAAGTGACGACATCTACTACGGCAACTTGGACGGTTTCCTTCACGATTTTTGTTGTGGTTTTCACCACTGCTTTGCCTGACCTTTTCTTTGGGGCCATCTTTCAATCTAATATAGACAAAGGTTTTTTGTTTGATAGTTTTTCACCCTTTCTTATACTGAGGATACAAGTCTGAAAATGGACAAGAGGTAAATAAAAGGGGGGCAGTAACCACACTAATGTAACTGCGTTGAGAGTGCTGAAGATTGACACGTTGAGGATACTTGTCAATGACAGTGGCGGTAAATACATACGTGGATAGTAGGGGTAAAAGGGTTTAATAAAACCATGTAAGAAATATGAATACGTGGTCTGATAGTATTATCCTACCAATCAAACGAAAGTACATAAGTTCTAAAATAGTCTTTTTAACCTAAACAAGGTCCATTTTACCAATTAAGCATGGGATTTAAGAACGTTACCCAAATGGTGCATGAACGCTGAAAATCAACTCATCATGTCAATGGCATTTGGGTTATATATAAATTGACTCAAATTGATCCCGGTAACACCCAAAAAAATATTGACAAGTTGAAACTTAATTTGAACATAGAAGATTATTTTTATTATGTAAAAAATCACTGAAAATTTTCCATGTAGATTGTAAAATTTTATTCTACAACAAATCCCCGTGAAAATGAAGCAACAGTAGTCCACTCTCATTGTGATGGCAACTTCCAGCACCTTTTACAAACAGCAGTTCGTTGCATCAGGATCGTCAGTAACCTTCAAAAAAAATAAAAAAATAAAACACAAATAGCTGCTATATAACTCGGCTTAAAACTATTCAAGCACCGGCAGGAACAACTGTTTTTTCTAGTCAAGCTCAGATACTCTCTCAGAAATTGGACTAAACCATACTTGTACAGAACATGGCAAGTCCTAACAAACGTTTGTGCCATCGATCTAATAGCAAGGGTGTATCCATCATTATATCAAACGAATGACATTAAAAGACAATTTATCTGCAGAAATATCTCAATGAAGACCTTTATTTCCCTGCAAAGCTTGTAAAAATCACTCTACAAGTTTGAGTTCCATAGGCCAGCATAAAAAACCAGAGAGGTAGATATATGTCGAACACGAAAGCCGACAAATGGTTAATCATCCCAGCTAACAAAACTTATGTAAGTGTCAATTCAATCTTTTTGTGGGTCCTAAGTTCCTTAAATTGAATGTAAACATGTTCTTGAGGTACAAATTATGATTTACGCCATTTCTTGAACACCCCACTCTATAGGCTTAAGCAACAATTAAGTGTGCCATCTTATATTCCGTATAGAGTTTCCGTGTGCATTTATTTTTACACAGAATATAAGAAAAAGGGAAGTGTACAACCAAAAGAGACTTTAAAAATGTGATTTATGTACCTAGAGGGTGTCCGTGTGAAACAACTGATCAGATTTCTTCTTCTTGTTAGTCTAACTAGTAGTAGCTCCTAAATATTTATTACATTTATTGGATAGGATACGAACGGATCATCTCGATCACAGGTGCTCGGCACATTGGACACTTCCCTTTACCTTGGACAAGTTTCTCTCCACATTTTGAACATGTGCACATGTGGCCGCATCTACAGAAAATGGAAAACAGTGAAAGAACTCAAATTAGATGAGCACAAACAAACAATTTAGCTATTTTGTTCGCAAGTCACTGCATGTAAATTTACCTGCCCCAGATCATCAATTACAATCAACAATCTGGCATCTATACACCTTGGTATTTATATTCTGCCATTAGAAGTTGCAATTAACCCATACCATGGTGGTATAGGCCCTATAGGGTAATTTCTTGAAGAAAAAAAGTGATTTCTAAAGTGAAAGCATGACCCATAACCTTTTAATCGGTCTCCAATGACAGTCTTTTATATTCCTTTATATGATACAGTAGACGTAAGAACCACATGCTTTATAGAAAATCTTAGGATAATCGGTTATGTGATCAAGTAGAATGATATCAAATTAATATTCCATATATTAGTAAATATCTAGCAAATAATAAAATTAACTAGTTCAGAGTCCAGAGTCCAGAGTCCAGAGTCCAGACTAGGTTAAAACTGATGATCTCCATAAAAGTTGGATAAAGTCACAAGGATGTAAATAAGCTATAAGGATGTAAATAAATTGGTACGAAGTTTTCTGAAGATATGAATAATAGTAGCTTGTTTTTTGTTCAAATCTAACTAATTTTCTTTTTTAACTGTTTAGAGCGCTCCCAAAATTGTTGGAAGTTTTTCTCGTATTGAAGGAAATTTTGAGTGTATTAAATCTAGTTATGTTTTAGGGCGAGCTTGTCCAATACCAGTTTTAGAAAATGGGTATCATCAGCTTCTTCGCTTGAATTGATATAAGAACTCATCGATCCCGAATATAGAATTAGCAAAATGCATGTATTTTTAATCCAAATGAATAAAAATGTATTGATAAATTAATAACCAGTCTTCAAATATAAATTATTACTGTATTAGTTTAACGGGAAGTTGATATAACACTAAATTGATGAAATTTAGGCGGTCCTAGAGCTAATAAAACAAGTTTTACCCCCTCAACTGTCACTGCATGGCGTAATACATTTTTCTAATGTTTACCTGTACAATAAAGAATCAATGCTTTTAGTAGAGCATATACAGCAAACTCCTCTCGTAACATGCTCCCACTTGGAACCATCCTTTTGCCAACAATGATCAACATCTGCATATTGGTGAAAAACCTAATTTTAATATCATTTACATTTTACAGGGTAGACACACACACACACACATACACACATTTATACATTCCAATACATAATCATATCGAACCTACCAGAAGACCGATTAAGAGCAGCAGAAACCTCTTGTCTGACCGAGCGTCGTAATTCAAGCTGCATATCCATGCAGGCCTCAAGCATCCTCTGCATGTTGTTCATCCGCTGATGAAGGCTCGCCATATCTATCCTCAAATCATTAATGATCTCCCACTCCTGATCATGATTTACAGAAGTACTCGAGTTAAGGTTTAACATAAAGGCAGGCGTCCTTCTGTGTAATCTGAGAACAGCTAAAAGAAAACACTTGACAAACTCCAATCCACATAAGACCGTCTCACCCCTGATAACCCAATCCCCCTGGCATTCACAGAGCGGGTATGCGTTTTATACTACCATACCAGGAACAGGTAAGAGTAAAAGACTTATAAACCATTACTAGTATTTTTTTAAAAGTTTTTTTTATTATTTGGATAGGGAGAACTATAACCTCCTATTCGAAAATGAAGGTTTTAAACCACCAGACTAGACCTTATGGCCTATGGGATATAGAATGGGTGCTTTATTAAAACAACGTCTACAGTACAATATATTTAACGAAGTGTATTTTCTTATTGAAGGAAATGACAGGGAGAGTAGTTTATAAAGTAGCCAGCTTGTTAGCAATTGGCACTATAATTATAACCATTAACGATTTACGATTATTGTTCATCTCAAAGCATGTCAGAAAACAACAAATTTAGCCAAGCACGCCCTATTTATCCCCCACCTATGGCCAATCCAGTTTCTAATGACAAACGGAATAAGCTACACAAGAAAAGGGAAAAGGGGTATCACTGTAAAATGCCAAATTTTAGTTCATCAACCATGACAACCACATAAACCTTTTAGCCAATGGATGTCCATTCAGAATTCAAAAAGAATAGTGAAATTATCTTTGAATTAGAATTGACATACCATCCCCAACGTTTGATTTAACACATTTCTCGTCCAAATATTATCTTGCAATTCTTGGTCCCAGAAAGGCCGAGAAGGGGTTGCAGGAAGAGGAGAGAGATTCATTGGAGCACGCTCAGCGGCAACTTCTGATTGGTCTGAACGTCCACTTAGCTGCTCAACTTGCTCCTCCACCTCCCAATCCATTGCCGACTGAGCTTGTCTTTCCACGTATGACTGTACCAGGTGGTCTAGACTCTCACGAAAATCACTTTGAAGCAGATTAGAGACGCTTCTCCTACCAATATAAAAAGAAATCAATCTGTATTCAGAAGACAAAGGGTCCATTTGGTTGGATTTTAAAATTTCCATTTCCCGAAACAGAAAATTGGATACGTAAACTCCAACCGGAAAAAAATTGTTCAAATAGCAACCTGCTCAAAAGTTCTCTGATCTCTGTATTATACACGTTATCCTCCTCTGCATCATAAAAAGGACCAGACCTTCCTGGCGATGCTTCTTCCCTAAAGGGACTTTGTACAAAATCAGCAGATTCTTGAGAGAGATTTTCTTCTTCTTCTTCTTCCTCTTCTTCTGCACTTGCCAACTGTTCTTGATACCAGTGATCAAAAGTTCCATTGCTATGTTCATCTATTTCCTCAGCAGCAGTACTTTCTCTCCATTCATCAAATTCACTATTATTATCAGATATATTATTTTCAGAATCATCAACCTGATATAAGGGCATATCATCCTCATTTTGTGACATGTTTCCAATTGCAACAGAGGTATAATTAGATGCTTGTAACTGCTCATATTCATCACCTTCAAACTTTTCTTCTAAAGTTGTATCATCTAACTGATTTGGGTTAAAGATACCATCAGCATCTAGGTTAACAATAGATACATAATTTAAATCTTTTTTAATAATGCGAGCCTCGGTCTGTTCTACAATTATATCTGAGTCTGTACGGAATGTGTTTGTTCCGATTTGCTCATTAAAGGATTCACTTAGATCATCGTTTGATGAGGTATCAGATTCAGCACTTCTTGATGGACCACAAACAAAATTGTCCATTTTGGAGAGGAATCCTTCCCTGCTCAAAGAAATGGTTCTATAATAAAGTTGATGGCAAGAAAAACTAAGAAAGCAAGGAGTTCTTTTATCAATAAACTAACAAGGTTAAAACGAAAATGCAAAAGCATAGTATATTTGTATAACACTCTTCTGTAGTATTAAAACTGTAAGAAACGAATAAGACACTGTAGAAGAGAAAGCGATAAAATTTCAGAAACAGCTTGATATGTATATCAGTAAAACTAGAGAACAATCATTATTTGTAATCAGATAGAGAATAGCTAACCGATCTAAATTTATAATCAGATAGTGAATAGCTAATCCCTTGAACAAAGTTTCAGAGAAATTAATTTGCCCTGAATTAATAGGGAGACATGACTGCTAAGACTCACATGGACGAAGTCTTTTTTTAATGCTTTTCCTTTGGCTCAGATAAGGAGACCCCTTATAAACAGTGAAAACTAAATTAACTGAATAGGCAAGTTAATATCATTAAATTGTAACTTCTAAATCCAGTTTATGAATAATGGCCGTTGAGATGGCCTCGTCATTAATTAAGATGGCGACATAAACATTAGGGTACACTGTATAACAACACCAACTTAAGGAATACAGTATTCAATTATTACTTTATAGACCGACATTGTTGACAAGGATATATTATGCATCTCAAACTCAAGACAATTTTTTAGCTCTCTTATCAGCAGCAAGCCAACAATCATATAAATCTCGCTCATGAATAATTCATTTTTTTCAACCACGTACTAGTAGTTGCTATGTCTGATGCAAAATCATCTTTCCCTTTTGGCTACTTCACTATATACATGCAAAATCTTTTCTCATAATTTATGCAAAAAGATAGTTAACGTTGCTTTCAATAAATAATGAGAAACGGACACTCCAACATGACATAAAATGAAATTTAATAAGATTCGACAATGGTGTACCTTAAACCAGATACAGTATTCCTTTGCCTCAATATACCCAATTCACTAACAGCCACAGATGATATTCTCTCATTTTCTGCCAATCTTCCGTTCCTCAGAAATCTACCTTTCAGTAATGCCTGTAAATAATACGCCACAGCGAGATCAACGACACAGAGCTTGTAATGTTGGCAGTCTGATAGAATCAAATCAAAAAGGTAATCCGTGTACAAAGGTAAACACATAAGATAAATGAATTAATAGCAGAATATATTTAAAAGCAAAAAATGCAGCTCTACCTGAATCCGGTTACGGTGAGCAAAATTTGTAACAGGACTACGATCCGACAAATCCTGAAGTTCTTTTTTCCTTTCGAGTTCAGTTTTTGCCAGCAAATCAACCAGTGTCTGTCTACCACACAATCTACGGATCTTCCTAGGAACAACCCCTTTTACTCCTTTATTTTTCAGCTCTTTAAATATCTTCCCAACCCTTCCACTCCCAACCTCACCCAAATCAGTCGATTTATCCGAGCTAGTAATGTTGCCATCCTCGTTTTCACAGTCAATAGTATCAATAACATCATTCTCACGTCTCTCACTATACGATTCATAGGAAACGTCAGAATTTGACCCGTAACTTTTCTGATGTACCAGGGGTCTGACTGAAGGCTCACTTTCGAGTTCCCGCCACATCTGCAATAGAGATGAAGCGGGAACGTTTTGTAAACCGGCAACAGCCATTGCCAGGTGTGTCCGCGTAAATTCAGAATTTCATTAATTCAGTTGTGCCCCCCATGAGCGAGAATCGACTATATTGGTCTCTCTTCGTTCTTCTTGCGCAGAATTGAGAAATTTAAGATGTTTGCTTCTGCTGCACAAAATTAAGTATTACAAAGTCAACTTTAGCTTTATTGGGGATTTAATTGATTATGCACACTGATAAGCCCCTTTTTCATAAAAAAAAGTGGCAATGTAAATCGGTAAATCCCTACTCCATTCATTCGATTTGCTAGGTCCAGTGAAGAGAGGTATTGGGCTTGTTTGTTTGCAGCTTTTAAGCTAAAGTTATTTTATAAAGCTGGAGATTACCACTAATTTTTCTTATCTCATTTAAATAAATGTATTTTCTAAAAGGTTGTTGCCTAAAATATTCATTTTAAATCACCGGGGATAATCCAGTTGTAATTGATAAATAGAGAAACTGGTAATAATTCACCAAAACACATAAACCTCGTAATAATACAATAATATTTCATAATAAATGAATTATTCTAAAGTGATCTAAACACACACTAAATCATACTGATACTCCAACAATAATTCACAAATAAAAGAATCATTATATAAACACATACTAAACTATACTCTAAAAATAACTCATAAATCATCAAAACATAAATCATAATAAAAGAGTCGCCTTAAATCATAAACTACATCACTATTCCAAAACTACTAAAAAAAGAAAAAAATGCACTTAACCTTCTACCACAATTAAAAAAATAAAATATTTTCTTAAACTTGATATAAATCATGCAATTAAATCTAATTTGATACTTGAACGAAAAAAAAAACTGAATTAATCAACATCCTAAAATAATAATAAAAAACTTAAATTCGAGATAATACTATTATCATAGTACTCTATCACGAGAAAACTCCAAAATCAGCCACAAAAGGTAATCAAAAGGTAATAACAAGATAGTATTGGACTTAAAACAATTAATTATTCAATGATACAAAGAAAAAAAACAAAAAGGAAAAAACAAAAGATAAAAGATAAAAACCAGTGGGAGCACATAGAAAGTGTACCTTTAAAGAATCTGTGTTTTAGTTCCAATTTTTATTTTTCAGCAGACGATAAATTCGAGAACTTAGCTATTTATCGCTGCAAAGGATAATAAACTGAGACGGAGAGAGAGAGAGAAAAGAGAGAGAGAGAGAGAGAGCAGAAAGTTCCAATTTTTGACGAGTGGCAATTTATCAAATTAATAAAGAAATAATAAATACCCAATATGTCAACAGGTCAACTCCCCCCCTTAAATTTGCCGTGTCCAAAATCTACACTCTAAATCTACACACTTGTTTAATTCAGGGATAAAATGCACTAGTTAGCCCCATATTTTGCATTTAAATTATTTGGACACCAAATAGTATTATTTATATCCGATGACTCATTTTGAACCGGAAAAGTAAGTATTACAGAGTATTTGTTTTTTATTTAGACAAAATTTGTTTTTATCTTTAGATATTCTTCTCCTCAAATCTTTGTTGTCACTATTATGTACCCTGATCTTAGGTCTTATTTGGTTATGATAAGTTCGTATATATAATTGTACTTCTTAATTTTATAAACCTTTACATTAACTGGCAAGTAACTCTTAAAAGTATTTATCCTTTAGAATTTCAGGATGAAAGAAATAAGTACTATATCTGTTATTTTCGTAAAACTTGTGACGCTTTTTGCAAAAAATATATTTACTATGGAGATCAGATAAGATTCTGAGCTCGTGTTAGACTTTTCGTTACAAGATGCTCTATTTTCCCAAAAGACATTAAACATACAATATGTTCAGCCTCATTCTCGACTCCTATACTGGTTCTTTTATCACCGATATATAGAAATTTTCCAAAATAATGAAAATTTTACAGAAGTAACGATTTGCCTGAAGCAGAAACGCCTAATAATGTAAGATAAAAACAACCCTGCCATTTCTATAATAATCGATCATTGT
This sequence comes from Primula vulgaris, assembly GCA_963920805.1. NCBI lineage: Eukaryota > Viridiplantae > Streptophyta > Magnoliopsida > Ericales > Primulaceae > Primula > Primula vulgaris. The sequence continues at coordinate 5,318,768 of OY987212.1, read as the reverse complement.
GTCATTGTCATTATGTGTTTGTGCCTGGAAACATTAAATAATCATCATGCCTTTGACACGTTCAATAGCATAAGCTATTTGAGAAAATTTATGTAAAATATACGTTGGTTACGCACGTAACATTAATATAATGATACTATCATGCTAAACACCACCTAATTCATATATTTAGCAACCTAAGATAATATCAAATCTAGTTTTCCTTTAACCACGAACACAAATGCTAATTTAACGGAGGATTCCACTAAACCACCACCCAAACAAAGTAACTAAAGTAAGGGGCAACCTATTTTTAATAACAGCAAAAGATATCGTAGCAGCAACAGAGATTTAACTCGTATCATCTTCAAAATGCTAAAAATTCACGTTTCAATTTTTTTTGTGATTACTTGCTTTCGATTTTTTTTAGGCCTTACACTTCAGTAAGCATTATACCATTTGGTTCATTTCGTTAAGTAAGTTCAAGTTTTCAAAAAACAAAGATTAGATATAAATAATGTAGTTGAACCTAACCTCAACTCACATTCATTGGAATCATCTTCATCTAGACTTGACGGGCTCTTCTCTTGAGAGGTGCATCTTCTGATGATCCATCTCTTTTCCTATATATACTACTCCATATATTATATTATATGTATGAAAGATAAAGAGAGTCATGTGCTCGGTTAGGAGGTTTAAATATTATTGAAATCCCTTATACATGAAGATAAAGAGAATCATGTGCTTGGTTAGGCACTTAGCATATATCTTCAATCCTTAGACATGCTAATGACCCTACTCGAGGGAATAAATATGAAGCTAAGCGTTTGTCGACTTGTAATTTGTAATAGTACATGCAACTTTTAGGGGATGGTATAACTTCTAGCGTTCAATAAGATATTACTTTTTTTTTGGTTCCATCTTTTAGCTAAGAATAAGAGACAGCCATGTGCTTAATGAGGAACTATGCATTACGTTTTCGGACTGTACTCCGAAGTAAATATTTTAAGTTAAATATGCAACCAAGCATGAATCAATTACACGTGTGACTGGAACCAAAATTGTAATTATTATAAGAATCAATAATCTGAAATTTAATAGTAATTAGTTCACCTGAAGCACTTGAATAATTCCTCTTCGTTGAGCAAATGAACTTAATCTTCATTCAAGCAGAGCATACAAGTCCACCACAGCTTGCCAGTTACCAACAAGACTGTCTACCTACCCCAAAGAAAATGAAGAAAACTCCATTAATTATCAACTTTGACATTAACAACCTGACAAAAGGAACCTTCCTACAAAAAATTCACAAAAGGAATGTGAGAAGGGATACGGACAAGAGTAGTTATACTTAGCCAACAATGTGGCTGTAGTTTGCCGATGTATTCATAATTTCACGACTCCGGAACTCCGGATCCTCTCTACCGTTCTTTTGTGTTTTTCGCTATTTTCACTTAAAGTTCAAAATTTTAGACTTGTTAGAGGTTATAAACTTTTACAATATATTCTAAATGGATTTCATTATATTTGGACATAATATTTATCTAAATGATTTTTTAGACTTAGGTTTTATTCTACACCAGTTTTAAATTTATTCCATATAGATTCAGTAATGTCAAAGACTTTCTTTCAAGAATAATTGTTGGAATGTATTGATACATATTTAGTCGTAGTTATTGGATTTTAGTCGTAATTAAATTCGGATTTCATCCTTGAGCGGATAAATAAAGTAAAAATGTTGATGAGTTTTTGTATTAGCAGGCACCATGCACCGGGAAATTAAGACTTTAGCCTATTTACTAGAAAACTGGAGTAAAACTTAAAATCAACTTTTTTCTTTTATTAGCTTTTCGATGCACAATCATACCAACTCTACAAGCTTCAGATGAAGTCATCCGATAAAGATTTATATTTTGGAAAACCAAAAACAATAACTATAATAAAACGTCGATATGCTGCAAACTTGATCTTTCTAGTTTATCATTACTCAATACTCACACATCCAAATGATCATGTTTCATGAAAAGAAAACCAAGAGAAAATAGAAAGGCACTTGATAGTTGAAACTAACCTTAAGAGGTAGGAAAAGCAGAAGAAAGAAACTTGAGATCCTCTTCAAGCAGCTCCAGATTATTGGTCTTCAAAAGAAACCAAAATGGCTCCTCATCAAACTCAACAAATCCAAGCTTAATCAGCTCCGCTAAGCTCAATCAAAACTTCATTTTCCCACTAGCACCCCTCAGATACCGCCTTGGAAAAATATGTAGCAAATTCGATTATACTTTTGTTACCATGCGAGTTATCCATTTTCTTAGCAATTATCTTCTCACTCTCCCATGTTTTGCTTCTGTTACCAAAATTCCACCCAATGATAGAGAAAATTGTATGAAACCAAAACTGGTTGACTCGTTTTAAGGACCGTCATGCCAAGGAGATGCTCACCAATTCTTGTCTCCTCAAAGGTTTCATTCTCAGTGAATGCTTTGCTAAAAAAAACCCAGGAATATGAGACCAACGAAACCTCTCCAATCATAACCTCACTCAGACTTATCAAAGCCTCAAGCCATTCACCCTTCATGTAATGAAAATAATTTCTAAATCAAGAGCATTACAGAAAAGTCTCTGACAGTTAGGAACCCATTAATAAAATTGAAATTAAAACAGAGACATTCACAGACAAACATATATAACATTTACAAATATATGTCCCTTAAAGAAACATATACCATGCAGTCTGTCCTTCTTGATAACCGACTCTCAAGGAATTGGTAAAGAAAAAGACTAACATTTTGCAAACGGGAGATAGAATATGCACAGTAGAGTCGTCGTAAAATTACTCATTTATAAGCTATCTGTTTATTTGTAGTCAGCAAAAATAATGTGCAGTAAAGGAGTAGATTAAACTCTCCTGTTTCTACTTGTAAGTTTAAAATATCCCTTGTTTTGCACGTGCCCCTACTGGAAAGTAATTGACTGTGATATAAAATGAGATTTAAGATTTAGCATTGACAAAGCAGGTATGTATATGACATTGAAAACAGATCAGGAAAGAAATATCTAGAGCGAAAAAATTGAAGAATGAAAGCTGTTTTAGAAAGATGTAATTTCCTTAAATTCAACTAAAGCACAAGTACAAGAACTTGTCCATTAGAACAACAAAATCACATATCACGCGTTTCGAACAAGAAAGATAATTGAAGAGAAGTACCGTAAAAGATGAACTACCTCTTTATTTTTAGCATCGCAGCACAGAGAAAGTCCAACTCATAAAAATATACCAATACAAATAAGAGTATTTCCATCATGCAGAAAGAAGAGAAGTAAGTTGAAAGGTAAAACCTGTATCCTCTGCAGCAATTTTGATTTCATTTTATATTCTTTCCACCTCAGCGCCTTTAAAATCTTAGTATTGAGATCTTAGATGCACCACATATGGACCTAGGGGGAAAATGAATTGGAAAAAGGGGAGAAATGGAAGAAGGAAACATGAAACAGCAAAAAAGGTAAAGCAATTAGAATAGGTGCCCAGTGTTGTGATATTTTTGGTTTGATCTTTTTGAACAAAATCTAGGAATTAGTATCCCTACTCTGTTATTTTGACTTGAAAATTTATATAGGATTCAGTCCTAAAATATTGTTTTCTGAACTTAAAAGGCTGCGAATGTTTTCAGTAATAATTTTTCAGTGATAAAATATTGTTTTGAAATTAGTGTATGAATTAGAGGATGAATAAATAAAATGTTCAGTTGCCAATTCTTCTGAAGACACCAAAAAGTGTGTTCTCATTTTATATTTCTGGTTTCATAAGTTTATGAGCTTATAAAAATGTGACAAGTTTATGAGCTTGAGTTTAGACCAAAAAATATTATGATGAGACATGAGTACGTATAAAGACTTGAGACCTTGGCTCCGTGTCATATAAAAAATTATCGAAATTTAAGAGATAAGAGGGAAAGTGAGAGGAGGTAACCACGGAAAACATGCCACAATCAATGGACATATTGAACATGCATTAACTTACATGGTTTATGACTGAGAAGAAATAATATATGCCAATTGTTTATAGCAGAATGTAATGTAGGATTCACCATGAACACAAAATGAAGAACAGCAGTCTTATGCACTTGATCAGATCGACCTGCAACCCAGTAAAAACACAATTAAAATCTTGCAAAAGGGACACTCATCACAACACTGCAACTTAATGAAGATATACAACAGCAGGAGAAATAAAGTAAAGCACAGAATAAAGACCATTATCTATATCGAAATTACTGTAAATGTAAGAAGCCTCCTTTTTCATTTTTGTGCCAAAACTCTTCTAGGAATTAACAACAAAGCGAAAGGATGGCCATCATGGAAAATACAGTCATCAACTTAAGTCGTACATTCTTTGCCAGGGTATATAGAGTTGCATTTGATAAAAAGCATCAAGCCTACTTTAATTCATAGACATAATTTCATGAAGGATGGTTGAGAGCAAATTCTACAGGCCTAGCTCTATAAAGAATCAAGACCATTAGAGATTCATAAAAACAAAGTTCACATGCAAACTAAAGTATGTATGAATAACAAGTATTTTCTTATCATGTGTGTAAATGAGGTGCAGAAACTACCTTCTTAATTTTTTGTGAAGTAAAATTTACATATTAAGGGGCATTCCGAGAATTGAACTCGGGACCTCTCGCACCCTAAGCGAGAATCATACCACTAGACCAAATGCCCTGTTTTATGACTACACCATACTACAACATCATCATTGTTGAACGTAAAACTGAACTCCCAATCTGCACAAACGTAAAACCAAGTTTGAACGCTCAGTTAAACAACTCAAAGAAATAAAATTATTGGTACATTGCATCCCAAATTTCAATACCAAAGACTGAAAAAAATAGTTGAAAAAAAAACAAAAAAAGGAAGTTACGGATAGAGTAGTTACGAATAAGGATCTCTAAGAAATCAAAATTATTACCAGAATCTCAAATCAAATTCAACTAACACTCTGTAACGCACCCCATTAGGAGAGAGTTTGACGCAATGGATATGAATGCACGTGCACAAGGTGGCATTTAAAGGGAGTTTTTGGCAACTAATGCAAAGTTTCAAAGGGACCCAGCTCTAGCATAAATAAGCGGATTACAAACAATTACTCCAAAATCAGAAATCTTATACCAGTTACTTGAGAATCCCTGTCTTCGGGAACGACAGCCAGATAGGAATTTCTCTCAGTCTTTTCCTACTCCATTTCATTGTTCGAAAATCTGGTCAACCAACAAAGAACAAATTAAATTTAAAAGGAGTAGCATTCATGTGACCATACGTATTTAGGAAAAAGAAAGAAAGAAGACAAAAGATAATATCGGCGCTGTCCTATTAAAGTCAAAACTAATACAAGAGTAGGAGAAGACGATGTCGTTTGTGTCTTAAATAAGGCTTTCAAAAGATTGGCTGAGCTCCTTCTCCCTATGATTTCATCCAAGGACTGTGACACTGGAACTCGTGGGTTTGGTTTCCTTCTCCTCAAAAAAAGATAATTGCCAGTTCCTTTTTACTAAACAAAATGCTTTGTTTGTACAGGTAGCTCAGTTTTTTACAGTACAAGGCAAAACCATGTAACTTATTAATGTATGTTCTAGAACGTAGAACTGATGAAGAAAATAATAAAAATAAAAATCTATAAACATACTTATGCACAATAGCATTTGTTTAAAATCAAATGTTTCAAGAATACTAGTGTCCCTTATATATCTGAGTGATCTGATACTTAACCAACTTTGAAATTGATAATAATTACTCCAGTTAAAATTCAAGTTTATATGACTTATGTAATAAGACTAACACGATAAAGCGGAAAAATCTGTTGGTAACACCAATAAACCTGAAATATTTCAATAGTGATTCTGCTAAAATGTTTGTAACGAACAGTTTATATCAAAGCATATGCTTTTTATCAGGGTTTCGGGGCCCGATCAGAAAGTTGTTCTATACTTTTGGAAACATATTTTATATAACAGGAACCTCACTTTGAGAGACTCCATTATTACCACAATTGTCACAAATAAAAAGAAGTTCTATCTTAAAGTAAAACACACACTGAAGTCAAATAATTAGAATTGGAACACAGTCAAATTATACCCAGTCCATCAAGTAAAGAGACGAAGCAATAATCGACATAAAGGAAACAAGAATCATAAAAAATAAAACCTGCTAAAAGGATCAATTTGACAACCTCGGGGCATCACAATTGAACACTTGGTACCAATCATGGCATCCGAAATACTTCTTGAAGAGCATTACAAAACTGTTTTTACTCTTCAAACACAATTCAGAAAAATAAAGTCAATAAAAAATGACCGCGAAAATAGTTGCAAATAGGTAAAAATATAAACTCCAAAAAGAAGGCTTATTTGGCTTCTTGAAACTACACTGCGGCATACAAAAGAATATAAATGTGGCCGAGTTTTAAACAAAGTATAAACCACAGTTACCGCAAAAACAAAAATCCAAGATCCATACGCATGACTACATATGCTTTGATATCGCCTGTCTTTATTGATGAACATGTTCATACGCATGCAGAAAATAAAACCAATTAGGATCATAAACGAGTATTATCAAGAAAACTGAGAACAAAATTAAGGTTTATCACCAAAAAAGTGTATTCAAGTAAAAAAGTAATCAAGTTATTCAAGTAAAAGAGTGGAGAAATTATTAGTCACTATTGGTTTAAATAAGGCATAAAACCCCCCAGAAAATGAATGATGAATCACTAAATCAGTCTAGATTAATTAAATGAAAGTCGCAAGGGAGACTAGAAAATAAAAATAATTTAAAATTATGAAGTAAAATCCTAGACGAGTCATGATTATCAAATTCAATTGCAAGCCTCATATTCACAAAGCATAAACAGATCCAGATACCGACAACTCTAGCGCCTAGCAGTGGCAAAACACATGCAACAACGGAGCATTAAGATTATAGAAGTTAATCCTGATGTTCCTTAGGGTCTTTAATAATAAAGAAACCCCAGATTCATGAAAAAAAAATTACAAAAACAAATTTACCTCATATATTTTCAAGGGGATCCCAATAAAATCTTACCAAGTGATTTGATCAATCTTAATGAATTGCCCAAGTTCAAGAACCCAACCAGCAAAACCTAATTATTCTTTGTTCAGTATATATCAGATAAAATAAACTCAAATTCAAAAACCCAGAAGAACCAATAAAACTACACTTTAAAGCGATACTCGTCGTTTTCAAAAAACTGTTGGGATGTATACAGAAATATTAAACTCCTCTAATCCAATTAAACTATTGTGTCCAGATATTTGCAGGTTAAGCGTACATGTTTAAAAGTTGCGACAAAAAATAACAAATCAAACAAGACAAAAGAAATATAAGGAAAAGAAACAAAAAGTTCAAAGAGAGAAATAGAAAATAGTAATTACGAGTATGAGACAATGAGTTGGTCTACAAAGTTTGAAAGGTAGTATAAATATAACCTGATCCAGTTAACCCATAAAAACAAAAACTCATCAATTAGAACAACGATAATAGGGTGGGTCCGAGAAATAGAGATAATTAGCAAATAGTAGCTAGAATCGAGAAATTAGTATTCCAAGTTTTCAACACCTGGCAGGCAGGAGGATATATATATAGAGCGAGAAATATTACATATATATATATATATATAGAGAGAGAGAGAGAGAGAGAGGAGTGGCTCCTCGATAATGGTTTAGGAGATGTGTTAATATCGATTCTAGTATATATGGGCAGAGAGGCGGAGAAAGTCGGTGCGTAAATTTTAAGCTATGTCCCACAACGCTGGGATCTAATTTAATATTCATTTAATAAATACTCCGGTAATTAATTTAATTTCATCTTTCCGTTTTATTTTGTTCCACTTTGTAAATCTATTACGCAATTTAATTTTACACAATTTACTTTTACTTACTATTTCGTGTGATAACTACGGATCTTTTAAGTTTTCATTTGAAAAAATGAAAATTAGGTGTAAATTTACTAATCTTAATATGCTCATAAATTTTAAACAACTACTATAAGTCTATAAGCATTCATATATATGTGTCTTGAAAGTAACACGATGGATTTTGGCCTAAATTAGCTGATTCCATTAGATTAACAGTGTGCTAGCTAAATATAGAATGTGCAAATTAGCTAGTTATATACGACTAGCACAATTAGGAAAAATTATCATAATTTTATATCATTTCTTTCCCCTACTCTTTCAAATAGAAGAAAAAAATACAAATTTTGAATATGACATAGAGGGTCAAGAATGATTTTTTGTCTTAATGCATGAAAGTGAGTGACTAAATTTGATAAAGAGTGATTTTTATGTTAGATTTGAATACAATTTTGGGATAGTCTGATATATGTGAACATTTCACATCCTGATAAACATTCTTAGTTTAGTACATAACAAACATTTATTTTCAATTAAAATTAAGTATCAAAATATTAAAAACATATGAAAAAACACAAGATTATTTAACATCTTATTAGTAAAACTCAACTCAATCCAAAATTAAACAAATTGATACGTAAGTTTGAGATTGGTGTTTATAATTTTTTCTTCTCTTCAGATTATGTTTACCTATCATTCCCCGTTTCTAAACTATTACCATAAAATGTTTTCAAATTTACATACTTGTCTATGTTTACCTTCACCACATGCATAAAATAGATTTTTAAATATTGTGACGTATTAATATTGTTTTAATTTTAAGAAGGAACTAATTCTTCTTCATTTTTTGGCAAAAAGGTGTTTTTTCTCTATAATGTTGAACTAAGTTCTTAAACATTTTTACCAAATATCAAAAGAAAAAATAAAAAAAAACTTGACATAATTTTAGAAAAAGGAATGAGTGAAGTAATTGATCCATTAAGATTTTTTAAATCTTTTTATCCTTTATAATTAAATAAAGGGAATTACCTAGCTTTAACTCGCCAAAAATAAAAGTTACCAGTAGCATAAGTATCATTAACCCCATATGTAATGTTCAAAATCACAAAACAGGCAAATCGATAGTTACCTCTCTCACCTATACTGTAGGAAAAAGATGGGGATGAGGCAGAGCAGTGTACAAGCTCATGTTAGCATGTCCTTCCTTCCTTTACGGGTTAGCAGAAATTTTGAAAAAAACTGGGGCCTAGTCAAGGCAGAAAAAGTAATGATGAAAAATAGAATACATTTTAACAGTATGTTAAATCTTTGACAACTTTGGCTCATGTCATATAAAAATCGAACTTTAAGAGATAAGAGGGGAAGGGTGAGGAGCCACGTACCCCGGAAAACTTGCTTCAGCCAACATACTTAATCAAGATACACACACAAAAGAGACAAAATCACAAAGAGTGACGGATAACTATTGAAAATTATAAATCACAGAGACATAATCAGACGCCCAGCAGAACCAAGGAAATTACCCTCATTACAGCAATACTGTTTAGCAGGTAATCGTAAATTGTTGAGATGTTAAATTAAGATTGACTCCTCTGATCCAATTAAACTATTATGACTATAATATTTGGAGATGTCCCGTAGTTAAACATGTAAAACACAATAAGCAGTCACCAACCGAACAAATATACTTAGGTAACATGGTCCATAAATAAAATATTCCAGAAAGATAAACAGAAAATAGTCATTGTTGAATATATCTTAGTCTACAAAATAGAGGTGGTCCGAAAATCTACAGTGCATTTCACCGATATTACTATGGATCAGTTCTAATGAAAGCGATAAAAAACATTTTGAATCAAATTGGCATGATTGGTAGGTGGTGGGAGTTTACCTGGTCGTGTATTAGCCACAAGAAGCATCGATCATGCCATTGGATGTAAGGAATTTGCACATTTATAACTTGTAAGTGCTTCTGTGAAAAAAAAGATAAGAAATGATTCATGAAAAAAATAATATGAAAAACTATAAAAAGACGTATAACTTATCACCGGCATAGCTGTTTTTCTATTTAATGAAAGAATGCATCAACACTCATGGATGATAGACTGTACGGGTATTAGCATAAAGGTAATGCATTAGATTTCACAATGAACCCAAAATGAAGAACATCATGGTGTTATGCACTTGATTAGAAACGGCCTGCAACCTAGTAAAAACACAAGTAAATTCTTGCAGAGCAGTTTACTGATCACTGGGACTGTTCAACTTAATCAATGATATTAAAAAAATGTTATTACAATAATAAACTCACCTCGTATATATTTTCAAGTAAATCCCAATACGTTCCTACCAAGTGAGTAAATCCCAATACGTTCCTACCAAGTGATTTGATCTACTTTAATGAATTGCACAAGTTCAAGAACCCGATGTGTGTAGGAATATCAAGTATTTGTCTTATCATGTGTGTAAATGAGGTACAGAAACTACCTTGTTAATTTTCTTTGTTAAATATAAATATAAATATTGGGCATTCCGAGAATTAACCTCCAGACCTCTCTCGCACCCTAAGTGGAACCCTACCACTATACCAAACGCACTGTTTTGCATCTATACCCCTACTACATCATCAACATTATTGAACATAAACGGACTTCTCCAATCTGCACAATATGTAAAATTATATCATAAAATAAATATACTCAGTTAAGAAACTCTGAAAAAATTTGGTATTAAACAATAACTTTGCCAATATAGAATTGGTATCTAGCATTTCAAATTCCAGTACATCAAGCCGGATAAAGTTACACAAAACCAAAGACAAGAAGCTACAGAGTGAGTAGTTACAAAATAAGGAACTCACAAATCGGAATTTTTTTCAATAGTCTCAATTCAGTTTCAAATAGCTTTCTGTAAAACACCTTATTATGAGGGGGTGGATAACGCAAGAGATACAAAATGCAAAAAAAAAGATACGAATGCAAATACACGAGGAGGCATTTAAAGGTAGTTTTTGGCAATTTCAAAAGATTTCAGCTTTAGTATTAATCAACAGATTACGGATAATTACTCCAAAATCAGGTATCTTACTTATACAAGTTACCTGCGTAGCTTTGTCTTCAGGATCAAGAGACGGAAGATAAAACGGTGCTGTCCTATAAAAGTCGAAACTCATACGAAAATAGGAAGACCAAGGTATAACCTCAAACAGTGTCATTTGTGTCTTAAATTAGGCTTTCAAAAGCTTTGGCTGCCTTTGCATACAAATTGTGAGCTCCTTCTCCCTAGCATTCTGATCCAAGTACTGAACGGTGGAACTCGTGTGTTTGGTTCCCCTTCCCCAGAAAAAGAAGAGATAAATTAAATCACTATTTGCACTGATTGCCATTTCACTGTTACTAAACAAATTGCTCTATTTGTACCTGTAGCTAATTTTCAAACTGTACAACACAAAACCATGTAATCTAATGTAAATTACAGTGTTCTAGAACATAAAACCGACGAAGAATTAAAAAAAAATATGAACATACTTAAGCACAACAAAAACTATTTGTTTACCATCAATTTTTTCAAAATTATTAGTATCCCTTATATTTAAGTGATGCGATACTTAATTAACATTGAAGTTGGTAAAAAAACTCCAAATATATTTCAAGCTAATATATAACTCTGTAAGAAGACTAACAAGATAAATTGAACTGGAAATTAATTGTCCCTATATATACCAGTAAACCTAAGGCGTTTAAATGATGATTCTGCTAAAAAAATTGTACATAACAATTTGCGTCAAAGCATACACTTCTTATCAGGGTTTCGGGGTCCGATAAAGAAGACTCGTGAGGAAGATGTAACAGAAAGTTGTTCTATACTTTTGAAAAAATCTCACAGGAATCTCGGTTTTCGAAATTCAATTAACCGCCCTACAGATTATAATTTCATCCATAGGCCTACCGTACAACACAGACTGATCAAGATAAATATATAGCATAAAGACATGTTCAATTGAAACACGAAGTGGAATTATAACTAGTCCATATATAAGTAAAATATCAGAACCAACATTAAATGCGAAGAAAAGTAGAATTATAAAAGGAGAACCAACTAAGGGATCAATTTGACAACATTGGGATGGGCATAGCATTTGTACACTTAATTCCAATCACGGCCTCCAGAATACCTCTTGGTCAGCAATATAAAGCGGGTTTTTTCTCTTGGAACTCAACTCAGAAGAAAAAAAAAATGTGAGGATATATTTACTCCAAGAAAAAAACTCATGGGTTCCTCCAAACTAGACTGTGATGTACAATGTAACCGAGTTTCAAACAAGAATAAATTGATATGGAACTGCAAAAACACAAATCCAAAATCCATAAGCATGACTATGTAGGTGTTGATATCTCCGTCTTTATCGATGAAAATGCATGTTCAGAAGCATATAGGAAGAAAAAATATCGAATATAAACACATACCATTACAAAATACTGAAGACCAGGTTCATCAACAAGTTGACCAAACAGATATGAAATTAGAAACTTTAGAACTGATATCAAGTAAAAGGTCACTCATAATATTAGTCATGCTTGGTTTACATGAAAGCATTATAAATCTGAAAACCTAGAGGATGATCAACGATGAATAACTAAATCAGTCTAGGAAGAGAATTATAACCAGTAATCACTAAACTGGAAACAGGACAGATTAAGAAGGTTCATCAAATAAAGGCCACAAATCGTTTTAGAAAATGTTTAATAATCCTGGACTAATCAAATTCAATATCAAACTCCATATTCACAAAACACATATGATTCAGATTCCAACAACCCTAGCAATACAATAAAGATATGTAACAACGGTGCATTAAGATTACAAAAGATAGTTCTAGCGTCTTAATGATTTTGATAACACATACACTAATTTTATTATTACAATGACACATACACCAATCTTCAATATTTTTTTTATAAAATCCCGGAATTTACTTCCACGTGATTAAAATTTTCTCAATTACTTGCCCAAATTTAAAAAACCAATCAACAAACCCAATTATTCATTGTAAATCAAAGAAAATAAAAACAAACTCAAGACTCAAAAATCCAGCAAAACCTATTGATCACACTCATTAAAGTAAAAGTGTTAGCAGGTTAATCATAAATTGTCGGGATATTAAAGTAAGTAAAAATCCTCTCATCCAATCAAACTATTGTGAGTTGAGACTAGATAATTGCAGATTAATTAGCCTCACTTAACATGCAAATAAGTTGCGACAAAAAAATCACAAACCGAACAGATTTATTTAAATAACATGAACTTGGACCCATAAATCTGACACTTGAATGCTACTATAAAATCCTGCAAATCTTAACAAGAGAAATAAGCAAATCAAACAATTAATTTCAGATAGATGATAAAAAAAAATAGCGATTACGAGTATGATTTGGTTTACACAAATAGAAAAGTAATACAGATAAAATCTGATCCAATTAAACCAGAAAACAAAAATCGCGAATTAAAAAACGAAAATAGAGTAGATCAGAGAAAATAGAAATAATTAACAAACACGTATAGTAGAATCAGAAAACTAGGAGTTGAAGTTTCCAACGCCTGGGAGGAGGAGATATATACATATATATATATAGAGAGAGAGAGAGAGAATGGGAGAGGAGTTGATCTTCGATAATGGGTTAATGAAATAGTGTACGTATCGACTGAATATATATATAGAACAGAATAGCAGAGAAAGGCGGTCACTAGCGTTAGATCTAAGCTATTCTCAATGCCGCGTTAAATATTTCTATATGGTCCCTTTATGTTTACAAATATTTCTATTTAGTTTTTGTAGTTTCTCTAGAAACGTTTTGGTCCCTAGATTTTTTGAATGGATGGATTATGCTCCCAAGCTTTGAGAAAACAGTCGAGTTTAGTTTACTGTAGTTTTTTTCTTCGTAATATGGAACTAGTTAGTGAGGGAGCTAGATTTTAAAAATAAGGGGTGTTAAAGTCCAACAAAATATATGGGGGTGCTAATCAACTATTTTTAAAATTTATACCATGTAAAATCCTACCTCCTCCCCTACAACTAGAAGAATAAAGCTTTTTTGTGTAGTTACTGTGTTTAACTGCACATTGTGCTGTTAAATAGAGCATTGTTGTATCACTTTATATTAAATCTGGATCATAAGATCTAAAATCTTATTAAAAAAAAGAAACCTGAAATTAATATTTTACCCTTAAATTTTAAGATAAATATAGAAATTAAATTATGCAACGGTATTTCATTTAACACCATGCACAGTCAAAGATATGGGTGCTTTATCACTCTCATTTATATAAGTGATGGGTCTCGCTGTATACATCGGTTTTGAAATATAGTACTACATTCTTTTAATTGTTTAGGTGTTGTTTTTACTATATTTATCAACTCCTTGAAATTTTTTAAATTAAAGAATATTTGTTGCGATCGAATATATCATGATTTGGGGGGAATATTCATGTGTTTTCTTATTTTTATTTTTGCACGTCAGCATGAGATATCAGTTATTACATATAAAAATATAAAAAAGACTCACAATCTAAGCAAATCATACTGATGATGCCTACTGGCAGAGGCAACACCTTAAGAGATAAATCCAAGCTAAAAAGAAGAGTTGTAACTAACCACTAAAATTAATAAATACAACTAATGTAGAAACCATGGGATAAAACTATTATTAAAGCTAGAAAATACAACTTTAGAACCTCCCGGATACTCTAGAATGAGTGGCCACGTTAAAGGGGACAATCAAGAAGAGACTCCAAAAAAAGTCACGGCAGATGAACCATTCCTATCATCTCAGGTAACATGAACCACATCTCGAGAAAATACCATGTTCCGATTCGCCCTTCGAAAAACAACAGTCACGGGAGTTTTGCCATAAGTTTTTTTAACATCTTCCACTATACCCACAAATACCAGTTTATTTTTTTAGTGAAGTTATATAATTTATGTATCAAAAATGTAATCGAGGGGAATATAAAGGATTGAATATCTATATACTACAGAATAATGTTAGATTAATTATCACACATCGTTTAGATAATAATCGAGTCTATGCTTTATAAATAGATATTCATTATTACCATTACGAGGCATTTTAATGGTAAAAGAATATGTATTCTAATATGGTATCAGAGCGGGTCTAGCGATGTTGGGCTCACCTCCACCCATTTAATATGTCCGCTCGTAGGACCATTGAAATGTCGCTCCACAAGCGAGGAGGAGTGTTAGAGTAATTATCCCACATCAACTGAATAATAATCGAAAACATGTGGTTTATAAAGAGATATTCATTTTAATGGTAAACGAATATGGATTATAACAAAAGTAATATATACCTTTACTCAGGAAATTAGAGACTAAGAGTGCATTGGGTTCCGAATTTTATGGTTTACTTGTTTCACAAGTTTGTGAAACGTTTATGGTGCAAGTTTGATACTTTGGCGGTTTTGCCTGTTTGCTTGATATATGTAATATTAAATCTAATTTATATATGTAGTGGAAAATATTGAATTTCTAGCGACATCAAGTTTTGTCAAAGATATACCTGGATGATATCATAATAGCATGAACTTGAAACTTATTTCATCATATCAGAACATATATAAAACATGTAAGTCGCACATTGAAAATAAAGGGGAAAAAACTCATACAAAGGTCAGTACGTAAATGAATAAAACTGGGTAGTAAATTAAGTAAATTCTTGTGAATATAGCTCATAAATTCACATCACAATAAGCTCTTTGAAACCTCTCTGAAGAAGAAAAAGGCATCAAAGTTGGGGAACATAATATCCTCAAGGTCATATGTTCTGATTTCCATAAACCAACTTTCAATCTTACTTGTGCTTTCATCCGAATATCTACCTCGACCACCCCCGAACTTTTTTCACCTCTCAAATCTCTTTCTACATCCCCATCTAGCCTCACGTTTTGTGCAACAAGTTTCACCCTTAAATACGTCTCGTTTTTATGAGGTTGGTAAAATGAAAGAAGAGTATTTGACGCCACGGTTTGATCCTCATAGGCCACCGATGTTTCGACTTTGTCGTAGTAAATAGAGATTTTGGAGTTGGGGTTATGTGCTCTGATGACAAAATTGAATGTGGCATTTAGGTGTTTGTTGGTTAAGTGGTAATAATGTACCGAACCCTCTTCGATTGTGTACTCTAGGTTTTTGGGCTTTACGGATAGCCAAACGATAAGTATGGCTAGAGCGGTTAGGAGAATGAGGGCGAGAAATATGAATAAAATGGTTCGAAGTATTCTCGGAACTCTTGGCTTGGCTCTTCGATGAAGGGTAGGCCTTGGATTTTCCATTTTTATGTTTGAAATGATATTGGGTCGGAGTGTTTGTTTTCATTTATACATGAAGAAAAGTGGATATGCTTGTTTTGAGATGCTGCATCATGAGTTGTCACCCTACTTAAATTTCATTTTTTTGCCACACTGTTATATAGCAAGAGAAATGAGTTTTCTCATTATTCTTTTGCCTTTCACCTTTGACGTATTACGTATATTATATAACTTCATAAATAATGTATAGTTTATCAGGTTATGTCCTAAAAAGCTCACAGTTAACTCTTCAAATTCTCATTTATGCATTTTCATCATTCTAAAGTACCTGTGATGTGTAATTGACAGGTACAGTTACACGTTTATATTTGTGACCGTGACAAGGCAAAAATGTTGCTTAATTTATTGTGGCCTTTTGTAAATAATGTTCTGTAGTAATCCGTACATGCAACAAATATTTACTCATGCACATAGATTTCCTTTTTGTAAATTTTTAAAGTTTTGAAGGTCACGATAGCCAGTCTGTTAATGTAGCCATATAAATTTGTACATAAAATTGTAGGCCTTTTTTTTTCTTCGCAACTTTTAAGTCAACAACTTTTTACAGATATTTATGATATAATCGGCCTCACAATATTATACTATCATATTGCAATTTCCCAACTATCACGGATTTCTTTTTGCAACGGCTAATTATTCATATTAAATTTGTAAACTGTGTTTTTTTGCATGAAACGCAAGGTTTTTGAGGGACTTAATTAGTCTTTAGATTCCTTACTCTTCAGAGAAATTAAAGTGCACATGAACATAAATGTATGCTTAACTTGTAACTCTGGCTTATTCTTGCCTAGAGGTCAAGGTGTTCCAAGTGGAAATCATAAGTTGTGTTTACGCAATCATATATAATTTAGTCCAAAAAAAACAAGGAACTGGCATCTAGTCTAGAAAATATCTGTCTGTGATTAACACGGTTCAGCTAAAGGGTGTCCGGGAAATTGGTTAAGCATTTAATGTATTTTCCAAATCAAATTCTATTAATACACAATATAGTTGAATGTATAAACATTGAATGTTAAATACTACTCCCTATTTTCTTATAACATTTCTAATATCATGTGTTCACTTTCCTTTGACCAATTATAAACTTCGTACAATAATTACTCTGTTGTCATTTTAAAACAAAAAATGGCATGTGTACGGTTAACCACCCATTGTATGAGGCATTTGACGACAATCCCAATATGAATATTCCGATTTAGCAATATTTTATTGCGATTTATAAATCAATTGGAACCTTAAAAATAATCACTTTAGATTTTCTTTTACTTGCATAGGACGAGTTATTTGCCTAACTATAAAGATAATTATCCCATAGTCTTATCGTCATATATATGTATGTATTTCATTACAGAAAGTTACGTCAAAGTAAATAATGCTAAAATAAGAAAACTTTGCATTTCTTTCACCACTATATCTATATATTAGAATTAGACTTACAATTAGTGCACGTGCTCATATCTAACAAATAATAAGCTTGTAAACAAGTGGAAAAAAGGTATCATACGCTATAATTAAACGGATCTGATAATTTGAACGATTTAGGCTTAATATATTCTAATTTAATTCATAATGTAACGCTTTGGAATATTTGAATTTAAGTCAAACCATTGGTAGATCCAATAAGACAGACTAAACCAACGGGTTGGCTTGGTACAAATTTGCGGAATCAATGACTTTGGATCGGATTCAGATTGGATTCGGGTTTACAAAAGATGACGTGGCACATCATGTCATCATCAAATCTAAAGAACGCCATCAAAATTCCTAAACAAAAATAAAAGATTAACTTAAACACATACCAAACGTGATCAAAAACAATAATTATAAATCTAAATTAACAGCTTTATAAAAATATGTTACTCAAAAAATTGAAAAATATAGAAAATCGGCTGCATGGAATGAGTTATGCGGCTAGGTTATAATATATTTATATTGTTATAGAATTTGCCATTATTGTTTGTAGTGATATATAGCATTTATGGGTTTTTTATAATTTCATATTTAATTCGGATTCAAACGAATTAATATTATCGGATTTGATATTGATCTAACATATCCAATTTGATACGGATCTGGCAAATTAGGTTGCTTCGGTCCAGTTTGGATTATCCTTAAACAGTCTCAAACGAGCCCATTATGAACATAATGGAAACTTTTGAATTTTAAACCAAAACGTTTTATACAAAATTCGAACGAATTGAAATTAAACCATCAGATCGTTTCGAATTTACGGATTGATATATTTTAATTACACCCCTATCATAAATCACCACAATTTAGCAATTGGAAATAAAATTTACCAAGTGAACACACACAAAATGAGTCATGGGAACCAAAACCATAAATTATAAATGGAAGGAGTCGAGATGTCGTCGTTAATCTTATCAAAGTTGCCGTCGAAAATGGTGGTATCCAGAGATGTATCACAAACGGATGGAATGAGATGGACTATGTGGATCTATATGTAGAGGAAAGAGAGACTCGACAAAGGAGAGCTAAAGTATGACCGGAGGTTGATGTATGTGCGGCGGCGTGGTGCAATTGGAGGTGAGGGGAGTCCAAATAGAAAAAAGGAAACGTATAAGATGGGCTTTGCGTGTGTTTTGTATAAATGCGTAAAGTGCGAATAAATAAGTAATGATAATAAGTGAAATAAAAAATAACGGATGCCAATCATAATTTTTAACATATCATAGTGACAATATATGACCAAAACTTAAAAAAAATAAAAAATTATGAGGTGGCATAGCCCTGATGGCTCTAGCTTTCAAATTCTAACGTAACAAAAAAAAATGCTATATACCTTTTCAATTCTTAATAATTGTTCAAAAATTAAATTGGCACATTCCGTACTATTTCAGTAACTACACTAAAATTATTTGTCGATTCAGAAAATATATGCAATTATTTCCCAGAAAAAAAAATCCAAATAATATGGAAATTGGAAATCGATGACCTCCACGGTGTATCGTAGGTTCCTAGTCCCAAAATCACAGACCTTATATGAAAATAACAGAACCCAAGGGGTGAATTCGCAAACTATAATTATCGATCGGGTGCAACTTGCAAGACTTTTAATGGGGACATTATAGTCATTTCATCAAATAAATGAATAAAAGGTAAGTAATCCGTATTTCACAAAATAAACGCGGGGAGGGTTTTATAGATTACAATATGTATTGTATTTATGTATAGATACATATAATATTATCCTCTTTCTCTTTATAGGTCTCTTTGTTTCTCTCTCCTTATCAGACGATTCGTACCCCTTTATCGTCAGGGCTTGGTATTTACTAATGACTTTATTTACGTTTTTTATTCATTTTTTCTCATTCGATAGATTCAATTGCATGTTACGGTTTTCCAGTTTTATGTGAATTTTTTTTCCGAATCTGAATTTGTTTTTTTTTTCTTTTCTCATTCGATATAGATTCAATTGCATGTTGCAGTTTTCAGTATTATGTGAATTTTTTCCGAATCTGAATATGTTTTTTTCCCAGATATTTATGCTACATACATACTTTGAATATAAATTTCAATCTATGACTTCACTGTGATTAAATTTTTTTCTTTTGTTTTTTAAGATTTTCCTGTTCTATTGTATTTTAAATCTAAATCTGGATTCTATTTTTCTCGATACGTTTTTGGCCTCAATTTTGTAAACGATAGGTATAATGTGAACGTAAATTTTAGAACATGCATCATTATTATCGATTTTTCCCCATCAATTTTCTGGAGTTTTCTCCCCCTCTGTAATTTTAATATATAGTATTTCAATTATTAGGATAATTTTTGTATTATGTTTTTTGAATTTTTTCTGATTTAGTATCAAAATTGTGAACATTTATTTTGAAGACTTGAAGTTGTTGAATGATTCTGTTTATAGTAATTTATTCGAGTTTCAGGCGTAATATTAAAATCTCACTTAATGTATTATACAAATTTCTGTGAATTGTATGTACTAATTCTCGTAAACGGACATTTTTTTTATTCCTTGATTTTATTATATTTCAGTATCCTGTAATATTGGTTTCTCCGTCATTAGCATACATGGATCTTTTAATGGGTTAGTTTCTGATTACTGAATATGTTTGATTTGGTAGATCCTTTGGGAATTTATTTGTTGTTATGGCGAATCGTGAACATACACATATAACTAATATTCGGCCTGGATTAAAACGCGAATTGGCCTTCGCTTTGGAATCCCAAGCCGAGTATTCCCCTTCCATTGGTCGTACGCGAACAAGGAAGTTTCCAATTGATGATGATTTGGGTAACAATGTGACTAAAGGTTATAACGATAATAAAAGGTTAAAGAGCTTGGACACGGTGCATGTGCATGGTTGGACTGAAAAATTGATAAGTGACGAGGATGTGCAAGATGACGTGGCGAATTGCGTTAGTGATGAAGAGCCAAAAAGTGACTTGGTTGACTCCATAAACAATGAAGAGCCAAAAAGTGATTTGGTAGAGTCACTTGATAATAAAGATTTCGTAGAAAAGTCAATTGAATTACCTGTTAGTGAAGAAATTGAAGGTTCGAAAAGAGTTGTGATAGGGAAATCAGAAAATAAGAAATTGAAAAGGTTGAAATTAGAGAAGGTTCCAACAAGGTTAAAGGAGCTTTTAGAATCGGGTTTGCTCGAGGGGTTGACGGTGAAGTATCAACGCGGGCTAAAGGTATTTTTGAATATCTGTCAAGGCTGGTATAATTTATTAGCTGTAATTTAGTTAGGGATGCTTATCGCATTTAGGTTGGGAACTTCTTTTTGTGCGTTTCTTTAACCATGTTTCTTGTACTTATCTAGGTGTTTCTGGTCAAAAAGAGTTTGTTTCAGCCATAGTTGTCCTTTTCTTTGATCGACAAATTTCTGTGTGTATAATTGTTATTTTTTTTGTTACTTTCCTGTCACTAAATAGACAAAAGGGACACTTGATGACGGTCTTGGAGGAATAATCAGTGGCTCTGGGATACTTTGTTTCTGCGAGAAGTGTGATGGAATTAAAGTAAGTTGTGCATTGAATCCAATATTCTTGTCATTTTTTTTTATTATAACTTTATAAGTGATTTTCTGCTTAAATATGACCAATTTTCCTATCTATATGCAGGTTGTGACGCCTAATGTTTTTGAGTTACATGCTGGCAGTTCAAACAGACGACCGTCAGATTATATTTATTTAGAAAATGGGAAGAATTTACGTGATGTTTTGCTTGCCTGCAAAAAAGTCCCATTGGAATGTTTGGAGGTATTTATGCAAAGCGTCGTTGGTTGTTCTTCTGCAGAAATAGTAGGGGGTTGCCGAAGATGCAAAAGTAGGTTATGTACTCAAGTCTTGATGTTTTATTAAATATTACTGGCTTTTTGTCATATTATCATGTATATAAAGTACTTTGTTAGGTAACTTTGGAAGTATGTATTATTATTTGGAATTGACGGTTATGGGTTTGATGTAGGCTATATTGCTGGAGGTGGTGGAAAGGAGATGCTATTATGTAGCTCTTGTGACATAATTAAAGAGTCTCAACCTAGTCATGTACCAAATTTTGATAATAAAAATTCTCAGCTCAGTCCTGCATCGACGCTTGATATGGAAGATCATCAACCTTGTCCTGTGTATATTTGTAATATTAAGGAGACTCAAGAAACTCCCGCATCAATGCTGGGCAAAAAGTGTAGGTATTGATCTCTGTTCTTTGTCTTGTATTTGTGTTTAACCAAAAAGTAGAAACTTAATTTACTGATGTGCATATACATTTATGATTTTTGAAGGTCATATGATATAAGCTGTTTGTGGACATGAATAGAATAGGATATGATATTTTTAGACCATGTGGGATAATATATATCATATATACACTGGTTAAACAGACATAAAACGACCGACTAAATTAAAAGTTATCTTACACTTATATAGTTATATTTGATATGTTTACACTTTACAGTGAAGCTGAGGTTACCAAGTACCTTTTTAGAGTTTAATAGTTGTACTTTGTATCTAAAGAGTAAAGACGAATGGGCTGATAAGTGTTAGCATGCGTATATTGTTTTTAGTGTTTGATGCTTGGTGAATATTTGAGTGCTTGTGATTAAGCCTTGATCCCAAATACGTTATCATCTTTAAATTAAGCCTTAATCCCAAATACGTTATCATCTTCGATTAAGCCTTTATCTCCGTTATCATCTTCAAATTAAGCCTTAATCCCAAATACGTGGGTCGGCTATGTGAAACCATATGAAAATCTCGTTGTCTACCAACTGTGAGTTTTTCTACCATTCCTTTCTCTTGAAAGCTATTTGTTCATCGATTTCCCTAATGTCCTGTTATGATATTTTTATATGTTCCTTATGAAATATGTGTGCAATATTATACTAAATATTCTTATTGGCACTTTTTAAAGACCTTACCTGTGTGTCGGCGCAAACCTTGTAACTGCTTGAATTTGAACGAACTATGGAACGAGTTTGTTTTTCAATCCTTAAACCTTAACCGATTTGTTTCTGGAAAATTGCAGGCAAATCCCTCAATCAAGTTTTCTGTTAGATTTTACACCATTTTTAACCACTGAAGAGAGAAAACATTATTTCCTTTCTTTCTACTAACAACACCAATAGTTCTTTGAATTAAGATATTGTAATGAATGTATTTCCTATGTTCATCTGCACCTACGAGTCCTTTGGAATTAATCTAACTGACTAGAACTTGAGTTTATGAGTTCTCAATATTTTGCTTGTTTGGGTGTTCACAGGTAATTATGGTTTATCTTTGCTCATGCTTTGTGACGAGTTTCCTTTTTGACCCACTTAAAATATTATACACTAGTTTATAAGAGTAAATAAAATTGGGTTTGCAAGGAGTAAGAAACTTGTTTTAGTTTAATTTAAGTATTGCTACCTGAACATCCAATTTCAGTTAACTAAATGTAATTCATATTTTACCATATATGTGATATGTAGTTCTTGAAATTGCATGTTCAATGCTAATATGACATAATTGTAACTGCAGGGGCAGGCCGCGGAAGAAATCCTGTTCAAATCCTTCAAACAGTAATCTTCTCTGCAGTTCACAAAGAAAGGGGAAAATAACTCGAAAGTTAGTATACTCCTTGGTTTAGCACGATCTTTCTGTTTCAAAGTTTAAAAAGTCATGCAACATGCGTTTTATTAATATTTTGGCGATTTTGTTTGAACTATTCATTAACCCGTTCTTATTTTCCTCTCAGAGATGTCGGATTACACAAGTTGGTGTTTCAGAATGACATTCTACCTGATAGAACTGAATTGGCATACTATGTTCGTGGACAGGTTAGTATATGACTATATGTCACTTTAAGAGTATTCATATTCTTTTAAGTTCTCAATCTTAATTGTTTCTTTTTGTTCAGAAATTCCTAGGAGGTTATAAGAAAGGACTCGGGATATTTTGCTTTTGCTGTGAAAATGAGGTACTTTTGGTACTGCTTAAATCATACTTTTTGATTCTTAAAGAAGTTCATCTTCATATCTTCTTATATTTATGAGCAGGTAAGTCCTTCACTATTTGAAGCACACGCTGGTTTTGCTTCTCGCCGTAAGCCGTGAGTACCTTTTTTTTAATTTGTTTCTTTAGGGATGTTTAGTTTGCGTGCTAGTTTTTTCTGTAGCTTCTTCTTTCCCCCCTTTTGAGGTTTGATTACTTTTATTTTTCCTTTTGAAAATGCAGCTACCTGAACATTTATACATCAAATGGAGTCTCTTTGCACGAGTTAGCTTTGAGATTGTCAAATTTGAGGAAATTGAATGAGGAAGAAAGCGACGATCTCTGCTCGATTTGTGGTGATGGTGGCGACCTTTTGTGCTGTGACAACTGTCCAAGAGCTTTTCACACAGGTGAATTTTTCACAAAATATTCCGCACCCTATACCTTCTTTTTTTTAATCTCCTGTGCCTTTTCTCTGTGTCCCCTTTTGTTTTTTCTTGATCCAATTATATTATCCTTAAGCGTTCTTTTATTTAAGTTCCCGCTGAATAATGCTAAATTTTGAAATTTATTTTCCGTCCAATTTTAGACTGTGTTTCGCTGCCTTGTATTCCTACTGGGACTTGGTATTGCAAATATTGCCAAAGCATGATAGAAAGAGAGAAATTTGTGGAAACCAATGCGAATGCCATTGCAGCTGGGCGTATTGCAGGAACAGACCCTTTGGAAGAGATAACCAAACGATGCATTCGGATTCTAGGAACTTTAGAGGCTGACGTGGGTGGATGTGCCCTGTGCAGGTTGTATGACAAGACACTACTTTATTATTGTTTTTCCTTTAATGATATTTATTCCTTACAAATTAGTGTTTTACGTTTGCTATTTACTTGGTGTTACATGTAGAGGTCATGAATTCAGTAATTCCGGGTTTGGC
Organism: Primula vulgaris; assembly: GCA_963920805.1. Lineage (NCBI taxonomy): Eukaryota > Viridiplantae > Streptophyta > Magnoliopsida > Ericales > Primulaceae > Primula > Primula vulgaris. The sequence continues at coordinate 5,294,082 of OY987212.1, read as the reverse complement.
CCTCAGACTGTGATTATATGTGATCAGGTAATTATTAATTTGTCCATGATTTTGTTTGTGGTGTTTGTTTTTACATGATATCTTCATGTGGTTTTCTAATGCTTATATTGTGTTCAACCCTTTTATTTGGAACTGCTTTGTTTTTTATTTAGTGTGAGAAGGAATACCATGTTGGCTGCTTGAAGGAGCATGATCTGGAAGATTTACAGGTTTGAAGATACTGTTTCGTCTAAAACATGTACTTTTTATTTTATTTTGCATTTTGATAATATTATGTCATTACTTTACTACAGGAATTGCCTGTTGGGAAGTGGTTCTGCTGCAAAGACTGCAATAGAATACATTCTGCATTAGAAGAGCTAGTGGCTAGTGGAGATAAACATCTGCCAGAATCTCTTATGGGCATTTTAAAGACAAAAAGAGGTCATGAGGGTGGTGCAGATCTTGATATCACATGGAGGCTTCTTAATGGTAGGATGGCTATTGAAGATACCGAAGAATTTGACATGCTGTCAAAAGCTCTTGCGATCTTTCATGTGAGTAATTCTTTTCCATCTATTTCTTATAACTGTTTGTTGTATTTTCAGGTCAAGTGTGCCTTTTATTACCAGTACTAGTAGACTAAGACGTCGTTGTTCGTTCATTAAGAGCTCGGTTCGTTAAGAGAGTTGCAAAAATAAGTGCAACGTAATATTATATATTATAGACTATATTATGTGATAATAACTAAAAAATATTGTATAACATATAGTATTTTACTAGGTGTCAAAATATTAAAAGCCCACATGTATGTAATTATTTTGTGCATACGAACCATGTTCAGTATCATTGAAGAAGTCCAAAACTTTTGAAATCTAACAAATGTTTAGGTACATATGAGATGAATATTAATGTTCAGGCGATAATACTAGTATATATAATTTTGTGACCAAGCCTGAACTCAACTTTATGTCGTTACAACACGCCACGTTCGTTCATTAAGAGCTCGGTTCTTTAGAGTCTGAAAAATAAGTTTGACTCATTATTATTATAGATCATAATATGTGTTAATGGATAAAATTACTGTATAACATATATATTTTCTATTATAATGAGTGAAGAGAGCAAAATGTTGTTATTTTTTAGGGTGCCAAAGTGATCATTTTTTTTTTAAAACCTCAAATCTTTTGATAATTACCCACTGTTCTACCCGGATTGATACGGTTACTAATAAAAAAATGCGGTTATCTTTATCTCTACTATTCATACGCAGACTCACCCCCTCTCTCTCATATAACCAACACAAACCCTCACAACATGAAAGATTAATTCATTACGTTCGTAAACAGAAACAATCATAGATCTTTGTTGTTATTACACCTGCCTGATCTACTTACCGGTAAGTACAACTTATAATTGTTTTTATTTTACTGATTTCGTTCGATTGTTACTCCGAATAGATTGCATCGTAGTTTGAATAAATCATACCGAATGCAAATATAGTAGTAAAACACAATTACGAGTTTATGTCATTTACACGTCGCACACGCAACGCGTAAAAACCCACATGCATGTAAATTTGCTTTGTGCATACGAACCATGTTAACAAAGGAAGAGTATCATTAAAGAAGTCTAAAACTTACGAAATCTTAACAAATGTTTAGGTACATATGTTATCATGCATGCATATTAATGTTCTAGTGACAGATATATAATTTTGTGACCAAGTCTAAACTCAATTTTTAAGATTTATGTTGATAACGAACCATTCGTGTGAACAAATTGTTGTTTGTTTATCAAGTGTTTGATTCGTGTTCGTTCGTTTGCAAACGAAGATGAACATGAACGATCACTCTGAACAAACAAATGAACATGAGCAGAGCCGACGTTCGTTTGTTTGGTTTATTTGCAGCCCTAATTGGGTCCTAGTTTTTGGAGATTTTCGAATTATTGTATCACATCTTATAGTTTCTGTCATACTCATATCCATATCTGTGCTATGTAGTTGTTGCCATATCTAGGTGTAAAGGACTATTTCGCAGCTAATGTTCTTTAGTTCTTTGCAACTTTTTTTTAATGTAATTAATACGAGCTATCAAGTTTAGTTTTGATAACTTGCAATTACTCTCGACCATAAAGAATATTCACATCTCAGAGGTACTAACATTTCTTTACTGTTCTTATATGATAGGATCGGTTTGATCCAGTAGCAGATTCTAACTCTGGTGTTCGTGATCTCATACCCCACATGGTCTTTGGGTGAGAATCAATTTTTTTTATTACTTGTGCATATTTTATATATTTCGTCAGATTGTGTAAAGATGGGATAAAAATCACTCCATTAAAAATGTTTCTGTAGGAGGAAAGTGAGGTATCAAGACTTCGGGGGAATGTATTGCGCAGTTTTGAAGGTCAAGTAAGTATTACATCCACCGATCTCAAAGCGCTTGCTCTCTGTTATAGACTTTCAGTAGATAATTTTTTTTACATCAATGTAGCTCAAATGTGGTGTCTGCTGGAATTATTCGAATTTTTGGGGAGGGAGTGGCAGAACTTCCTTTGGTTGCAACAAGCACCGAAAGTCAAGGACAGGTGACTTTAAATTGACTTGCTTCGAAACTTCTTGCACTATTTCGATGCCCTTTTGTCATTTCCTTATGTTCGCGCATTATTAACTTTCAGAAGTGGATATATTCCAAATTTAATTTAATTTTCAAGAAAATTCTATATTTCCCCTCTCGAAGCATGTAAATACTGCTCTGGTCTCTAGTTCCATCTACTTGGAAGTTAAAATGGTGGATTATTCAAGATCATATTTTCTTGTTTCTGAATAACTTGAGGGATTTTCTGTTGTACGTGTTTTTTTTTATCATCTACAAAACACTTTACAGGGTAATTTCCAAGTACTTTTCTCTTGCATCGAAAACCTTCTTGTATCATTGAATGTTAAGAAGCTTGTGCTGCCTGCTGCGGATGAGGCGGAAACTTTGTGGACGAACAAATTCGGGTTTAACAAAATTGCAAAGGAAGAGGTTTGTGTTTCTTTCTGAAAGTTCTTTTGATATTGACTACAGTATTATTTAATTTAGTTAGCCTTCAGTTAAAGATAATGGGAGAAAATATCACTTATTGTATTTGTTGTATTTTGATACAGCTGATGAATCACCAGAAGGATCATCAGATGATGGTCTTTCAAGGGACAGCGATGCTTCATAAGTTGATTGTGAGCTCCTGAAGATCAATTGAGAATGACTTGCAAATTTCCAAACAGATCTTATATTTTTCTCGTATATATCCTCCCCCCTCACTAAGGAGGTGTTTTTGTTAGTCGAGGGCGGCCTTAAACAACACCTGAATATCAGTGTGTATGAAAGTGATCTCATCAAAATGTTTTTTTTTGGGCTCCTAATAGAATGTGATTCCCAAGATATTGTCATTATGTATGCTTTTGCCTTTTGAACTTGGTCAAGGTGTTAATTGTTATGTAAGTATTAATTAGCAGTTTCATATATTAATTGTAAATAGACTTTTTATCGGTGTACGGACTACCAAGGTTCGAGACTGAACTTTAGTTGTGGATATAACAACACTGTTTCCTGAAAACTGGCATTTGGAACAGTGGTCGCCACTTTTTATGAAGTTTTAATCGGTGGTATAGAAAACAATAAATCAATAAATAATGATACTATGGACTTCCGTTACTTTTTTACTTAAAAGATGGTCGGCTTATCACCTGAAAGTGTGTCAACTAGTTATTCCCATGCTTGTTCTTCCGAATAGGAGATTGGTAAGAAAGAGATAATGAAGGAATATATGACAAATTATCTCCAAAAGGAAAATACATAATCTTGGCTACACTTGGATTTTTTATTGCAAAAATTCAATACTCCTATTTGATTACCAATTAAAATAAGGCCAATTTTATTTTATTTTTATAATTAATAACTCTCTCTTTGAAGGTAACTTACTTTGTGAACGTTAAAGATCGAACATTAGTGGTAAGCGAGGTATATTACGGTCTTAGTCACTTGGACCAACCAAATTGCTCAAACTAATGACAGTTTGGTTGGTGCATTTAAGCAAGTAAGGTGGATTTTTCATAAACCGAGGTTCGTTAATCTTAAATCTTCTAGCTTATCCAGGTCAATTCACCGTTAGAACTCAGCTTATAAGCTACTCAACCAAATAGAGTCCGGATTATAACTAGTAAAATCTAAGCTTATTACCTGCATTCTGCAAGCAAACAAGTCCTGCGTAATGTATCAAATTAATTCGTATGGTAACATAAGTGTTTGAATTGAAAGTAGTAGGACTAAATAGACTATCTGTGCAAACTAAAGCCACCCTCTCTCTCTCTCTCTATATATATATATATAGATATAGATAGATATAGAGATATATATATATATCAGCTGAAACTAGAAATAGAACAATCCGTATTCTCTCTCTCTCTCAGCTGATCGAATGTAAGTTAAGTTTGTACTTAAATCCTTCTTATTCTTTTATCTCTTTTAATTTCATTTTTATGACCAGCGCTCGTTTCAATTCTAATTTATTTAGAGTTCAGCCTTTTTCGTTTGTTGCTACAATAAATACTTTTTAGGGAAAGATATGAATTTATGTTCACTTGGGGAATCAAATATACTTCTCGTCTCGAAATTAATAACAAGTTTAGCTTCTCAGGTTATTTCAGGTAATTTAGTACTAAGAAGTTTGTGTTTTCCAAAACCCTTGGTACCAATTAAAACTCGGTAGTGAATATTTTGAGTATCTCAGGGAATTGTTGGATACAAGAATGTGTTTCTATTTTAAAATTGATTGCGTTATGTTATTATGATGGTAAAATTAAATTATGTATACGGTATACCCGTTTCAACAACCTTTCAAATCATATTATAGATAAAGATGTATGATTATGAACTGTCAAAATTGCACCTTTTAATTTTCAAAAAAAATTTGCACCTTTGAGCCAATTAACAGAAAAATTGTTTTGGGAATTTGTGGAATGAAGAATTCCCTATCATTCTTTGATTGGACGAGGAAAATTGTCTATTCTCGTTTGTTTTGTTTATGTAATTTCATGAAATTACATTGATAGTCAACCTTTTGTTTTGTCATGGAATTGGTTTTTTTTTATAAATACTGTTTATGTGGTTTTGATCGTCGTTACTCGTTAGCTTCTATTTTGTATTCCCATATGTTTGCATTGATAGCCAAAATTTGCATCTGTTTAATCTTATTCCTACTATCTAGAACACGGGGATTAGTATGATTTTGTGCAGTGCACTTTTGTCAAATTTTATGCCTTTTCATTATATATTTGGTGACATTTCCTCGAGTATTGATTGATACACCAGATCATTTTTTAGAGTAGAATGTAACCACTGCAATGGATAATGAGGCAAGGTAAGAAGGTGTCCACTGCTTTTGTTATATATCCAATGTAGTACAAACATTTCTTTTTTTGCCTAGTATCATCCTGACCTTAACCTTTAGCTTCCCTAGAATCGACTAATGTATTTTTTTCATCTGCTGTATAAAATCTGTTTCATTTGGCTATTGGAGCCTACATGCTATCTAAGTATCTATATAATACTATTATAATAAGCAAACTCAAGTTTTTTTAAGCTGCCAAAATTTGCTATTTTTTTCCAAAATTGCCCCTATACTATTTTATTAATTACCATACTAGCCTACTCTCATAAAAATTAGAAAAATCAAAAACTAATTTTACACTCTTTTCTCCCTCTTTACCCACACAATTTTTTTTTTAAGTATTATCATCTTAAATATTATATATTTTTTCTATTCTCCACATTACCACACTTATTTTCTATATATTTGTCGCACACGCAATGTTTTATTGTTACTTATAATAAGCAAACTCAAGTTTTTTTAAGCTGCCAAAATTTGCCATTTTTTTCCAAAATTGCCCCTATACTATTTTATTAATTACCATACTAGCCTACTCTCATAAAAATTAGAAAAATCAAAAACTAATTTTACACTCTTTTCTCCCTCTTTACCCACACAATTTTTTTTTTTAAGTATTATCATCTTAAATATTATATATTTTTTCTATTCTCCACATTACCACACTTATTTTCTATATATTTGTCGCACACGCAATGTTTTATTGTTACTTATAACAATGTGGTATTTTATGGTACCTATCAGTATATTATAGGTCCAAAAAGAAAATAAAGTTGATGCTAGTGCTTGGTTTTGCAGCTATATTTTTGGTTTAATGTCGCGCAATGCCATTGTGGCTACTGGTCTGTTAGCTTTTGCCGGTTTGGGCTTAGCATTTCCTTTCTACATGGCGTAAGTTATTACTATTTTCTTTTTCATAACCAATGTGCCTTCCCTTGAGTAACAAGCTTGGGTATGCAGGTCCAGGTCATCAAATTCAAAGCCTGTGATTGACTCATCGAAGGCATTACCACCTCAGGCTACTTTCCGAGGACCTTATATCAACACAGGCTCGCGTGACATTGGACCAGACCATCAAACCTACTCAAAGAAATAGTAGTTCTCTTAATGATAGTTATCAGATTGCATGTTAATTTCCAAGGACAGTGATGGAAACTGTCTGTAGTAGTTTGTAGGTAAATCTTGAAAATTTCTGTGCAATGCGACTTTCACTTGTCACATGTATTTTCATCTGTATGAAGTAATATTTTTCCAAGATGCAGGGAAGATATAATAAATTTAACATTTTAGTATATCAACGTCTTGCCTTCTTTCTATTATCAGTATACAACCGTTGGAAGAAAATGACAGTTGAATTCCATGTATAGCACTTGATAAAGAACCATTTGTTAAAGCAGGATCAAATGTTCATTTCCTGGGGTTGTTTTATTATTGTAACATGATATAAGTTCCGAAAGTCCATTGAAATTGGAGATGATGAAATAGAAGAAAATTAAATAGAGAAGACTCAGGAGAGAATAAAATCTTCAACCACTTAAAACTGAAGCTGAAGTGTTTCTTTGTGGTATAAATTTTCAAGGATACATATTCAGATATTCTTCTAAATTTTAGTAAACTTGCGAAACAAGAAATATTCCACGATTTTGCTAAACTGGAGGATATCATATTTATACGCAAACAAGACATCTAGTTCTGACAAGAATGCAATGCTGATACATTTTCTAGTACGTTGATTCCTAAAACTCAAAGAGATGATATCCCAAATTTACGAAAATAACGTATGTCTGAGGAAAGAGCAACCCAACTCACTAAGACAATTTATTTCAAAACTCGATCACCATTAAGACAAGTTGGCATTTGCTCAAGAAAAATTGCCCAGCTGATATTCTTCATCATGTTATTCCTTATTTGAAAATAAAATTATCCATCTATATTAGGTTGCAGGTTGCAAGTTGCAAGTTGCAAGTAAATAAGGAGTAAATTTGTTACCGAGTACTCCCTATATAACTAGATTTTCTACGACCTTGAACAGGATCTGTTCATGACAAAAAAAAAAACATGATCTGTTCTGTAAGAAGTGTACCTCAGTATTCTTGATTAAAAAGTATTAACTACATTTTCTCACAAGGAACTCCAAAGTTTGAAGAAGACAAAAAATAAATGCATAGTAAGATGGTATACAAATTCAAAAGAAATAAAAAAGAATGATCAGAATTGTACTGGGAATGTAAAATTTGTTTCCGCAAAAATAAGATTCTCTTGAAACCAAAACCCCCATCAAAAGAGCGAGCCACAATACCAAAACACCAACCATATCTCAGTCAAATATCCTTTCACCGGTAGAGAATATTAGAAAAACAAAAGAACTAAAAATACAAAGCAATCCCGGGATTGAGAAAACCAATCTCCAACTCTCTGGGCTCGCAAGTCCCAAATTAGCGGTTTTAGCAGCCTCGAGAAGTTTTCCAGTCAAATCGACCCCAATAATGCCAGCTAATGTGCCAGCTGTATTAGAAACTCCCATCACTATTCCAGCATATCTAGGAGCAATATCCATATGATTAACCGCAAAACCCGCTCTTCCTAATGCTAAAAATCCAAGAGCTACAGAAGAACAAAAAACTGCCCCACCTGCTGTTCTAAATAACGGAATTGCCATCAAAGCAAACGAAGCCACTAAAAACCCTACGGTGTTTAGCACCTTCCTCGTTTTAGTCACGGATAATAATTTTTTCGTAATTAAATGGTCCGCAATTACCCCTCCTATATTCGAAAAAACAAACATGTTCAAGTAAGGCATCATCTTAGAGGAACCCATATCTTGAAGACTAAGTTGTAACCCCTGTTCGAAGTATGTGGGTAACCAGTTCATAAGTATGTATAACGCGTAATGAAAAGTGAAATTGTTTACCACTATTGACCAAACAGGTAAGCTAAGGAAAATTCTCTTCCATGGGATTTGGCCCATTTGACCAGATTGCCCCCCGTTTTCGGATTTTACCTTTCCACCCCTTCTTAGAGGTAACAAAGTTTCCCCAAAACCAGCGGCGGTTGCTTTTGGGTGCTCAGCTCTAGGTGGGTCAACAGCGTATTTTAACCATAAAAGAGACCAAATCCCACCTAATGCCGCTTCAACGAGAAATACAGATTGCGGACCCCTGAATTTTACCAAAGTCGGAAGCAAAAGCATCCCCATAGCTGCACCGAGATACATCCCCGAAGTAGTGAGAGAAACAGATCTTGACCTCTCATGGGGTGGGACCCACTGTGCTAGTACAGTGTGAATAGACGGGAAAATAAACCCTTGAGCAACTCCGACAAGTAATCGAGCTATGACCAAAACAGTAACTCTCTCAGGGTCGAGGGGAACTAAAGCACAAGTGAGAGACCATAATATGAATGAAAAGAGGAGAACACGTCTTCCCCCTATTTTTTGAGCTGCCCATCCACCCGGCACCTGCGAAAGAGCATAACCATAATAAAAGGTTGAAAGGATCGTGCCTTTGCTTGATTGGTTTACTCCAGCGGCATCAGCGGCAATTGTGTATGCGATTGAGAAGCCCACACGTTCGACGTAGCACACAGAAGTACATATGAAAGTTAAAATTACAATTAAATAACGTTTGGGAAGTATCGACCTCGCCATTTTTCATTCTTGGGTTCACAAAATAATTCGATAAATGGGCCAACTTAGGAGGCAGACTACTGATGAGGAGCCTCAAGTCTTCCAACTTTTGTCAATTATCAACCCCTTTTTGATAAGGTAATCAACATAGTTAAACGTTGTGCTTTCGGAAGTGTCTGCATCATAAGAGCAAAATGGAGAGAAAAATAAGAAAAAGGTTCACATGTTAAAAAAGAAATATTACTTTCGGAGAAATTTAGGAGAAAGATCTCAAAGATTCAAGCAAATACTAAGGGAAACTCCAATGATGGTGTAACCCAAAAAGAATATTTTCCGACAAATATAATTTGAAAGACTCAAGAAGCATAACTTTTTGCGTCTGTGTTTTCAACATGCTATACTTTTTAAATGCTAGCAACAATTTCTTAATGCAAGGCCAACAAGGCAAACATGATTGAACTGTTCAGTTAAACTATGGGGTGTAATTATTAAGAAATGTCTCACTCAATCTTAGTCATTCTTCTCCAATAACTCAATTCTGTGATAGCTAGAATATTGACACAATTGCAGGCATATGTATAGCTGTTTCCCATCCAGGATTTCTGATGATAGAAGTACCCTAAAGATTAAAGATCACAGGTACATTGTTCCAGTTAAAGATTACTAAGGACAGCTGGGCATTTGTTCTTATTTCCTAAACAATATTCCACCAGATGAAGACACTAGTAAATAGCTTATGGAAGCTCATTTGTATACATGTTTATAGCATCACCATCCAATCAGCACTTCTTTCGGTAACTTCACAGAAAATGGTAAAAAGTTCTCTCTTTATTCTACAAATTTGGCTGTTGAATTGTTTTTACTCATTGTACCCAAATAGACAAGCATTAAGATAAATAAAATCAGATTGTTCTCCATGGGTAGACATGTTGGTGTCAATTTCTTCAATGTTACCGTTATAACAATGAAAATGCCAGAAAAAAAGGGAAGTCCTATCATCTCTTCGTTAATGGAATTTCCACAGTAATCATTTTTTTTCCTTCTTTTTTGGAAAGATAAATACATTTGGCTGAATTCAACAATAAGAAACAATAGTTTCTGAATATTCCCTTGCAAATAAATAAAACGAGAGAATGACTCTTTAAGGACAAGTGGAAAAAAGTGTTCTTGAGTGCTTGGTCCGTAAATTATCCTATTTAGCCATAACTGCTTTCGTTTTGTCCTTAATTAGCCTAGCGAATTTAATTATTTCAATTTGAATTGTCGAAAGTAACAAGTCCACATATCACGTTCTTTAATCGCAAAGTTGTTCGGTTCCAGATATTAGTCCCGGTTTTGTGCTTATAAATCATGCTGCATTTGATCGACCATCATAAAGCTGAGAACTTTTTGTTCTAAACTAGAGATTTAGAGAATTCTTTTTCCTCTGGCCTTAAAATAAGCCATACTATCTGCTTAAAAGCAGCTGCCCAAACAAGCCCATAAACCCAAACTATGTTTCGATCACAATTCACAGTTGATAACTTAAAAATAAAGCCGAAACTAAAACATCTGCTGTGATGAAAATATTCAACACCATTCTCAAAAAGATCAATGAAACAAGATTAATAAAAATCAACAAAATATAATGGAGAAATTAAAACAGATAATTGGCAACACAAACACACAATATACAGTGAGAGAGAGAGAGATAGTAAATACCTGAGGATGGTGAGAAAATAAACCCTAGCTTAAGAAGAACCTCTCTCTCTCTCTCTATATATATATAAGCTGTAATATATATATATATATATATATATATGTAATGATGAGTCAACTGATGAAATAATGTCACCTACTTCAAATAAAAATTAGTCATGCTCCCTCTCTCTTTGAGATTTAAATGAGATTTTTATAATTGTAACTAAATTGGAGTAACTGGGATTTGTTAAGGGTAGATGGAGTTTTTATTTGGATAATCCTCAACTAATAGTCAGTTACCATTTGGTAATTTAATTAGTAATTAATTGGTCTCTCTCCAGTTTGGGTAATCAATAAATTGAGAAGCAATAAAATAATATAATTGACGTGTAATTCCGGATTACTCAGCGGTATTTTGAGAAAATTATTGTTTTGCTACATAAATTAACAAGTCCGGAGTTAACTTTTATACTCCTTTCGTTCAAAATTACAGGAACGTAATGGAGAATCAAATTTTTAAGTTTTTTTTGCTCTTTTCGCTTGAAATAGCAATATTAATCTTGAAATTTGTGGTCGTGTGATATATTGACTTCTTCTTCTAGACACATGTGCATATATTAATTAAAGATAAATATGCAAAAATTGTACTTCTTTCTTTCTATTTTGAAAAAGTTACATTTAATTTGGGACATCTAAAAATGAAATAATTATCGTTTAATTTGAGACGGGGTGAGTAGTTGTTTAGATAAAAAAAAACATGTCAATATTAGATGAAAATGGGAAAACAACTCCATTTGAAATGTTTAATAAAAAATGATAAAAAAGAAAGTCATGAGCATTTATTTCCATAAAAAAATTACATTGATTGATTAAATACTTTCTTACTTAAAAATAAAGTTAGTACTTATTGATGTTCAATTCATGTATGTTGAGTGTCAAATATTAAGTATAAAATGTTGGTATGGGAATTGGTCAGTGTCGATGTCTGCTACTAGTATGGGTAATATTACCTTTTTTTTCTTTCTATTTGAAACTATACAAGGAAGGACCGCTATGGTAAGCCAACCGCCGCTATAAAATAATGTTTGATTTATTGAGAGTTAAAAGATGTCGTAAGCCTGTCGCTAATTTAAAATGTTGTCACAAATCTGTCACAAATTGACTAAACTGTCACAAAACCGTCGCTAATAAGCTCGTAACAAAAAATACCGTCACTAATCCCGTCGCTATTTGGATATTTTTTTGTAGTGTGCGACTAATTCATATTTAATGACAAGCGGCATAATGTTTACATTTTTTACCTAACTAAGTAATCGTTTATAGCTTATTTTAATCGCTAATTACAATCTTAACTGAATTCTACTAGTAGTTAATACCCTTTTATGAAAGTTGAAATTTAACAATTGAAACCTTACATGTAATTTTATTTCAAAAAGAAGTCACTAAAGGTATACCATATTACAAGAACATAATCGTTGATAATTGTTTTCATGAATGTAAAGTTGACAATGAACACGAACAACCCCTTACTCAAAAGTATTCAACTTCACCAATTAGATCACCATGTATGTAATAATTTAATCCCCCAATTAAAAGCAACTAACATTAAGTCTCATTAAAGTAATTAAGTAAATCCCAATAAGTCATATCTTATCAAGTAAACATATGATAACAATAACAACGTAATGTCAACAAATAACAAGAATAATTATATACCAAATTGAACGTCGTCAATATTTAATGTATAGTAGTTATCTGAGTTTAGAAAGGAAAAACTAATGTTGAACGCAATCTATACTATTATAATAAGTTAATCCAGAAAAAATTAGTTATTTTTAGGCTGTCAAAATGCCTCATGTTTTTTTTAAAAAATACCCCTATTGTTTTTACTAATTACCCCTCTATCTAAATTGAGTTGGTATCTAAATTGAGTTCGTTACAAAATAGAAAAACAAAAAAAGTTATCATTATCTCTCTGTCAAATACATGCGTGATATACCAATACAATTATTCTATTCTTTCTCTTAAATACATGCGTTCAAATACCCACTTTCAAAATAAAATAAAAAATCCACTGATCTCCTTCACAGATTCTCTACTTTCGTCGATTCCAAGTGATTTCTTTTGTTCAAGTGAGTACAATTTATAATTGTTTTGAATTGATTTCTTTTCGAATTGATTGAATGAGTTCACAATAAAACATAATCACGAGTTTCATAAAAACACGCATCGCATACGCAACGTGTGAGCTACGGTAACTAGTGTATAGTACTAGAAGTCTAGTAGCATTTTGCTTAACTTAGTATCAACCAGAAACTGATCCCATAAAAATTAACGGCATGAATCCAAATGTCCATTAAAGTTAATAGCGTATGAATTGATGTTTCATCAAATAACAATAATAATAAGTATATAAATAGTAATAATAATAATACCAGAAAAAAAATGTTACATAAACATAAAATCGATACAGGAATATCTATAATTATATTGTTCGTGTACGGACGACATGACAACCATATTTCTGCGTAATCAATATGCTGTAAAAATAGCCTTCTTGATCTGTTTACTAGTAATGACAATCAATCAAGGCCGGACCCGAGAAATTGCCGTGATTTTCTTCCTCAACTCCAAATTCTGGTTCAATTAAACGACCTCGATCATCCTCTATCAATGCCGGTAGGTTAAGGTCAAACGCTAGAAAACCAATCCCTTTATCACCGTCCTTAAGCCCCTTTGGTTGCGCCCTATGCCTCCTCATGTGACCGCCAAGGGCCTGACCGGAATTAAACTTGGACCCACATACAGGACACTCATGCACCTTACTCCTTTTAATAGCGAGCGGTAAGAAATTATTTAACTGCCCCTTCACATCCTCTATTTTTACTTCTGGATCCTCTCTCGGATCAATACGTGGCTTCTTGTGACTGGCTCGGTGACCGCCTAGAGCTTGGAATGACTGGAATGTCTGGTCACAAGTCTTGCAGTTATATATATCGAAACCGGAATATCCGGTCATTTTTCCTCTCTTGCTATATTTTTCTTCTTTTTCTTTCGTTTCTTGTTTAGGAAATAAACCTTGAGCTAATAGTATTAGGCAATTTGCCATGTCTTTTTCTTCATCTGTGCTGATCATTTGTGGTGATGGTATCGGAAAATAAGGTCGTTGGCGTGTTCGCTTTGTGCGTTTTCCTTTTACGATCTCCATTGATAGTGATGAAAAAGAGTGGTTTGAGAAAGAGTGATGGTGGAGAAAAGTGGGCGAAGATATAAAGTGATGAATTATGAATATGTATGTAGATGTGTTACATGTGTTTTAAGTATTGCCCATAACGAGTGTTGCTTGCGTTTACAACTTGTTTCGGAAATTAAATAAAATTAAAGAGAGTGTGATACTACTACTGTAGTTGCTTCTAATTTGAAGTTACAACTTTGATAGTGCTTTAAATGTGCGTCTCATGTTCATTGTTCACTAACAATTACGTTTCTGTAACAGCAACAGATGAAATGGAAATTTATTTTCAACTACAAGAAATTATTCAGATCCAATTTTAAACAATTAAATAAAGGTGAATATGAATTTATCTGGACGCAATTCTTATTAAGACATATTTATACTCCATTATGTTCCCTAATAAACTTTACATTTCCACTTAAGATTTTATACCTATTCGTAATCATTTTATTAAAATGTATGCATACTATGCATTATTTTGTCAGATAATAACAATGGAAAAGTCAGTATATATATTGATCAGTCCATTAGAAGGCCACAAATTTTGGCAATTAATTACAAGATGTAAAGCGTATCTACTCGAAGCTACTGAAGAGTTTTTCGCATGGTGAAATTCTTGATTCATGTGAAAGTAGGTTGTAGAATGTAGGAATGAGCTATTGAAGATTTACATGTGAAGAAAAATGAGTTGCATTTTGGTTACAAATGATAAAAAAAAAAAAGGTTAGGAGAGTGATAAACATATTTTGTCTAATCAAAACAGAAAAAAAAGAACATTTAAAGAAAGTGCATTGCACGTAAAGAGCATGCTCTACTTTATTCACTCCATGTCCATGCCTTAAACTAAAGTACCTCTACTAGAGAGTGTTGCAAGTATTCTGAGGAGATATAATAATCGAGATACGGTTGGCCAGCTTTTAAGCAAAACCATCACTTTCTTTTTGCTGTTTTTCTTTTTATGGGTAAATGATTTCCTTTGTTAAAAATATAGATTTTCTCTTGGTTTATTTATATTTGGGTAGCTCTCAACAAGTGCAGAGTTGAGGTGAGGAGATTTTGTCCACAACACGGATATGAGATACTATGGGCATTTTTTTGTGCCTGACGTCTCGTTTGGTTGCAGTATTAACAGCACTGAGATTATTAATACCCGGAACTATGATCAGATAACAAATGAATATGAGATTAATAATACATAGATGAAATATAAATGAAGTGTTTGTTTGATTTTTATTGACGTTGTGCTATTTTACAAATTTACCCAGTAAAGTAGCAAAATACAATCAATCAGACAAATTATTTCGATATATATTCCATTATAATTAAGACTTTTGTTTTAACTTTAAGAATACATCTTATTTTTTAGTAAAATGTGCACCAAATTTGAGTTTTTTTAAATATTCTTTTGTTATAAATGTATTTATTTTTAAGATGTAATTTATTTGGTTGCTTTTTATTGATATGAAATAATGCTTCATGAAGTAATTCAAGCATAATTTGCTCATTTTTAATAAATGGGTTGTACTAATTGTTATAATACCCAACTCCCATAGTATTAGAAATACTCATTTTTAGGGTCATTTCTAATTCTAACTTTATTTGTAGTACGTCTCTTTATATTGTAAATAAACATATTATTTGTGGTTCTAGTCAAATCACAACACAATGTGGCTAAAAATTTATTCAATGTTACATAATACTACCTAACATAACATTGAAGTACCTAACATTGTTATTGGTTTCAGTGCCACTCTTACATTAGTGATTTAGTCTTAAGAGAGTTGGCCCAGTTGAGTACTTTGTTAATCACTTCTATCAAAGTCTGTATATCAGAGATCAATATTACGCATATTCAGTCTTGAGAAGATCTATCTTTTCTAGAAACTTTGACAATTGAATTGCTATTTGAGGTTTACTCTTGAAGTCCAAAATTTTATGTAGTTTTCAATCACAGCTTTATGCAAGTCGTATTGGAACTTAACATATACAAAGGCAGATGCTTGTTAGGCATAAACAGATCCTGCCCTGACTGAGAGTATGTGGTTCAGATCTGGTATTCTTAAATACATTAACCAAGATATATAAGATTTTCTGTAGCATTTATTATTATGCATCTGCATGATCTAGCATAACTTGGTAAATTAGTATTTTGTTAGCTGTCATATAAAACCCAAGTTAACTACTCATAACTCCTATGTTTTCTGCTATGTTTAAAAAAACATCGAGATTTGATAGAAATATATATTGAAAGAACTGCTTCGCTACTTACAGAACGTTGTTAATTTTACGTAGATATATATTTAGTTTTAAGTATGAGCCGAGTTTTGATTTGTTTGAGATTGCTAGGAAACATGTTTTGATAGCATTTGATAGGGTTATATACTGTTTGTACTTGAGCAAAGTGGTTGGTCAAAGTGGTTGAGATCCGAGTATATCATGTTCACCACCAGAGTTCGGTCTCTGACTGCCTGCGAAGCAGGTTACCTCCAAAAAGAAGGTTATTAATTATAAAAATAATAATACTGTTTGTACTTGTTTCTCCCTTGCACTACAATCGGTCTTTTATTACTCGTCCTTCAATTTAGCCGTTTTTTTTTTCTTTTTCCGGGAAGTATACTATAATTTGACATCAAAGACTACATGAATATTGAGTAATGTGGCATTTAACCGTATTTTTTGCTAAGAACTAGTGGGGATATTACTTGTTTGAACAATTTTGTATATATGAAAATTATTTTTTGACCGTTTGGTCAATTGTTAGCTAAGATTTAGATATTCAAATTTTGGTAGCAGCAACCGTAATGTAAAACATACCTTTCATGTTTGCTAGAAGCAATCACGATAAATAGATCAATCATGTATTTTAATGTTATTGATTTATGGAATAAGTAAGTACATGATTAGTCCATGTCTGATGCCAAATGAGCCAAAAAGATTCTTAGGTAGAGGTTGTTGGTCTGTATAGCAATCAATGATCAAAACAAAATCATTATGCTATCAATGACCATGTAATATTATTCGGAATCGAAACTTAAAAAAGTTCAGTCAATTTAGTAGGGGCCTTTAATAATCAGTAACATCAACACAAAACAGGCATGTTGACTTTTTCAAGAAAATTGGTGGATGATGCCGATGGGGTCTTAACTAGACAGTCCTTCAAGAAACTCAAACCCTTGGTCCAGATAATTCCCTGTTACACAAGGCTTCATGTTTTCTGAGCTCATTCTTCACCCGTTTTTTTGAACCTGGTATCACCCGGAGTAGTCAGATATCCCACAATTATACACAAAAATTAAAAACAAAAGGTCGATTATAATAGTACATGTTGTTCCAGAAATTCAAACCCTTGGCTTAGAAAAGCCCCGGTTACACACAGCTTCATACTTTCCAATGTGACGTTGGGCTCACATTCTTGAACCTGGCATCACTTCGGAGTAGTCAGATATATTACAGTTATAACCAAATAATCCTTCAAAAAAGGTTGATCATAATAGATTAATAATTTAATAGTAAATGTTAATAGAGCAATCTCACCTTCAATGTAAATGACAGTACAAACTTATCTTCAAGTGTGGCTAAATTAGATTCCCGTACATTAAATCTTGTCAAGGACTCGAGAGCCTTATAAAGTGACACTACTACACCTTGGCCTCTGTTGCTCTCTATTCTCACATAATATCCGCTTTCCTCTACTTGAAACATAGCCATCTATACATTTCAAATAAGTTAAAAAAAATGAATACCGGCTGCCAAATCGAATGCTTTTGAAACAAATTTGGCATACTAGAATCAGTTACCTGCATTATTTTCTTGTATATTATCTGGCTTGTTTTTTCAACTTCACTAACGTTTCTTTGGCGCTTGCCTTGTCCATTCAAGGATGATTCGAGCTCTAAGATCTCAGCTTTAAGCTTCTTAGCCTTCATTTGAAGCTCTTGTAAATATATCACCGCATCTCCAACAATGGATGCTTTATCCATCTGCAGACATTTTTTTAAATAACCTTACAACAAGAGGTCAAGAAACTACGTTTTTCCATTAGAAAAAAGCATACTGTCTCTGAATTTATTACATTGCAATGGCATAAACTGTATTAACTTTGTACTCTAGTTTATGAAAGTAAGAGGAGTAGACCATCGAAATTTAAATAGCAAAATTAGAAATTCTAGTAAGAACGAAAACAAAATTTCTTCAGCACTCGTTTGGGCCGGTTAGTAAGAAGATTTCTCAAAGGAAAGATTAACAAAAAGAAAATAGTACACGCAACAAATAAATTTTATTGTCTTCCATCTTCCCCACGATAAATCATCTCCCCAAATGAAGCAGATGGGAAAGAGCTTGGAATGTTGCGAATACCAAAACCTTCTGTCTGTGTTTCCAGACTGCATGGATACTTTATTTCTTAAAAAAAAAAATGTATAGTCTTTGATGCCAAAATATGGAAAGAGAAAGACGCACCTTAGTAATATTCGGCACTAAAGCACGTAATGCATAGAGTTTATCTTTCATCCGTCCTCTCCTCCGTCTCTCCGTGATCAAAGTCCTTGACCTATATTATCAATAGTAGTATAGCAGATGATCATGTTTCCAGTTTTTTTTGTTAAATTATCCGGCCAATTATCTGGTTTATTGAAAGAAAAAAGAAAAAAAGAGAAGTCATCGACCTATCGCCTTTTCTCTTTGTTTCCATTGTAGTAGTCGTGGTTCCACTGGATTCTTCCTCGATGTAATTTTCCTCCTCCATTTCTTTCAAATCATTATCAAAAAGTGGCAATCCCTCTATGGTAGAGCTAAGACTAAACCCATCGAGGAGATTAGCTCCTGGATTTGTCACAAATTGGGTATGGTCTAAACAACCATTAATTTGCTCACAATCATAGTTTAGACAAACATTAGAAATGGGGTCCCTAAATTCATCTCCAATGAGATCAAATAGGTGTTCAAAGTTTGTATCTTCCATGAAATTTTGAGTGTTGAAATTGCTGATCCCTTCCATTTCACAAAGTAAAATATATGAGCTGATGTTAGTCAGTAAACTATAAGTACATTTATATGTTTCTATACACTGTATAGTTTACTCCAATCTCCATGTGAAAGGAATAATACCAGAGGGTTAAGTAGAATTTTATACAAGTTGACCCTGTGTCACGGTGACATATATAATCGAGTGTTACTTAATCGGATAGCTTCTTAAAGCTCTCCTGTCTTTGTTATCACATAGAGTACTTAATTAAATTACCTCTGATGTAATCATTCTGAGAATGTAGGCTTAAAACGCCTTGTCGCAACAATTTCTTGTCAAATATTTAATTTTAGTAGGTTTAGGTCAATTGAACACGCCACATTCCCAGTTCTTGTTTCGATCATAATGCTTCAGAAGCTCAGATATTCAGAAACTACACTCAATCGCATGCGTACTAACCGCCAGGATGAAATTGGACAGTCCTGATTGAAATTGTAGTTGTTTTTTCGGGCTATTTTACAATTGTGCAGTTTTGGTTTCAACCAAATTTCAGCCAGCAAGCTAATCAAAGATCAAACGTGTCGTGTATAGTTTCTCGATGGGTGAGATATAAGATCTCTTAATAAAAAAACTTTATTAAACATGAATCTATTTCTTTGTAAAACCATTACAAACTTTGATTCACAACAGTGAAATCGTAAGTACATAACGAACATGCCTGTACAACAGGAGAAAAGAGGAAATCAAAATTTCTACTCATGTTCTAGGACAAAAGATAAAAAACCTCGTGACAAAAGCAAGTGATAGCTGATAACTCACATTTACAAATGTCGATAAGCTAAAGTGAAAAAAACATACAGTACATCACAACTAGACTAGGTCTTCTACTTTGATAAATGGGGATGTGATCATGACAGCAATCTTAAAGAAACTATTGACTTTGATGATTTGTAAGTGATGACAAATGTAACTCGGGTTGTTATATCTTTGCTGCTATTAAATTAAAGAAAAAATGATTATCAAAGTACATTGACTTAAGATGATCACTCATTTGCCTGATGTGGCTATTGTTTGACATTGTTTTTGTTTTGTTCTTGTTTGACATATGAGGAATGTGCAAGAGGCAATCGATCAACACAAATGGCACGTGCAGATTATTCCAGATCAGCTTAAAAATTGAATTAATTAATTTACGAATCATGGTACCACGAGCTAAACGTGTGCTTGGTGTTCAGTTGTTTGGCTGAGTGAGTTGTTTAAGGCTTGTTTGGTTAGTAAATATTTTATAAGCAGATTGCACTTAACCAAATTGATTTTTTACTGTTCCAATCCGTCGGTTAGGTCTGGTGTAACCGATAGAATGGCAATTCATAATAATAATATTAATCACTTATAGTATTAACATCTTAGTAACTTGTTTTAAAACTTTTGCAAGCTAATACAGAGTTCAGTTTTTGGAGTTCTCCGTGAGCTCGTCAGTGTTTGTCACCACACTCGCCTTGAAAGATTCTTGATTTCTGGATGCTTCGTCTCATCTATTCTTGCTGATCTTTGCTTAGCTCCTCCTTGTTCTCTAAATAGTCGAGATTGTAAACAAATGATTTAATAGGCATCAATCTTAAACAAAATTACACAACAATCACAAGGATGCAACTTGGAAATAAGTCAAATGAACACAATTATGGTCTGAGACCTGATTTGTTCGTAAGGCTCGCTATGCTCGCATTCTGAGTCTCTAACCTTTATACCAACTAATGAAAGAAACCGAGACGAGTTTATTCAAAAACACGGTAGTTTAGGGTCTCCGAGCAAGTTAAACCGGAGATATTCAACCACCGATATTCTATATTATCTTTTTTGATACCTATGAGTTATTTATTATGTCATATGGGGTGAGGCGGGGGCTAACGATTTTCAAACATTTTAATCAAAATATATAGAAAAATTGTACACTTAACTAATTTTTAACAAAAAAGGAAGGAAAACGGAGGACGACTATATCCACCTAGTTGTGTATCACTGAGTCAGTTACCCATAACATCACACTAATAAATACTACATTTCTACACTAAATGTCATACATATGAACATGCGACACACATACATAATACATGAAAAACCCAAGAGAAAATAGTATTTCATATTGTTACGAACGAAAGGGCACGACCCCCTTGCACCCTAAAAGGGCATGTCTTCGACATGGGCAGAACCAGAAATACCGGATTGAAGGGGTCCATATTTTATTTTATTTTCTTACGAGTATTTACTATTCCATCCGTTCCCATTTAAGTGTACACTACGAAACTACGTGCAATTTTGATCGGCTTATAATTTGTATTAAAATTGTCGAAATAAATGTTTTTAAAATCTAATCATAAAATTTAATACTTGAACTATACGATCAACTTTAAAAAAAATTCATTCCGACAATTCTGATACAAGTTCTTGTCCGATCAAAATTGTACGTAATTTCGTAATAAATAATTAAATAGTAACGGATGAATTATTAATAGGAGGAGGCTATATGCTAAATTTCAAAGTTCTTTTTATTAAAAAATAGATAAAGTTTATTTTTTCATCAAATTTTCTTTAAGGAGAGAGCGCAATGCTCGACTGTCTCTGTCTAGCTACTTCTGTGTACTCTTCGTAGTCCAGAAAAATATAGAAGAACCCTCGATAAGAGAACCGGAGGCCCGTCGGATGGTCTGAAGTAACCGGAGACCCCGCCATTAGCCCATAGAATCAGGGACTTTACAACTCTGAACAGGACGCGGCGAAACGATGGAGTTCCGGCCTAGTTTTCTTTCTTCCCGCCTCTCTCTCTCTCGAAATAGATGCTCTCTCTGCAGTCATTACCATCAACCCACACCATTCTCTCTCTCCTCCCTCGGCTCCTCTCCTCTCTCTCTCTTAAACCCAAACCCACTCTCTCTCTAAAACCCAGTCCCCTTCTCTCTCTAACCGTAATGTCCTCGTCTCGTCCTTCCGCCTTCGACTTTCTCATGTCCCGCTCACGCGCTGCCACCACCTCCGCCGCTAAAAACAAACCCACCGCCTCAGCTAAAACCTCTTCTCCTAAGAAACGCAAATCCCTTGGCTCCGATCCAAACCCTAGCCCCACCAAAAACCCAGATTCTGACCCGATTATCGAAGCTACTGAGATTAAACCCATTGAAGAACAATCAATCTCGAATTCATCTAGGCTGAGTGACAAATTATTGAATAAATCTCCCGAAAACCCTAGTTTTACTAAAACTCACAGTTCCAGCCCAATTAACGGTGTTGCACAATTAAAGCGGATCGATGAACAGAAGGTGTCTAATTTAATTAAAAGTGATGATGGATTATCGAATAAAACCCGAAAAAAGGAGGATTTGGAAAACCCTAGCTCTTCAAAAAAGGCGAAATTTATGACTGCTGATGAGAGTATTGCGCTACTGAGGATAAAACCTGCGAATTTCGATCCTAAAAAGGCGGCGTTTTGGGGAGAGGGGGAAAGGGTTCCGTTTCTCTTTCTAGTTAAGGTGTTCGATGCGATAGATAAGGAGTCGGGGAGGATAATTATTACTGATATAGTTTGTAACATGCTTAGGACTGTTATTGCGACGACTCCGGATGATTTGTTACCGGTTGTTTATTTGCTGGCGAATAAGATTGCGCCAGCTCATGAGGGGGTGGAGCTCGGAATTGGGGACGCTTCGATTATCAAAGCGCTTGCGGAGGCTTGTGGGTCGAAAGAGGCTCAGATCAAAAGCAAATATAAGGTTTTAGGATATTATAATTGTTTTTTAATGCGTGATAGGATTGGAGTATCACTTTAGTGGTCTGGCGTGGTGTTTATACGAATGCGGATAAATTTATAATGTTTTGCTTACTAAGCTGCTTGCATTATCCTTGTATTAGAAACTAGAACGGAAGGATAGGTTTTTTTAATGACTATAATCGGTGTATCAGTATAATAAGCATACTATTCTTTGTGGGTCATGGTATTGCTACTCTTCTTTCGTGGCAATTGTCGGGCCAAACTTTCTGAATGTGTAATATGATCAACATATCGCTTCAGTAGTTTGGTATACTTACCAGAATATTGAATTATTTTATGTTTTTAATACGGATGGCAAGAAAATACATTGTTTATTCACTAAAATGCTTGCATGTATCTTTGTGTTAGAAATTATGGCCAGCCATTGAGGAAAATAAGGCTCTAACGATCCATGTTTCAGTGTAATAAGCTGTCATACTCACTCATGTTGTGATATTGCCACTCTACTCTTGTTTCTATACTCGGGATAAAACTTCTCATGGCCTATTTTGGTAATTTCTTTGTTGGTTTTATTTTGTTATAGGGATTAGTAGACTAATGCCTAGTTGTAAAAGAATGTCGTTCATCTCAATCTGCGTTTAGTTGGCTAAAAAATCTGTGTTAATTTAATTCCATATGGGGAACTAGGGACATCCTATAAGAAAAATATGTTTCTTTTTAATGCATAAATGATCAACATTTCGCTTCAACAGTTTGTCATACTAACTAGAATTATTGAATCCTTTAATTTTGTTATGTGAATGCCAAGAAAATATAATGTTTTGTTCACTAAATATTCTGCATCTATCTTCTTAGGAGGAACTAGGACCAGCCATCTTGGAGATAAGGTTCCTATTAATGAACCAATGATTGATATATCAGTATAATAAGTTGTCTTACTAATCTATCCGTGTCTTGTGATATTGATATTCTGCTCTTGTTTTGTTCGTTTGGTTAAGCTTTCTTATAGCCCATTGCAGTAATTTTTATTGGTTTTTGTTTGTTATAGGAATTAGGAGACTTGGGCCTGGTTGCGAAAGAATGTCGGTCATCTCAATCTTTGATGCGAAGACCTGAACCCCTCACAGTTGTCAAGGTTTTTGAAAAATTTCGGATTATTGCGAAGGTGCTCTATTCTAATCTCCTTTGGTTTGATGTGTACATTCATACAGTTAAATTTACCAATTCCATGCTTTGTTTACGTTCAGTTGCTCTTGCTTCCTGTTAAGTATGCGGATGCATTGCATTTTCCATCGATGTATAGTACTAGTAGTTTTGTTTAATTTTAACGATAAAAATGGAGTTTATATATTTAAGATACTAGTAAATACAGGCACACGTTGTGTGCCCAGCGATGGGGTGTTTTTTTAGTTTTAAAAATTAAATAATTAGTTTTTGGCAGTTTTTTTTTTTCCAAATTTTAAAAGTATTTTCGAAATTTTATATATGTGGGTAATTATTAAAAGTTTTGGGGTTTTTTTCTAAAAAAGAGGGAGCACTTTGGCAGCCTCAAAAGTAACTGCCTTTTTCTTATAATAGATAGATATGTTCCCAGGGTGAATTGCTATGTTTTGGTAGTTGGGTTGTGAGATCTAGGAGATTTGAGATAGCAGAATTCCTCTTCCTATATTTTATCAAAATTTATTCAGATTGGAACACTTATTAGTTAAATATATGCCAGTATGCAATTGAGAAAAGAATTCTTAAAATTTATCTCAGTGTAGTTTTGTTCTACGTCAAAGTCTGGTCCAGCTTTGAACCTGATAAAAACAAAAACTTTTCATTGGCTCTTTTTTCCACACTGTCAAAGATAGTGAGGGCAGAAGTTAAGAGCAGTCTCTAGTTCAGTCTTAATTAAAAAAAATTGTACCAAGCTCATAACATTTAGAAATTTTGGTTGGAGAGAGTTATTCTGTGCCTTGGAAAGTTGGGTGATCCCCGAAAACAATTTTCGTTGTATTTACACCACAAATTTGAGTGCGTTATTGATCCCCCCCCCCCCCCCCCCCTTTTCCTATTGTCTTGTCTTGATAGGAATCTGGCAAAGATAGCCAAGACAAGAAGAAAAACCACATCAAAGGACTTCTTGTTGCAGCCACCGACTGTGAACCTCAGTATCTAATTCGTTTACTTCAGGTTCATTAGATTCCGATTACGTTTTGTATATCGGTCATAAATAGTGGCCTAGTATAATGTATCAGATATTGGTGATATTCTACTATTGAAAACATTCTCTCTATGTTGTATGTAGTCAAAATTGCGGATTGGTTTAGCAGAGCAAACCCTTTTAGTGGCGCTGGGACATGCAGCATTTTATGCTGAAAAACATTCGTCTTCACCAGCAAATACTGATTCTCCTATTGAAGCGGTGAGTTCTAATTTTTTATTTATTAATAAATGAAGGATGTTTAAGATGATTCATGTCACAGATTTTGCTCCAATGGAAGACCTCTTTCAAGTAAACACAGCATTAAGCTGCAGCTTTGGGGTCGAATTAAACAGGAACCACAGTCTTTCTTAAATGAATATGATTTTGATCATTTAACTTCACTCTCGTAAAAAGATTTATTGGTTTTGGTGAGAGTTGCAGTAATAAACTTTAATAAGCTGCTTCCTTTGAACAATTCACCTAGTATTACCAGGCGGCAAAACTCTTTAAAAAAGTGTATTCTGTAATTCCCATTTATGATAAAATCGAATGTCAGGCTAGCTTCAGATGGTTGCTAATTCTGATTAATTCATTTCTGAAATTGTCTCGTAGGTTCCGACTTACGCACGACAAACTGTTTGGTAACGTTCTGTTAGGCTATTTAAGCATTGACTGATTTACGTCCCTACGTTTCATGAGTTGTCCATTCTGAACTGCAGCTAATCTCTTCCGATGTGACGTGTTATTGAAATAATCAATCAATTGCTCCTTTTAAGTAATTCATTTTGTTTTATCAGGCGGCAAAACTCGTTAAACAAGTGTATTCTGTGATTCCCGTATATGACAAAATTATCCCCGCCCTTCTTTCGGATGGTGTGTGGAATCTTCCGAATGCATGCTCTTTCACTCCGGGTGTCCCAATTGGACCTATGCTATCAAAGCCAACTAAAGGGGTTTCTGAAATCTTAGATAAGTTCCAAGATATGGTGTTCACTTGTGAATTCAAATACGATGGAGAACGTGCACAGGTAACTTTGCCCAGTTAAAAACTGTAATGTTTCACTTTTAGTAGTTTCTCTTGCTTTCTATAATTTCCATTACTCTTTCGTGAAGATACATTACCTGGAGAATGGTTCGGTTGAAATTTACAGTCGGAATGCCGAGCGTAACACTGGAAAGTTCCCTGATGTTGTTACTGCTGTTTCAAGGTGATTCCACAATAATGATAATTTTTTGGGGATAATTTTAGAATTTGTTATTTGTAATGCATAGCTTGTCTGCTTGTGTATCTTTTTTTGACTTGGTTTATTTGGTCTCCCCTCCTTCCCGTAATGGTCCTTTATAGTGAGATGTGTATGTTTAATATCGTAAGAGTTTGACAATTTTGGGGAACCTATGGCTTAACATAAGTTTGCTCCTTGGTCAAGAGTCCGTTATAATCTGTTATAGCTCATCAATAAGCAAATCTAGTTCTCTGTTATACTTTCTCAGTATATTTTTATATATACATCCATATCGAACCATCTAGGCTAGCTGAGTTGCTGTCAGTTGTTGGTTGCCATAGCTTAAAGTTTGTATTGGGATGTGGATTGGATTTAATTGATAGGTTGATGGCTCTTTTCCATGTGTAACATTTTGATTATCTGTTTGTAGTGGCTTCCTTTGGTTCTTACTGTATTTCAGTTGTCTCCTAGTCCTTGACAGAGTCCATCAAACCACTCAAAGCAGCCCACCTAATCTGGTTTGTCCATTTTACATCATTAAACCCCCTATATCTATTATACCGAATTCTTAACATACCTTCATGCCAAGATTACCGAAATAACAATTCTTGCTATTTATTTGATAAACAATTCTACCTGAATGACTTCATTTGAACTCTAGAAAGATTAGATCTTTTTCCAGTCGAAGTTAAAATTGAAATTTATAATAACTTGATAACTAGTTAAGTCTTTCCTTCAGTTGATGACTTTAAACAAAGATATAAGGTCTGTGGTAATACTGGGAAGTAAGAGAGAGATGTGAGTATAGTTTGGACTCCAAGACAAATCTGTAGAGTGGTAAGGAGGTGAGAGAAGGGGTAGATGATCAGATCGAAAGAAATCATGATATTGTCAATGTCTCAGCTAATTTCATGCTTTTTATGCAGATTAAAGAGAGAATCTGTGAAGTCATTTGTTCTGGATTGCGAAATTGTGGGTTATGACCGTGAGAAAAATAAAATATTACCCTTTCAGGTGATAATCCTTTAAAATAATTTTATATTTGCTTCAGTACCACGGTGTAAAGTCTAATGAGTTGATTTGGGTGGTGTTGATTAAAGCAATTCAAAGCTCTTTATTTTCTTTTTGAGACCGTAACCAACTCATTTGTGAGCATGAATCTTGAATTTCACTAAATAAGTTTGTAAAAAGAGGAAAGCATCAAAAGATTTACAAGTGTATTCTGCTTTCTTTTATTGACTCTCAGATTTTTGCTCTTCGTTAGCATCTCTTATGTTACCAACAAGAGAGTACTTTGTAGCTCTTTGCTTAATCAGCTTTTGTCCAATAATCTGATGGAGTTTTGTGACTAGAATTATTATATTCAACCTCGTGAATTTAATTGAATATGCCTTTGAAATTCGTAACAAAATGATTCCCAAAAATTACACAAGTCTGTGTGCA
Organism: Primula vulgaris; assembly: GCA_963920805.1. Lineage (NCBI taxonomy): Eukaryota > Viridiplantae > Streptophyta > Magnoliopsida > Ericales > Primulaceae > Primula > Primula vulgaris. Next base: position 5,266,550 of record OY987212.1, on the reverse strand, counting down.
CCTTTGACAGTGTTCTTACAATCAGACTTGGGCCTAGGTAAACCAATTACAATTAGTACATGTATGCTTAGATCTTAATCAAGGCCTGCTACACAAATAATAATGTATATACGAACATGTTGTATTGTTCACTTCGTCGAAACGTGAAACTTAACTTGTTATGGATATCAGAATCTGTGATCTGTATTGTTATTTGTATTTCCAGTTTCATTTGTAAACTATATGGGTAACTACTTTTGTGGCAGATACTCAGTACACGTGCTCGGAAAAATGTGGTGATGAGTGAGATCAAAGTAGAAGTGTGTATATTTGCTTTTGACATCTTATACCTTAATGGCCAGCCACTGATGCAAGAGCAACTCGATATACGTAGAAAGGTCAGTGTTTCTCTCTAATAAATTTCCCTCTTGTATGTTATTGTGTGAATGTCCATTAGCTTCACTGTATTCTATTAAAATTTTGAAACTATTTGTTGTACACCTTCAACTCCATCTTTGTGCATTATCTTTATTTTCAAAACCAAGTATCTGAGTAACATCGGATAGATAGCTGATAACCATTATATTTTTTTCTCAGAATTAAGAACATGGTTCAAGAACTAAGTCGTACAAATTCTTTGAAACCGTTTACTTCTTGTTGACAATCTCGACTTATATCCTTGCACTCATATAGTTGTTGATTTTTCAGCATCTTTATGAGTCATTTGAAGAAGAAACTGGATACTTTCAGTTTGCTACAGCAATAACTTCAAATGATCTTGAGGAAATACAAAAATTCCTTGATACATCTGTTGGTGCTAGGTAATCATCTATGGTTCTACTTCTATCAGTGGGAAGTGTCAGAATTGTCAAACTTTTACTAAAAGTGGTTTTTTGCTTAATATTTTTCTTGGTTTTGTGATCCATGAAACTGAAGATTATATAGCTTCTTTCTTTGTGATCTTCGGCAATGTTATAGAATTGATAGATATCTTTTGATCTCTCTACAGTTGTGAGGGTTTAATTATTAAAACGTTGAGCAAAGATGCTACATACGAGCCTTCCAAGAGATCCAATAATTGGCTAAAATTAAAGAAAGACTACATGGAAAGGTAGTTGCTGCAATTCTCGTTTCGTATATGGTCCTCTATTTGCCTTTGTTTTAAAAAGATAATAATCTTGTTGTGCCCTGCAGTATTGGTGACTCGCTTGATTTAGTTCCGATTGCCGCTTTTCATGGCCGGGGAAAACGTACTGGTAATCACCTTTTACTTCAACCTTTCTTTTAACTATGTTTTACCACTGAATACTATATCCATATTTGGTACTTGGAATCATGTTAACCATTTATGCTTTCCGTGACAGGTGTTTTTGGCGCCTTTTTGCTTGCTTGCTATGACAGCAGTAATGAAGAATTTCAAAGCATATGCAAGATTGGTAATATTTCCGGTTATTAGTTGGCAAACGCCTCTCGTGAAACTCACACCCACAATAATAAATCAAAGAAAAAATTAATCTTGCTAATTATAGTCAGGGAAGACAAACTACATTTTGTCTATGGATTGATTTACTGCCTTCCGGTTTCAGATTCTTATTTGACAGATAAAATACCACTTTTTTTCTCTGTAGGTACTGGATTTTCTGAAGCAGTTTTGGAGGAGCGTTCTACTAGTCTTCGTTCCAAAGTGATCCCGACACCAAAGGTTTGAGGTTTCTTTCTTTTATAGCATTTGTAGCTGGAAGATTTATCTTATTAATGGTATTCTCCGCGGTTTGACCTTAAGTACTTATCATTTCAGCCATACTATCGCTTCGCAGAATCAATAAATCCGGATGTTTGGTTTGAGCCTTCCCAGGTACGAGTTGTGGTTACACATTTCTTATGCCCGTGTATGGTTGGTCATTGCTAGCTCATTTACAAAGCACCACTATTTACTCTGGAGCACCATCACCATGTTCTGTATTATTTACTTCTTAGCATGATTGCATATGTTTAAACATCCAAAAAATTTCACTTTTATCACTGTTTTAGAATATGAATTTATATATCTCAACAAGATAATATTTATACAAATAAACGGAATTAAATCATATATAATTTGATGCTCTCCCAACCCCATCTGCTGCCGGCCTGACTACCGCAGACATTGTAATAGTAATGGAAGTTTTCTTTTCAATTTTATGGACACTTAAGCTATATTTAGGAACTGGATTTGCTATAAAACATGATAATCTTATCTTTTCTCTCCATCTGCTGTCTACATCAGTCCTGTAGTGGCCCGATCGCCCCCCAGCCTCCATGTATAGGCCGGAACTTTGTGCATCAAGCTTGCTCTTTCCTCTCCTATTGATTTTCACTTTACGTATGCAAAGCTTAAGTGAACTCCATCATTCTTTGAGTTTAAAGGCCATAACTAAGATAACGTACTTCACACCTGGTTTGCCTTCAACAAGATGAACATGTCCAAGACTCCAAAACAAGGACACAGTCGTCCTTTAAGAGTTCAAACAGCAAAGACACAACCATGTCCTACGCATTTTAGAGTAGGGTGCGACACACATATAGCAACTTCAAGCTTCCTAGTTGGGATAGTTCCAACTTCCAATATAGGATTTTCTATACTACACACTATGTTGTGCTTAACTAAGTTATATTCAGCTTTTAAAGACTCATCACGCATTTGTATACACTTTCAGGTGTGGGAGGTAAAAGCCGCTGACTTGACCATCAGTCCAGTCTATCGTGCTGGCGTGGGTATTGTGGATAATAATAAGGTTGGTTATTTCTATTTTGTCTTCTTTGGTTGTAGCTTATTTGGCTGCAACCTTTAAGCATGAAAAAAAAAACCCGTCTTTGTCGATTGTATAATGAGCTATAGATAGATCTAATCCCTTTACTTTTATGGAGGCCCAAACATCCAGAAAAAGCCATCTCTTTTTATTGCAACAGTTTGATTGCATCAATTTTTATTGAGGGTACTCTCTTTTTAAAACTTTGTTTTTCCTTGGCAACTCATGGCTTGGTGTTTTGTTTTGACAGGGTATTTCCCTCCGGTTTCCACGTCTACTTCGTGTGCGTGAAGATAAGACTCCAGAAGAGGCCTCATCATCAGAAATGGTTCGTTCTTCATCCGGATTTGAATGTTCTTTTCTTCATTTAAGAAATTTGTACCTCGTTTTTGTTTTTGATTTCTGCAAGGCTTATTTTTGTAGGTTGCTGAGATGTATTCTGCTCAGAAAAACACGCAAAGGAGTAATAATCAAGATGAAGATGATGAAGACTGATGCCATTTGGTTATATTTTGTCTTTTCAAGTGGTGATTTCTTAGTAAAAGCAGCAGCCTTTTATCAGGTACTAACAAGTTCTTTTAGCATTGGGTTTAGGTTCTGTAATTTGTCCTCATGATCACAATCTCTCTGGCTGGTCATCATCTATATGGTGGTTTGCTATCTACCATTAGTTTGATGCTGTTAGACAGCCCTTCACATTCCTGGACACATATCATCAAGTTCTAAGAAATGTATAAACTTCACAGCCATTTAGAGTTTGTATTTACACCTGTAGTTGATGTAAAAACAGTGTGAAATCCGAGTTAGAACATGCAATTTTACGTTTTTACTGATTATTGTTCGAGTTCTTAATTAAGAGATGAGGGTTTCAGTTTTGTAATTAAAATTTTTGGAATTTTGTTTTAATAGAGCTTGCTGCAACCGAGTTCATAACTATTTATGAAAGGAACAAAAACAAATTAAATCTCAATACTAAAAACTCCAGGAAGGGCAACTAGAATCACAGTTCACTGTGTCTGGTCCTCTCGTGGTGTATTCCATTTAGTAGTACTGGATATGGTGCTTTGGAAGTAGTTGAAGCATTTTACAAGAGTCTGTTTGGCTGCAATTTTTTATGATATAACATGGTTTTGGCTGCAGATTTTTATGATAAAAAATGGTTTATTTACGCTTGAGAATAAGCTCACATCTCGTTCAGCTGAAATAGTTCCAAGTTAAAATGTAAGAAAACATATACACGTTGCAGCTTTTGGAAGAAAGAAATGCACATAACACGCAAGACGAAAGTTTTCCTTTCTCATAGCAATCGTAAAACTCATGCGTAGAAGTTTGTTAGAAACATTTTGACGAATGCAGTTTGTACCTAAGCAAGTCCGATATTGAACTCAAATAGTATATATACCATCTCCAGTAATCTCCACAAAATTTAGAACTAAGTGCTCCTGATCTTGTTTAGGTGTTATTGGGAAAAGTAAAGCTACTTGATCATTTTAAATTGTCCAAGTCCATGTTTAAATGGTCCAATGCCATGTTTAAATCCTAATCATGTCTTGTAAACTATGGGATAACGGGACAGAGTGTTAACGTGCCGTTTTAACAACTCAAATCATTTAACTACTAACTAGTTTGATTTGATGTTATTTAATTGGTTGTTATGAATGTGATTAAACTAATTCGACAAGACAAAATATGCGTGATTATCCACGTGAACTATGACAGAATCTTATCTTACTCTACATATAGACACGACAATTTATGGATAGGAGATTGACATTAAATTAGGCACCGAACCGTTGAATTCAAAAAGTTGTACCTTCTATCAGTGCCATATAACCATAATTAACCGAATACGGATAAATCACGCATATTATTAAGGTGTTTTGTCTCAATAATTATTTGCATATACGTGTCGAGTGTGTATGAATGCGTTTTCTTTCTCTCCTTACCCATTTTACAATATTACTCGAAAACAGGATAAAAGAAAATAAAAATACCAACGTTTTAAACTTTATAATATAACAACTGAAGTCTACAACATGATAAACATTGAAGAACGCATGTAAGCAACAAAAAGGTAACTTAAGATATGTCATAGTAGTAGTATTATTTATAACATTTTAATTTTGTCGTTTCCTTTACATAAAACCTTTTATATTTGCAGTGCAAAACTGGAAATGAGTTTTGAACCATTCTTACGAGGAAGGCAATATTATTAGAAATTTCAGTTGGAACTTGATTATTATTGAATGAACATTTATATTATTTTTTTCATACTTATTAAACCTAACTTCTCTAAAATTTAGAGGGGGTAAAACTTATTACAAGAACGCAAGACCAGAGACATGCTAATCTAGTATTAGACATCCACAGATATTGGATAAGAAATTAAAATACTTTATCAAAAAAAATAAAAAATAAACAATTTTGGTTCATTTGCTTTGCTTTTCTTCATCATCTTTTACTAATTTCCCCTTGTTGCTGATATCATTCCCGTCGACACAAGAAACGGCCACGTCAGCAGAAACTTCCTCTACCTCTTTCTGGTCCCTAAATTTCTCATAAATATCACCTTTATAGAACTCCCTGGTCCTCACCACCAAAATTAATGAAGCTAATGCCCCCAAGAATGTAACACAAGCTAAAATCACAAAAGCAACTCTATAACAATTCTTCCCAATACATATCAACTCCTTCACACTTGACCTACTCATACCCTTCTTTTTAAGCTCCTTCAATGCCACACTATCATATAGAGGACCAGCTATCCTGACATTAAGTATGTATGACCCCAATGGACTAGCTAATTGCCCACAATTAAATAAAGTGGAATAATATTTAAGTCCAAAAAGTTCAGAAATTATGGCGAAGAGTAACGGTAATTGTGCCCCAAATGAAAATCCGATTATAACCGATGCTATGTATACGGATCCGGGGATAGGAAAAGCTATTAGGAGAAGGCCAATACATGATAAAAATAGGACTGAAGTCATAAGGAGTGGTCTTGGGAATTTGTACCTTGCTAAAAGAGTTTCCGATACAAATCCCGAAAAAATTCGACCAAAATAATTCCATATGCTTAAAAGAGATACAAAGGTTTTGACGGTTTTTGTAGGGTAACCTAAGGATTCTCCGATCTGTCCCAAGTTATCAACAGCTGTTAAACTAGAGCCGAGACCGCAGAAAGTTGCGAAAAACAGAATAAGCATGTCTGTGCTCAAAAGTGCTTGAAGGATTGTGTAGTCTTCACCTCTTTCCGGCTTGTGAAAAAAAATATTCGCAAGAAATGAAGCTTTTGGCTTATCGGAAAGTGCTTCTGAAGAAGGCGGGGGAGGTGGAGATAATTTGGGTTCTGATTCAAGGGTATTCTTATCATTTGCCTCATCAAGCTTAACAAGGCTTTTCTTTTCTTTCCATAAGATCAATTCTTCCCTAAGTGATATAAAAAATGGAACGAAAAGCAATGCACATACCACGGTGGCGCTGCCAGCATAAGCGGCTTTTGTAAAAGTCACTAGCTTTTGGGCTACGGTGATACCCATAAGGAACAAAGCTAGAAATATAGACACATACAAAAAGTGGTAAAAAATCCTGAGCTCATTTACCCGATAAACAGCCTTCATGGGCCTGATCGTGTAGACGAATATCACAGAAATAGCAGCCGGTAACCAGCCTATAAGTAGGATCAATGATTTGGAATCATTTCCATAAACTGCCAAATATATCTGAGTCATTATAGCACCACTTAGCCCTGTGTAACCTTTCAATAATCCCAACATAACACCCCTACTTTGCGGGAAATTTTTAACGGATGTGACAAGTGCCCCAGTGTTAGCAAAGTTCTGAGAGTTGGCACCTATACAAATATACATACACATTTGCCAAACTTTTGGTTTTGCAATTTTTCCCGTGACCGCTAGCCAGATTGCGAAATAACCCGCAAAGTTCATGGCTGCCCCTATTAGTAGAACGAACCAAGTAGGGGTAACTTCGGCAATAAGGCCAGAGAGGACACCTATATTGGCGCCAAAGTCTTTGAAAAAACCTAGAAGATTGAGAGTGGTTTGGTCATATCCTAGTGATGATTTTATTTCCTTGGAGTATACTCCGAAGAGGTAAGTAGCTCCGGCTCCTGCCATGATGAGGAACGAGGCGAAGAGAGAGAACCACCGCCCACGGAGTACGTGAGCGGTGAAAGGGAGTATAACGTGACGATTGACACCACCTTGTGATGCTGGTTCACCCATGGTTGTGAAAATAGTGAGGTTCAACAAAGAGGAATTAGAGGGTGAATGATTGGTATGGTTTATGTATATTTTAGGATATGTACATATTATGATGTGTACAATAGCACTGACATAGTGGTGGGATACTGGGATGGTTTAGTCAGTGTGAAAGTGATCAAATGATATCTTTGTAATACATGTCACATATGATGCAAATGTTGGGAGGCTACATATACAAATCAAAAATTTGAAATAAGTATGAGCAAGGGACAAGGGCAAACTTTGATAACTAATTTGAAGAAATTAAGGTAAATGAACTTTTAGGTGACTCTCTTCCCTTTTGAGAAAAGTTAAATGAATACTATAGTAAAGACTAAAGAAAGACTATAGGACGAATCTACTTCTATATATATATTAGTAATCGTTATACACATTAGGTACTAGTAATCGTTATACACATTAGGTACGCTTTGCATGTGCGACGCGTATTATATATATATTTTAGAAAGATTATTAAGTGACTCTTCTAGTACTATAATTTAAATAGTAAAGATTACTAAAATCTAGGTTTTATTTTCTTTTTTGTAAATTAGTTGAAATCAGAAGATTTATTTCTCCACTATCCCCTTATTGTTGGGTTTATTATAAAGAGTATATGCAAAGTTGTTATGCATTTTGATTAAAGTTATGTTGATTCTAAATTAACTTTGTGATTCAACACATGTTTTTTTTTAAAGTTTGTTCCCCCAACTAATTGTACTGTAAATATATTTTCTTCTCTATTTTTTTCGTACTTTATCATTGGGCTCGTTTACGAAATTTTCATCCAAAACAAGTTTAATAAGAATATGGTCTTCATTCAAAACAAGTTGATAATAAAATAAACGTGAGAATTAGTGATTCGCATAGCTGTTTTAAATAATAATATGGTGAGGCAATAACGAAAAAATAAACTCAACTAGATTAAGTACAAACCTTTGACTCTAAATACTCACTTTATCTTAATAGATTTCTCTCTCTTTATAATAGTACTAGTGTTATCTTAGAATTTTTTTTGATTTGAAAAATCGAGATTAAAAGTATTAATTTTGTTGTTTTTTGTCATGTCCTTAGTAAAATAGGTTCATTAGCACTAGTTGCCTTTTGATTGTAGGTCGTAATGTCATCATTTTCCGTTATATTTTTTGATTGGAAACGCTATCATGGGGGCGTGACTCATAAAAGAATATTTTTACGATTTTATTAATAAAATGGACCGGATATTGAAAAAAAAAATAGTACTAGTGTCTAGTACTTTCACCAAATACTTATTTGAGATCAGTTTTATGTCCTCTACAGTTCTACCGCTATTATGAAACATCCATCTCGAAAAGAATTTTGTAATGACAAAAGAGTGTTGCTTCAAAACTAGTAAAAAATCTAATGTGGTAATAGTCGTATTTATTTGACCGTTTCATCATGTTTGGTAGTGGTAAGGTGTATATGCATATACTTTTAGCACCAAAAAGCGAAAAGTAGATACGTATGTTTTCTATGGACATGTTGAACATGAGGCTTAAAATTAAAAGTAGGAGATCGATAATGCATTGATGCATAATGGTTAATTTTTTGACCTGTTACCTGTATATATACAAAAAAATAAAAATAAGAATATATGAATGGGACTATTAAGGGCTAAGTTGTGAGATCACCTTTCAAAAAAAAAATGGTTAATAGGTCAATACTTTAATAAGATTTTTAAGTGTAGGTCACATTACAAGTAATAAAAAAAAATATTATTTTCGTAATTTTTTGGTATATTTTTTTTTAACTTAATAATTCAAACGAACACTAAAAAAACTAAAAACAGCTAAAAAAAACAATTTTTAAGTTATTTTTTTTACACTTTGATATGTTTTTCGTGTAGATTATAATATTATTATTTTTTAAAACAATTTTTAACTTTTTTTTTACATTTTAATATATTTTTTGTATAGATTATAAATTATTTTTTAAACTTAAAAATAACTTTTAATCTTTTTTTTTATTAGACTGGATAAGTGTAAGTTAAAAAATTTTCGATCCTAAACATTTATTTAAAAAATCTTGTAAAATGTGATATGTCACTAATATCAGATACTATTAAATATTTGGGAGGTTAAATGAGTGGGTGGGTTCCGAGAATATTGATGTGTACTGGGCTAGTCTGATCCCCAGCCATAATGAAATTATGAGCTCAATAAGTGGGTCGGGCCATAGTGAACGTAAAGCAAGTATACAAAACAGTACCTAAACAAACGAAACATAGTACGTTTAGCTGAAGTCGGTAAACAATGTGTTGGCACTTGGAATTTAGTTATCAAGATGTATTTTTACTTGATTTTCAAAAAAAGGATGCACTTTTACTTCTTTTGATAAAATATTTGGCGAGTGAATGCCGACACCCCCTCGTCCGGGCCAATATCACCACAACAGCAGGCTATCCGGGCCTGTCCACCATGGGTGACGCATCACCCCGGATCTGGAGAGGCCGGCTGTGTCTAGGCCGGCCTCAAGAAGCTTGTCGAATACGTTTTCCCAATTAATGCTGCTGCTCCCTTATGGACCCCTCAGGACATCATCGACGTGGCCCAATCACAGGCCATCTTCTGTGGGCCCCGGAAGAGGACAGTACCCTTGTCAGAGTCATAAATGACTCTGACGCCGTTGGATCAACACTTGACAGTATAGTGATCCAAGGGCTAATACACCTCTGATCACACTATAAATACCCCCACTAATACCACTTAGAGAGAGACACAAAAAGACAGAGAGGAGAGATAAAGCTTAAACAACCCGGACCTCTAGAATTCCAATCGTGACACCCGACACTACGACTTGTAACCGGCACGATCACTCACCCTTAACTATATTCCTACCTTCAGTCCATACCAATACTGACTTGATCGTTGGAGAGGGAAAACCTTGTACCAACCCCGGGCCCCTGTTCGTTTCTTGTGCAGGAAAGAAGAACACCTCGCCATCGAAGGAGACATATCCACTTCGGACACCTCGGAAGATCGGAGCCGACGCGAATTGATTAAGCCGAGCTTGAGAAGAAAATCAGGCTCGCCAATTGGCGCCGTCTGTGGGAAACTTGTGAAGAACGCGTTAGCTCTGAATCCACGTCATCGAAGAAAACATGTCTGGCAACAACCGCTTCGACACCCCGTCATCTCGACCCACCCCCATTATTGGAATGCCACGGACGCTTTCTTTTGATGAGACCCCGAGAACCGCGTCTACGAGTGGTCCAGCCCCCTTAACGGCAATAGCTGCGACACCCAGAACACGGACCGAACTCACTGAAATGATGCTCGATATCCACCAAAAGGAACTCGTCGCGCTTGCGGCCCAGAAGGCTTTGATAGCCACGCTGATGGCACCAGAGCCCGAGCCCGTCATCCAGGACGCAAGCCGAGGCGAACCGGTCCTCAGACCCACTAAAAGCGTGATGTCCCGGCTGGGACCCCACCGACGACCCCCCTAGAAACTCCCAGAGAGCCAACTAGGGGTGAGGAGTCGGAGCACTCACACAAAGGGAATTCCCGTCAAGACGACCGGCGAAGTATACATTCCCGACTCCGTTGGGAGGAGGACAGTCGAAGCTCACAACCGGGATCGAGTCGCGTTCGGACAGAAAGGTCTCCTCGGACGCGAAGGCGTCGACGCCGTGGACGACACGATGCAGCCGGTGAGGCAGCGTTGAAGATCGTGGCCTCGACCCGAAGTACCCCGTTCTCTGACGAGATTGAGTACAGTGCTCCCCCCAGAAACTTCATCGCCCCTGTCCTCCAGACCTTCAACGCAGACTCTGATCCGGAGGCTCATCTTCGACACTATCGATATCAGATGAACCATTGGTCCCACCTTGACCAGTTAATGTGTCGGTGCTTTCTCGCCAGCCTGGAAAGGCTTGCTAGTAAATGGTTCCAGTCCCTGCCTGCCGACTCCATCCACTGTTGGGACGATCTAGCCTACGACTTCGCTCATCGGTTCATAAACTTGAAGGAGAGGGTTACTCAGCCGGAGCAGCTCTATCAAGTAAGGGTCCAGTCCAAGGAGACCCTCGAGAACTACGATAATCGGTTCTGGCTGAAACACGCGGAGTGCGCAGACTGTCCCGATTCCACCGCCATAGCTGCTTTCAGACAAAATATGGTCGTGGGCAGCAGAATCCGTAACGAGATGATAGCGGGCCCCCCCAGCTCCGTCCCTCAGCTCAGGTCCCTCATAAAGCAGCATATCGACATAGAGAAGGACATGAGGTCTGCTGGGGCAACACGTTCCGTGGCCATCATCGACCAGCAAAGTGATAGGACCGTCGCAGTGGGCCCTCGAAGAAACCGGCCCGCAAGCGAAAAATGGAACGTCCTCGAACGGGAAGGAATCCGCAACCGGCCCCCAAGAGAAGAAGAGAAGAGGCCCGTCGGACCGACCCGTCGAATCCGGGAACTGCTTACTCCACCACCTTTCGCCTCCCGTTGACCGGCCTGCTAAACGAAATTGAGAACGAACCATTCTTCTCCTGGCCTCTCCCACTCAGGAACGAGCCTGCCCGCGGGACCAACGACAAGTTTTGCGATTATCACAGAGGCCGTGGCCATAATACCAATGAGTGTCATGGGCTGAAGGCAAGGCTGGAAGGATGGGTCCGAGATGGCTTGATGGATAAATACGTCAAGTCACGAAGGGACTCCGATCGAGACCAAGAAGGGGCCGATGAAAGGAAACCGGACCTCCCCCCACCGGTGATAACCTGCCAGGTTATCCATTTCGGGCCAAAGAAACCGAAGCCAAATGGGGCGGAGAGAACCAAGGCCCGCGAGGCAACAATGAAGGAGCACGTTTGCCTCGCCGAAAGCCCAAAACCCCGAAAGAGATGCAAGCAGGGTACCAAGCCAGATCTAAGCTTCACTGACTTTGACCTAGTGGGAGTAGACCTGCTCCACTATGACGCCCTTGTTATCACGGCCCAAGTGGGCCATTGCTCAGTAGGACGCATCCTCGTCGATCAGGGGGCGTCGGTGAATATACTCTTTGGAGACCTTTACCAAAAGATGGGGCTGATGGAGGGGCAGTTAGATACCAACGCTCCTCCTCTGTATGGATTCAACTCTGAGGCTGTTCAGCCCAGAGGGAACATAACCTTGCCTGTTAAAACAGGAACCAAGGTTATGAGCATGGAGTTCACGGTGGTGGACGTCCCCTCCGTTTACAACATCATACTAGGGCATGCGTGGCTTCATGAGATAGAAGGCGTCTCCTCCACTCTGCACCAGAAGGTCAAGTACCCAACTGTGAATGGAGTCGAGACCATATCGGGAAACCAAAAGGTCTCGAGAAGCTGTGCCATGGTCGTGCACTCCGGAAATAAACCGGCTCCGGTCCAGAGTGCTATGAATATAGAAGCTGAGGATCCCAAGCTGCTGAGGGAACTGAACAAGAAGATGGGACCGGAGGCTGAAGAAAAGGTAGAAGGAGGTTTGCTGAAGGTCCAGATTCCGGGGTACGACGAGGATCACTTTTTTATGGTGGGTGCGAGGCTGAGCGAGCCCGAGACTGCAGATCTCGTTGAGCTCCTGCTTCAGTACCTCGACAACTTCGTGTGGTCTCCATGTGAAATGCCGGGTATCAGTCCCGACCTCGCCTGCCATAAGTTGAACGTCAACCCGGATGCGAAGCCCGTGATGCAAAAGGGGAGCCGCGTTAGTCTGGAGCATGCCGATGCCATAAACGAGGAAGTACAAAAGCTTCTGCTAGCTGGAGCCATCAGGGAAATCTTTTACCCTAGATGTCTCGCTAACCCCGTGGTGGTCCCTAAAAAGAACGGAAAGCTGCGTGTGTGCATCGATTACACGAGCCTTAACCGGGCCTGTCCAAAGGATCCCTTCCCTTTGCCTAAAATTGATCAGATAGTGGACTCCACCGCCGGAGCCGTCAGAATGAGCTTCCTTGACGCCTGCTCCGGCTATCACCAAATACCCATGTCGGAGGCTGACCAAGAAAAAACCTCCTTCATAACACCAAGGGGGAATTACTGTTACAAGGTGATGCCATTTGGGCTTAAGAATGCCGGGGCGACGTATCAGAGGATGGTCACCAAGATATTCGCTAAGAGCATAGGCCGGAGCATGGAGGTCTATATCGATGACATGGTTGTAAAAAGCACCCAGGAGGACGACCACCTGTCCGACCTAAGAGAGGTGTTCGAAACAATCCGAAAGCATGGCCTGAAGCTCAACGCCTCTAAGTGCGCCTTCGGGGTTGGTGCCGGGAAGTTCCTAGGGTTCATGGTAACCCATCGCGGTATAGAGGCGAACCCGGCCCAAATCTCTGCCTTGAAGGACCTTAGAACCCCTGAAAAGAGGAAGGACGTACAAAAGTTAGCCGGAATGGCCGCTGCCCTCAACCGGTTTATAGCCCGGTTCGGGGATCGATGCAAGCCATTCTTTACGGCTCTAAAGGCTCAGAAGAAGTTCGAATGGAATGATGAATGCCGGAGCGCGTTCACGGAGCTGGCGAACTACCTCGGAAGTGCGCCTCTACTGGCCAAGCCGGACACCGGCGACGTCCTTGCCCTATACCTTGCCGTGTCCGAGATAGCCGTTAGCGCCGTCCTTATCAAAGAGATCGGCAGGGAGCAAAGGCCAATCTATTACGTGAGCAAAACCCTCCTCGACGCCGAGGCTAGGTATATGCCCCTAGAAAAGCTCGTCCTGGCACTCGTTATGGCATCGCAAAAACTGGCCCATTACTTCTCGGCACACAATATCGTGGTGTATACGGATCGGTCCATTCGGGAAATACTCCAGAAGGGAGACCTGTCTCGACGTATGACGAAGTGGGCTTGCCACCTGAACACGTACGACATCCGGTACGAGCCACGAACGTCCGTCAAGGGGCAGGCCCTGGCCGACTTTGTGGCAGAATTCACCGGAACGACCACGTCCCCCAGTGTCGAGGAACGTGCCCAAGGAACGTGGACCTTGCATGCCGACGGAGCTGCCAATAAAAAAGGATCAGGCCTCGGGGTGGTACTCCAGTCCCCACAGGGTGATGTAATCAAGAAGTCAATCCAGCTTGGTTTCCGAGCCACCAATAACGAGGCGGAGTACGAAGCCGTGATCGCAGGCCTGAAAATGGCCCGAAGCCTCAGAATCAAGAAGATACTGGTGCACACTGACTCCCAGTTAGTCAGTAGCCAAATCAGCGGTGAGTTTCAGACGAAGGACGAAAGGATGACAAGCTACGTGGCCATCGCCTCCGGAATACTCCAAAGCTTCGAGTATCGGGAAATCATCAACATCAACAGAAATGAGAACACCCACGCCGATGCACTAGCAACCCTAGCCTCGGCCATGAGTGATAAAAAGGAGCGAGTCATCACCGTAGAATACGTTCCTTCGCCTAGCATCGAAGCAAAGGCAAGAGTTAACGTAGTGACTGACCTCCCGTCAGAGCCGAGCTGGATGGACCCCATCATCGAGTACCACCGCACCGGAGACCTCCCCGAAGATAAGAAAGATGATGAAAAGATAAGAAGAAAGGCAATGGGGTTCTGGTTGGCTCACTGCGATAAACTTTATAAAAGGTCGTTCTCCGGGCCCTATCTGCTCTGCATCCATCCTGATATGGTGGTAAGGGTCATGGAAGAAATTCACGAAGGAACGTGTGGGAGTCACACCGGGGGCAGGTCGCTGGCCAACCGAGCCTTGACCCACGGATATTGGTGGCCCCTCATGCAGAAGGACTCCCAAGCATTCGTGCTCAGGTGTGAAAAGTGTCAGAGATACGCGCCCATACCTCGAGCCCCGGCCCAAAAAATGAGCAGCGTGACCTCGCCTTGGCCCTTCGCCCAATGGGGCATGGACATCGTCGGACCATTCCCTCGGGCCCCGGGGGGGAAAAAGTTCCTCCTCATGGTCACCGACTACTTCTCGAAGTGGGTAGAAGCCGTGGCATTAGCAAAGATAACGGAGGCCGAGGTGATCAGGTTCCTCTGGAGGGATGTGATCACAAGATTTGGGATCCCATATTCGATAGTGGCAGACAATGGGGGCCAGTTCACCGGAGCTAAATTAAAAGCGATGTACGCAAAGTACCGCATCAAAAGCTATTATTCCACCCCCTCGTATCCCCAAAGCAACAGTCAAGCTGAAGTGTCGAATAAGACCGTTCTCGACGGAATAAAAAAGAGGCTAGACGAGTCCAAAGGACGATGGGCTGATGAACTGCAACACGTTCTTTGGGCCTACCGAACGACGAGAAGACGGGGCACCCAGCAAACGCCCTATAGCCTTACCTACGGGATGGAAGCTATCATCCCGTTAGAAATCGGACTCCCTTCTCTCAGAACAGACATGGTGGAGAACGGCCTGAACGAAAAGATGATGGGCCTCGAACTCGAATATGCTGAAGAACGAAGGGAAGTCGCGGCCATCCGTAACGCCGAATACAAGAACGAACTGGGACGTTCCTATAACAAAAGAGTGAGCACCAGGCGTTTCCAAGACGAAGACCTCGTGCTACGGAAAGTAAACAACAACACAAGAGTACAGTCCGACGGCAAGCTAGGGCCCAACTGGGAAGGCCCCTATCGAATCCTCGGTGCGGCGGGCAACGGGGCCTACCTGTTGGGTCGTCTTCCCAACGATGTCCCGATGGATCGACCTTGGAACGTCAATAACCTAAGGAAGTATTATCAATAGGGCTCGACCTTTGCGTTTTGATGTAAATAAGAATATGATGTAAATATGCCTGAGGGCTTTATGAATGAAACTGTTGTTCTTCCAAAATCACCCCGGCTTAAATCTCGATGTATTTTCTAAGTGTTTCAGAACACGTGCCTATACGGCACCCCGACTTAAATTTCAATTTATTTTTTAAGTGTTTCAGAACGCGAGCCTATACGGCACCCCGGCTTATATTTCAATTTATTTTTTAAGTGTTTCAGAACACGAGCCTATACGACACCCCGGCTTAAATTTCAATTTATTTTCTAAGTGTTAATTCGAATTGTGAGTTATATTAAATGAGTGCCCCCACGCCGAAACATAAAGGCCCACTCATTTGGGGGCACGTATACGATGTATAAAACACACAATGGAAGTAGAACACAGCAGAAGAATAAAGACAAAATCCAAAATTGTTTTTCATTTCATTCAACGGAAAGCTATTACAAGCTAAAGTGCCAAAAGGAAATACATCGAAAAACTACATCGAAAACAAAATCTAAAAACTCCACAAAGCCCTAAGCTGCCCCCTCATCATCATCTGCCTCGTCGTCCGAGAGGGCTCGAGGGGTTAGGGGGACCACCTCGGGAATGGGAGCAGAGGGGACGGGAACAATAATGTTTTCCATGTTCCACACCGGATGGTCCGGTCCCGCCCTCATAAAAGCAGCCGCCTCAGACCAGCCGTCGACATAGAAGGAATTGAAATCCTTCTATGTCGATAAGGCCAAAGCGGCGCTCATCTCGACCTGCGTGGTTTCGACCGCAGCCTTCACGTTGGCAGCCGAGTCTGCCTTAGCTTCTTGCAGAGCCACTGCTGCAGCTTGGGCACGCTCCTCGGCAGCTTGGGCACGCTCCTCGCCCTCGGACTTAGCCTTCATGGCTTCAGCTCTCCGAGCTTCCAACGAGGCGTTTAGGCCTTCGGCCTTCTCTGCCCTTTGTCGGGCCTCCTCCGTCCTCTTCAGGGCCTCTTTTGCCTGCTTGGCACTAGCCTCGGCCTTCGAAGCCCACGACCTCACCAATTGGCCTTAATGATAGACGTACTGGTTCATCGTCAAGTAGGCCTACAAAAGAAGAGAAACACTTAGCAAAAATTTAAGAAATGAACGAAGTCATAAGAATGGCACTGCTAAAACAGTAACTTACCTGTGGGATCGCGGCCATGGCCGATGCCATGGAAGAGGTGAGGTCCCGACCACGATGGTCAGCCTTAACGGTTTGCTGCTGGAGCGCGGCCAGAGCAAGCAGGCCAGCAGAGGGGTGGCCCTCCATGATGCTCCACACCCCAGTTGCCGTCTTCACCTCCTCTGGGGTCTGGACAAGCATCCTTAGCGACGGGGAGCCAGAGCTTGAGCTTGAGGCTGAAGCCGAGGCATCCGGTAGCGGACCCTTTGCCTGAGCGGTTGTCGCCGCTCGCTCTTCCGCAACCACCACAGGTCGGCCACTCTCCCTAGGCTCTGGGATGACCACGACGTCCTCCCTTGGCTCAGGTTCCCCGGTCCTGGCCTTCTTCGCATCCCGAAGGGCCTTCGCCTCCTCCCTCTTCCTCTTATCGACCTCGGCCTTGCGAGCGGCTCGTTCACGCCTCGCCTCCCCCCCCAGGTCTTCCAATTTCTTTAAGGCCATTGCCTTAGCATCAGCTGGAGCCACCTCAACCACCTCCTCTTCCCTAGCCTCCTTCACCCCCTCCTCCGCAGCCTCGGGCTCAATGACCACATCCCCGCCATTGCCCGCCTCGACACCTCATCGTCAGCCCCCTCCTCATCTTCACCATTACCCCCTGCCTCGACGACATTTTCCTCCACCTCCTCCTCTTCATCAGAACGGACCACCTGCACAGGCCAAACGAAAAAGAAGTTGGAGAAATTAACAAAATCTAGCTAAGTGTTAAATTGGAATTGTGTAAGAACGAAGAGAGAATTTACCCTGGTCCGTGAGGTACCCAAGCTTGGCCCGGAGGGCTCCGCCTCCACGGGGCTATCTTCCAGGTGGAGGGGACTCCTCACACTGGGCTCCCTAGACCTCAAGGGAAGGACCTCAGGCAGATGCTTCCCATGATGGTCGAGATAGTTGCGGGTACCGTCCGGCCCCTCCCTATATTGGAGGACGGTACCATCCGGCCGGGTCTCGAAGTAAACCCCGGCCGATGCAGGAGCGAAAGAGGCCACCGTCACGACCTTCCCCTTGCTGCTTAGCTTCGGCTTCGGCTTCACCGCCTTCTTCACCGCAGGCACCGCCACAGGCACAACCTCCGCCTCAGCTTCTTTGATGACCTTAGGTGGGAGGGTGGACTCAAAACCCTTCTCTTTCTCCCACCGTTCCCGGGAGTACCCCACAGGACAGAAGGTCCTAGGGGGCCAGAGGAACTCGTTCCCCTTACAGCTGGTGGGGGAGCCACAGAGTAACAGGCGCTTCGCATCGCGAGCGCCTGCGTCGGTCCCATCCGGACCCCACCAGTTAAAGGCCAACTCCATCGACCTCACGTTCGGCTCCCCAAGGCCCTTTAGCTTCGCGGCCACCGTGGCCTTGTTCTCTTTGGTGCTGAGAACCCTCCCTAGTCTGGTTGGGAGGACCAGGTCATCCCGGTGGAGCCAGTTACCCTCCACCACGATCACGTCTTGTGTGTAACCCCGATTCGAATTGGAGTTACCCAAGATGAGCTGGTTATGCGACCAGCACCGCAGGTACGGCTGCCTGCTCTTGGCTTGGGAGCTAGGCTCGCTCTGTAAAAATTCATAACAGGCAAGCAGCTCCCTTAACCCCAATGGTTCCGGTAGGGTTGAGCCCAGCAGAACGTTTAAGGCCTCCATCCCGACGCAGATCCGGTGGGCCTGCAGCGGCCACTGGCAAGGGAGAGTTTGCGTCCAGGCGCATAACTCCGCCAGCAGCTCTGGGATAGGGAGGTGAATGCCCCCGTATAGGAGGCACGAGAGAGAGAGCGTCACCATTCTCTTCGGATCCGCCACGATCCCGTTCACCTCGTCAGAGTTCCGACACGTCCGAAGACGGAACTCTTCGCCGATCCCGCAGAGTTGTCGGAACTCTTCGAGATCGGACCCATGGGTCCTCACCATGATGCTGTTGTCGTTGGTCTCGACGCTCAGGGTCGGGTCGAGGACCATGGCCCGGAACGGAAGTGCATTGGCCATCACGGCCAGGCGTTGTGGAGTGGGGGCCACCATCGGGCCCTTGCCAGCTCCGTGCTTAATAACCATTTTGGCAGGGTTTTTGGCTAGGCGTGCTAAGTATGAGAGAAAGGGAGGGCTGTTTGCTGTGAAAATCTAGAGAGAGAAGAAGAAAGTGAAAATGAATTTTCACTGAGGGTATTTATAGGCCCCCACTTGAAGATGAAAAGACACTTACCAGAAGGTGAAAGGACAGCCGCCGCCTACAGCGCGAACTCCCACAAATAACCGCAGCCACTCAATCGACGCATTCCACGTGTACAACAAACAGGGGTCGTCTGCCAAGTGTCACTCATCAGCCGTTTCAGCATTAATGGCATTGATGAAATCGAAGAGACAGGGGTGGTGCCCCATAAATGCACACCATACGTGCTCCACGTGTAAAGAATGCATACATACCAAAAACGCGTGTCGCAAGACAGGCCGTGCATAGGCATCTCCACACCGCCAAGCATGAGAACAGAATGACCGGAGCCCCCGTAACGACTAAAGGATCCTTGTCAACCTCGTCCTTAACATCGACTCTGGACAGGGAGCTGTTGGCGAGGGAATGCCGACACCCCCTCGTCCGGGCCAATATCACCACAACAGCAGGCTATCCGGGCCTGTCCACCATGGGTGACGCATCACCCCGGATCTGGAGAGGCCGGGCTGTGTCTAGGCCGGCCTCAAGAAGCTTGTCGAATACGTTTCCCCAATTAATGCTACTGCTCCCTTATGGACCCCTCAGGACATCATCGACGTGGCCCAATCACAGGCCATCTTCTGTGGGCCCCGGAAGAGGACAGTACCCTTGTCAGAGTCATAAATGACTCTGACGCCGTTGGATCAACACTTGACAGTATAGTGATCCAAGGGCTAATACACCTCTGATCACACTATAAATACCCCCACTAATACCACTTAGAGAGGGACACAAAAAGACAGAGAGGAGAGATAAACCTTAAACAACCCGGACATCTAGAATTCCAATCGTGACACCCGACACTACGACTTGTAACCGGCACGATCCCTCACCTTTAACTATATTCCTACCTTCAGTCCATACCAATACTGACTTGATCGTTGGAGAGGGAAAACCTGGTACCAACCCCGGGGCCCTGTTCGTTTCTTGTGCAGGAAAGAAGAACACCTCGCCATCGAAGGAGACATATCCACTTCGGACACCTCGGAAGATCGGAACCGACGCGAACTGATTAAGCCGAGCTTGGGAAGAAAATCAGGTTCACCAATATTCAGCAAATTTTTTACTTTCGAAAAGATATATATATATATATAATCTCCTTTCCTAATCAGCGGAACATTGGGTTCATACGGAAGGAATTCAAATCATAAACAAACCAATCGATAACATAATTACCGAAAGAAAATTAGCTGTGAGACCAACAACATAGGAAAGACATGCTCCATAATTCTTACGATACAATTTAATCTCAATAGTGAAGTACAACATGAATGAAAAACTTCATGTGTTGTCCGTAATGATTTTCTGTTTCGTCCATTAATGCTTACTCGGAACGTGTTATGATGTAAAATTGTCGTTTTAAATTTAGAAATGATTATATGTACGTGACTCTAACAACGGAAAATGAAATTAAAACCAGTTGTCATTTAAATAGCGTTCTGGTAAGCAAGTAGTAACAGCTCAGATCCTTCATTTTCTCAGTTCCTTAGTTAGTTGACCGATAGACCCATGACCATGTTTCACTTTGGTCAACTCACTTTCTTCAATTGAATGTTTATATACAAACAATTTTGAATAGAAAACGAGAGCTTATAACAGTTTTAGAATTAGTAGCGAAACCAAGATCAGTTCATAGGAGGTGACAATTCATGCATCAGCATTTGTTTTTATTGGCGATATATATGTCAAAATGCAATTATAGGATCATACTACTACTCCTAAAAGACATGGTGAAAAACGTACTTTGGTTATAGTTTGAGGATAAGAAAATCATAAAACAGTTAGTTCTCTAACAGAAATTCTCAAAGCACACGACAGTAATAAAAATCTCAAATATAAGCAATATTTGCCTGCCTTTCCAAAAAAAAAAAACAATATTTGCCTGAGTTTTGGGTCATTGACTATCATTGGTTCCAAACATAGCACATGCATACAAAGACATGAAAACATGGCCAAGCTGGTTTCTCTACCCAATGTGTATATATATAGAATATATATACAGTCAGAGTTATCTGGGTTAATAATTGGTCACATGCACTAGATTCTCTTTATTTTATTATGTGTTCGGACAGCTCAAACTTCCAACCAAGTAGAACCACTGTCCAATTCATGACAGACCTCACTACATTTTTACAGCTTTTTTTCTTAGCAATTCATTCTAATTTTTGTTAATGTTAAGTTGACACACATAAAAAAAAACTATCATTTAAAAATCATTTATAGTTTTTAACTTTTAACTTCTATTTATCATCTACATTAGACACTTTAGTTTTTGCTAGAAACATTTTTATAATCTTTTATTTACAATATTATATGTCCTTGGTCCACTTAAAAAAAAACCGTTGCTAGGAAAATTAATTTAAAATAGACAATAAATTAATATATAGAATTGCTCACCTAGAACTTGTTACCTTTTTTTCTAAACTTTAACAATAATGTTAGTATATGACACTAACATGTAATGACATGTGTTACATGAACAGTATAGCCACAAAAATCTATCATTGACTACCGTATGGTAAAAAAATAAAATTAAAGTGACCAAGCTCTAAAGCATTCAGGTAATACTTGTACATTGATTTTCTTTATGTTAAGCCTGACTACCTGAGCTTAGCTCTTTGTAAGAGGAAAATGATATAAAACAGTTCAAATCTTCTATCCTATTTTTCTATCCCATTTCGTATCCCTTTTTTATTTTATCCAAAAAAAATTCTAAAATACTTGAAAAAAATTGTACAATTACTATAATACATGTATCAATACATTCCAATAATTATTATTTTTAAAAAATCCACACAAAATTTATTTTGGAATAAATGTATAAATTAGTTTAAATTAAACATTTAATATTAAAAAAATTGTCTAAAACAATATTATATTCAAAAAAATCTTATCTACGCACTGCTACTAAATTCCATACTGGCACAAACATTAGTGCCATAAAGATAATCCTGCTTAAAAGGTAATCATTATGTTATCGTACAGAGTTTTGGGACCAGTTGAAGCAATAACCTGGGATCGAAGTACTAGCTACCATGGCTTAATATATAATCATAAACATCAAAAGATGTAGATATATATACTGTTAACATAGATTGATTATTTGACAAACATAAAATGGCATGATTTTCCATTTATCCTGAAGGCTGTAATTGGTTACTTATTCGGCAACGTCTGTGATGAACGTTTCGAGGATCTATTATCATCCTTGATTGTTTTATAAAAGCGGAGAAACGTAAAAAGATTTATAGAGTAATTAATTTGTTCTACATTGTATTTAATTTCTCTTTTTTCTCTTCTCCTCTTTGATGAGTCCAAATATTCTACCTCCTATTCTCTATACCCTTCCGTGCCCACTTGTTTATTTTCACTCAAATTTTAAATTTGCACAACTTATACCGCAAGTTTATAATATTATATTGTATTCAAATTTTAAAATATTTGAACATAATATTGTTTTACACAATTTTTTTAATATTCAATGTTTAATTTACACTAATTTATACATTTATTCCAAAATAAATTTTGTGTGGATTTTCTTTTAAAAATAATTATTGGAATGTATTGATACATGTATTATAGTAATTGCACAATTTTTTTCAAGTATTTTAGAATTTTTTTTTGATAAAATAAACAGGGGGTAGAGAAATGGTATAGAAGATTTGGACTCCTCTTTGATTCCTCGACGCGAGGGATCCTGACCGGATCATTATTTTTTGTACCTCTTTATTTCTTCGCACTCTACATAATTAATTACATGCTATACAGGTTTAGAAGCAAGCCTGAAATTCTACCCTAAATAAAGATTATAAAATTTTCCTCCTTTCAGATCTTGCCTTCATTTTGGATCTAAGGCAAATCGATATACCAAATGGACCTTATGGTTTATAATGGTAATTTGTGTTTTCTCTTGTACTAGTAAAAAAATTAATTTCGGATCTTATGGGAAATGGTTTAAAGCTCCGTAACTCATAACTCAAACACCATATATGAGAGGAATAAAAAAAATGCATGCATCAACTTCCATAGGCTTTCCTTAAATGATAAGGGAACTCGTTTGGTTTCCTTGAACTTAATGAACATTGGTGTAGTCTAAAACTTTTAACATCTCATTTTAATATTATGTAATAATTCTCTACCATACGGTATGTTAGATATATTAATAAGGGAAATGTTTATATAATTTAATATTTAATAGAGATAAGGAATTTGATAAGAAAAATGATACATTTGCTAATGTATTTAGTATACGAGCAACCGTACCAGTTTTCTTATATTTTTCTTTATATTTAAGGTAATTAACATCAATTTTATATTTTTAAAGTAACAGTTTAATTTTATATATTTTTCAGCTTTCTTATTAAATTTCTTATCGTAACTAAATATTAATATATTTTAATATATTTCTATCAATTTTTTTCAACCCAAATTAATTTAATAGAACAACCACATTAAATAACTTATCATTTTTCTCGTATTTAAAGTAAAAAGTACACTTTTACAATTTATAAGTAAACGTTTTGGTTTATACAAATTATCATATTTTTTATCAATTTCTCTATCAAAACTATACAAGTCATTTTTTGTTATTTTATTAATTTATATGTTAAAAATACAAATAAATTGTTGAACCATAGGGTTCAATAATTGATTTTGATTATAACTTTGATTATGTTTTTAATGATTTTACGATTTCTCTATTTTCGATGATATAATGCTTGTCTTTTCCAAAAAGAGAATTTGTAAATTTCAGCCACCAGAAAGATAGAGCACAGAAAAACGAAGCCACAGGTTCAAGCGGAACCAAAATCGGAGCTAAAACGAAGAAGTTACGGGCTTTTGAAGTTTAACGAGAAAACCGGGAATACTGAAGAAACGACCGATCGACTGGACAAAAACGACTGATCGTTTTTGGTCCAAATTCTTCCAGTGAGGACGTCGAAAAAACGACCGATCGTTTCTCAGAAAACGACCGATCGTTCTCTGAAAACGACCGATCGACTGTAGAAAACGACCGATCGTTTTCTGCAGAATTCGAAAACAGTTTTTCAGCTTATTCTGGAAAGTTGCTTAAAACGCTGAAAAAAAGCCTCAACCACTTCCAACGGTCTGATACAGAAAAACAGACTTTGGTGATTATATAAACCACCCAATCTCTCTCCCAAACCACCAATGAATACACCAATCCATTATCCTTCAACCTCTAAATAAAAACCCTAAAATCACCATTTTGGTGAATATATTCAAGAAAGAGGGAAATCAAGGAGAATCGATTCAAGCTTAATCATCATCAAAAACTCACCAATTAGCTTATTTAGAAGCAATTAAAATAGTGAGTGTAGTTACATTGATTGTAACGATTTTGTAAATAGTAAAATATAAACTCATTTGTGAGCGAGTGATCGGGTAGAGGCTTTATAAGCAATTGAAGCTTAAAAGCTATAGGTCTTTTCATTTCGGGATACTCATAAAGTGAGGGGGAGCTCAATCGGTTGATTAGCTCGATAGGATTTGTAATAATCCGTAAGGAGATTTTTAGTGAAATACTCGGTAGTACCGAGGAGAGGACGTAGGCCGTTTGCCGAACCTCTATAAAATCACGGTGTCATTTTCTTTCATTGCTTTTACTTTCCGCAAATATATTATTGCTTAGTTTATTGCTTGCGTTTAGTAATTCAAGCAATTCTTTATCTTTTGTTAAACGCAATAAGTTTAAATTTGCATAAGTTGGGTTAGTAGTTGCGCTTAGATTTTAATTAGGCGAAAAACGCCAAAAACCTTATTCACCCCCTCTAAGGTTTAGCCACACGGGCCAACATAAATGATAGAGAATAAGAGAAAATTAAAAGAGATAAATTATTATTTTAATTATAAGAGGGCATTTTGATCTTTTATATTTGAGTGATATTTAAGTTCATCTAAATTTAAGATAATTGATAAGGAAATTGGTGCATGTATAATTTTAAAACAATATACTCATATTTAAGAAAAATGAATCGTATAAGAAAACTGATGCGCTTGCTCGTGTTGTTTATGAAACTTGTATGAGAATCCATGAAAAAAATTCTAAATATACGGGAGGGGTGCCCTATACCGTGGGACTTTCTTCACGTGGACTAACAACTAGAGACACTTCACGGAGAAAAAGGGTTCCTTTGGTCCCATGGTCCTTTCTATACGTGACATCAATTATTCGACCTTTTTGTCCTCAAACAACAAAAGTTTGTATTTAAAAATAATGGAACAACTTTTTTAAGTATTTTAAAAAAAAACTTTCTCTAAGTAAAAGCTTTAAAGCTTAACGATTAGCTTTGCCAAATGAACTTGTCCGCTCTCCTATAAAGTTTCACAAGCTCTAAACTTACAAAGATAATTCATGTTCTCGCACGGATCGGGGTAATTGGCCCATGTGTATCATAGACATTCAAAAGTATGTACGATACATTTAGGTGTATGATTAACATAACGATTACATCTTTCGATTTATGAACTTTGTTCCTGCCGTCAGATTACGCACAAAACATATCCTTTAATACAATGTTTGTTTGTTGTATCACTTGAAGTATTGAACATAAGATTGGATATTTGGACTATAAGTACGATTGAGCCCACAAATATAGCCACATATATAGCGTTTTGTTGCATGTCATGTAATTAGATTATTAATCCGAACTAGACTACGTCTATCTTTTGAATCCTTTCGTAACACCATGAGACGTTTAATTTCAGATTAGTTTAATACACATCGTATTAGTACCTCGACTCTCATTTTAAACAATGTTATAGGTCAAGATCCATTTATATCAAGACTCTGTTTTTCAATAATGTAACTATTATTAAAAATACAGACGTGTGTATAGAAATACACATGCTATAATACTATACTATGAAGTTCATTTATTGATTATACTATATCTAATGGAATATATCTACATTATTTATTTCTTAGTATATTGTCAAAATATCATTTATTATTATATATATTTTTTTTGGATATGGTTTACTTTTACAACGATAGCCTCTGGACTATATATATCATTACATAGATTGTAATATGACAAATACAATATAGATAAAAGGATATTTTATCCGTTCTTAACAAATTGTTCTTTACAAAATTACGTGCAATTTTGATCGCCTTATAACATGTATAAAAATTATCAAGATTTAATATTTTAAAATTAAATCATATAATTTAATGTTTGAAATATATAATTAAATTTTGAAAATTTTCATTCCAAAAATTTTGACAGTACAAATTATTGACCGATCAAAATTTAACGTAATTTCGTAATGAACAATTAATTCACTATCATCAACTCGAGGTCTCCAAAGGCAGAATAATTATGGAAATTATTTATACTACTCACTCCGTTCATATTTAATTATCCATTATAAAAATACGTTTAATGTTAATCGACTTATAACTTATATAAAAATTAGACTTTGTTGTAATACACTATTAGCTACGTATATAGGGAGACAGAAGTAGAGAGAGGGGAGAACAACATGATCTTTATTAATGAAGGAATATGTGAATGAATGTAAAATACAAGACCCCTAGCCCTCTTTATATAGATAGAGGGGTAGGGTTACAAGCCCAACTTGGGCCCATAAAGTATAAGCCCAAGAGTCCAATAATCTCACAACACTCCCCCTTTGGACGTCTTGAATTCTTCGTCTTCATGCAGTCGATCTGAGTCGAGTTCATTCGCAGTGCTAAACACATAAAAAACCTTAGGGCCGGAAAACCCAGTGTGGGACAAAACCGGTACCTAGGAGAAACTGTGTAGCCGAATGATATAGGCCGAAATATCATGTAAGTAACTTACCACAAAACAGTGTGCCTCATCAAAACCTTACCAGAGCAAACCCAATGGGAAAATCTCTGATCGAAGGAAAAAGAGTGCAACAATGGTAGTAGTAGGGGATCAACCACAAAATAGGTGCCTCATCAAAACCTTGCTAGAGTAAACCCAGTGGGAAAAAACCTCTAGTCGAAGGACAAAAGAGTACACAGTGGTAAGAAGTATACAACAGGATACTCCCCCTAATTTCGGCAATCTTAAGTGAGATATAATGGGAACGTGTCTCGCTAAAAACCTTGCCAAGGAAAACCCAGTGGGAAAAAACCTTGGTCTAAGGACAAAAAGAGTACACGAGCATACGACTGGATGCTCCCCCTCACTTGCACACGACAGGGTGCGAGGATTTCGACTAAGTAGTAATTAGTGCAATAAGCATTCACCTGGATGCTCCCCCTCACTTGCACACGACTGGGTGCAAAGATTTCATATTTCAAGAAAGAAAACGAGCATTCGACTGGATGCCTCATTTACTTACATACGACTGGATGCAAGAAAATCTAACGTGGAATAGAACGAGCATTCAACTGGATGCTCTTAAACTTCATTTGTGAAGATTAATTTCGGCGAGAAACGCTAAATAGCATAATGTAGTCATGTCTCTCT
The DNA here is from genome assembly GCA_963920805.1 of Primula vulgaris. NCBI lineage: Eukaryota > Viridiplantae > Streptophyta > Magnoliopsida > Ericales > Primulaceae > Primula > Primula vulgaris. The sequence goes on along the minus strand of OY987212.1, from coordinate 5,238,966 downwards.
TGATCAATAACAACAAGTTGTCTTCTATGACAAGTGTTTTATCTGGATCGTGAGACATAACATATGTAATTCAAATATGACTAATACTAGCTCGAAGTCATATACACTCTCTAGTCGTCTCATAGAGCACGAATAGATCAGAGTGATTCACTTGGAGTCATTCCAAGACCTCCAAGATGTCGCCTTATTCCTAATGGTAAAGACATACCATGTTAGGAATATCCCTTATGCGGGTCTGATAAGTAACCAGCATCGGTATAACCGAAAAAAGGTTGCGTTAATTCGAGTACCGAAGGGGGTAGGTACACTCGATGACGCAAATGGGATAAGACAAGCCCTCATCCATAGTTACCTTAAGGTAATGGGAAAATGTTTTTTATGCCATTTCGATGGCAGCGTGTTAGCGCGATGCTGTGTCGAGCTATACCATTCACAGCAGACGAGATGTTCGTCCTAGCACATTAGACCAAGTACAATAATGCGCTTATTGTACTTAGATATGAACATCATGGTTCAATATCTCTTCATCGTCACATCAGGGACGGAATGGGTCTATATCAATGTCTAGTGATCGAACGATCATGGGAGAATCTGACGACTTAGCGTCATGATTAATACAACGTCATAACACCTTCTGGGTGTAGTCTGAATCATGGACTTAGATTCAATCTTTACGGGAGTCGATCATCAGGCCGAGTCACTACCGTTTCTTCCCAAGATCCTTCATCTCGAAGGCAAATCCAAAAATGGATCGCGTAATAAAACACGCAAGGGCATAATACTTGTTCAAGTATCCCAAGCTAATCAAGTACTCACTTAGGCGGTATACCACATCCGCTCGGATTATATTAATCCATATAGTGAACGTCTCAGTTAATTGAGATCGTGTTCCGTGGTCAGGAACTACTTGATTTAAGCACATGAAGTCACACAGGGACCTTCATTTATATCTCTTTGTCTAAATCCCCATAGAGATAAAACCATGACCACATTCATGGCTGCATACTCAGTTTTTCGGAAGCTACTAAACTGGTAAAGTAGAGGACTGTTATAATGTCCATTACGAAGAAATCAACCATCTCGTAATCAATTCCAAGGTGGGAGAGAAGCCTTGCGCTACTAGGCGAGCATTCTACAATCTCATTATTCTCATCACTCTTCCTTACGAATAACCAAATAAACGAACTCGTTTAACATTGGTGGTGTTGGAGCTACAGGTCCAAACACACTTTCGCTAAGGAGTCTACTTGGATTGCAAGTTTCCATTAGTCCAGTCTATTCTACGTTGACTTCAGGCAACGATACATGGTTCCCTGTCATAATTTGTTCATATTATCAGTCGTCACCGAATATATGAACAAGTAATCAATGACAGTCTCGTTTCGCTTCAATATCGTCTAAGATATCATGATCGACAGATATTTCGAGATTCTTAGGATGAGGAGGAAATCACACATCTCCTTGATCCTTTATAATCTCGTGCGACAAACGAGTTTCAGTTCACCACCTCTGGGGCTGAACGAATTAAGAACCGGTCAACTTCCTCGTATCTTGGGAAGGACGACAGACTGACGGCCGACGGCAGCGTCCTTTGCTTGGCGGGTTCGGCCAAAGCAACGTGTTACGACAGGAACACGGCGTCCGACAGGGACGTCTATCCTTGCAAGCATTTTGCAGCAGGTATAAATGATCTCGTGACATCTCATAAAGTCATTAAATGCGTCTGGCATTTAGTTAGACTTGAGGGAGTCTATGCACTTACTTATCACTAAGTGCAGTATTGGGATCAAGCTAAGACTGAGTGGGTTATGCCACGTTACTTCACGTCGTTCCTTATCAACGGTAACGTGCAAATCTCCCCCTAACGACGGGGAGAACAGTCTTACTGATGTCACTTTCGCATATCATGCGGTAAAGAGATCGCTTGCCAAGGTTACTCTATCAAATGATAGGCAGGGGATTCATAATCGACTTACGTCCCCTTCATAGGTCCATATTTTTAACGCTATAGCGGCTCAATCAAAATATTAATTAATCACTCTAAACACGCGTTAATATGAGACTTCTGGCTCATAAACAATAACCATCTGGTACGCATATAGTGTTTGAGTGTCTATGGGCCTCATGACGGACCAATGCAGCAAAATAGTATAACCCCACACGGAAATATAAATCTTGGTGCGCAAGACCAAGAAATGCGTGCAATCATTTGCAGTCGCATTATCAAACTTTCCGTGAGTCCATTTGGGTCTGAACATAATCGACAGGATGTTCAATTTCAATTTCCAAACTCAAGTAATTCAAATCGCAATTTCGATTATTACTCTTCGGAATTATCAAGTCGACTAGACTTTTCAGAATAATCCGGATCATGAGCCATCAACTTAATGATAGGGCTAAAAGTTTGGAAAGTACTGCATTTATGCGGACAATAGTAAAATGTGACCATATTGTCGATGCATCAACCATAACCATTTATATTTATGGTCCGTCTTATGGTTGGATAAGTCCACAATAACTCCTTCAATTCTTTACAAGAATTCTACGAGTCCATTTCGTGATCTTTACACATACTAGTCTTTCAAAGTGAGCATTAGCGACATTAATTTCGGATTAATCACGAAATATATTCTCAGAGAGAATCCAAATGCGATGCGATTATAAATCAAGCATCGTCTTTTGACTCGGGAATATCTCATCCGGTCAATGCCACAATATCAAAATGCTCTGATCAATCGACGACAGGCGAATGATAGTATAGACAATCATGTCTTAGCATCTAAATCTTTTATCAATCGACGACAGGCGAAATGATAAAGTAACTTTAAATGCTTTTAAAAAATATGGTAGCAACCACTTGAAAGACAGTTCAACTCCTCTAAAATACGTTTTTGAGTGGAGGCTATGTAAAGAAATTTCATTTCTTTCATGAGCTATTACCGGATAACGCTGGTTTTCTCGAATATTTTATAACTCAACAAGGTACGGCAGGACCTACATGAGTATAAGACCTCATATTTGACAAATCAATTTGGTTTTACCAAAGATTTCGATTGGAACGACAGGTCCAGAATCGTTGTCACTGAGTACTCTTTTAGGCAAGTAGTTGGTGAAATTATGTGGTACACGGTTACCCACTATTTCCAAAAAACCAACTACACCACAAGTATTGCCTAAAATTTCATAATTTAAAGTTTGGTCACATTTGTCAAAAGAATTTGCTCAATAAACACTTTAAATTATTTCGAGAAATTTCATAAACAGGCAAACCATAATCCAAAAGTATGGTCCAAATGGAAAAATAATAATCCAAATGGAAAACATAATCCAGATGAGCGAAAAAATGGCTCAATGATTTATCAAAATCAGTAAAGAAAGGTATCAAACTCATTTGAGCCACAAAATCGGGGGTCTCAATAGTTTCCTTTCAATTAACTTTAACCACATTAGCATCGGTTTTTCCACCTTTATAATAGTTGTGAACTATTTAAGGAGTAACCGTGCATGACCGTTGTCTTTATAGCATAGAGTTGGCTCCTTGAGCATCATCTCTTACTTTGTGACAACGGCCCATATTGTTCCTTTCAATTACTGTCTTGGAGCCACAGGTTTCAATTTCGACGATTGTCTAAAATCTCGCTTGGCTAAGAGATTCATCGGGATCGCGACAGTTCGAGACAAATAACACTTGTCCCGGTTCTCGATTCGTGAAAAAAAAAAATGTACACGAAGAGCATTAATATCAGGCAAACAATTCGCCATTTACCCAATAGGATTAAAACTACTCACCGGGGTAATTTTCTTATCCAATAACAGATGGGCGATAAAGGAACATGGTGAATATAAATTCACGATACTGCTTATGGAATACAATTTCCAAGCTAGTATTTTGGTGAAGGATAGCTCCAATATGTCAATTTCAGACATTTGTTCACCATAGACGTTATCACGTCTCAAATGTGGCGACGGAATAAAATCAACGCCTTAGCATTCATCTCGAGGGTAACAACAAACTCGTGTTTTACTCATCAAAGATGGCATCCAAAAAAAAATTTTGGGCATCAAATTTTCACACATCAGGGTGACTAACATGTGGTGACGGAATAACATCACGTCTAAACAGTCATTTCGCAAGTATGTTTTGCGAATTTTCTCATCATAGATGGCATCCAACATGTGTTGGGAGTTCTGGATTATTTATCATATAAAACGACTGGTTTATATGTTTATGGTTTGCACAAGCACAAACTTTTTTTTTCGAAACGACAGGTTCGAAAACATTAGTTTTGCTTCTCATGTGAATCGGTTTTCATTGATCGAACGACGGGTCGATACTGAAACACCAATTCGGCGAAACATACATCACTATATAAACACACTCGGGGAAATTATTATTTAGTCAACCCCTTTCGGTAGCTCTACTTGAAAAACGACCAGGAAAGACGGTGAGGGTGGAGGGCACGAATGCCACTTAAAACCCGACCTCATTAGGATATCGACTTCCGCCTATATCTTTCCTAGACATCGTATCCAAATAGGTGAGCCTAGTTGGGGAAGGTTCATAATTTTTCCAACTTAAATGTGAAAATATATGATTTCGCAAATTATCATATCATACATATGTGTACATGGTAATAAATAAATTACATAGATCGTACCTGCTTGCATGATTAAATAATATAGCAGTAGCATGGTAGTACATATTTCCTAATAAGAAAATCAAATTAACGCTACCAATCTAAATTATTATTTACCAATTTTACACTAGCAAGATTTAAATTAATATTATACAAATCTATTGCTTTTATGTGTAAATTTTATTCAGGGTAGTTTAAAAATTGCAGTACCATATACAAGGAAACAAAGTATATGGCAATTTACATATTATACGATTTGTATTCCTTTTTAAATATATACGGTGGTGTTAGCAGATCAAACCCTAAAGTACACAGGTTGTTCTAAATCAATAAAGAAACATGGTATTGTTTTCTTTGTCTAACATGGGATTATGTAATAGTTTCAATCATTCTGCAGTGATCTAATTTGACTTTTCCAAGTCATTAACAAGTCCCTACATACATATGTGCTATATAGTGTAACTAATTACGTTAATTCCTTATCATAACAACTTATATGTGAGGGCAGTACACATGTTTGATTTCTCTGTCTTCAATAAACATGCATTTTTATAATCAACAATATATGTGTTACGATCATGCTTTATTTATCCATAAAATAATACGTGCAATCACATATATGGAATAAATTAAGTTTTGAATTCGGTACCTTACGCACGGTATGTTGGTGAAGGTCGATATAGCAAAACCCTAAAAACCCGGATAAACCTCAAGATTTATAAATACCCAATATTCGTGCGTTTACCAAAAAATCTCCAATATCCGCGAGTGTATATCCTATTCTCCGCGAGCATCGTGCTGATAACGTGTTGTAATACACTATTAGCTACGTATATAGGGAGACAGAAGTAGAGAGAGGGGAGAACAACATGATCTTTATTAATGAAGGAATATGTGAATGAATGTAAAATACAAGACCCCTAGCCCTCTTTATATAGATAGAGGGGTAGGGTTACAAGCCCAACTTGGGCCCATAAAGTATAAGCCCAAGAGTCCAATAATCTCACAACAGACTTAATTTAGTAACGTACAATTAAACGAAAACTACCGAAATAATGGCGGAAAAGGGACCATTGCAAGTAATTACAGCTGTTAAACCTCGAGGGACCAAACACAGCTCAGAATCCTAAAACCTCTGTGCTTCTCTCTCTCTCTCTACACACACATTATATATGTATCTATACGTATATATATTATACATATTTTATTCCTCTTGAAAGCAATTCAACTATACCCAACCAAACACATTATTAAACAACTCATAATACACACATAAACCAATACCAATCAAGATTTCATTTTTATAATCCAGTGACAAATTAAACTTTTGATCTTAATCCTCAATTCACCAACTCCACTATTATATTAAGTATTAACAATGAGAAAGAACAGAGGATTTTATGTGAGAATGAGGCTTAGGAGAACAGAGAATAAGCCTTGGTTCTATAAGTTTCTTCAATGTGTCCTCTGTTTTTCTGTTTCTTGTTACCTTTTTGTTTCTTTTATGATCACTCATAATCCTCATTTTCCGAAATCCAATATTTATCTCTCTCGGACCGTCTCACATTCTCGCGCACTCTCCGAATCGGTAGACGATAGAGTAGTACAGCACCTAAAACTTCAAGAAGGTATTCCCCTGTTTCTAGTAACATTTTTATCTCAATTTTATATTTTTTTTACTTTTATTTTATTTATTTCCCTGAAGTCCCCCTTGGTAGCCATTTCAGCAATTAGTATTTAATTTGCATTTTTATTCTGTTTGGGATTTTCTGTTCTTGTTATAATTTGTGATTTTTTCTAAACTTTTCCAATGTTCTCTATAACGACATGCAGTGAAATAATCATTAACTAATATCAGACTAAGCTAATTACCATTTTTTTAAAATCCAAGTTTTGTTCTTTTTCACATTCACTTTCCCCCCAAATTTGAATCAAAACTGATTTACTCTTCTCTTAATTAACTTCAACTAAGTTATCCCATTTTAGTCTTTTATTTGATTAATTACTCATAACTGCTGCCACATTTAGCATAATTCTAGTCTTATAAATACATATCAAGTTATCAACCAATGCTAATTTTCTGCAGGTTTAATTCAGAAACCAAAGATATACATATACAATTTACCCTCAAAATACAACACAGATTGGCTATCCAACCCGCGGTGTAGGACCCACCTATTCGCCTCCGAGGTGGCAATACACAAAGCCCTACTTAAAAGCGATGTACGCACATTTGACCCAAACAAAGCTGATTTCTTTTTCGTGCCTGTTTACGTTAGCTGCAATTTTAGCCCAATTAACGGGTTTCCTGCTATTGGGCACGCACGTGAGATTTTGTCTTCGGCGATTGACCAGATTTCTTTGGACCTCCCGTTTTGGAACCGGAATAATGGGTCCGATCATGTGTTTGTGGCGTCGCATGATTTCGGGCCTTGCTTTCATACTATGGTGAGCTGCAATTTGTTTAATGAATGTGTAATTTTGAAGGATATAGAATGTGCATTTTGTTTATCCTAATCCTAAAAGACAGTTCTTGGTCAAGTTTTCATATATGTGTCGCTTTTGTTTTCTTGAATAATTTCCTCCATTCTTTCAGATTAGTTTTTACGAAAATTTTCGCTTTACGTGCGGACGTTTTTTGAACTTGCGATTCTGAATTTTTTGTTATAAACATTAAATTGCACTTTGTATGTGATATGGAAAACTTTGAAATGCTTGCAAATTGCAAAAGCCCTTTTTTTTAAAAAGGGGGTGTTGTATTGGCGCATTCGCGGATATACCTAATGTGTAACTCTTTCGGTTTTGTTCTCAGAAAGTATTTCTAATTTTTATTTTTTATTTTTCCTTTTGTTTTCCAAAAGGAAGAAGTTGCTATTGCGGATGGGATACCGGACTTTTTGAGAAACTCTATAATATTGCAAACATTTGGGGTTAAATATAAACACCCTTGTCAAGCTGCGAAAAATGTGGTAATTCCACCCTATGTGTCTCCAGAAAGTGTACAGGCGACACTTGCCAAATCGCCAACGAATGGCAAACGGGATATTTTTGCGTTCTTTAGGGGCAAAATGGAAGTTCATCCGAAGAATATCAGTGGCAGGTTTTATAGCAAGTAATTACTGAACTCTCTTCCTCGTACCAACTTTAATCGTCATGCATTTTAAGTAAAATAGTTACTTTTTAGCTTAAAACTTTCAGTAGCACGTATTTTCACTTTCTAATTATGCCAAGTGATTTCTGCCTAACACTGCTCATATGATCCGGCTTGAAGTACTTGCACACTGTAGATAAAACTGAACTAGTACACGTAGAACTCTCCGTAAATAACTTTAACGATGTTAGCAAAGAGCAATATGAACACTATCGGAATATTTAAGGGTGTATATGAATAAGTTAGAATTTCAATGGTCAATATGGGACTAAGGCCATAGTTTAAGGGTCACATTTTAATCCATTAATTATGATGATAGATTGTGAAATGCTGTTTTTTTCCATTCCTAGGTACGGACTACGGATTAGTTCTTAGCGTCCATTTTGTTTGTTTTTTCACAGGTTGATTACCATAATTATTAATGTGCTGTTTTTCTGCTCTCCTTTTTATGTTAAATTACATAAATAGTACCGTATTCGTTTTTTTTATTGTTAATGTCACTGTTAACTGCTAGCTTTTTTTATTCTCATCGCCTTTTAAATTAAACATTCCAGGCGAGTAAGAACCGCTATATGGAAAAAGTACCAGAACGACCCTCGATTCTACTTAAAGAGACACAGACTCGCCAGTTACCAGTCAGAAATCGCTCGCTCAGTATTCTGTCTGTGCCCACTAGGATGGGCTCCATGGAGCCCACGCCTCATGGAATCCGTCGCCTTGGGCTGCATTCCTGTCATCATCGCCGACAACATCCGCTTACCCTTTCCCTCCGCCGTTGACTGGCCTTTGATATCCCTCACGATCGCAGAAAAAGATGTTAAAAACCTAGGGCGGGTACTTAGCCACGTGGCATCCACTAATTTGACAGCTATTCAGAAAAACCTGCGGGACCCGGCTGTTAGACGGGCTTTGCTATTCTACGACGAGATGGTCGAAGGTGACGCCACTTGGCAGGTCGTGAATGGTCTGGCAAGTAGGCTTGAGTGGTGGGGAAAGGGTTCTGGCAAATTAGATTCTGCCACGTAAGATTTTGTTTTATTGAGACGTGATAAAGTGTCGGAGACAGGCTGGATTTTTTTGAATTAAAAAATACACTCTGGATTGGTGACGTGGAGGACTGGCATTGGTTGGGAAGATGGGTAGTGGGACATTGGGTTATCGTGTACATGTGAGGGGGAATATTTGTAGTGATGTTGAAATTAAATTTGATAGAGAAATTTACATATGGAAAGTAAAAAAGGAGACGAGATATCAAGCGACAAGCGACACCATTATTTGTGACAGATGATTATTCTTTATTTGGTTAAGTGGAATATTATTAACCAGCTTGCTTAGTATGGATGCCGGAATGTTTTGGTGAATTAGGTTTACATGGCTTAAAAGCTAAATTCAATGTTCAAAATTCTTAGAATATAGTAGTCATTAAAGGGAGTAGGGTTGCAGATACTGTACAGTAGATCAGTAGACCATCTTCGTTGAAACAATTCTTGTAGTTAAGTCATTTTCTTCCACTGGACAATTAACCTGCAATGTTTTTTGGTGCCATTTTTAATAGATCTTTTCATTTTAAATTTGGGCCCTCAATATGGCCGGTTGTATTGATTCATGTTTTGACCTTTCTTATATCTCTAAGAGGTTGGATTTTTATACTACACTTTTTCTGAAAAAACGTACAAACCGTAAAAAAAATCTACGGTCTACAGTGTTTTTATGCAAACCGTAAAAAAAATCTACGGTTTTCAAAAATACATGCAAACCGTAAAAAAAATCTACGGTTTGCATGTATTTTTGCAAACACGTACCAACTTGCATAGATTAACCTCTAACCAGGCCAGAAGAGCTGATCCCCAACTATACTCAGCACATGTGTTAAAATCCTCCAAAAATGACAGAGGCCAGAGTGGAATCTGATCACTGCTCTTATCTGAAAACACATGTGCCCCCAGTAATAATAGCATGGCAGCCCTAGACTGATATAACAAACGCTCCTCACTAGGGTTGGGGGTAATTCAGCAAAGGTGTGTAACATCCAATCAAGTCTAACTGTCAAACAGTTTGTATCCACTTGATTGTCAGCCGGTCTAACACCCAACAAACTCTCTATCATATCTAACCTGCTCGCTCTGTTATCATTCCGCTCCGATCGGGTAACAGCAAGACCATCCACCCTGAGACCAAACATAATCTCTACATCCTGTAAAGATATCCCCAACTCTCCACCGACATAATGGAATGTGTGCGTCTCATCACGCCACCTATCAACTAAGGCTGTAAGCAAGCCTCGGTCTACGCTATAATTACCTATAGTGTGAATACCGTAAAAAGCAGCCCTAATCATATTTTGAACTACCCTGTTAGGCGTCGGTATCTGCCAACTATAATTATAAACCCTAATCTTATGGGCATCTCCTCTACCCGCTTCTCTTCCAACATCCCAAGTCGTATTTGAAATATGACCGGTCTGTCGTAAAATGCCTAAACTGCCTCTAATCCGTGGACCTGGCTCTGCCATCCTAACTATTTTTATTTTTAACAATAAAAACAACATAAGAAACATACACATTTAATGATAACCAAACAATTATTTTAATTATCTAATTAAACAATGATAACCAAACAATGATAACTTAATGATAACCAATTAATGATAATTAAATAATGATAACCAAACAATGATAACTCAATTTTTATTTTTCTCAATCAAAACAAATAACCATCATAACCAAACCATTAGTAATAAATATCTAAATAACACAAATTTAAATAAAAATCCTAATTTTTTTATTAAATGGGACAAATATCAATAATTATTATAATTTCTATAATTAATATAAACAAACAACAAACAATTATATATACCTAAGTGAATTATGGATTTGCATATTTTATATATTTTTTACTATTTTACAAATTGAAATTACAAAAAAAAAAAAAAAAAAAAAAAAATACATGCAAACCGTAAAAAAAATATACGGTTTGCAAAAATACATGCAAACCGTAGATTTTTTTTACGGTTTGCATGTATTTTTGCAAACCGTAGATTTTTTTTACGGTTTGCATAAAAACACTGTAGACCGTAGATTTTTTTTACGGTTTGTGTGCTTTTTCAGAAAAAGTGTAGTATAAAAATCCAACCTCTATCTCTAATGACCATTGCTTTCTTTGCTTGAAGTCATCTACTGTACTTTGATTTTTCTTAGTATAGTTTGCAAAATTAATTATTATAAAAGCAATAACAATTAAAGGAAATTGATAAACCTCTGATTGTTAGAAGTATGACATTATTTAACCCCATGAGGGCCATGACTATGATAAATCCATGGGCAATTGACTATTGTCCTAAATGAGTATTGATTTACACTAATGCTCATTTGGGTGTAATGACTTTCTTTTCGAGTCCCGTCTTCAATGTAACTCTATTTATTTCGGAATTACTTCAAAAGGTACGGATTTGCTATACATTGTGGGTGCCCATGCAATAATTTAACGAAACAACCACAATTGAAACCATTTCGGCGGCTTTAAAAGAACTTCCGAGACTAAACATGTTGTAATTGAAACTCCGGACTGGAGAAGAAAGTTGCCCAATACCCCAATCGAACTATTAGTGCTACTATTTTCTCTTTTTGTTAACACTCCGGAGTTAGTGTATGGTCCCTTCTAGGGTCCGTGCAATAATCGTACACCATGTAGTTCTTCTGCACCCACTCCATTGCCTCTACTTGCGGGATGCTCAGCCCGCTGGGGCCCGCTGGTTGTCCCCATGGAGGGCGGCATGTGGTGGGCCCACTAACATCGCACCCACCAATTTTGAAATCTTTGTATTTTCCGACAAACGGTTGGTACTGATAATCAGCCTTGTATTTCCCATCTTCAGTGGCCCACGACGAGGCATCCCATATAGAGCCGTAAACCCACATTGGTCTTAGAGGGAATGTAGCATCACCTTTTCTTTTGTATCTTCGGATCGGTACATCATCGACAAAGAATCTGTGTGCCACATCACAAAGAACAATTTGCCAATTAAAATATTAAAAGAAAATAAAAGAGACAATGTTTCTGTTGGGCAAGAAACTAAAATTGCTACTTATGCTACGAATTTTCATGTCATGCCGTTCAAACTCATGCTAGACGTGGAGATATACATTCTTTTCCAAAAAGATACTTTAGTAAAACGATATCCCACTATGTCAAGCAATATATTGATTACTACATTGTGAGACCGGTATTTTTATCCATCTTTCTTTTCTCATGCAGCAATTGGTATTTTTCCTAGCGAAGCTGTTTTTTTCCAAACACCGTGGAGTTCAAAAAACGTGAAATTTGGCACCATAATTAAAACTTTAATCATCTGCCAAAAAAGATTTTACATAATCGACACTTGTAGAACAAACTTGAAACTTATATGGTTGATGCTCAGATTGACAAAGAAAAAGACAGCTGGGAGTAGTCCTTTCCTTTATTTTGTTCATATCCAATTAGTAATTAGTTTTATTTTGCAAATGTTCAAACAAAAGGCATAGCAAATTTTGATGCATTATGGTAATTTTATAAATCTAAAATGATTACTTATGGCATTTATATTCCACTTTGACGCAATGAGATTAGTGTGCTTTATTGATTTTCAATGAAAATGTAAACGGAGTGTCTATTTGAGGTCGGGTGTGTGGGAATATACTAACATGATCTCAAAAGGATTCCGTAGTATAGCATAGTTGTGAAAATCTTGAGTTGGATCAAACCAGAGATGGACCCTCTCTTCTCTTCCAATAATGTTGGTATCGCCACTACCTCTCATGAAGACGTTCGTTTGTAACACGTAGGGTTTATCCGGCGTGGTTCCCAAAAACTCGATATCGATTTCGTCATGGTACCCTGGGTACTCCTCGTTGTTTGAGAGCTGCCAGATTCGATTCGGGGTAATATGAGAGAAAAATAAGAGAGACATAGGCCCTTTTAGTTCTAGTATCCAATAAGTACACAAGTATATTAATAGATTTGATATGGTTCAATTTTATAGTTGCAATAATAATTATGAGTGTCTTTGATAATTAAATAAAAACAGACTTTTTTTTCATATCAGAATTTGTGCAAACCATTATATTCTTTGCTTTTGAAATGTATATTTTTGTGCCTCGAAAGTATAATTAATAAACTTACTTTTTGATGTTAAACCAAACAAGTTATTCGTTTAAAAATGAAAAGTAAATCCAAGTATACTTCTGTATGTTAGCCAAACAAACCCCATTAAATAATTCCGACTTACATAAAAACATGTAATCACACCAGCGGTATAACCCGGTTGAAGCTTCACAGCAGTGCCAAAGTAGCCAGAGCGGTATGCATCTCGCGACTTGTATCCACTTCCTGTACATAAAAGTTTAAGAGAGGAAATTGAGAATTCATAAAGAGAAAAAGAGGCAAAGTAAATATACAAGCGAGTAACACAATCGAGATTGCATTTTATACGATGCATTCTATTACGGAAATATCTTGTCCATATATATTATTCTTGAAAAACATGTGTAATAACTGAAGGTAACTCATGCATGTGATCACTAGCTCGTAGCAATAGGCTTCTTGAACTCTTGGTAATAAGTAAAAATACGAGCTTGTGTTTATGGTTAATGGGTTGTTTGTCAGGTTCTTTTTGGCTATTTTCGTCACGGATAGGTTGAAGTTTTAATTGGAGGTGCATGTGAACTTCAAAAGAATCCCTATCAGACGAAATCTGGACCCAATACATCCCTTTTTAGACCAGAAAAGAAGTAAAATTAGCCAACAAATTGGACTTGATACTACGAAATTACTCATTAACATGCTAGTTTGTTATAAACGTCAGAAGCAAACTAGTTTGATTTAAACTTAAAAACTCCAAGCAAGTAAACATTAGGTTGCAAAATATTATGATAAGTTTTTTAGAAGTATACTGTTATTTGTTTTTATTGTTGTTATTTGTTAACTATTAAAATTTTTTAACCTGAAGACTGATCAAGCCAAATAGTCAATAAATCCTGATTAACACTTTGATGCTGAGGACCCCAGCGATTAGTGAACACCTGGTTAAACCCCGTAGACCCGACTATGGAACTCGGGTAATATTTAGGCGAAGGTGGCCCTTGACCATAGCTTGGAGAAGGGCGAAGGAAAATGAGAACAATAGAGAGAAACACAAATGGCATAGTCATGAATGAGTTTAACTAGATATCTTAAGGTAATTAAATAAAATGTGACTATTTGATGATAAAGATTTAATGAGGCAGTGTTAGTAGCATTTTGCATGAGTAGAGTAAGGCTCGAAGTGGTATAAATAAGGGGATATATGGGTCCCAAGAGGAGTGGGATGTTAAGTTGGTTAGGGTTGGAGTTTAGATTGAGTGCCTTGCTTGCTTTGAACTTTGAATTACAGTTAAAGCAATAAAGTTGAGTTTTCCTTTTTATATAAAAAACCTGTGCTTGAGAATTTGAGCTCTTTTTTAGGCACTATCTAGTAAATACGACTTTAAAAGTTGCAGCCAATAAACAAATCAATTCGAAACATTTTCTTATGTACGTACATTCAGGGCTTAGGCAACAACAACAATAACAGTAGGCCAAGAAAAAAAAAATGCATAAATAAAATTTCTTTCAAAAAATTGTGCTTGTGGTAATGGCTCGAACAGTAAAGTATATATAGGTTTTTCAACTAAATAAATCAAGTGATGAATCCCAATTTACTCTAAACATTTCAAGAATCATCTGCATTTTCATGTTTATACGTTTCTGTCTCTTTTTTAATTACTATATTTTTTCCTTTTGCGGGAGAAATGAGGAAACTTGTGGGTTATAGTTTTTCATTATAGAAAGCAAAATTTTAGTTGAGAAGGGATCCCCACAAGGCCGTTAGCGGTAGTTATTTTCAGAATCTTTGCTTCTGTCAGTCATGGATATATATAAGGTATACCATAATTCCCACATGCCTAAAAAGTTAATATTTATGCTATATGGGATTACGTATTGTGTTTTCTACTAAATTATTTAGAAGTACGTTCAAGTTCTTACGTTATTTTGATTGTTTTTTAATTAAATTAGTTCAAGGGAAAATAAATCAGTAGAAAGTTTTACTATTTGGTCTTTATTTTTTTGATTAGATTAATTTTGAATCTCTACGACTGCGGGATGAGAAAATTACCTTTATCTTAACAAAAAGGTATCCCTTAAAAAAAACTTATATTTGAAAAGAAGACTTGCAACCAAAAACATAAATTAATAAATGATTATTTCTATTTCAATTATTAATTAAATTTAGATGCTCCGAAACCATAAATATGCAAGAAGATTGACTTAATTATGGGAATCATTTCTTAGCTAAATATGATTCTACATTATAAATATAGCTATGAATCGCTTGCTTTCATATTGCTAAAAATGAGACACTCTATTTAACAACAAAAACTAATAAAGTGTTTGATGTTATATGCTGAAATTTTTATTGTAGTGTTTATCGATTAACGGCTTATTTGGATGTTTTCATTCTTGGGTGGTCGCATGTAGGCCGCTCGGCGGTGGCCAACGGCATCAGCCAGGATTCGGTCTCCGATAGTGGTGATAACATGCCTATTTTATGCATGTAACTATTAAGAGCAAACATGCCCGTTTTTTATCATCCTTTATATTGCGATGGCTTCCACGGTGGTGGAATTCTCTAATACCAAATAATGGACTTATGGAGATAAATTTGATCGATTGATTTGT
Organism: Primula vulgaris; assembly: GCA_963920805.1. Taxonomy (NCBI): domain Eukaryota; kingdom Viridiplantae; phylum Streptophyta; class Magnoliopsida; order Ericales; family Primulaceae; genus Primula; species Primula vulgaris. The sequence continues at coordinate 5,223,444 of OY987212.1, read as the reverse complement.
TGTCACTTTGATATAAGAAAGTGTTAAGAAGGGGGATGCTTGATGAAAAAAGTGACTATTTCAAACTACAGGTCGTAGAGAACAGTTTAATAGAAAATTTAGCATAACTAAAGTATTTTGCGGTCATTCAAGCACAAGTAATTGATTAAAGGGGAAAAAACTCCCAGCGTTCTTATTTAATTATCCATTACGAAACTACGTGCAATTTTGACCGGTAAATAACTTTTATCAAAATTGACGGAATGAAATTTTTTAAAAGTTGATCATATAGTTCAAATGTTAAATTTTATGATTAGGTTTTAAAAAAATTCATTTCGACAGTTTTGATACAAGTTATAAGCCGGTCAAAATTACATATAGTTTCGTAGTGAACAAATAAATGAGAACGGAGGGAGCATATGATAATACCTGGAAAGGGGTTTTCCTTAAATTGACTATTGACTGTCTAGGCAAACGGGTAGGTTATATTTCATCAATCTTCGCGGTGACTTTCATTCTTATAATTCTCTACTGTTATCTACTGCTTTTAGCTCTTTAAATTGCAAGATCAACTTATCTTTTCTTGTGATTTACTATATACTTTTAGATACTAGCTTAAATATTAAGATCATTGACATCATACATTTATATTTCATACTGAAACATAATTAATACATAAAAGGAACAAAAGGTTCCTGAATATTATCAGTTTTCAAAAGTCAAATCAGAACAAAGGGGCTAATTTAGAGGAAAGAAAAGACATATTTGTAAATTAAAAGACTAAAGTATATGGAAAATCTTAGGGATCATTTTTTGGATAATTGAGTGTCATCGAGGAAGTGCCTGATAAGAGAGAGCGCTCTGGCGGGTTGGTAACTTGGAACCATATGACCTGCTCCTCTCACTGTAACAAATGTTAATCCTCCCTCGTACTCCTCCGCATATCCGCCAACCTAAAAAAGTATTTTGCAAAATAAAAGTTATATAGCAGAAGAAAAATGCTTTCTACCACCAAAATTTCAACTTTCGGTATACCAATCATTTTATTATGAATTTGAGAAACAACTTTCATGTATTACTTGTATAAAATGTAGTATTTTACTAGGATTTGCAAGGTGATATATAGTACTTAGGTTTATCTTTTGGCTTAATCCGGTGTTTGTATCGGAGTTTGGTCCCGATTTTGAATGAAATGAAAATTGAAGGTATTGTCCCTCTTTAGTAAAAAAAACAAAAAAACTTTCATTTCATACATGATTTGTCTACCTAATTCGTCACATCAACATGTAAGTTTTTTGGATAAAATTTTTAGATGGCTATAACAACACTATTTATTAATTTAACTTGTTTTGCCTAAAATTCATCACAATCACCCAGAAGTCAAGACTAAAAAATTTATGTCTTGTGCAAACCCTTGATTAAATTGCATGTAAATGCGGTCATTAAGAAAAAAAGTATAATAAGCTTAGTTTTAAGATTACCAACCTAATGGAATAGTAGTATTTTACTATTTTTCAAAAGAGAGCAATGACTAAAAGCTGCAATCAACCAAACCACGAGTTTTCTAATCTTGTACTATCTTAAATGTATTCAATGGAAACTTTCCCAGGAAAAGAATTTGATAAGTAAATTTGTTAAATGATTACCTCGTTTTGGAGTACCCAAGGGTGATATGGAGTCTTTACAGTTAAGTTCATCATCTGAATAGAGTATTTAGTTGAAGTCACTGGTACCCTACCGTCTGTGTCTCCACTGTTTATATTGATAAATACAAGCAAAAATTATATATGTGTATATTTGCATATAATGAGATGAAAATGTAAGAAGCATATGATCAGATCTTGATATTTTTAAAACAAAAGCAAAGGGTGAAAGTTACCTGAAAATCCAAACTCGAATACTGTTTTCTATGAGCTCTTTCAAGATGGGTAGTACTGTGTCGGGGCTATCTTCCCATTCATCTAAACTAGAACTATAAATTTGATAACATCGAACTTTAGTAATTTTTGGGAAATAGAAAATAAAAATGACTATCACTCGTACGTAACCACATTGGCACATACTAAATACTAAGATATTTGTCTACCACTGAAAGAGCCGACAATTGTGAGAGGTACAATTACTTACAGAATGCCCTATATATTATGATACCAATTAATTAATTACTCCTAGAATTACCTGCATGGTTCCCAGTCATAGCTGATTTTGGTAACATTGGCATGTAAAGCTTCTTGCACTAGTGGAGCGTTCAAGTATGCATACACATAATTATCAATACAAGGATCAAAATTCAACACCTATAAAAATGAACAATTAACGCAAACTATTAGGAATACCCATGCTAACACCCTAGATTTACGTGTGTGGCCCAATTTTTAGGGGTAAAAGAGAAATTTACCGAGGCTGTCTTTGGTTTGGCAGTAAGATTGGAATTGTGGCAAAGAGGATAATAGATATTGTATATATCGATCGGGGATGACCAAACAGTGTTCGTAGCTTGCAGGGCAGCATCACATTCTTTGGATGTTGCGATGAAATCACACTTTTTCTTTATTTGGGATAACACTTCATCAGATATTAAGGCATGCGTATTGAAGAAGTCATAGATACCCATCTGGTCTGTCTGATCGTTGATCACCGCGTTACCAATCTAATATATTTATAATAATTAAAAAATAAGACGAGTTATTAGCCATCTAAATAAGAGAGGACTGATTTAGCAATTTCAAGACTGTGTCGGTCGTATTATCAAACGCTGCAACAAATTAACAAGTTTGTAGATTCTGTTAACATGGAACTATTCAATAAAAGAAAAGGTATAAAAGAGAGTAATCAATATTTTTTTAGAAGAATGATGTTTCGTTTGATTGCTTTTTTCTCTTTGTTTCTGCAGTTTCGTAGGTCTTGCTATTCTGTTGTATTTGAAGACTTATTCGTATCGTTTTTTCACTTTTCATCGTTCTTTTTATCTTGTCATTGTGGATGCATGTTGCTCAGTGACCACACTTTTTATTTACGATTAATAGAAGGACTGTTATGAAAAATAAATAAATTATTGAATCAATATTATCTTTTGAAGTGGATCTTGTGATGATTTTGAAAACCGATTGGCGATTAGTGAAGTTTATATTGGGCCTGTCCAACAGTAAGAAAAAGTTCAGAAACGTCTGATGAGTATATGTTAGTACGAGTATTTGCATGATTTCTATCAAATGGTCTTTTTTGGGGGAGTCATCAAATCGTCTATTCAAAGTTGAATGATCACGATGTCTACTGTATAAGTGAATTGAATTCTTCATATCATATGATCCCAACGAGAAAGATCTAAACTAGGAAAACTCACTTATCAGATGATCTGAGCTTAAGCCCAACTTTTCTTTTATTTTTATTAATCATATTCTGTTTGTTTGATCAACTAAATCTACAAGTCTCTTTTACTTTCTTTCCCCTCAAAAAAGGAGGATAAATTAACCTGTTTCCGTAAACCAAGTGCTTCAATCATGCAATGCTGGAAAGAAGCACAAATCTACACTACTTTTTACCAGTGGTTATAATGTCAGATATATACAAAAGTTTAGTGTTTTATCGATTGGCATGGATTTCGATACATCTATTTATATAGTTAGTTTTGGGTACTTGAATGATTACAACACTTAGTTTTTCCATTTAAATGAGGAGTCTGTTTTGCTGGGACAAAAACTTCAACTAACCAACTTATCTGTTTTTGTTTTTTTTTAAAGTAAACCAACAACTTATCTGCTTAAAATGTGCATTTAAAACATTACCTTAGAATTTTCAAGAGAAAAAGGGAAAAAAGAAAAAGAAATAATTCCTTGAGGTTGAGGAGGTGTGTAAGGTGTGTGCGTGCGTGCGTGCATGCATTCGTATGTGTGTGTGAGAGAGAGAGAGAGAGGGAGAGAGAGTTACAATGATGCCCTTGAGATTGATAAGGGTCTTGTTAGCCTTCTTGTTATGGAGAAGAACGTTATGAGCTAGTTGAGGAACATAGTGCCCCGCATAGCTCTCACCAGATATGTAAAAGTCTCTATCTTTGTACTCAGGAAATCTTTCGAGCCAATTTAACAAAAATATGTAATTGTCGTCCGCAGTCTTTCGATCTCCTCCACTTTTAACATCTGATGAAGTGTTGGAATACGAAAAGCCTACTCCTGCCGGGGACTCCAAAAACAACACATTTGCAGCTGAAGGACAAAAAGAAAGCAACAAAATGCAAACTTTTACTTTTGTTAAGAGGAGAATATTTCTGGTTTTATTCTATTTTATTATCAAATTGTTGCTCACCAACTAAAAGCATCTTAACTATAAAAAAAAACTTATTTTATAATCAGCATGTAAAAACAAATTGCGACGTCAATAAATCTAATTTTCATGTTTGTATGAGGTTTTTGATCAGTGACAATGTTTACAACTATTACACGTCGGACTAGAAAGAAAGATATGTGTGAGAGAATAATATACCATTATTCCATGCGTATTGGTTCTTATATAGGGTTTTGCCATCGCTATGTACTCGGAAGGGTCCAAGCTCCGTCATTGCTCCAAATGCCAGAGAAGAACAACCAGGACCTGTGAAATTAAAAGCATGCAATCATCATACATTAAGCATTAAGATTCGAGATTATGCCACCAAACAATGTTAATTAGAACTAAGATAAAAATATAACAGTTGTAATTTGAAGATTTGTCTAAGCAGTTACCTCCATTTAGCCAAAGAAGAAGAGGCTTCAGATGCTTAGTCTTTTCGGCCTCGACAAAATAATAGTAAAAAGCACGACCAGCTTTCTCATCAACTGTAACATAACCACCATACTGATCAAAATAAACACTCGGTTGTCCGGGTAGCCTCCCTATTCTGTCACCCTCTCTTGAACCTTGTTGAGTGACCATCCTAAACATATCACCGTTTGCATTGTCTTCCTCATTGCTTCTCAAAAGATTCGTGTCAATGCGGGAATGTACATTGTTTTTTTGACTTTTTTTGGCTTTGAGTAAGTTGTCAAGGGCATCGGTTTGTGTCCTTATGGTTTTCTTAGCTTTAGATGATGCTAAAAAGAAGCAAGAAAGTAGAAGAAGAGAGAAGAGAAAAGTAGATGACTTTTTTTCCATGTTTTAGTTCTGTTTTTCAAAAATATGCATAGACAGATAGATAGAATGGGGAGATTACGGTGGCTCTATATATAGGATTACTGGGTGTGTATAGACATACAAAATGTACGAGGCCAACAATTAATAGAATCACATAATATTTTTCAAAGTATAAACTCGGAAATCCAGATTTTTTAAACTTTTTCATCTTTTCTTCAGTTTTTTTAACCTTGTTTTCTTCATTAAAATGCATTTGATTTCTATTTTTTTTCATTTTCTTTCAATTTTGACAATTTCTACTTTGTTTTCAAACTTCCCAAAAAACACAACAGTAATGTCACGTGTTCAAAGTTTCGATGTTTCAAAATTGATTAAAAAATACATAAATTAGAAACAAAAAAGATACAAAAGTTAAATTTAACAAATTAAGGTATAAAAAGTAAAAAGATTAATATACGAAGGTAAAAAAATATAAAACCCTGAAAAAACCAAACTTATATTAAATACGAGATATATACGCACAATCAAATATCTATTACACAATTTCATTATACACACTTTAATTAAAATACAAACCACTAAAAGTTATTTTATGAATTTTATTTGCATTCACAACTATCGGTTATTCTAATTATTATTTTTGTTTTATTTTTTTCAAGATGTGTGTTACGTGTGATAAGTTGGTGTAAAATGTATTTTATTATCACTTGCATATCTTAGTTTTTTTTAGTATTACTTATATATTATCAGCACATTCAAAATCATAGTATCTTATTACACTAACAATATATAATTTTAGGAGGGGTTGTCAAAAAAAATATTTAAGTTATTGCCAGAATACCTTATATATAAACTATTAATAAAAACAATAATAATAAAAAATTATTTTTCAAAATTATGGAATTGCCGTGTCAACCTCTGATGAGCCAGATGTGCTGCCTATGTAGGCATTAACAATTTGAACGTTGTGGCCTTTGGTTATAAGTTTCAACTTAGAACAGTATTTGTTTATGCATATCATAAACAAATTTATGTAGCTTAGAACAATTTGAACAGTTTATCTTAGATCATAAACCAAATCTATGGGGTAATTATTTGTTTATTTTAGAATAACTTCATATGCACCTTTAGATTTGGTTTCAATAGTCTCAATTGTAACTTCAGCTGCTGAAGTCAAGCTTTAGTAACCTCAATTCCAATTTTCTTAAGACTTTCTCCTTTACTGTCTTTTAACTTTAATATTTCTGCTTATAAGCACTTGTAGTGCTTTTAGTTTGTTAGATACAGAAGAATTTCTTGTTGTAATTTGTTTGTTTCTTTTCCGGCTTATAAGTTCAGATGCTTTTAGTTGATGAGCTTAGTTTTGCCTTATTGGTCCGAAATTTGTGTAAAAAAGTTAATAGACAAATAATATATGAGCCTCAAGTAAGTTACTGATTGAGCCTTCGTTTGCTTGATGGTTTACTTTATACTTTGAGAAAATATAACAAACTACCTTAGCTAGGTAACTGATCCGATAAAGATTTCGGATCAATCTCTCTACTTGTTGAACATACAAATAAATTGTTAGTTCTTCAGTTTGGGGTGTACTTTGAAAATACTGTTCTAAGACCTAAGTTATAACTCATACGTACCGGTAAATTCATCAGGTACCAGTACACATTAATACTTCTTAGCTACGTACAAAAGAAAAAAGATAAAGTAATGAATATGGAAGTTGGTGTCCACATATACGACAGAGCGATCATATTCATAGGCGACATGGATGAAATTAATTACGATGAATTTGATAGAATTTTTTATAAATAATTCATTTTTATGAATTTTATAAATCTTAACAGATACTGTATAAAAATATACGTTCCTTATCCATACTTCCAAATTTTCAAAGAAAAATGGTACAACCGTTTCCCAGGAAAAAAAAACATTTATTTTTCTGGAAAAAAATACCATTTTGAGTTCGTGCATGATTTGTTCCGCATTTGGTTGTGTTTGTATTATGAGAGGGGTTATATTTTTACGCAAATTTTCCACCTTATGTAAATATTGTATTTATCTCTCCAGGTAATATTAAACATTAGACACTGATATATGACTCGTCTGAAATGCAAAGTTACCGGGGTCGACCTTAATTATGTGCGTACCCTTCAAAAAAAAAACTTATGTTCGTACTACAAGATTTTGGAGTCCCCCACACATTATCACATATCTAAAAAAAAAGGCCCTTATGTATCTAATAATTCCAGCTATTATATAAATGATTAAACTTTTGTTTTAATTAAGCAATTTTTTTAAATTAACCAAAGGAACTGTTTTATTTTAAAGTTTGGTCCAAACTTGTTAGATTTTGAGAACTAACAAATATATATATATATATATATATCATTCTATTATAATAAGTCAACCCAAGGGAATTGAGGCTGCTCAATTTTGCCCATTTTTTTCAAAAATACCCCTATATTGTTTTATTAATTACAATAATACCATCCTCATATAAAAAAATAAAAATAAAATAAAAACTAATAACACTATGTGTCCCTCTTTAACAACCAAATATTCTTTTAAGTCTTATACTATTTTTTTTGTATTATCCACGTATTTGTATCATAACTACACTTATTTTTTATATTTTAATTGCATTACGCGTCACACACGCAACGCGTGGGGCACGATTACTAGTATATAAAATATATAAACTGTGGGAGACCCACTTTTAGAAATTCTTTGAAGCTACATGAAAGACTTTATTATTATTATTTTTATTCATATTCTTTATTTATTTTTAATAGTATTTTCTAGTGAAGACTTTAATAAATTTTGTTAATAAATGTTTACGAAATTAACCCGCAACACTAAGGCCATGATTGAGTTGGAGTCTCAAAGCGTGTGTATTAAATTAAGACATTTACAGCTATATCAATTATATAAACAAGTCCCTGTCAAGTATTTTTAGTACCTGTTTCTTCTCTGAACTTCTAGCGCGTTTTTGTAGATAAAAGAATGCAGTTTTATTTTTAATATCATGCTCGATCCATCGTCATGGCAACATAATACATTTTAGAAACCCAAAGTAAAATAAATAAGAAAAAACAAAAGAGACTAATCATTTTCATAATAAATGAATATTTAATTTTTGTGGATGGCGATAAACATACGTATAAGCCAATAGTTGCATTTCTCCTTTTAAATAGAAAGAGGTCCTTTTAGCTAACCTACAAATTAAACATGGGAAACGACAAGTGCAGGCATTAGATTCTCCGTTCAAGCTGAACAAAACACCCGTTAATTGCTTGTATTTTTTATTTTATTTTATTTTAATTAAAATAAAATAAAATAAAACACCATTAGATTCTAAAAGTCTGAACTACATTATTGTGTATTTTTAAAGATGAAATACCGTCCATTGTTATTGATGTCATGGCAATTTCAGAACATACAACAAGTCTCTGGGTTATACCGGTATAGTACCCGATAGTAATATAATAAGTTACTAGGTTATATATATAGTACTTATCGGGTACGGGTTTTTGGTACCGGCCTTTGTCATATTTCAATTATCTTGAGATAATTTTTTTATAAATAAATATTATTTTTTTACAAAATGTATAATAAGATTGTATTTAAACTTTGTAAAGGTATGCATATTAGTACTAATATGATATATTATTTATAGACTTAAAACGCTAGGTAAAACATGACATGTGTATGCTTATATGTTATTTCAGTAAGAAAAAAAAAAACTGACTGAGATAAAAAATATCATAATTTTGATCATAATTTTAAAAAAATTAGCATACCCCGCACCACCACACACCATTCTAAGGGAAAAACTCATGGAATTTTTTTTATATAGAAATCGGCCCCTGTCATTTATAAATCTTGGTTTTATCACTTTCTACCGTGTTTAGTATTGATATTATTGACTATTGAGTACCGGTATCGGGTACACATATGTTGACATTTCCGAAATACATGTGCTACCTAAATCGATTACTATATATATATAACAAAACAAGTTTTAGTCTTTTTCAAAATCTTGAGACTAATCTTGCTAGTCTCAAGATTTTACATTTTTATCGATTTACACATGACCAATATTTCATTAGTTCATCAATTAGATTCGCTTGGTCTTTTAGATCCCCCATGAAGCTTATTTTCTTCTAAAAGTAGCAATACATTTATAAGAAATCAAATTATGTAAACATAAAAACTTCCTAAATAAGAAAACAAAACTTAGATCTTTATTTTATAAAGTATAAAAAAAAACATCTAAGAGAAAGAGCAATTTTCCCACTGCTCAAGACACTCATAGTCATAGATCTCGTCGAACTGCTCCAGTTATCACCTCACTCTTGTCATTGCCTACTATTTTGCTCTTATTTTCCTCTCATCATTTGGCTCCGCTTCCCCTGCCTTGCCTACTTTTTTCTCTTTCTCGGACAATAACTCCTTAATTAACCATCTATTTCACTTTGAAATCATTCGGTTTCCGTTCATTATTCTGAGTTATTTAAAAAATAATAGTAATATATTCCCACCTCTTGAGGTGCATCAGAAACCCCCATGTCCTTGTTTCCATCTTTTTCGAGCTTTTCAGCATTAACCATTTCAAAATCTCGTCCACCCTAAATTTCATCAAGAGCAGTACTACCACTCTTTCTATATGATTGTTTTTTTTTAATATAATTAATAACCCTCTATTTCGAGGTAACCTGTTTCGCATGTGCCAGAGATTAAACCCTGGTGGTGAGGGTGGTATACTTGAGTATCAACCACTTGGATCAACTATTTTACTCAAATTGATGGGTTTTTGTCACATCATAATTCTTGATTTCTCCCGCAACACTTTTCTTGGGGTTATCATTTTCCTTTATTGTTATTTCGGTATCGGTATACAAATATTTTCTGCCCCATTCCGAATTAATAGTTTTTAGTATAAGACCAATATTCATATATATAATTAGTGATTTTTTGACACCTAATGTAAAAGTCACTTATGTACATTTGATATATGCAAAATATTCAAAATTTTAGTTTATTGGGTTCTAGGTTTATTGTAAAAATTCTATAGGTACAATTTAATCGAATTATTTATCGAAAAACACAAATAGCCACACTATTTTACAACCAAAGTATTTTACAATCACCTAGGTTGCACGGGTACGAGTATCATATCTGGTACGATACGGGAACGACAATACGACAAAAATTGAAAAAAAATTCTGTACACGAAGGGTACGTTATAAAAATAAATTATTTTACTTATAGATGTTACTTTTTTGTAAGTTTCATATATACTTTCATTCATTTCATTTAATTTCAAGGCTTTTAGTGCATAATTTCATAGAAAAAGAAAGGAGATTTATGTAACATATCAAAAATTAAATAGCCTTGTGTCATTTTGTTATACATTTGATCAAATTTTAAACCTTATTTGATAGTTTTAAAAACTAAAAGTGGTTTATGTTATATATAAAAGTTGATTTTTCTGACATACATATCAATATACTACACACACATGTAAAAAAAATGTACCGGTAGGTACCATTGGGATACAAATCCCGAACAGAAACCCGTAAGCTAGTTTGCACGGTGTGGATATGAGTATCGTACCCGGTAAGATACGGGTACACCGATACGGTAAAATTCAAAAAAAATAGGTACGGTATGGCAAGGATATGACAAATTATAAACATTTTATAGTATTTATATATGTTAGAATATATACACACTAAGTAATCGTGCTCCATGCGTTGCATGTGTGACGTGCAGTGCAATCAAAATATCGAAAATAGGTGTAGTTATGATACAAATAAAAAAATATATATATATAAGATGATAATACTTAAAATAATATTTGGCTGTTAAAGAGCGATAAATAATGTTATTAGTTATTAATTTTTATATTTTTTTATGTGAATATGATATTATTGTAATTAATAAAAAATATAGGGATATTTTTGGAAAAAATAACAAAATTTAACAGTATAAAAACTCTTGAGTTGACTTATAATAATAGTATAGATATATATATATAATACACGCAACTTTTCAATATTCGTGGTCTTAGAGTATGTTTTTAAGCAGTAAGGGGGAGTTCTCCAATATACTTAAATTTGAAGGGCTTGTTTCATTCTGTATTAATACATGATTTTAAATTTATGGGGTCTTAATATATTCTTCAAAAGGTAGTAGCAAGTTATTTTTTTATTTTTGTAATCAATATAGTAGCAAGTTGTTAAATATACTAGTAAAACTTGAATGGCAGTTTTGGTTATGGATAATTACCGTTTACATATACACAAACTATTTTATTTTAACGATTTGCATATTAAATTAACTTTTTTCTCAAAAATCATATCAAACGGTGTCAAATTCACCAATTACCATACTGTTATCACCTAACACCAAAAAATAGCAAACAATTGCCCTCACGTTAATGAAGGGTAAAACCGTCTTTTTCATGACCAAAATATGGATAATTTTGTTTACATATACAAATTATCTGATTTTAACGATTTGTTTTGCATCCGCCGCCAAAGTTTAGTATGTCAGAGAGAGAATAGACAACAAATAAACAGATGTAATTACCTTCGTATTATCATAACATAGATACATATATACATATATCTATAGATTCTATTATATATTAGACATAAATACACACACCTGCAACTTCCTTTGGTTAGTTTTTCAGAAAAAATAAAATCACAACGTACCAAAATCGTATCGGTAAGGCACGATTTCAAGTCGCTACATACCCAAAACATACCAAGCTGGTCAAACTTTGTAAATAGTCAACAACACATATTTTGACGTATCGGGTACTTACCGGTAGTATTGTAAATGAGCCGAGCCGAGCTTTGCTGTGCTCAAGTTCTTATCGTTTACTAAACGAGCGCTAAAATCTTGTTCAAACTTTACGAGTCTTTTCTCAACACGTTTTTTGAGAAATTTAATATCGTTTTGCATAAAAAAATATATTTTTAGTTAGCTAAAATAAGTGTTAAGATAAGCAATAATAAATTTAGTTATTGTGATTTTAGTTTTGATTAGATTTAGTTTAAAAAATAAATGTATTAGTTAAATTGAAGAGTATTAATTGATCATAAACATTTTATTAAATAAAGTTTACATATAGAAGAAGGAATATATATATTAAAAATAATTAAACGAAGCGGACATATCAATAATCTTTATTATTGTGTTTAGAGCCGACTCATTAGTAAATGAACGAATACAAACACAACATTTAACGAGCCGAAGATGACAATATTCATAAACGGCTCGGTTAATTAACAGTCCTACTTACCGGCAACTTAGCAACACCCGGTACGATTTTTCTGGATATTTTGCCGTACCGCTACCTAGCCTGTAACCAGCAAAGTCACCCGTACCCGGTAATTAAATCGCCAAAATTTTAAATTCCAGCGCACACACCTTTCTCTCTCCTCAATCAAAAAATACACGTATAAACTGCTCACGAAAATCCAGAAAAAACGAATCGTTTATATCACCGCCGTAGATCACCATAACCAAGACGATCGTCTCCGCACACCTTGCTGGATTCCTCCGCCGCTGGGTAAGTCTTGTTCCCTCCTTTCTCTCATCACTTTTTTTTATTTGTTTTTCGTCAATTATGTCATCGCCGGAGCTTTGCCGGGATTTTTTCTGTTTTCTTGACAGAAATTTGATTGTAATTTGACGGTATTTGTATTTATTTTTTATGCGATCTATTTGTTGTGTTGGTTAGCTTGGAGAGATTTGTTCATGTATATCATACTTATGTGTGTATATGTTCCCAATTACTGAAAAATTTGACATTATGTTTAATTTGATAGTATTTTTTTTCTTGGAATTGAAATAAAGATCGAGGACATGTGTTTTTGCTTATTAAGTTGGTAAATTGTATCTAACTGAAACTATTTTAGCTTGGAGGTGGGGTAAGCATAATATTAGTAGTACAACTTTTAGGAAGTGGGTTAATTAAATAAAAAAACTAGGGTACTGTTTGGTAAACTTCTCCGTTCTGGATAGATTAGAAATCTTCAAAATTAAATGTATAAAGATGTAGATGTAGCGGTTACTTGCCCACGTTAATTACCATATTCGTGTGAATAAAGTGAGAGGAGAGCGAGACATTGAAGCAATAATCGCCTCATCAGAAAGTAAATACATATTGATTTCGTGTAAGGTTTTCCTCTTCATCAAGATATTTTTACTGTCCTTAATAGATAATTGTTAGAAAACACAAACACTAGGGTTTTTAAAAGAATCTAGGTTTGTTTCTTTTTTTTAGAGACGTTGTATTTAGGTTTGTTACTCAGTAAATTGTATTGCTGATATAAGATGGTTATGAAATTCTTATGAGATGCAGACTCATGCATCACTTGATTTCTATGTAGGCGGGCACAAATATCGTGGTTTGTTGTTTTGAGGAATTTTAAATTAGATAGAATTATTTTTATAAGTTTGGATGCGAATTGTAAATTGTAAGGTTTAATCTTACTTAATGAGTTAATGGTAATAAGCCCTGGATCCCCACCTTGACCCAGCCTTGCATCTTTTAGAACATTGGCTAAATCTATATCAATTTTTAGGGGACTTGTGTGAATTTTTCCCTTTCCTCTCTCTGAGTTTTTCTCTTTTGATTTTTCAGAGCAGGAGAAGCAAGGAGTTTGGAACCAGTGGTTAAGCAGCTCTTTGAGGAGTCTGCTTTACGTCTTCTTTAATATCTATCTATATTTATATATCTCAAATAGAACTGAAATACAATGGATCCTAGGCATACCTCAGAGATTGCAAAGTAAGTTCTAAGTTTGAATTTGTTTCCGTAATATTTATCCCTATTTTGGTTTTTGTGGTTAGTAATGAGATTTGCTTGGTTTATATTGGCAGACACTTGGAGAAGCAGAATCAGCTCATGACCGAGTCCTACAAATCTATGTCTGATGAATTGCATAAACTCCAGGTCTTTCTTGGTCCTTTTTTCCTGTTTAAGTTTGTTTTCACTTTTTTTATCTGCATTCAATTGCGCTCTTGTTCGGTTTGATCAAGTTTGTATTTTGAATATAATTTATCAGATTTTCGACGAAAAACTTTAGTGGAGTGGGTGTGCTCTTGGTTAGCCAACAACCGTCGACATTTTATAGTTTAGACTTTCAGTAGTTACAAGGCTTAGGTAAAAAAAGGTTTTGGGGATTGGACAACGTAATGTTAATCCCTTAATGTGAGGAAAGAAACATCTTCTAATGCCAAAACTGATAGGTTTTAATCCCTTTATAGTCAGTTAAGTCGTTTTAAAATTTAAAATTCACTAGGGATACTTAAGGCGACTAGGTTATGCACTTATGCTATCCTGAAATCACTATCTCCACCGACTTGCTATTGTTAGTTAGAGCATGATTTTGTTGAATAATGAGTGCACACAACAGACCTCAAGCTACGATAAGGGTAGAGAGGTGATGTATGTTTGAGGGGAAAGGTTCGAGATGGTGTAGATGGCTAGATGCAAACAGGAAAAGTCTTGATCAGGATGAAGATGTAATAAAAGACGGCTTGAAATTTAAATAGAGTACTGGATAATTGTATATTCAAATTGTTTTAATAGGATATTACAACATCTACATAGAGGCATCTCTTTATAGCAAGTAAGAGATTCTATCGTATAGATATACAACATAAGTGGAGCATTTAACTAATTGTGGAAAACAAAATCTTGAGCTTCATATCTTCGTTGGTTTATAATATTTGAGATAATTCATTCGAATACTTAGCGATTACTAAAGTTATTGGTGTTTCTGTGATCTTTTTACAAGCTGATAAATATTCATACAAATTTGCAGGTCGAGGAGGAGATGCTGATGCGAAAGTTTTATGAACTCATGTCGGCTCAAGGTCTAAGGAAAAAGGTATCACATTTGAGAGTTTTCTGAAGATGCTTAACCGTTCTTATACTGTATACCTATTAGTATCTACTTGACTACTGGATTCTTACATGGAAAAAAGAAAAGATGGACCTGCTATATAGTTACTCTTTCACATCAACTGCTTTGCAGATGGTTTTGGCATGTTTGGATTTGGAAAATGGCATCTGAAAACTTTTCTTTTTAAAAAAGGGGTTAATAACACTTTTATACACTAAGCCTTCCTTGCTTTAGCGAATTGCATACTTTTGTGTAAGCATTTTCAGTTATCTCAAATTACATACTACTACTTTTAAAATTGGTAACAGAAATAAGAAGAAATAACAAATAAGTTCAAGTTAGATTGGAAACTGAGATTATTTTAGAGCCGAAGTTTTCTGAAGACTGAAAAATGTAGCAATTTATCCAGTCTCGAAAACATTCGACCCAAAACTGACATCATTGTCATGAACCCTACATGATCGATTAGATTGTCCAAGGGGACCTTGCTAATGAATAGTTAAATGGCACGTTATACTAATTTTGTTGTATGATTATTTAGTAATGAACTGCGACTCTTCAAATAGGAATGATGTCTCTATCATTGCTTATATGTCAGCTGCCATTTTGAACTCTATTTCAGGTTAAAAGGGAGAATGGCAATGTTCTAGATTATGGAACTAATGAGCAATCAGATCATTGATGTTTTACCAACAATGAAGAGACATAAGAGGTTATCGATCAAAATCACCATATAGGTGAACTCATGTTTATGCACTTCCACACAATAACGAATTGGTTGTTATTGAAATGAATGGGAAACATTGAAGTTGTAATCGGTCCACAGCTTGATGTGATATCAAAATTCCTCTTGATGACGAGGAATATGATCATATAATCATGCTTGATAGGCTTTTAATACAGAGTATTTTGTTATATTTGTTCGAGTTATATTTGCTCGATAGGTCTTTCCACCAAACTAGTCTGAGTTTAGAACAAAAAGAGTACTTTTGTGGTTTCCAGATTTACAAAACAAGCAGGAAGATAATATTGTTCAGAAGTATCATCATATGGCTTGATTCGCTACTTCAATAATAGAATAGAATGCTGCAACTTCTTACACCTATTGCTATTTTAAAGGGGTTAACTCAGCCTAACCAATTTTACAATTCGTTATGAATCATATAATCCATTTACCACAGTGGATAAGAGCAACGACGGAGCTTGAAGCGGGCTGATAAGGGCTACATCGTCCTATTCATATTTAAAAAAAAAAAAACCTTCTGCTCGTAATACATATTTTACATACCAGATGTATATATTGGATTGGCACCCCATAAATTTTGTACGCTTGAAGTCCCTTTTCTTTTTTTGGTAATTCCATCAAAACAATGTAAATTTAATATGAAGTCATTGTAGTGACTGTCTTAAACATATACACGTTCGTTACATAAATTATTAGTGACTTAGGAATTAGGATTGAGGGATTTGAACATCGGTAAATATGCATTTTGAACTTTGTCAAAGAAAAAAAAGGAATCACTATTTGAGTATTGACTATTGAAGGTGTTATATATTACTATATATTCCGTAAAAACGGCAGGTGACTTGCACGCAAGTGTGGTTATTGCATTTGACCTTGAAAAGTACACTGAAACAAAGTACACTCACAAACCCAATAAACACAAGTTCAGTCTACTTTTGAATCGGTCCAAAATCATGACTTCATATTTTCAGAAAATAAAAACTAGAAAGAAATCCAAACCTTCACACTCTCTCCCTGTCTATGTGAAACCAGACATGAATCTCAAGAAACACAAACTCAACTCATACCAAAATATACTAATATTATCCATTCTCTTATTATTCTTCTTCAGTATCTCACTCTTAGCCCAATCTCTCTCATCCCTGAAGACACCACCACCACTCCCTCTCTTACCCATCCCAACTTCAAACCAGCTTCAATGGCACCAATCAGAGATGGCCCTTTTTCTACATTTTGGCCCAAACACTTTTACCGACTCGGAATGGGGTACCGGATCAGCTTCCCCTTCTATCTTCTCTCCCTCCTCTCTCGATGCTGCTCAGTGGGTCCGTGCGGCTACTGATCATGGGTTCCGTCGCATTATCCTCACTGCCAAACATCATGACGGGTTCGGTTCTTTTTACTTAATGTTCCTCAGTCTTTTCTAATATTAAATAGACTTTGGGTTTTTTATATGCGTTTTATCGAAAATTTGATGATTATAGCCTTTCACTACCGCCAAATACCACGAAGGGTTATGATTGGATTATTTAGCGGTCCGAGCACCGGAAGAACTGGGAATAGGCTAAAAGGGGCTTATTTAGGAATTAAATGGTTTTTACCATGTGTTTTTACCGAAGATATGTTGATTATAGACTTTTAGCACCCCGTGTGATGATAAAAATATCAATTTCACATGAACTTCAGCGTCTCCTATAAATAAATTCTGGTTCCCCAACTGGTTTCTACTAAAAGATCAAAAATTTTAGTAGCGGCAACTAAATGACTAGTTGATCATTTTTTTTAACAGGTTCTGCCTCTGGCCTTCGGAGTATACGAATTATTCAGTGCGGTCGAGTGGGTGGAGGGGAGGGGGTGGTGATGTGGTGGCTGAGCTGGCGGAAGAGGCGGAGAAGGGTGGGGTCCAGTTAGGGCTTTATTTGTCGCCGTGGGACCGGCATGAGAGGAGCTATGGGAAGACAATGGAGTATAATGAGTTTTATATTGCTCAGATGACTGAATTGCTCACTAGGTATGGTCTTCGACTTTTGATTTGTTTTCTTCATTTCTTGGGGATGAGTTTTTGATTTTGTAAATTGGATTTGTTTTGGTATTCATTGGATTGTTGAGGGTATGTTAGATTTTGGTATGTTTAAGTTATTGGTGGACTCGTTTTGTTTACTTTAATGGTTGCCATTTACTCATTCGTCATGATGTTTGTGATGAATACTCTGAGAAATAGAAGGCTTCTTTGGGGGCAACTTTTAAGTTAATAGGCTTGAGAAAAAAGAGAAGGTTTATTCAGGTTAAGGAAACCTAAAAGTAAAAACTTTAGCTATTAAGTTGATTAACCAAATGCATATGACTTATAAGCAAAAACATGCGTTAAAAAGTTGCATACAAACAAGCCATAAGAAGGGTTAGAGTAAGAACAAATCAAGTTATGTGAGAAGTTGCACCTCTTTGAATTTGAAGGATTATAACCTTGTGTTGTTCATTTACAGCTCTATATTACTTCCATTCTAGTAAGTTTTGCCAAAATCTATCCAGAAATGCTTTGTATTACTATTTTGCAGTTTTCACTTTTCACCAAGTAGGTGGGAGGGAGCTATCCAGACTTAATTCGATTGTCTATTATTCATTATGATGGTTTTACGAATATTTGATTGAGCTTAGCTTCATAATGGCTGATGATTTATGTAACTTTAGTATAGATCTTTATCACCTTTCTAAACTCAACCTTAATTTGATCAGTTCCCATGAGATAGTCCGTTGTGTTTAAAATCAACTAATTTATGGTAGTGTAATCTAAAGTTTTACTTAGTTTTGTTGTCTATAAGTGTGTCGAAATTGGTGTAGATATGGCGTGATAAGAGAGGTGTGGTTAGATGGAGCAAAAGAGGGTGGAGAGAAGGATATGGAATATTATTTTGAAACTTGGTTTAATTTAATTCATCAGCTACAGCCTCAAGCAGTTATCTTCTCAGATGCAGGCCCAGATGTGAGGTGGGTCGGTGATGAAGCCGGTGTAGCCTCATCTACTTGCTGGTCCACTTTCAACAAAAGCGACGCCAGTATTGGTGGCACTGATCCACAGTGAGTATCTCTCTTCTCTTTTGCTGTATACTTTTTGTTTTAGTGTATTGTCAATGGCACCATTATTTCCATTCGCGACAACTATTTGCCTTTGTTTCTAGAGTGAGGTGTTTTCACTTTTCAAGATAACTTGCGCTGTGGCCTGCTTCGGGTAATCAATATTGCAAATCTCCTTTTTGTCAACACTACTAACATTTCGCGTATCTCTTAAAGTTCAGAATAGTTGATTTTAAATTATTATACGAGTACCAGTTTTATTGGAAAAATAAATCCATTTTTTTTCTTTTATGCATTTGAATAATTTTGAGAAGCGAATTGACATGGCATTAGGTTGTTCATGAATCTTCGGAATTAACATCATATTCATCGATTTCCCTATGTTTGTGTAAAGACCATATGCATGAATTTAGCAGGGATTGAAAGGAAAATAATGGGAATTTGTTACATGATGAGACGTAGTGTTTTACTTTTTATGATTGGGATTATTTGAGAAACTCAGATGAAACTGAATTTTTACATAGTTTTAGGTTACCATAGTGCTTAGAAGTTTGAGAGTTCTATTTCTCATTCTTGACAGGGCTATGCTTGTGAAGGTAGAGCAAACAAAGCATTCGGATTTGAGAATTTGACTACAGTACCAATTTTGAACCATCAGTGTTTTAGGCTTCTAGCTAGATCAATTAAAAAAAAAGTGTTCTGGCTGGATTATTGTCTTGTTTATTTAGTATTGTATCAACTGTACACTAGTTATGTTAAATTCATGATACTCTTGTTACAGATATTCTCAAGGAGGAGATCCATTCGGCCATGACTGGGTTCCAGCCGAGTGTGACGTTTCTATTAGACCTGGCTGGTTTTGGCATCCGTCAGAATCTCCAAAATCCGCTACTACCCTTCTTGAAATATACTACAATTCTGTGGGACGAAACTGCCTTTTCCTACTAAATGTACCCCCGAATTCGTCAGGCCTCATAGCTGATGAAGATATACAAGTCCTCAAAGAATTCACCGAGCTTCGAAAATCTATTTTCTCTCAAAATTTAGCAGAAAATGCAAACGTCAAGGCTAGTAGCACAAGAAACGGACTATACGATGATCGGTTCAGTCCTAGGAACGTCCTTGAAGAAGATATATATTCGTATTGGGCCCCAGATGAAAATCAGTTAGAATGGGCTTTGTATTTGGATTTTGAAAATAAAGTTAATTTCAATGTTTTGCAAGTTCGAGAGCCGATCCAAATGGGGCAAAGGGTTATCAAATTTCATCTCGATGCGTTGGATGAAAAAGGAAAATGGGTGAGAGTGGTTAGTGGTACCACCGTGGGGTATAAGAGACTTTTAAGGTTTTCAAATACAGAAGCATATGGATTGAGATTTATCATCGACGAGTCCAGGGCTGAGCCATTGATTTCTCATTTGGCGATTCATATGGATACAGTTTCTGCTTTGAATTCTATAATTAGAAATTCGTCATCATATTTCAATAAAAGTCAAGTAGTTATTGACCATATTGCACACAACCATTCTCAAATTGCTTGGATGTAGTTGCTTAATTAACGAGAAGTGAGAATAAAAGAAAGCTGTACAATTTAAATATGCTCCCTTTTTGTGGGATGTTGTAAATTTTAATCATGACAAATTTCACAAAGCTTATTTTTCCGTTCTACTGTTTTTTTAATCTGCCGTCATCGTTTATCACGGAAAAAGATTGAGAGGAAGTCTGAGAAACTGCCAAAATTATGGTATTTGACTCATGGTCTACCAAGTGTATTTACATGTCATACAACATGTCAACATTACACAACTCAATATCTCGACATTTCATAATTTTACTGAAGTAATTCAACTAACCGAGTCACGGCAAACTAACATGAATTTTCTTTATTAAAAAAAAAACTTAACCTAGCCTTACATCTCGAAGAAGCCTAGCAGCCATCGACCCGACTCTTCTTGCTTCCCAATCACTTAGCTTCCCATTCTGTATACTTGAAATTGACACGTCATCTTTACCACAACAAGGAAATTCCAATCTCTCGATCCCATTCCCATCACTGTTATCGTCATCGTCATCGTTGTCTTCTCCACTCTTAGTTTTTGTAATTATACTAGTAGTTTCAACTTTATCAATTTGTGAACTAGTCCCTTGGCTTATGATATCCGTGACTACTACTTCACAAGGCTTTAAGCTCATAATGAATAGTTGGATACTTGGGTGCTGATACTTATTGTCCATCTGCAGAGGTCACAATATTTCTCAGTAATAATTCTTTAAAAGTTAAAAAGCTTCTTGTAGCATTTAGGTAAAAACAAGTTCCCATTTAAGAGATGCATAGTTTTTTTTACCTTGGCTCTTGGAACAATTTTCACGTCAAAGTATCTCTTCCACAAGTTGAGCATTTGTTCGTGGACATTTGTAGAACGAATCTCATACCCCAGCTACAAAGAGAAGTTCAGTAATAAGATAAAATGAGAAGAAAAACGAAATATCTAGACACTTGGACAGTATTTTTTACCACAATGGTGGTTTTTGGTCCCGATAGTGCAAGCATTGTCTGGAGCAGTGGTTCCAAGAGATGTTCAGCATAAACCTTGCATCAGATTTTGAAAAAGAAATTTATTTAGCTAAAATTTTGATGAATGGAGCTATAAAAACAAATTTACTCAATGTACAATTAGGTTATTAAGTACATCCACTTGGTTATAATTTTCAGAAAAGAGAAAACCACCTATAGTTTCCTGAAAAAACTCTGGATGGAATTTTTTTATATTCATTATAATTACATTCTGAATGTAGCATTGAAGGTATTCTTAGACGTTCCAAAAGTAGTCTTATAGAGGATCAAATTAATACGGTGTGATCTTGTTACTTACAACATCAGTTCCAATAATGTAGTCGAATGGTGGAACAACAGCCTTTACATGGTCCATATTACCCCAGTTCAACTCTGCAACCTGGATGGAACCAAAGGGATCTACACAAAAATTATAAAAAAAAGTCATGAGAACGGAAAAATATTCCAACCTTAAGTGTATGCCAGAGATGAAACATTAGCTGTTTTTTTCCAGAAATAATTTGGGAACTTGGACTCTGTAAAACCCTCCAAAGTACAGTGCACTGAACCATTAATTGTACTTTTGTATACCAACTTCTCGACTTTTAACAATATGTGAACTATCCTACCAATATTCCTAATCTAGTCACTACTAGTATACTTGTTTTTTCCAATTGAGGTACTTTTGTGAATTTGATTGGAAGGCTCTTAGTCATGTGCGTACTAAGAAATAATTTCTGTCATTTTGTACACCAGCCTAACAGTATTTTAACAATAATAGAATTGTATGTTCCATCTCATTTCCATTATTACCATGGAAGAGGCTCAATTGCGAAAGAAACAAAAATAGTCAAAATTTGATTGGTTGGCATATAAAAGTGCAATTACCCCTTAATAGTTTGATAAAAATATAAAATATCACATAATAAAAAAAAAAGTGTTATATAGTATTAAATAGGAAACCTGAATCAACATTTGCTTGCATGATTCTTGATGTATTGCGTTCTACATTTCTCATCAATAATGGTAAAACCTCAGTTTGGTCTGTTGTAACTACATCGCAGCCTAGCAAAGCCATGCCTGAGAAGAGAAGAAAAAGTATGGAGACAAAAGATTAATATGAGAAAACATTTAGTACAGAATCCATAATTAGCTGATATTTAGATAAGGAGGTAAGAGTCTCACCAAAACCTGCTACTCCACATCCTGCCCCAAGTTCAATAGCACGTTTACCTTTAAGTTTTGAAGCAGAAAATTTCCCCTTTCTATTATTTTTTTCCTGAACCAAACAAACCTAACGTAAGCATATTACAAATAAATTTAGTAGAATTTGGATACAGACAAAATTTCAGAAACTATATCTCGTATGGATAATACCAGAAATTTGGCAAATACCATCGATGCATCCCAAACTGTAGTTCCCAAATGCTTTGAATTGGGATCCTGGAAAATAGACATCAAATCAAAAATATGTATCAACATCATTAACAAGAAATGTGACACTGAATAAATACGAGAAGCAGCCGACAAAATTTATAAATTGGAATGGAATCCATAAAGGAAGGTAAGATTCTAACTATAAATTCATTGAACAAACAAACAGATACAATATGGTGAACAAACTTCCGATTCTGAGAATTTTTTTCAGATAAATAGAGTATCCCATTGTATTATGATGATTAGTAACACTCTAGCAATTAAAGTATCACCTGAGTAAACTGTAACTGATGGCCTAAAATTTCAAACAGAATGGCTGAGGTGTCGGGAGAGTTCAACCTGGAATGAAAAACCCAGTCAAATACAAAAAACAAGTTTCTTCATAATAAGAAAAGAAGGGTATCAAACAACACCTCTTATTAAAAGTGTCAAATCGCTAAATATAAGCTGGGAGTTTTTAACATTGAGGAGAAAAATACACAAATAAAGTACATGATTGAGTTGCGAGATCATGGTGAAGATGAAAAGGTCATACCTTTCGCTTTCCATATCCAAATTTTGCAGTTTGCAAATCTACAGACTGAACTTTTGCTTTAAACTCTTATACTATCTATCAAGAAAAAAAATCATATTAACATTCAAAGTGAAATGCTCTATAGTGATGCTGTTAGAAGTAAGCAAAACGAGTAAATTCAGGTTTGAGAAAAAAAACTGGTTATAACCAATATTTTACCAGAAAACAAAAGTCTTGTTTGCTTACAGCTTTTAAGTGAATTGCATTGATAATCAGATTAAAACTTGAGATTTTTCAGGTACTTTTGCCTGAAAAAGTTAGATAGGCTTTTAGTACAAATAGTTTTCCACCCAATCTTAAAATAACCAGCTTATTTGCTTAAAATCTGTAAGCAAACAAGCCTTAAACCAAACAGACTCTCATTCTAAACACGTCAATGAAATGTCATAAATGCTCAAAGATAGGATTTTTTTGCTACTCAGAGTTTTTGGCTGTAGCTTTTAAGCTCAAAGATAGGATTTTTTTGCTACCTGGTTAATATGCTAGCTGGATTTTGTGAACATGGTAAAAACTAAAAAGCTGGTTTTTTTTAATTTAAAACAGTAAATTAATTTATAAAATAAGTTCAATGATGAATCAATTGAAAGCAAAGTGAGAATAGGATCAAAACCCTAGCTTGGATATTCGATGATTAATCGAATTAAATTGTAAACCCCTTAGTTTTCACATTTCCAAAATATAAAAGAAAATAAAAGGAAATAGAAATCAGAACACACCTTGATAGAGAAAAAACGGAGATGAGAGGTTTCTTCACAAAATCCGGGTTTTTTTGTCACTGTCACAAAACAAAGTACAAATCTTTCTTTGAAAACGGGTTTTAATTTAATTTTAATTTTAATTTTGTTGCTTCACTCATATTAGTAGTAAATTATGGAATTAAAAAATAAAATTGCACGTGTATGGGCAAGAGGGGAGATTAACTATAATTTATTGTATAATTAGTCTAAATATACCTTGTTTTCACTTATAAATGTTAAAAAATTCGAATTTATTTTTTCGAAAGTCAACGATTTTGTGTTAGCAGTTACTTTTAAGAAAATTTTGAATTTCATGTTTTTATGATTTTTTGGGTATGTTATTGTTTATTTAGCATTATTTATGATTATTTGGCATTTAAAGAGAAATAATTCAAAAAAAATATATAAATGTTTATTGTTTTTCATTTTTTTTATAAATAAATAAAACAAGCGATCTTTAGAAAATGTTGAAAAAAATTCAATTATTTATTAAGAAAACAAAATAATGCTAGACCAACCATACAAAAAACGTATAATTTAACACAAGTTGTCCGTGCTTGTCCGTGTATTAGATGAGAGTTGTTGAACTGTACTCTTACCAAAGTATACGATTTGGAATTATAGAAAATTCAAATTAGTACCCCCATGTGGTAAATCTTTATACTTGACCTTTTTATACTTGATATGTCACTATGCTATTGGTTCCAATGGGGTTTGTTTTGAGAATTGAATAAACTACAAAGACCAAGCTGTAAAAATCAATTTTGGATTTATCTTACGCCGTAGGGTGTAAATTTTGTCAACTTATATATTCATCAAATTTTTATCACGTTATTGGGGATTTTAACTGTATCCTGAATTATTTTTTGATTATATTTTTTAATTCAACATTCTATATTATTTTTAAAGTTTATGTTTAATAAAATTTGTAAAATTTAATATTTAATATTTTTTGGTATTTAATAATATTACTATCTTATATAAATTGACAAACTAACAATTAAGCATAAAAAAATATAAAATGTCAAATTTTACATATTTTTGTAAACAAACACTTTAGAAATAATATAAAATGTTGATTTAAAAATATAATTACGAATACACTTAAAAAATCCAATAACCGAATAGAAACCTGATAAATCTAACTTGAGTAAATTTACACCGATATGCAGTGTGTGACTTTATGTGTAACAATCGGAGGCAAATATCAGTGCTCTTCAAATAATATCGGTAGCTACATAGTCCATTTTATTTTATCACCATAAGCTTGAGAGTCAAACCTAAATTTTGATAATTTGAAATTTTCAATTTGGTGTTCAGAACAGACACACATCAGTTTTCCTACAATACTGCTTTATATTTGAGGTGAAAATCTTAAATTTTCAACTTTAACTATATATTTAATTGAGTTGATATGAAACTTTATTTTTTTGTCTTCTCCTGATGTTACTCTTTCTTTGAGTTAGTTTTATTTATCAATATACGTATTTAACTTATCAAGACCTTGTAAAGTGAGAGAAAGGAGTAAAAAACAGATATAGTGATATACGATTATTTGAGAAAACAAATGAGATTCTCAATTATAAACTTACTGTGTTACATAGGACCTGATGCGGCCGCTCTTATATACTTAATTAGGTGAAGGAAAACGATGCCTCAAATGTAAACATGGAAGCTAATGCAACAAGTTTTTCAAATTTTCCTCATATATGAAACGTTATGCTCTTCTAATAGTAATTGAGGTGGTTTCTCTTACACCCGTTAACAAATTACGAAATTCCACTTCCTTCTTAATTCAAAACGAAAGTCATTGGCCTTTCATAAAATTTCACAATGATATTTTTGCTAAACTATGTTGACGGTATAAATTGCTCAGGGGACATGCATGCTTAATTAAAAGGTATCAATTGCTCGTACTATCGTACATAGCTTCATGAGACAATGCCATTCTATTCTTACCCCCAATCGAGTTAGATAATTACTAGGCCTTACTATTCTTTTTGACTTAGTACTACCAAGCTATATACACCATTGATTTATTGAGCAAATTAAAAGAGATCCATACCTATATTATAAGAGATTTTAACCCAGATTAATCTTAATAGAGTTTCAAATATTGTACTAGTTAAACTACGTACCATTATCTCAAAGAAAATCCCTAAGCAATCGCCTATTCAAGAAGTGTCTTACGTGAAATCCAAGCTTAGAACAGAAAAGCCCAACATAATTGATAACTCAAACGGGAAAGGAAAACAACACTTCATAATACAAGTTCCTTGCTATTAAATATATATTCATTTGGATTCTGGAAATGATCTTAAACCATATTTTTTTCTGAAAGTTGTTTTCTTCAACAACTATTGAATTACCAGACAAGCCCTGGTGAAAGTTTGTTTTCATGCAATACTCTTTCTAGCTCACTTGGCCTGCAAGGGAGAGTTAATACACCTTTACGGTAAAAACCATACTCTTCTGCTGCTTTATCTAATAATATTATAAACCAATTTTGTGTTAGAACACTAATCGGAATCACAAATCTCCTCAGATCATCTTCAAACACTGCGATAAGCCCAAAAAACCCTTCTTTCACATATTTGGGTATGTTTGTAAGATTGTTAAAACTTTCACTCTTCTCTATACCGTAAAATGCCTGTCTTTTTTGTGATAAAAAACGACTTTGAATCTTAGCTACTACTAATTTAAGCTTGACACTACCATTAATCTTAAGTATACCCATTCCTAGTTCTCCTTTAACAAGCAATGGGACTTATAAAAGTGAATGGTAGAATTATTGAAAAATGATGTGAATGCATTTCTTGAGCATGTTAGCGTTGTTATATATAGTGCATAAGGAACGTATAGAACTAGTACTTAGAAAGGTGGGTATAATTTTGAGAGAGGGATAAGACTAGAGAAGTGAACATGGAAGTAAAGAATGAGAGACCAAAGCATGTGAATAATGTTTCGTCTCAACTCTGTAAAGTCACATCCTTAATTATTCTAATTATTAACGGCGATGTACATAGTACATGTATAAATATACTAGTTACTGAATTAGGTCAATATTTCTTGATTAAGCTGTTAGTACTACTACACGCTTTCATATTTTGTTGCTCCCTTGTGCATGCTACCTTTTATCACACAGATTAGTCATATATACCTCGAGAAAAAAAGCTTATTTGTTCATATTAATTCACATATGGTTTTGCAATTTCTTTTCTATTTTGAGGTCTGTTCAATGCATGGCGTGACCCCTCTCTTATCTTTCATTTTTTTTTGGCTTATCTAACAAAATTCATTATGTTCATGAAATAAGTAAAGCTAATAATAATAGATCTTTACGGGAACCGAAATAACGTGCCATGCATGCTAGTTGATTTAAGGAAAAAGAGCTAGCTCTAGCTCTAACCTCTAGTTGAAACTATAAGATGATCTATTTCAATTTCAGCTCAAGTATAAAGTTTATATATATGGAAGAAGTATGTAACGTTGTCATATAGACGATTTCTGCTAAAATTTCATTTCCAAGGATTTCCTTGCGTCCACTCTAATCAGTTCCATGTAAGAATTCTTTAAAGGAATTGATCATGATCATAAAAAAATACCATCTAATATACCTAGATTACATTATAGAGAAGCACGGCTGTAATTGTTAAGATTATTTGAATTTTTGCTTATAAACTGCTATGCATTTGGTTGATCTTTTATAAGGAGACACTCTTTTGTTTTCCTGCTTGAAGTAAAATGTATGGGATTTATGCTAAATGAATTAAATCTTTGTCTCAATATTTGTTAAAAATTCCATGTTGACAAACCAGCCTATTGTATTGATTTAACCGAGATTAAGTAGTAGATCTGTTAATCATTATGTGCCATAAAAAAATGTCCCCTAAAAATATCTTACAATATATCATTTTTCTTCTGTTTTCATAATCCAGATATTTTCCCCCAAAAACAAGATCGAAAGTACCGTGTTGTTTCGTGTTCCTTATCATGGGGTTTCGAAGAACGCACGTAGAATATCAGTTGAGAAAACAAAAAAGTACGAAAGTTTGGATGTCGATCATGACCATGCTCTTCGTGTGGGGCACGAGTGTTACACTGTTTAATAAATATCTCATATCATATGAAGAGTACAATTGGTATTTGTCAAATCGTAGCATGAAACACAATTTCCAGAGTTAAGATATAGCAACTTATTGGGAAGCAAAAATATCTAAAATGTGATATCAAACCTTCATTAACTTCGAGGACAAACTGAAGATTGTAAGAAAATATCTGAGGTATGGTAAAAAGGTTTTAGATAGTCGGTAGTACAAAGGTAAAAAAGTACGATACGATGAAGTTTAATCGTATAAACAGGTAGAGTGGTGAAGGTGTTCATTGCTACTCTAAAAGCTAGTTTCTACTTCGTTTGTTTTTTAGCTTGTTTTACGAACTTGTTGGCAGGTGAAAATTGGCAATTCTTTCTTAATGCATTTTTTGAAAAAATCGATAAATGAATCACACGATATTTTGAAAAACTATATATACCAATGTTAATTGGTAGCTAGCTCATTTCTGTCATCAGACCCAGAGAGAAAACATGACTTAAGTCTTATTGACCACCGTGAACATAATTATTTTAATTCCCTTGCCCACAAAACTTGATTTTTATGGCAATTTCTAACATTTTATAATTACTTTCTTTGGCAGAAACGAAAGTGGAAATTTTATGTGTTTACTATGACATTGGGTCTATGAACAATGTTTCCCTCACTGTATATATACACCAATTAATTCCATAAACAACGGTAAAACTTTTGGTTCTTATTGCCCTAGCTAGTAAAAGTGCTTATTGAAAGACATTTTTACACTTTTTCTAACAATGTGTGGGCGTTGAAGGGTCCTACTATTCGTGTCAATCAAATTTAGCCATTTATGAACAGTATAGAGTTCAAGTTGATCTGTACTAGTCCGTATATGTCAGACTTGTAGGCCTAGATTTTCCAGCTCCAATCCAGCCACTTAACCTTTTCATAAACTAATTAAGAGTTGACATACAATATTGTAGTTCGCGAGTTCCTTGTTTCTGAATTACACATGTAAAATGATTATGTCGCACAACCACTTTAACTATATAAACGGAAAAAAATTATGATGTTAAATGAACTTTTTCTTGTAGTGAATTATAAATGAGAAATATTATTAGAATACATGTTGATGGGAAAATTAATAAATTAATATGATTATGAAGAATGATAAGTAAGTTGATGTAGCTAGTGTGTAAGTGTAAAATGAACAGTAACGAGAAATGAGATTTTCAATTTAAATTTAGTGTGTTACATAGAAAACCTGACGAGGCCGCTCTAATACTTCATGTGAAGGGAAATAATGCCTCAAATTTAAACATAGAAGTTGATGCATCAAGTTTTAAAAAAATTCCTCATGCATCATGTATGAAAGGCTATCATCTTATAATCAACTGGGCGGTACGTATTTCTTACACACGTTAAAATAAAAATCAGAAACTCCACTTCCGTCTAATTCTTCGAAACAAATGCCTTAACCTTTCATAGAATTTCACAATGGTACTTATGCTAAATTATGTTTATGGTATAATTATAATCTTTAATGATGTACTGGGTACAAGTACCAACACTTGTAACTGTACAAAGCGGATTTAGGAGCAATGCTTAAAAGGTATCAACTGCTCGTACATAACTTCAATAAGACATTGTCATTCTATATTACCCCCAATCGAGCTAGTCAATCTTATTCTGACCTACTACTCTTTTTGACCAATTACCAAGCTATCATTGATTTATTGAGCAAATTAAAGGCAAACCTTTGATGTTTTCATCATTTTTTTTTATGTAAGGCCTGTGATTTTTATTCATGTGTAATGTAAATGTATTTGCATGAGTCATGCTCTCGTGCTAGCAATTCGATACGAATACAGACTGAATATAACAAAACGAACTTAGAACTACGAAATACAAGCTAAAAGGCCTAAATATATATTTAAAGGAAAAAATCAAATCTGATAACAAACTGAATAAACATTATGAGCTCAACAAGAACAAACTTTCTCACGAATCATTCTCTTTTTCTCCTTATACCTCCTAGAACCTTATAGCTCCTGATGATTTGTGATCAAAGTGAGACTTGATTAAGCAAAAAAGTGTTTAAGAAACTCATGTTTACAGTTCATTAGCAGTTCTGAAAAAACTCTTCAATATATATAATACAATCAAAATCTAGCATGAGCTAGTAATAACAACCCAAATTATATCCATTAAACTTGATAAAAGTGATAATAACGTATTTCTTGATCAATCTCATAACTCTCTAGTTCATAATATATAATTCACCAATTCATCTATCAAAAGTGAGCTGAAAATACTTAACAAATTGATGTTTTCATCATCAATTCATCATTCTGATAAATTCCATCAAAACAATACAATACAAGCCATACACCTACAATTCTAATACAAATCTAAGATTCATATATAGGTATCAAAATTATAAAAAACTTAATGCTTAATTATTGATACTTCCGGATTTTATTATAAAAACACGTATTAGTGTCTTCTATATAGAAATGGATACGCGTGAAGGCAATATTATCAAGAATAGAAGAGGCAACATCATTGACTATTATTGAGTATTAATTCATACCTGATATATATTAAAAGAGATTTTAACCTGAATTTATCTTAATAAAAGTCTCAAATATTGTACTAAACTACAATTTTCTCAACGGGAAAAAATCCTGATCAATCGCCTACATCTAGAAGTGTCTTACGTCAAATCCAATCTTTCGACAAAAAACCCAACACAACTCACAACTGGTGAATGAAAACAACACTTCATAATAATCACAATACAAGTTCCTTGCTCTTAAATATAGATATATATGAAAATGATCTCAAACCTAAAATTCTCTGAAAGTTGTTTTCTTCAACAACTATTTACCAGACAAGCCCTGGTGAAAGTTTGTTTTCATGCAATACTCTTTCTAGCTCACTTGGCTTGCAAGGGAGAGTTAATACACCATCACGGTAAAAGCCATACTCTTCTGCTGCTTTCTCTAATAACCTAATAAACCAATTTTGTGTTAGAACACTAATCGGAACCACAAATCTCCTCAAATCATCTTCAAACACTGCGATAAGCCCAAAAAACCCTTCTTTCACATCTTTGGGTATGTTTGTAAGATCGTTAAAACTTTCACTCTTCTCTATACCGTAAAAGGCCTGTCTTTTTGGTAATTTAAAACGACTCTTTTGAAGCTTAGCTACTACTATTTTAAGCTTGACAGTAACATTGATCTTAAGTATACCCATTTCTAGTTCTCCTTTAGCAAGTAATAGCTAGGACTTATATAATAGTAAAAATAATCTTTGAAAAATGATGTCAATGCATTTCTTTAGCATATATGTTAGCCTTGTTATATATAGTGCATAAGGAACGTAGAGAACTAGTACTTAGTAAGGTTGGTATAATTTTGAGAGAGGGATGAGACTAGTCGACTAGAGAAGTGAACATGGGAGTAAAGAATGAGAGACCAAAGCATGTGAATGATGTTTCGTCTCAACTACTGTGTAAAGTCACATCCATATTTCTAACTATACACATAGTAGAAGTATTAAGTATATATAATCGTTACTGAATTAGGTCAATCTTTCGCAATTAATATTTTAGTACTACTACACTCTTTCATGTTTTGTTACTCCCCTTGTGCATGCTACATTTTCTCGCACAAGCTAGTCATATACTATACCTCGAGCAAAACTCTTATTTGTTCATATTAATTCACATATGATTTTGCAATTTCTTTTCTATTTTGAGGTTTGCTCAATGCATGCATGGCGTGACGTCCCCCCTCTTATCTTTCATTCTTTTTTGGCTTATCGTTCAAAATTCATTATGTTTATGAAATTTGTAATTCTATTAATAATAGATCTTTATGGGAACAAAATACATGTTATGCTAGTTAATTCAGGAAAAAGAGCCCTAGCTCCATCGATATATCTAACCTCTCTAGTTGAAGATCCTAAGATGATCTCTTTTAATTTCAGCTAAACTATGAAGTTTGTATGGACCAAGTATGTAACATAATCATATATAGACGATCTCTGCTAAAATATATATACATTTCCAAGGTTTTCCTTGTGGCACAGGGTTGGTCCACTCGAATCAGTTCCATAAAAGAATTCTTTGAAGGAACCGATCATAATCATAAAAACTAATTCTCTTTTTAGTCTTGATTACATTCTAGGGAACCACTACTGTAATTGTTAAGATTAGTTTGCGTTTTTGCTTATAAGCTGCAATGCATTTGGTTGATCTTTTATACGGAGACACTTTTACGTTTTCCCGCTTGAAAAATCTAAGAGTTTTACGCTAAACGAATTAAGTCTTTTCCTCAATCTAAAATAAGCCAGGATTATTTGTTTAAATTTCATGTTGCCGAACAAGCTAGCTTATTGTATTGATTTAATTGAGATTAAGTAGTAGATCTGTCAATCATTATGTTCCCTAAAAAATTGTGCCCTAACAATATTTGTGAACCAACATCTTACAAATATTACATTTTTTTCTATCATAACCGAGATATCCCCCCCCCCAAAAAACAAGATCGAAAGTACCGTGTTGTTGTCGTGTTCCTTATTATGGGGTTTAGAAGAACGCACGTCGAACATCCGTTCAGAAAAACAAAAAAGTACAAAGGTTTGGATGTTGATCATGAGTCATGACCATGCTCTCCGTGTGGGGGCACGAGTGTTTCACTGTTCAATAAATATCTCATATCATATGAAGAGCACACTGCGGCTCAGAGGCATGCTATCTACATTAGGTATTTTGTCATGAAGCACGACTTCCAGAGCTAGGATATAACAACTTATTGGGAAGCAAAAATATCTAAAACGAGATATAAAAACGGAGAATCATTGATTAGTACATAAAAACGTACTTAATTTTTAAAAACTTGAATTTTTAAATCTTAATTATGATTTGTTACCAATAATGTAGAATCATGCGGCATCAAATTTGAAGATAAATAGTAAAAATGTATAGCATCATGTAGTAGCATGTAGCATCTCTACTAATATTTAAAAGTGCTACATACTTTTTGATAATTAAGTTTATATGTATTTTTTCATCATTTTCTCATATAAAAACATTGATCATTAACTTCGAAGACAAGCTTAAATTTTTTGAAGAAAAGATGTAAGGCATGGTAAAAACTTTCATAAATTTAAAATTTTCATTATAAATGATAAAGATAATGTTATAGAAAATCAATAAAATACACGTTAAAACGAGTTACACATGAATAAATTCATATAACTTCTAAATCATCCGCCAAAGCGTATTAGAAAACCGTCAGACATGACTTTTAGGGTAGTGAAAGAGATTTGATGTCTAATAGAGACTAGAATCTCAGCTGGTGACACTCACCTAACCGACGTCAACTCGACTGACAGTCTGTCCAAAATCTCTGTAGTACGCGAACCAAAACTTTCCGGCGACCGACAGCTTTCATAATGGTTAGTACTTACTACAAAGGTAAAAAAAAAAAAGTTTAATCGTATAAACAGGTAGGGTGAAGGTATATTCATTACCACTCTAACTTGTTGGCAGGTGAAATTTGGTAATTATGAAAAGGCAGAATATATCAATGTTTGGTAGCCCATTTCTGTCATCAGACCGGCCTAGAGAAAAAACCTGACTTAAGTCTTAATGACCACCCTGAACGTAACTGTTATAGTAATTCCCTCACCCACAAAACTTGATTTTTATGGCAGTTTCTAACGGTTTTTTTTTCCTTTCAGAAACGAAAATTGATATTTTATGTTTTTAGAGTTCATGAACAATGTTTCCCTCACTGTAGGCATCAATTAATTCAATAAACAACGGCAGTATTTTTGTTTTTATTGCACTTGTAAAATAGTATTACTGCTGTTTGAAAGATATTTTTGCACTTTTTCTAACAACGTGTGGCATTGAAGGGTTCTACTATTCGTGTCAATCAAATTTAGCTATTTATGATCACATAGATATCAACAGTATAGGGTTCAAGTTGATCTGTACTAGTCCGTATATGTCGGACTTGTAGGCCTGTAGATTTACCAGCCCTAATCCAGCTAACTAACCTTTTCATAAACCAAATTAATAGTTGACATGTGTACTTCGTGAGTTCGTGGTTTCTGAATTAAATATTCTCAGATAATTAATTATACTTGGTACTGAAATTACGTGATATAGCGATCAAGGTGTGGGCAAAGAAATTGATACTTTTTATTTTGGCTTGATGAAAAGTTATTCTTGCATATGAATATATGATGTAATCAGAAAGTAACTTATCCCGATAAAGTCAATCCAAACCTAATAACAGTTATGTACATATCTTTTATAGCATAGCTACAGATTTAAACGTAAAATATGACTAACGAACTAAACAGACAACCCCAATGGTGTGTGCACTTGATTCATGTTTTTCTGGTATTCTTAATAGACGAGCACCAAAACAAGCTCATAGTTTATCGTTCACGAACCCAAACTTGGTGCTCATGAATGTGTAAACCCCTTAAGCAAATAATCATTTATGATTTTTTACTCTGAAAACTTACCAAGTTATATATAATAGTGGCCTGAAAGCGACATATTCTTCACCTTTTGCTACACTTTGTAGTGTATACAATACCAGAACAGTGGTAATTAACACTCTTATTTAAATAAGAGTGTTACACATGTTTAGATGTCAGTATTGTAACAATTTCAATTATTGGTTTAATATAGATATATAATGGGGAGGAGGAGTGAAAAGTTAAGAGTGGTGGTGATCGAGTAGTTGAAGCCGCCAAGGGCTATGGGCATAAATATAGTCGTGAAGAGCTATGGGCAGATATAGTTGATGAACACGTGTTTATGTTTTACTTTCTTTTTTCATTAGGTAAGATGAGAAAACACTCGTGAGTAAAAGATCTTCATTTATGGTTTAGTGACCAATTCGCTCGTGCATCTGGCCATTGACAGATTTTAAGCCCCAGATCAACAAGCTTGTGTGCAAACCAATGTTCTTTTACCCACTTTGAGTCGATGTGGATGTTAAACTTCAAAATTTACAGGTTTCGCAACATATAGAAGCTTCAAATGCGAGTTTTGTTAGAGAATTAGGGTATGATAATCCTGGATAACTTCGAAGAATCGTGTTCGTACACTTTCCGAACAAAGTATTTCGACCCTATTATTGCCTGGGTTCACGAAATCTTTGTGGGGATAATTCTTGAAGAACAATCTGTTTCTGGCAAGGAGAATAGATTAGGAATGTAGAGAGAATTTTCTTATATGTTTTTGTGTTCAAAACCGAGGCCAAATGACTTCTTATATAGGAGATCAATAATTGAAACTGAAAGGAAGCAACCGTTCGGAAAGGAAGCAACCGTTCGGAAAGGAAGCAACTATTCTTATGTCTGTTGGGAAAGGGTCCAACTATCCAACCAAATGACTTCTCATGTCTGTTGGGAAAGGGTCCAACTATCCAACCAAATGACTTCTCATGTCTGTTGGGAAAAGGTTCCAACTATCCAACCAAATGACTTCTCATGTCTGTTGGCAAAAGGTCCAACTATTCAAAATTTTCCGGAAAGGAAGCAACTGTTCGGAAAATTTTTCGCTCGGGGCGCTGCCCCACACCCCGTTTCAATTATTCATATTCAATTATACGTTGGCTCGACGAGCGTGCACTCCGCACTTCCCTAACTCGTTTCCGAGTTTAACGCATTATTGCATCGGCCTATAATAAATCACATTACTACTAAAATATATTGATGATACTAAAATCACCAACAAATCCCCCCCATTTTAGTGTAATCCTTGATTTACTCAGTATATACAATAATATATACAAGGGTATAACACACAGGTATAACAATCAAACAAATGCATAGATAAAAATGTCTTACGATTGAATTTTCATCTTAGTACAAATACACATTCCAAATACTCGAAAATCTGGGTGTCACAACGATTGAACCCGTCAATCCATTTGAATATCTAAAGATATAGTACACATATGTTTCTTACAATACTCTACTATTCATACTTGACACTTTACAAGCCATGTGTCCTTATCCATTAATAAGCATATAGAAAGCCAAGTCCAAGCTTCTTGAAGCGGCAAAACTTCATGCTCACATAGGTGATCCTTTTAATCTTGCACCTGCATTTGCAATTTTCCAAAAGAACCATTAAGAAGATTTACTTCAACCTAGCCATCACTTGCAGGTCTGAGCACATACCTTGGGAAGATAAACACAATTGCTCCAATCTCTAACTATGATCTTTCCACATTGAATTCTGCTTCTAACGTTGTATTCGAAGGGAATTGGGTATACCACAGCTAATAGATTTAAATGGACTTTAATCCCATCCCAATTACCGACTTATTCACTAAGTCTCTAGCTAACCCCTTCGTCAAGTGGTCAGCTAAGTTTTGTTGCGACCGAACAAAATCAATAGATATCACCCCATTCATGATTAATTCCCTAATCATACTATGTCTAACACCCAAATGTCTAGACTTTCCATTGTATATTTGACTATAAGCTTTAGCCAGTGTGGCAGTACTATCACAACGGATAGAAATTGGTGATATCGGTTTAGGCCATATCGGAATCTCATATACCAAGTTCCTGAGCCATTCCGCTTCTTTACCAGCAGCTGCTAATGCTACAAACTCAGATTCCATTGTGGAACCAGTTATACATGTTTGCTTCTTGGAAGCCCATGAGATGGCACCTCCCCCAAGCAAGAACACCCATCCACTTGTAGAGGATGAGTCTTCAGCATTATTTATCCAACTAGCATCCGAATAACCCTCTAACACCAAAGGAAATCCCATATATGCCAATCCATAATTCATAGTACCCTTCAAGTACTTGAATACCCTAGTTATCGCATGCCAATGATGTCTACTAGGATTACTAGTAAATCTGCTCAACTTTCCAACCGCATAAGCAATATCCGGTCTAGTGCTAATCATAGCATACATCAAAGAGCCTATAGCTCTTGAGTATTCAAGTTGATCCACAGGTTTACCTGTATTTGGCATAAGCTTTTCTCCCGGATCCATGGGAGTACTTACTGGAGAACAACTTTCATAATTGAACTTCTTGAGTATTTTCTCAATGTAATGAGATTGCGTAATTACAATCCACTTATTCTCCCGTTTAATCTTAATACCAAG
Organism: Primula vulgaris; assembly: GCA_963920805.1. Classification (NCBI taxonomy): domain Eukaryota; kingdom Viridiplantae; phylum Streptophyta; class Magnoliopsida; order Ericales; family Primulaceae; genus Primula; species Primula vulgaris. The sequence continues at coordinate 5,186,074 of OY987212.1, read as the reverse complement.
AATAACGTCCGCTTCTCCCATATCTTTCATGGAGAACTTTGATGACAAGAAATTCTTCGTTTTATCAACTTGATTTTGGTCGGTGCCAAAGATCAACATGTCATCAACATATAGACAAATGAAAACTCCTTTACCGGATGTATTAAATTTGCTATATACACATTTGTCTGCTTGGTTTAGAATGAAACCATTAGACAAAACAACTTCATCAAACTTTTGATGCCACTGCTTCGGAGCTTGTTTCAGCCCATACAGCGACTTAACTAGCTTACACACTTTATGCTCATTACCAGGCATTACAAATCCTTCAGGTTGCTTCATATACACTTCTTCTTCCAAATCACCATTCAGAAATGCTGTTTTGACATCCATTTGATGAATCACTAGATTATGAATAGCCGCCAAGGCAATCAACAATCTAATGGTAGTGATACGGGCAACTGGAGCATAGGTATCGAAATAATCAATCCTTTCCTTTTGTCTGAAGCCTTGGATAACTAATCTAGCTTTAAACTTGTCAATTGTACCATCGACTTTCATCTTCCTTTTGAAGATCCATTTGCAACCCAATGGTTTGCAACCTGGTGGTAAATCAGATAATACCCAAGTATTATTTTCCATGATAGAACTAATCTCTTCATCAATTGCTTCTTTCCAAAAAACAGAATCTCGAGATTTCACAGCTTCATCATACGTTCTTGGATCCTCCTCTATACTATAACAATAATAGTATTGAGTACCAATCTGATCTCTTGATCCCTCAACTAAATATAGTTGAAAATCAGATCCATAAGATCTAGATTTTCTAGCTCTTTTGCTCCTACGGGGTTCAAGTGTCTCACTTGGCACATCAATTGAATGATCATCCCTTAGAGATTCATCTGAATTAGGTATAGAGTCCTTTGGTCTAGGTATAGAAGAGAAACAATTCTCATCAAATATGGCATCTCTCGATTCTATAATCGTGTTAATAGAAATCGAGTCATTAGGTTCTATAACATAAAACCTATAGGCCTTGGAGTGCTCAGCATATCCAACAAAGATGCAAGCTATACCCTTTTCACCCAAAGTTTTCCTTTTTGGGTCCGGGAGTCTAACCACGGCCCTACAACCCCAAACACGTAAAAATGTTAAGTTTGGTCGTTTCTTATACCAAAGTTCATATGGGGTAGTCTTGTTCCTTTTATTAGGAACCCTATTTAACAAATAGCAAGCCGTTAACATAGCTTCTCCCCAAAACCCTTCACTTAAACCAGAGTAAGATAACATGGCATTCACCATTTCTTTAAGAACTCTATTTTTCCTTTCAGCCACACCATTTTGTTGAGGTGTATAAGGTGCCGTAGTCTCATGAATGATTCCTACGGATTGGAAAAATACAGGATCATAATATTCACCACCTCTATCTGTACGCAATGTTTTAATCAACACATTCTGTTGCACTTCAACTTCAGTTTTATAAATTTTGAATTTATCTAAGGCTTCGTCCTTAGCGTGCAACAAATAGACATAGCAGAATCTAGATGCATCATCTATGAAAGTGATAAAATATTTTTTATGCCCTAATGATGGAGTAGCATGCAAATCACATAAATCACTATGTATTAATTCAAGAATGACAGATTTCCTTGTTATACTTTTAAAAGGTTGCCTAGTGATCTTTGTTAACATGCAAGTTTTACATTTTTCTACATTTTCATTAAAAACAGGAATTAAATCATCTTTAGACATTTCATGCATTCTTTTATAATGTACATGTCCTAGACGAGCATGCCATAACGAGAAGTTGATAACATTCGAAGAAGACATAAATACAGAACCAGAATCATTAGGAACTCCATTCAAATTCATCATAAACATACCATTATTATAATATCCAAATCCTACAAACACACCAGACTTCGATAGAACATATTTATCGGATTCACACACTTGCTTGTATCCAAGCTTATTTAATACAGGACCAGAAATTAAATTCTTACGTAATTTAGGAACATACAAAACATTAAACAAAGTAATAGTCTTTCCAGAACTGAATTCTAACACCACGTTTCCTTTGCCTTCAACGGGAGCGAAGTGATTATCTCCCATGTAGAGGACAGAACCATCTTCCACTGGAACAAAACTCTTGAACCAGAAACGATCCTTGCAAACATGTGTTGTGGCGCCTGAATCAATCCACCACGCGATAGCATCATCCTGCACATAAAATGCTTCAGAATTTAGTGAAACCGAATGTTTAATCAAACTATTCAAATCACGAATTGATTTCTGACCTTGGTTTTCGGATTGGTCCTTAGACCCTTTTCCTGAACCACTTGCATTCGCGTTGTCGTGCTTTTTGCCGAAACGGCAATCCCTCTTGAAGTGGCCTGTTTTGCCACACTTCCAGCATTCTAGTTTCGGTTTCTTGTTAGCACCGAAACTGCCCTTATTGTTCTTGAAAGCACGCTTCTTTCCTTTGTTTTTGTTGTTATCGTTCTTACCACCCCCTTCAACCATATTAACCGAGGGTCCAGCAATTTGTTTGCCCTTTTCTTTGTCATCCTCCTGCGCTCTTAGAGATTCTTCTATGCGCAAGTGACTTCCAAGTTGGATCAAAGACAGTTCGTCTTTTCCATGTTTCAGATTGTGTTTGAAATCCCTCCACGAAGGAGGCAACTTGTCTATGATGCTTGAGACAGATATTGTTTCATCCATCTTCAATCCGTGTTGTGTGAATTGTCCAAGGATTCGGAGGAGTTCATTGAATTGTTCCATGACAGACCTCGATTCAACCATTTTGTAATTGTTGAAATCGGTTACCAGGAACTTTTTACTGGATGAGTCCTCTGCCATGTACTTGGATTCGAGACAATCCCACAATTCCTTTGCAGATTCCACGTTTTGGTAAATATCAAATAAGGGATCAGACATACCGTTAAGAATGTGCCCTCTGCAAATGTAGTCGTCGTTCTCCCACTTTGATCTGCGTCTTAGATTTTCAACCGTGTCATCCTCTACAAATTCTGGAATCGGTGTAGACAGGACGTGCACCACCTTTAACGTTGTCAACATGAAATGCATCTTCTTCTGCCAACGCCTGAAGTCTTGTCCTTGAAACTTGTCCAATTTTCCGAAATTTGTAGTCATCTCCTTGACGGTGCTTCCTCCAGCCATGATTATCAGAAATACTTTGTTCGTTTGTTAGAGAATTAGGGTATGATAATCCTGGATAACTTCGAAGAATCGTGTTCGTACACTTTCCGAACAAAGTATTTCGACCCTATTATTGCCTGGGTTCACGAAATCTTTGTGGGGATAATTCTTGAAGAACAATCTGTTTCTGGCAAGGAGAATAGATTAGGAATGTAGAGAGAATTTTCTTATATGTTTTTGTGTTCAAAACCGAGGCCAAATGACTTCTTATATAGGAGATCAATAATTGAAACTGAAAGGAAGCAACCGTTCGGAAAGGAAGCAACCGTTCGGAAAGGAAGCAACTATTCTTATGTCTGTTGGGAAAGGGTCCAACTATCCAACCAAATGACTTCTCATGTCTGTTGGGAAAGGGTCCAACTATCCAACCAAATGACTTCTCATGTCTGTTGGGAAAAGGTTCCAACTATCCAACCAAATGACTTCTCATGTCTGTTGGCAAAAGGTCCAACTATTCAAAATTTTCCGGAAAGGAAGCAACTGTTCGGAAAATTTTTCGCTCGGGGCGCTGCCCCACACCCCGTTTCAATTATTCATATTCAATTATACGTTGGCTCGACGAGCGTGCACTCCGCACTTCCCTAACTCGTTTCCGAGTTTAACGCATTATTGCATCGGCCTATAATAAATCACATTACTACTAAAATATATTGATGATACTAAAATCACCAACAAGTTTTGAATTGATTTATCGATCAACGCAGTTGAAGGAATAAAGAGAAATTGACAAGTGGAAAGATTTGACAGTGATTCAGACGAAGAAAAAATTAACTTTGGGTTCTGGTACATAAAAAGCTTGTAAATGACCTCCAAAATTAGATACGATCACATTTTCGACTTTAAACATACTAACATGTAATTAAAAAACCATTGAGCGCCACAAAAACATATAAAAAGAAAAAAAACACGAGCATCAGGTAAGAGCATTGAAAACATGTAAAAACCCATAAAATTATGAAAATTGAAGTTTTTTTTTTTTTTTAGCAAAGACAGAAATCACATAAATGAAGAACACATGATAAATCCATGATACTCTTAGATAGTGTAGAACAAATAAGACAAAGATGTTTAACTTAACAAGTATGTTCTTAACTTTATTAGAGCATTCATAATAGTTATGTTAATTTTAACAATATTAACTTTGACACATCATCATTTAATTGCATGTTAAATGACACATATGTAACTTAAATTTAACATTCACATTAGTGTATTAACTAACAAAGTCATCTAATTTTAATTAAAATTAATTATTAATTAAAATCTGATTAATTAGTAATTTTGTAAACTCCACTAATATGGGAACTAAAATAAGAGTAATTGAAATATAGTTCACGTTTTAATTAATTGTATTTTATCACGTCATCCATTAACAACATTAAAAACATTGTTATATTTAACAAATTTTTTAACATTTATAAAGATAACATATGATTTAACATAACTAATGAAAACAAAAAAATCCATTGTTAGCTAAGTATTTTAGTTAACAATAGAGATAACAACACTATTGTAGATGCTTTTAGTGAAACAAAAGATAAACTGTTATATACAACGAACTTAAATATAGTCAGAGACTAATCTTTCAGCTATTTATATTCTACTCTACCAAAAGTAAAGTTATTACAAATAGATCTACAAAAGAGAAAATAATCAGAATAGACAACAATAAACTCAACAGTTTGTACAAATCGGATTAAAAATGAAGTGGTTACATAAACACGGAATAAAGCAAACAACAAACGAAATAGAAACGCCCGTATCAATAAAACAGACATATAGGCAATGAATGCATAAAACATAGTATTATCTGACCAATATAGTATTGGCAACACAACTAACATGATATATATCATTGGTACGTTGTACTGTAATTACTTATATAAATTGATTTTGTCACATAAATTAAAGTAAGTTTTCAAAACTGAGGTAACGCATTCGATTAAAATTGAAAACATATGGGGTCTTTTTTTATTGTAACTAAATTTATTACGATATTTTTGATACTCTCATTCATTACTCGTTAAGCTTAAACCCAAAGAAGTTTGGTTATATGCTTAAACCCTTGTTCAAAAACCCTTTTTAGAGATCTCATTTTATTTCATTTATAGCTTATAAATTATTCTCAGAAAATGAGTTCACTTACCAAATTAGTTAATTTGATGAAAATCCCCAATTATTTCAGACCTAATTATTCCTTCGGTAACTCTCTCTTTCTCTCACTCTATATTTTTTGTCTATTATATTTCTGTTTTTTATCTTCTTCCTGTTGTTACACATACTTTATAAGTTTAGGAGTTATAATATTCTTAAATTAGAATTTGAAAAATCATTTCAAGGAAAAGTTATCATTATGTTCTGTGAGTAATTTTCTCAAGCAGGTGGTGGGTAGGCATGGCTTTGTAGAATAAGCCTTTTTTTTTTTTTTTTTGGTAAATTTGTAAAATGAGACTGTTTAGGGACAAGCTCTGCTTAATTGCATTAATTTATTAGATTTTTTAAGTTGAAATACCTGTGATTCGGAAACTATGTTGGTGAAAATATCTGAAATCGCGGCTATAGAGTCGTTGACATTGGGATGTTCTTTGCGTAATATTCTCGAGCAGATGGCGGGCACGATGAAGATAGGCTTTCATAAGCCTTAACTTGAAGCTTTTTTTTAAGAAAATGAATAAATAAATTCAATTTTCCTTATGGGGATGTTTATAAAATAACGGGACCGTATGATCAAGGCTTTTCTGGGGGGAAGTTTTATCATGAGATTGTCTAATGCGTGATGCATTCTTTGCCTAGTTACACTAATGTATTTGACTTATAAGTTGATACCTGCAATTTGGAAACCTTGTTGGTGAAACTTTTTATGGTCAGGATAATAAAGTCGTTTACATTAGTTTCTTCTCTGAGTAATTTTCTCAATCACGCGGTGGACGCTATATGTTTCTTTTCCTCTTATGGGTATGTTAATAGTATAGGGCTGATTGAAAATGATGATCATTGATACTTGTGATCAAAATGCAGAGGCTGTTGTACAAGGAAGCTCGAAGATGTGCTACTCGACCGATTCAGTCAGTTTTGGAAAAGTTGATGACAATAATGAGAATAATAATGCGAGTGCAGAGATTGATGATGCTGACTTTTTACCAGACAAGAAAGAGTTATTTCCCCAAACTGTTGATCCTAGAAGAGGTTGGGGATTCCGAGGCGTGCATAGGGTACTTTCTAATCTCTAATTTATCTTCTCTATCATATTGGGATGAGCTGTGTTAATGTTTCTTTAATAAATTTCCCCATTCGCTGCATTATGTTAATGATATTGGATGGACTGTTGCGAGTAAGTGAAGAACTAATACCCATGAATATCGTAGGGATTAAATTCTCTCTTATTACCAAGTTATTTTCACATCATAGTTCCCTTAGTAAGTACCATATGGCTGGTGTTTAGTTATAGGCGAATGCAATGTACACCGAATGCTCATATGAACACTTATAAATATGGTTGTAACTTGTAAGCTGCTGTACTTCTTTTTTGTTGATTATATAATTGTTTTTATCACTAGCCTGGATCTTCAAATTTTGCAAATTGTCATTGCTGTTACGATCATTATCATGATAGACCAAGAAATGATGGAATGCGGAGTACTTGCATAAATTTCTTTTGATTTTCTGTACCTTGCATTTGGCTGTGGATAATTTTTCTGTTATAACTTTTAAGGCATGTTTATTAATTTAGTATGAAATTATTGTCCAGTTTTAAAATATCTTGTGTATGAGCTATTTTTATTAAATGGGTTTCTTCCTCCTCGCAGGCTATCATTTGTGGGAAAGTTGGGCAAGCTCCTGTGCAGAAAATATTGAGAAATGGTCGGACCGTGACTATATTTACAGTTGGGACTGGGGGCATGTTTGATCAAAGACTAATTGGTACAAAGGATCTGCCAAAACCAGCTCAATGGCATCGAATAGCTGTCCATAATGAAGAATTAGGAGCTTATTCTGTTCAGCAACTTGTAAAAAAGTGAACTTTTTTTGCTCTCTTTAAAACTTTCCATGACTTCAACCCAATCTACTTTGTTCATTTACTTTTCTATCAAAGCAATCAAGTCCCAAAATTTTACTTTCAGGTGCAAGTTGACCATACTGTACTATTTTCTGCGTAACATATTGTGACGTCCCCACCATGTTATTCAGTACTTAGCCAGTGATTGAGTGAAATATGACATTGTAACTGAAGCATATGTCAGTATTCGGATTTTTCAATGAGAAACTTAAGGACGAAATAGATAGGGTTGAGAATCTGAGTTGTTTTTGCTATTGAAACATTGCCTTTTCAATTGAAAAAGAAGTCCTGTTTAAAGATTTCTCGATATGGATGTTCTCTGAAACTAATAAAGGAACGTAACTAAATTCAGTAATTCTTTTGACCCTTTTCTGCAGCTCTCCAGTTTATGTCGAAGGTGATATTGAGACAAGAGTCTACAATGACAGCATCAATGGTGAAGTTAAAAATGTGCCTGAGATATGTGTTCGCTATGATGGTATGCACACATGTTTAGGTTTTACTAATTACTTGTGTTACTGCTCTATTTGGTTTCGCTGCTCCTGTAATTCTTTATGTAGTTTGTAGAAAAATTGTCCTTGTTGCATTTCAATATTGCCCTGAAACTGGCGTAGCTGACGGATTACAGCTACAAATACTGGCACTGTTGAGTGCTTATATTTCCCTACAGATATACAATTTTTTTCTTCTGTTTGTGAAGTGTCAGTAAACATCTCAAATTCTCAAATCATGAATCTATATATAAGGTAAACTGCTAATTGCAAGTAATTAAAAAAATACGTCAACTGTTAACTGAATCAGCATGGAGCAATCAGAATATACTATAAGATGATGAAATGCAGGTTCATTTAGAAACCAGACACCAGAGTACCTCAATTCTACATGTGGTGAATTTTTTAATGTGTAAAAGTGCTTCACATTCTGTGTTTTCTGTTGCAGGGAAAATTCGCCTTGTCAAAATGGGGGGAAGCATCAACAAGATTTCGTTTGAAGAGCTTAGTAAGTTGCCTTAGTTTTATATAAGTGGGTTCTTCATTAAAATAGCAGTTTAGGCAACAATGGTACAAATAATAAATCCCATAGCAGAATATGCCCAGACTTAATGCATAATATGAAGTGGACTACAGACGAAGTTCCAAAAGCACTAATTTACTCGGGTAGAAAAACCTAGAAATGTAATTAGAAAAAAAGAAGTGAAATCAAGCATCGTAAATTACTACCATCATGTGAATGTGATATTGTAACTTTGTTCATATAGTCACAAAGCCGAAAGATTTGGCTCCTTTTCCACACAAAAGTAAAGAAACTAGGAACAAGCTATGTTAAATAAGATTTTGACAATTTTACATCCTTCTGTATTCTCAAGCTATTCTTTAACTGTTACATTGGGTAATAATACACCTCTCTTGGATTTATCACGGTATAGTTTTCATGACATCTATATTGACACATTTCCACTGGTTGCAGGGGAGGGATTGCTTTAGGGGATTGATCAGCTGATATACTTTATCATGTCATGTGGTACGAACTTATTTGGTTACAGCAGTAATATCTATATGATCTATTATTTTATCTGTTCTAATGCATTTAAGTAGTGTTAATGGCCTAAAAAGGTCAACTTCTCCAAACTATCAGGAACCAATTAGACCACCATGATTACGCGATGATTACAATAATTTCATATTGTCTAATTTAAATTCTTAATTAATATGCGATAATGGTCGATATTAGGGGAGGTTATCTGTTTTAATGCATTGAAGTGGTATTAGTGGCCTTAAAAGGTCAACTTCTCCAAACTACTAGAAACCAATTGCACTATCATGACTACACGATGATTGCAATAATTTCATACAGTTTACAATATACAGTTTAACTTAAATTCTTAATTTAATATGCGACGATGGTCGATCAGGCGTGCACGTCTGATAGAGCTTAATATGGAGTATGTTTAAGTTTACAATATACAGTTTCTTTAAATTTCTATTTACCAATTATTAAGTTTGCAGCTCCATTGAAATATCACAAGGTGCAAAGTTTTGCATATATTTTACATCATCTTTAAGAAATAAAACTTAAGCATCTTACATAACTACCATTATGTGATAATATCGGACCATGTAGTCACAAAGCTGATACATGTAGCGCTCCTTTTCCACACAAAAGTAAGGGAACTATGAAGGCTATACTTTTTTGGAGGGTAACTATGAAAGCTAAGTTACTTGGTAGTAACATATTGACAAATCCACATCCTTTCTGTATTTACTGAATCGAATATTTGATTATTTCAATGGGTAACAAATAACATTTGTAAGTTTAAAGTTCCAAATCTTGATTTTTTTTCTTGGTATGTTTCCTTGAAATCCTATTTTAACACATTGTTATGCGTTTGCAGAGGAGGGATTGCTTAAGGGGGGACCAGCTGGCGCAACGTCTCCTGTGAACTGATCTAAAGGAAGGGCAACTAAGTATCTGGTATTTATATACATATTTGATAGTACGGCTTAGTCTGTGTTATTATTCTTGAATTTGATTTTCCTTTGAACCATGGCCATGTATGTTTCAATTTGACCGATTCCATATTCAAGGTAATTTTGAAATTATCTCAAACTATGATGGCAGGTGTCATGACACCAAAATTATACCGAGTGAAACCAATTAGTTACTCGGACTTAACAAAAATGGTTTGCATTTGGTTGAATATATTATATATCCGATCTGAACGGCCTGAGTTCCAGCCCAAAGATGAATAACTAAATATTCTTATTTTGTTTATGTAATGTTTTTTAAGGTTATCTGGCCTTATGTACAACATTAGCCAAGGAGAGTATAGTGAATGTTTGTGAGATAATAAAGTCATATTTTAAAGCAACCTCGTGATGTTATTTTAGAGCTTCATCTTCAGATATTGCAGTGTGCTTTTCTCTGACCTCTATCTGGTCATGATGAAAGTAAGGGGTAAAACAGCGTTTTGAGAGGAAAGCGGGAAACACCAATGCCAAATTTTATGAGAATCAAGTTGACGTTCTTTCACTTTTATGTGTAGAATTTATGCTTTGAGGACAACTTTCCGATTAACTTGTGTTTTGACTATTGAGTTTTGAGTTTTTCTAAAAATTCACATAGCGCTTCATGAAAATCTCAATCTGAATTAGAGTTACTTTCCTCCTACCCAGACCCTGTAGATATGAATGTTATACAATTATAAGATGGATACTACTCCATTTGCATCTCTTTCAAGGAAAAAGAGAGTTGCTGTAAAAGGTAATTAAGATAATGAGACATTATAAAATTCAATCAAGCCAACGAATAATTTAGGATTACGCCATCATTTTCGAGAGTCAACTGTTCTACTATACTTCTATTAGTAGCTTCATGGCATAAGCAGCCTAGAAGGTTAACTTGTCCAAAATATCAGAAAATAATTGGAGCCACCGTGATATTGTTAAACTTAAATTCTTAGTTAGTTATTATGAAATGATGCGACGTCACTAGAAAGCTCTTGCAATCATATTCTTAACGCATAAACGTCGGTCAATCAATCAGGTGTGTGCCATTGATAAAGGTGTGTCTAAGCTTACACAGTATATACTGTAACTTCAGCTTTGCCAATTTATTAATTTTACGATTCTTTAGAATTATCACTTTGTGTGAAGTTTTACACACACCACCTCTTTTTTTTTTTGTATTATGAATAGGACGAGGACTATGACCATAGGAAATTGTGGATTAAATCTCTATTGCAGGTAAAGTAAGCTCCCGATACAAGAAACCCTATTTTGCATTTACATTGAAAATTAGATAAAACAGAAAACCTATATGATTATGCTATAAGAAATGCATAACGAAGACAGTTCAAAACTTAATAAGAAAACACAGGAAGTTTGAACTTTTAGGTATTAGAGCATCAAGGCATAAGCAGCCTTAGAAGGTCAAGATGTCCAGAAAATAATTGGACCACCGTGATATAATTAATTTCACCAAGTAAATCTGTCATGATGGCCACTAATCACTATTCATAGTTGAACTTAAGTTCATAGTTAATTATTATGGAATGATCCGTATTGCGCGTCACTAGAAAAGTCTTGCAGTCCTATTCTTTACGATCAATCAATCGAGTGTGTGTCGTTGATAAAGCTAAGCTTGGGGTGTGTTTTTAGTTTTTTTACACTATGTTGTACCTTCAGGTCTGCTTTTTAACAATTTGTTACTTACTTTTGCGGTTCTTAATTAGAAATATCACTTGGTGCGAAGTTTTACATATACCACGCATTTTTTATATATTATGAATATGATATTTATTATTTAGGACTATGGTCATACGAAATTCAGGATTACATCTCTAGGACAAGCAAAGTAAGCTCCCAAGACAACAAAACCTATTTTACATTTACATTGAAAATAAAAAATGCAGAAATGGCACAAGCTAAGGCATCTCATAGATATATGATTATGCTTAGGGAAATGAAAAACAAAGACAGTAGAAAACTTAATAAGAAAACAGATATCATCATCTTTTCTTGTTCATTCTGAATATATCTGGGTTCCCACTTCCCCACCCTATATGTAAAAGAACAATATGTAATATTACTAGACACGACTAGGTGTCAGATCAGGTGTAGGGGAGACGACTTTTTTTCCACGCTCAGATCGGCTGTTCTCTGCGAACTTGAGACTGCCTTGATGCATACCCTTTTGCTTTTCCTCTTCGGTCCACTCGGATGCATAGTAATGTTCTTCACTTCCTTTAACTATGTCTTTTGTAGGAGGCAAAAACATACTCCCCCATTGTGGGAAGTGTACTAGAATCACCGGTAAAGTGCATCCCACAATCATGATCCCCATGAAACTAAGTCCTGTTTGGTGAGCAAATAAAAAGTCAATACTCAAGAAGACCTTGCTTGGCTCCCGCTTCTAAGTTCTTTGTTTTTCTTTTAAATTTTAAACGAGACAAACTTAAAAGTCGAGCTCTTTCTACTAAATAATAGGAGTATTTATTAAAAAAAAATAGGTTGGGGATTGTCTTGACAAATAATTTTTACTTTTTAAAGTACTATTTTTAAATTTTAAAGAAATCTTCAAGAAGCCCTTGTTAAAAGCTGCGAGTTAAGCCTATGTTTCACATATAAGGCATTAAACAGTACTATACCATCGGCATGTGACATGCTGGAGCTAGTGAAGAACAACAACTGAGTCAATCCTGACCCGAAATTCCCTCCTGCGCCTGCCAAGCCAGATATAATTCCGAGCGACCTTCGAGAAATAAAGGGAATAATTCCGAAAGTAGCCCCACATGCCGCCTGAGCTCCGACAGAGAACAAAATCATATGTGTTACGGCAATAGAGAGCTTATCCGCTCTTCCTAGTAAAATGCAGAAAACACCTCCAAATGTCTGTAGGATCCAAAGTGCCCATAGCCTACCCCTCATTCCGAAGTACTTGGCTGCATAGTCAGAGGCAAACCCTCCAAAGGGTCGGGCAAGAAAGTTCGCCATACCAAATGATGCTGCTATGAACCCAGCTGTACGAAGCTTTAGGTCGAACCTAAATCACACGAGCAAAAGTTTCAGGAAAACTACTATTTTTCACTTTTAGATTGAAAAGTGTAAAGTGGCTACTGATGAGCCAAGAGGCCTTTGTTGCACCCTTAACTTCTGAGCATGATTTTGTTTTTACTTTTCTTAAATAAGCATCGAGAGTTCCATGCTGGATGAATAGGATTTTATTTTCAGTTCCAAGTAACACAGTAAATGATTCATTTGTAACTGAAGTAACTCACTGATTTTTTAGCTTGAAGAAAGTTTTTACCTGTCAAAGAAATACTCTGCGATGACATTATCGGTGGACAACTCAACCCCCATGGAGTATCCGTAAAGGAGTACAAAGATCCATGTCCTGTAGTTTGTCACAGCATACCACAATACCTGATAGAAATAAATAAAGAGCAAATTGAGTATGCATCCCATCTCTCCCCAGCTCAAACAAATTTGGTGTAAATTTAAGAGTAATTATAGACAAACGCTACAGAATGTGAAAAATTACAATGAACTGTTTACAGTATCGAAATTTACATTTGTACAAGATATAAATTCCCAAAATTGTACCGGAACAAACTAAAATGACAACACTGCATGAGTTTACCTTTTTAAACTGGTCCTTGGCAACCTCCCCCTTCTTTTGAAGAGCACCGAGGTTACCATCGGGTAGATCCTGGCCAAGGGTTAGGACCATTAGACCCGCGATAATATGCATCCAACCAGGGATGAAGAAGGCGATCCTCCAGGCAGTGAAAGGGGTGGATCCGCACTTGACGATTATGTCATACAACAGAGGCATGAGGAGCTGAGTGGCACCACCACCCATGTTACCCCAACCAGCTGCGGTCCCGTTCACCAATCCAATGATCTTGCTGTTGAACATCGTGCTCATCCAGTATTGGCAAGACACAAACGTCGCCAAACAGAAACCAATCATGAACCTAACGGCTATGTACCTGTTGCCCAATACAGAAATGAATGTGTTATAATGTAATTTACGTATATATAATATATCTAGATGTAATGACCAGATCCAAAATAGGTAGTAGAATGGGAAGATCTAGAAAAAATGTATATATTACTTGGTTGTAAGAACTCATCAAATTTAAATTTAAAATCTCTCATTTGCAACTATACGACTTTAGTGATTGTACTTGGTCTTCGTGCTTTAAGTAAAATGATTTTAAGGTGCATATGATGTGGATGCCTAATTATTGCATGACTACGCTGCCTATCGAACCATATTCCAGCCCATTTTAATCTTTGAATAGTGCTAATTACTACAGAAAGTCCATTGGTAAATAGTGTTCTTGTTGAAATTAATTTCTCATACCATTGCACCCTGATCAAACGTAACTAGTGAAATCACCAACTTCAACCATAAAGCTTCTTTTCGTATTAAGTGATTGGAATTCATTTATAAACAGGTACCAATAGAATACTACTTAAGAATTTTGAACATCTCTTGGTTTCTAGAATTTTATTCTTCTTCTTTTTTCAGGAAAAGGTCTAAGAAACAATACCCGGAAGCGTCGGACACCAAGGACATGCAGAAGACAGTAGGGGCTGACAACATGACCAGGAAAGCACAACCGTATCGTGGGCCCAGCAAGTCGCATACAGCTCCCATCACAAGCCTCGAGAAGATACTCCCAGACACAGATGCCACCCCAGCGTTACCAATATCGGCCTTAGTGAGATTCAGGTTATCTCTTATGATAGGAACAAGGGGTGCAGCAGCAAAAGTCGACACAAAACAAGTGAAAAATGAGAACCAAGAGAGGTGGAAAGTCCTCATGTGAGGCTTACCCAAGGACAATATCTTGAACACCTTGGCCTTGTGCTCAGAGTCTACGGGGAGGGCAAATTTTGCTGATGTGTCGGTTGGGACCATCGGGGAGGCGACAGAGAATGCCAGTGTGGCCTCTTTGCCTGTCACCCCGTGCATTGAGCTACCGGGAGATCCTTCGATATCAGGCATTTTCTTTTCTTTTTTCAAGAAAATGTTAACTAAATAGAGACAAGTGAAGGGAAATGTAGTATGTGAAATGTTTTGTTGGATGGTTGAGTTGTGGTGGGGAAAGTGGTTTATATAAGTTTTAAGAGTTGACATTTTTGGCAATCGTACAACAACCGATGGAGATTCTTAACAGGCACATATGAAAATGGAATATTTAGAGTAAAATAAATGATTATAATGGTTTTTTGTGAGGGAAATCCGTGTCCCCGCAGTTCGGAGGTGAATAGGTAACCCTATCAAGTATATCAAAGGATATTCAGACTAATTTTTAAATGTTTGACTAAAACTTGTTAGTTGTTACCCTAGCTTGGGTGAAGCTATTAATTACCAGCGCACCCTATCAAGATTATGAAAAGAGAGACAATAAAATTGCACCAGTTAAATATGTAATTAAACACTGTGTATTATAAAAAATATTCACTTTAAGTAAATTTATTTGGTTAACGCGATGTTTATACGTATTTTGCATTCAAGTTTAAGGTTTTTTGTGTTGGATAATTGAAATATGTTTAAACTTTAAAATGCTAATTTTACAACACAAAGCATGTTATTCGTTTGGAAAGGTAGGAAATATCAAGTCATTCAAGTAAACTCTTTTGACAATTCCCAATATACGCTACAAGCCTACAAGAATTGTGAACATAGTATCATAATATACGGCGTGTCACTATTGGTGATTTGGTGTCATACTATATTGTAACATACTATAGTGAATGCAGCTAAATTCTCAAAATAAAACGATAATTAAGTCTTTGCCCTCTATAGAGAGAGAGGACGTCTCTTGGTGATCACATATATATATTCTTCTATAGATAAAGATACAACGTGCATGAGTCAAGAAAGTTAGTAATGAAAACAATGATCTAAGAAAAATCAAGGAAATAATAAAAGAACAAAAAAATCAACTCTTGCGGCCTTGCCTTTCTTTTCTAGACATATGTCTAAGTTGCAAACTTGCAAACGTAGTATGTACTGTGTTAGTATTTTGTTGTATTTTCTGTCAATATTTTGAGTCTTAATTTACGTAGGTAAACGATAAACTTTAAAAGTGAAGTGACTTCTAGGAGTGTTTCCTTTTATTTTACCGTGTCTGCGTCCAAAGAGAATCCGGATCTTCTATCTCATTTCCGAAATCAGCTCAAATTTCGATATTCACGACTTTTTATCAATTTTCTGAACGTTCAACATCAATGTTTTAACAAATTTCATAATATAAGTATAACTATTCATCAAAATATGGAATGATTACATTTACTGTTACTTTTATCTTCATACTAATATATTGTCTAAATTAAAAGATGCAAGAGTGTCTTTCTGAAATATTTGCCAGAATGTATAACGATAATTTTGGGAGTTATTCTACTTTATTGAAAGATGACTCGTGTAAGACTCTTTTCAACCGCAAATTTTAAAATTCTATGAACATTCACCTTGATCATGCCAAAATCAACCAACAATATAAAAGAGAACAAATTCTTAATCATAACTTCATAAGAGATTAATACCGTTGATTCAACCAGCTTCTACTACTATAAGATCTCTACTTTGCATATTGATGGACCGTAAGACCAAGTTTAATCTGGTCCATGCATTCGATCGTTTAACAAAAAAATAACCGGAATGGACATAGCAGGTTTGATAAACGGCTTTGTTTGTCTCCGTGGCGCATCAAAGGCTAAGAGCTATTATATTATGGAACCTTTTATTATTATTATTATTATTTATTTATTTATTGATAATAATATGCGCTAATACAAGATTTTATGGAACCTTGTAACCAACGTCCAATGCAAGAAAATACTGCGCCCAAACGTCAACTCTTACCCAGCGGTCTTATTTAGAAAATCCGTCCCATTGGTCTGTGTTTTGGTTCCTCTCCTATTACATAGTTGTTAGAATATAGCAGTTTGTGTATAAAAGTTAGGTCATGTGTTTTACTCTGTTGTTGCTCGTCGATTCTACTCTTTATAATTTATCATGTCACTTTTGAAAAGTTGGGATAAGACCTAGATTTGATGACCAAAAGAATGTTTACTGTATAAAAAGAATAGCTGATTGAATGTGGAGGTTACACGATCTAATAATCATCTCTAAATGTGAAAAAACAAGACTCAAGTTGCGTTTCTTTTATATGCAGAATTTATGTTTGGATCGAGGACCAATCTGGCTTTTTATTCAACTTTTGAAAAAGTTCACCTAATGCTTGAAGCCATGTAGGGAAAAACTTTTAGTAAATGAGGGGGTGAAACACCAATTTATGAAAATTTTAATCAAAATAAATGAAAATAATTTATTTTTGATTATTTTTTATCAAATAGAGAGGCGGAGGCGGAGCGGAAGGGGAAGGGGAAGGGGAGGATCGTATTAATTTAGTGAATGAAATTGAATTACGTGGGTCTTATGAGTGATTTTTCAATAAAAGTAAACGTAAATTTAAAATGATGCAGATATTAAATCGAAGACAATTAATGCCATCAATCCCACGAGTCATTGTTCTGTTGCTGTTACTACTTCCAGGTATTCACTTTTTGATTTTAGTAGTATTATCGACAAAAGAGGGTCAACTTTTCAAAACATTAAGAAATAATCAAGTCACCTATCATAATTTTATTAAAAAAATAATTTTACTCGTCTATTTTTCTATTTAAAAAATCAATCCATTGATGTAGTATATACACATGACAGATTCACTTATCATGAATTTTAATTGTAAATGTTAAATAGTAATAATTTAATCATTTATGATTTGTTAGGTAAGAGCATTTATTACGTTTTATTGTTTATTAAAAACAAATCAGTTAATTGTTAGAAAAATTAGAAATTAGATAATATCATTATATAAAGATCTATTAATGAGAAAAGAATAGTAGTAGCAAATGAATGTTTTTTTGGGTAAGTTAACAAATGAATGTTGAATTGGCTGCAACTTTTAAGTTCAGCATTTTTAATTTTTTTTCTCTTTAACATCATTATCTAGCTTATTTTCCTTAAAAATATTAATATTAAGTTTTACATACATATAGGCGAAGTAAAAAAATCACGCCGTCATTATTAGTGAAGAAACAAGGACAAAAAATTAAAAAGGTGTTAACTCACATCCATGACGTTTGAGTTGTCGTGTTCTAGTTGAAAGTGATCTTCTAAATTATTTTTTCGAACATACAAACGTCAAAAGTTACTATAAGTTTTTTGCTTATTAGAAGATAAAAATAAGAAAAAATATATTCACACAACTTTGTCACTCTCACTTACATGTACTGCACACTTCTTTACATGTATAATAATATATTTTTGTTAAAAAATACATTTTTATCCTTCTAAATATACATGTATAAAGTGTGTGAGTTATATATATATATATATGTATATTAGTAATACTATATTTAATAATTTTTTTTATTTTTAATTAATATTTAAATTTAGAGTATGCTCAACTAAGTTTTACTATATTTTTATTTTAGTTTTTAGTAGGCTGAATTTTTATTATATTGAATATTTATATTTTGATTTATCAAATTATATATTGCATTTTATGTATATTTAAAGTAATAAATATGTATTTCATTAACTATAAAGTGTGATAGTTGTATGTAAATTTTGTGTCTATCGTCATCTTTAAAATAAATGATTGATAAGTGATGAAAAAGTAAAATAGGAAAACAGATTGATTAAGTCAGTAACTAGCATTGAAAAATAGTGTGTCCTTACTTTTACATTACAATTGTTTTTGGGCTAGGATAATTGCCACCTATAACTAATAAGTTAAAGATAAATGATTGATAAGTGATGAAAAAGTAAAATAGGAAAACATATTGATTAAGTCAGTAACTAGCATTGAAAAATAGTGTGTCCTTACTTTTACATTACAATTGTTTTTGGGCTAGGATAATTGCCACCTATAACTAATAAGATGACTATATGGGCAATTAACAAAAACACACTCTATTCCTATTATATTACAAAAAACATACACTAATAATTTAAATTACCAAAAACATACCTATATATACTTATTATTTCTTAATCTAATCTATCTCTCTAATTTAACATATATATCTCTCACCTAACATCTCTCTCTAATCTAACATCTCTCCCTAACCTAACATATCTCTCTAATCGCACCTATCTCTCTAACACACGATAATCGTATATATTTCTAACACGTGCTAATCACCCATCTCTCAAAAAATGATTACAAACTCACAAAATATGCATATGATAATTATAAAACGTCATACCTTAATTTTAAAACTTCATACCCTGATTTCAAAACTTCATACCCTAATTTCAAAAAGTTCATACCCTAATTTCAAAAACTTCATACCCTAATTTCAAACTTTCATACCCTAATTTCAAAACTTCATACCCTAATTTCAAAACTTCATACCCTAATTTTAAAACTTCATACCCTAATTTTAAAACTTCATGCCCTAAATATGAATTTTTCTCAAATATTGTACATATGGATTCTTCTCTTTCAACTTGAAACTCACAATGTTTACAATAGTCTCAAAACTCAATAAATAGAAAACAATCTCACCAATTTCATATATTTTTCATATATTACGGATATCAAATAGTGTAATATTTGTGTATTACGTATGTATATATCTGTATTTATATCGATATGGATATCTATATAATTTAGATGATGTTCGGTAGTTAGTGATGAGTTTTCTTGATGGAGGAAGGAAGAGAGATAGAGTGTGATATTAAATAAAGATACATAGAAGAATGGAGGAGAGAGATAGTAAGATCAGAGAGAGATAAAGAGAAAAATTGGTGAGAGAATAATGAAAATATATATAGAAGAATTGGTAAGAAAGAAGAATGGGGGAGAGAGAGTAAGATAGAGAGATAAAGAAAAGAATAAATAGCATAAAATTTAAATTTGTTTGGTATGTTTTTTATAATGAAAAGTTATAAGGGTATGTTTTTTGTAATTTAGTTTAAAAAGTAGTATGTTTTGTTAATTTATCCATGTATTACACTGTACTTTTTAGGTTAGTTTCATGGCTGAATATAGCAACACTCTTCTACTAATTCCACCGATGTCCAACTAAATGATGTCCACGAATGGAATGATTTTATATTTTTTTTATATATATATTTTTAATTAGTATGACTGTATGAGAGGATGCTAATTGGCTGAAGTGAAGTAGAGAAAATTCTTGCATCGTTCACCTATACGTCTAGCTGGCAAATCTCCAGGATCAATCCTTGGAGCCGATGATTAAGGCTCGGCTATAGAGCTAAAAAAATCAAGGCGTATCGCCCTATCGGATATGATAAAGTTTTCACCAGACAGCAACTCTTTGTATAATTCACCAATTTTAGATCAAGTATGATTTTGGTGCTGTACTCACCTCATTAGGTTTTGACTTTATTTTCCTTTGGAATTCCTGGGAACAAACACAGCCTAAGATTGCTGTACTTTAAGAATATGAAACAGTGCCTGAGTTTTTTATACATCATTTTTATTCATGAATCATAATATTGTATATACTATCATACGGAACTGAGGTATGTAACTAAGAAACGTGACGTGGCAAGGCCTCGAAACAACAAAACGCACTGTACTCTTGTTCATTGAACATCACAGAAATCACTTAAGAATCTCACAAGCTGAGAAATCTACTACACTTATGAGAATGCGGGTAAAAGGAGGGAAAAAAAGGTGAACCAAGAAAAACTTGAAGCGAAAAGACACATCATAGTCTTTTCTATTCCTTCCCGAATATTATTGATTTCCGCTTTCACCATTATAGGTAAAAATATATATATATGTTATATGACTAATTAAACACGGTTAGGTGTCAAATTGGGTGGCGTAGGGGCAGAGCCGATTTTCTGTCCACGCTCAGATCGGCTGTTCTCGGCAAACTTTAGGCTGCCTTGGTGCATACCCTTTTGCTTCTCCTCTTCAGTCCATTCGGATGCATAGTAATGTTCTTCACTTCCTTTAACTATGTCCTTTGAAGGAGGCAGAAACATGCTCCCCCATTGTGGGAAGTGTACTAGAATCACTGGTAATGTGCACCCCACTATCATGATCCCCATGAAACTAAGCCCTGTTTGGCGAACAAAAAAAGAGTTATACTCATGTTATTTTCTTCATACTCATGGATTCAAAATAAAAATAAAAATTGAAAGACCTTGCACTCTTTAAGTTCATCTTTTTAATTTGAAGTTTGCGTATTGAGCTGATAACCTTTAAAATTGATTTAATTGTCTAACTTCTTATACAAGAGCCGTTTAGGTCTGGCCTTATATTTCATCCCAATCTGATCATTGATACATGACATATGTTTAAAGTAGAAGAGGAAGTCCTGCAAATAGCATCACCAATTTGACCAAAATAAATTCTTACAAAATTCTTTTAACTTTTAGCGAATACTGGTATAAGGATTGTTATGATTGAGTAACCCTTTCTACCAACTAAATTGGTTTAGGATTGTTTTCATAAATAATATGTAATCTTCAGAGGAAAAACAATTCAAGAAGGCTTTGTAAAGAGGTGTGAATTTAATATATGTGAAAAAAGATAGAAGCCAAATATATATACCATCGGCATGTGACATGCTGGAGCTAGTGAAGAACAACAACTGAGTCAACCCTGATCCGAAATTTCCTCCTGCGCCTGCCAAGCCAGATATAATCCCGAGCGACCTTCGAGAAATGAAGGGAATAATTCCGAAAGTGGCCCCACATGCCGCCTGAGCTCCGACAGAGAACAAAATCATATGTGTTACGGCAATAGAGAGCTTATCCGCTCTTCCTAGTAAAATGCAGAAAACACCTCCAAATGTCTGTAGGATCCAAAGTGCCCATAGCCTACCCCTCATTCCGAAGTACTTGGCTGCATAGTCAGAGGCAAACCCTCCAAAGGGTCGGGCAAGAAAGTTCGCCATACCAAATGATGCTGCTATGAACCCAGCTGTGCGGAGCTTTAGGTCGAACCTGATCACAAGAGCATAAGTTTCAGAAAAACTACAATTTCTCTTTTAGATTGAAAAATGGAAAGCGACTACTGATAGTGATGAGCCAAGAGGTCTTTGTCGCACCCTTAACTTCTGAGAATGATTTTGTTTTTTCCGTTTCCTAAATAAATCATAAGAGTTCTATGTCTGGATGACTCAAATTATAATTTCACTTCCAAGAGTAACACTAAAATGATTAAATTGTAACTTAATTAACTCACTGATTTTTTAGCTTGAAGAAAGTTTTTACCTGTCAAAGAAATACTCTGCGATGACGTTATCGGTGGACAACTCAACCCCCATGGAGTATCCATAAAGGAGTACAAAGATCCATGTCCTGTAGTTTGTCACAGCATACCACAATACCTGATAGAAATAAAGAAAGAGCAAATTGAGTATAAATTTAAGAATAATAGACAAACACTACAGAATGTAGAAAATTGTACCGGAACAAACTAAAATGACAACACTGCACGAGTTTACCTTTTTAAACTGGTCCTTGGCAACCTCCCCCTTCTTTTGAAGAGCACCGAGGTTACCATCGGGTAGATCCTGGCCAAGGGTCAAGACCATTAGACCCGCGATAATATGCATCCAACCAGGGATGAAGAAGGCGATCCTCCAGGCAGTGAAAGGGGTGGATCCGCACTTGACGATTATGTCATACAACAGAGGCATGAGGAGCTGAGTGGCACCACCACCCATGTTACCCCAACCAGCTGCGGTCCCGTTCACCAATCCAATGATCTTGCTGTTGAACATCGTGCTCATCCAGTATTGGCAAGACACAAACGTCGCCAAACAGAAACCAATCATGAACCTAACGGCTATGTATCTATTGGCAAAGATCCAGAAACAAAACAAATCAATTATATATATGTTTGTTTGATATGCCATGGCAAATGGAATTGGAGATCTTGGAATTATATTAATTGGTCTAGAGTAGTCAAATTTTTTTTTACTGATGGCTTGTGGTGTTATGATTTTTACCAATATCGACCTATGACCCATCGCTGTTTAGTGATAGCCGGACTATGGGAATACCTTTACCAATTAAGTTTAGATTTGAGAATTCCCTGAGTTGTACACCCTATATGGCCTTTTCATTAAAGAGCATCCACATCGGATTCCTATCAAGCTCATTAAATTCACATTGAAGATCTAACATATTCCACTCGAAGAGTTTAGCTATATTTTTATTTGGCGCTTATGTTTGATATTAATTGTTAAATGACTTTTAGTTGGATGATGTCTAACTGTTAAAAACTATATTCTAGCCCAATTTAATCTTTGTATTACTTGCTCAAAATAGTTCCTTGGCAATATTTAGTATAGTACTTGTTGAAATCTTTCATTGTCAAACATGGTTGTTATCATGAAGCTCCACTTTATATTTAGTATTTTTGTAATTTAAACGTCCAAAAGTACTCCTACTAGGCTACTTTTAAAAAGTACACATGGTTTCCACAATTTTATGTCTAAATACTCATATAATTTTTCTTGAGAAAGTCCAAGAAACTATACCCGGAAGCATCCGACACCAAGGACATACAGAAGACAGTCGGTGCAGACAACATGACGAGGAAAGCACAACCGTATCGTGGGCCCAACAAGTCACATACAGCTCCCATCACAAGCCTTGAGAAGATACTCCCAGACACAGATGCCACTCCAGCGTTACCAATATCGGCCTTAGTGAGATTAAGGTTATCTCTTATGATAGGAACAAGGGGAGCAGCAGCAAAAGTCGACACAAAACAAGTGAAAAAAGAGAACCAAGAGAGGTGGAAAGTCCTCATGTGGGGCTTACCCAAGGACAATATCTTAAACACCTTGGCCTTGTGCTCAGAGTCGACAGGGAGGGCAAATTTTGCTGATGTGTCAGTTGGGACCATCGGGGAGGCGACAGAGAATGCCAGTGTGGCTTCTCTGCCTGTCACTCCGTGCATTGAGGTACCGGGAGAGCCTTCGATATCAGGCATTTCTCTTTTCTTTTTCTATGGAAGGTTAATGGGTAGAGATAGTTGAAGGAAAATGTAGAATGTGTACTGTTTTTGTGGATGGTTTTAGTTATGGTGGGAAGGTTTATATAGGTTTTTGAGAGTTGACATTTTTTGGGAAGCCATAATAGCCGATGGATATTTTTAATAGTCACTAGTGTGCTAAAATATAAAAAAATTTATAGCTAGGTTAACACTATTGTTTTCATAGTAAATAATTGTATATTTTTTAAATTTTTTTAATAATCTCTATTTATATTTATATTTATAACTTGAAATCAATTATTTTTTCTGAAAAAAAAAGTAAAGATTTGTATTTTTTTTTGAATTATATCTCTTTAAAATGTCAAATAATATCAAATAAATTAATTAATTGCCAAAAGGTTATAAAAACATTAAAATCAATTCTTTTTAAAAGTAACTATTAACAAAATTATGAAATCATTTACTTTAGAGGGAAGACGTGAAATTCAGTGTTTCTCTTGGAGGAAACTGCTTAAGACGATGATATGTTCATAAAACCTGTATTGTAGTATAATTACTTTTTATAATAAAAAAAAAATATAGTTATCATGCATTTATGCTAATTTGGTGTAACTTTAGTCTCGTAATTTGCTAACTATGGTTCAGTTAATAGTATTCTCGTTCTAGAAGGTTTATTTTGTAATTTGGTTTCTATTAGTTATTGTTAATCTGGGTAAGTTCTCATTTGTTAATTAAAAAAAATATATATACAAAATATATTTTTTCTAAATAATAAATCATTGACTTTACAAAAAAAAAAATAATAATAATAAAATTTATTAGTAAAAACAAGGTATAGATAGAAAAACTATAGAAAAATGTATAATTAAGCTCCCACTCTTACATTTAATAACGTCTAATTATAAAATATGATAAATTTTGTACTTGCTTAAGTTTATTGGTTTTTGTGAAGGGGAATCCTCTTCGCCGCAGTTTGGATGTAAATAGTGTTAGCCTCATCGAGTAACTCAAAGGATATTCAGACTTGATGTTTATATTTTACTCTTTTAATTTGACCAACACTTCTAAGCCAACATAGGTAAAATTATGTACAAAAGGAGCTACTAATTAATTTAGAGGAATAGGTAAAGTGCATGTGATTGAACATCTGCTGCAAGGGTAGGTTTTACAAAATAAACATGTAAAGTAGCTAATAGAGTCTTTATACATTCACTCCTGTAAATTCTCCAATATGGAGTAACAAGTTTATGAAAACAAAAAAAACAAAATGCACATGTTTAATCAAGATTACGTGGGAACTTCATTTACAGTTTAATAATTAGTATCACTATATCAGAAATAACGTGTCTTTATTAATATAATGATTAAATATCTTATTTAATGACGACTTATTATCTACATGTGATAAGGAGCGGCCTTCGCCAAATAGGCCTCATACTCTTCCTCAACCGTTGGAAACGAGCTAACCCGCCTAGGTGAAAGGGGCAGTCCTTGCATGAATTTGTGAGAACAATTACACAAACTATCATATCATAGATTTTGTTAAATTTTAGTGTGTAAAAGGTCTGCGAACAGACCGCCACATAAATGTATGTCAGATTCCGGGATTTCGCAATTTCGACGGCGGCACATAGCGAGTTCCAGCATCCTGGAGCAGTAGTGGACAAATTGTTTGTTTTTAATTTTTTATATTGTTGGCGAATAAGGCTTTGTATATTTATTAGACTGTTCCGAAATAAGTTAAAACACTAAGATTTGTTTGTTAAACTAAATTATAAGTATAGATTACATCGCCGAAAATTTATCCTGAGCAACAGATGCCATTGGCAAAATGTGACATATATGTACATTTGGGATTTTAAATTGTTGCATTAATAATGAATGATGACATTTGGATATCTATTTCACCCTCTTTCTCTTGTTACTCTTCAGTTTTATACGGCTTTTAGATTTCATCAAAGGCTCAATTACTAATGCAGGCTCAATTAGCAAATGTTTATGCTGCAATTCCAATCTGGTAGGATTCTATCATTGTTTGTTTTCTTAATTTGATGAGTCTCCAGTAATTTATAATATTCCAAAGAATGTAAATATTTACAATTATTTGGTGTTGGCCTTCCACAAGAATATATAAACAAGTATAATCCGGAACACAAAAAATACAATTTCTTTCCATCGACTTAAATTGTCAGAGTTGTAAAAAGAACAATGACAGGAACGTTTATCTGTAATTCTGTTTAATCACAATAAATGTTTGGCAAAATTAATTTCTTTAATGCTTCAAAGTCAACCAAAAAGGCATGATGTGTAAAGAGAGAGAAAAATCTCCCTTTTCAAAGTCAAACAGTCTTTAATATGCAGATTGCAATGTTTATGAGTAATGCCAAGTTATCTATAAAGTTTATTTGTCAAATGGTCCGTTTTTATTTAATTGTGCATTACTCAATTTGTTTCTATTTAATTGTTCATTACGAAATTACATATAATTTTTATCGGTCAAGAACTTATATTAAAATGATCGGAATAGAAATTTTTAAAAGTTGATCATATAGTTCAAATGTTAAATTTTATAATTAGATTTAAAAAAATTCATTTTGACAATTTTGATACAAGTTATAAGCCGGTCAAAATTGCACGTAGTTTCGTAGTGGACAGTTAAATGGGAACGGAGGAAGTACGAAACTACGTGCAATTTTAATCGACTTGTAAATTATATAAAAAATTATCGAAATTAATTTTTTTTAAATCTAATCATAAAATTTAACATTTAAACTATATGATCAATTTTTAAAAATTTTCATTCCGACAATTTTAATATAAGTTAACCGGTAGTAGTTTTTTTTTCCGTGCCTATAGTTGTTTACACACTCATGGAGAATTTAGTAATTGCTTGCCGGGATGATGCATACCACAAGCCAATATAATACTATATAGTAGTACAGTACATGCTACATACTATGTCATAGTAGCCCGCATAAACCTTTCACAATATCTAAGAGTCCTTTTAAGCTTAATATAATACTAATTTGTGTTGTTATTTCATAATCTGTAAATGACCAAGTCTGTGGTGTTGCTTAGGTAGTCATGAAGAGGATAATGATTACTAATCAAGAGGCCTGTTAGGAATCATTAAGAGCTGCATAAATGAATGAATGAGCTGGTTGGAATGATTTCAGTTCCCATGATGTTTTAGTATATTTTATAGAAAATTAAAAAAAATAGAAAATTAAAATGAATACCATCAATACCAGCTATAACAGTATTCGCTTATGTACAACTTATAAAATGTTGCCGCGCAAGGCTTAAGATTTAGAGTTACGGAAACAACTTGCTGATGTTAATAAAATAAACAGCAACGGCTAAGGTTACATATTCAGGAGCTGTTGGATTGACATCCAATGGTTAGCATCCGAATAATTTATTTATTTTCCTTTTTACAACATATTTGCATCTCAACTGCTGGATTCAATCCACTCAAATGTAACGTCAGCTAGGAACTGCTTTCCGGCTTCATAATTCTTCGAATAGTGTCGAAGATTTTATTACAGTTCAAGACCTTACTCGATCTCATCTGATCCATTGATCTCTTTGGACGTGATCTCTTGCGTCAACATTACCAACTCATAAAATCATAAGCTAAACCATTGATCTCTTTGAACGTAATTTTCCTACTACTATATGTTGAATTATTGCAAAGGGCACGTGATTAGAATAAAGATTTGCAAGGCCATGTCATACCCAGTTCAGAATTTAGTGGGATAAAGACAAGAAGAATGTTCAATTATTGATTTTTATCTAAGCTGATACCATCATATCAATTACTATTTCAAGAAACCTTTTCAAAACATCTATCGTTAGACTCAAGTACTTATCAGTATATCATGATGAACTATAATCAACTAGTATCTAGTACGGAGTACTATAGCCTATACTTAGTATATCAAGTACTTAGTATCAATGTTAGCCCACGTAATTATACACCAACTAATATGTTAAGCTAAAACCTTATCCATAAATCGTTGACAGAGAAAACCATACTACCAAATAATGGCAACATAAATCTATCTCACAAATAGAAATGGCAACAGAAATGAACATCAAACTAATCGACAAAGGCCCTTTTAAGTTGTCAATTTTTAAACAAAGGTTGGCTTTAGCACTCCACACACGCCCCTAACAATCCCAGTGTTGTGATTCTTCTGAACCTCATCAAACTAGAAAAAGTGTCCTAATAACATTGCTGCCATCAAGTGCTCCACCAATATTCACATCTGTACCTTATAGAGCGAACCCAGCATTTTTCTCCGCTTCAAATAACTTCATCTTTTTGCTAAAAAAAATTGCAGTCAAAAAAGCCTAATAAGAATGGAAGACAACCTTGGATAATTATTGGTGCAAAGAACTACGAAATTTATTGCGAGTACTATGAACTTGTGATATTACCCTAGTAAAGAACAGCAATAATACTACTCTGTATTCCTTCACACATTATGCAATATACAGTAAGCAATGCAATTATAAATTAAACATTGACATTTGAAAAGAAACCGTCAAGCTTATCTTCAAAATCATGTCTGACATAATATTAAACCTCCACAAATGAGTACTTATCCATATACAATGCACATAGGCTGTTAAAAGAAACATTAAACAAAGTTTCAAACTGGATGGAGGTAGAAGAAAGGAAAAACAGCTTACTGGAATCGACAATTTCCAATAAAAAAGACAAAATGACCGAACATATAAAAAATCGGCAGCTCTTATCACAACTTTGCGGATTTAAGTAGCTAGAATATCAAGGAATGCTTCTTCATTTCCATGTCATATGGCTGCAGATCCATGAAAAGGATAGAAGAAAACATACCCAAATAAAAGCTTTGCAAAGTTTGTATATCAATTACTTGTACTCCCCATTCTTTGAGCCGGTTTGTAATGCACGACCGTAACAAATTTCGTACGAAATCGATGAGTAAATCCAATCGCCACAATAGATCTCGAGGGTTCTCTTTTTTCGATATAAAGATGGTTGAGAATCACATTTTGTGGTAATGGGAGGGATCCCGCTTGGTCTCTGCTTGTTTGATAGCTCAGCAATGTGTGGTGAAGTTGCGGAGGGACCATAGGTGGGTCCCGCGCCTCATCCTCATGTCCAGGGTACACATTGTTGTAACTTTCATCGGGTGATCCTGGAACTTCGAATCCCACAACAGTTGCTTCGTCCTACATAACTTTCATAATGATTGGGGCTATTTAATCCAAAACAAACAAACAAAAAACATAAAATAAGTATGGATGCTTACTTCTTCACCATGAGGGTTCATATTGAAAAGGTCAGCCAAATGGTTCTTAGAGCAGATCTAATAATCAAATGGGGTAGCCTGAAAATACAAAGCTTTCTCTAAGAATTTGCGGAAATGGTAGCACCAAATTGTTCATAAAGCAAATCAAGTTCAGAATAAAATTAGGAATACCACTTTAATTAAAAAATATCCGATATGCAATACCTTCATTGATATACAACTAGAACATTATGAGTTAAAATTGCAAATTTTATTTCAGAAGTAAAAGCAATTGAAGACAACAAGGTAAGGCCTGATTTGCTGGTCTATATTATATTCTCTAATTGTAACTACTATCTGATTTATCACCTAAACCTAACAACTAAAATTCTCAAAGGACTGAGAAAAATTACGCGCAGTAAACAGTAAACAGATGGGAAAGGATACATAGAATCTTTGGCAACAACAGATCAAAAAAGAGAAAACAACAGAGATATAAACATCAACAAAGAAAAATAATCATGTTGCATCTTAACATCAAAAGACCCTAAAATATCTGGCAGTATAATTATGTATGGTTGTACAAAAGGAAATGCGACCATAACTATAACAGCCAAGGAAGCTGAACAGGTGTGTAATATGACCGCCCCGTTGAATTTAAGATTTTAGACTGTCAAGTGAATTCTTCTAATTACTGTAAAACTCTAGGTAGCAGCAGTTAACACCATGTCATCTCTAAGAAGCAACTCAAACAAAATAATATTCCGATGTGGAAGCTTATCAGACACAGGTTGGTTAAATTCTGCTGTGCAAGGCACCATTATAATTGCCACAAAAATCTGTCTAATATCTATACATAAATGACTGGGTACCTTGTAGAAATCAGTACAACTAATGTTTGCTTTAATTTATACTAGTTGAAGATCCTTCTCGTAACTCTTATATGGAAAGAGCAGAAAAACTGAACAACAATACAAACACTGGTTCTTATACAAAGTCAAGCACCAGTAGAAAGTTTCTCTGCAAAATAAATCAACATAATCTGACGTGGCATTGAACTTTTGAATTGGAAACAGAGAAACGCTTGAGTGACAGCAATTTAGATCATCTACAGACAGGTAACAATCAGCCAAACCCATGTTATTCTAATATCTCATTCTCAAAATGCTTGCTTTTAAATTTTAAAATATGTAACCCAAAAATACCACTAAGATTACAGTTCAAGTATTTAAGCTTATAAATAGAGTAATTGAATAGATAAAGTAGGACATATATATATATATATATATATATATCAAGAGAGTTTATAAAAGAATACAATAGATAAAGTAGGACATATATATATATATAGCATAGTGAACAGTTAAGCCTACTTATCCTTCTACATTCCCTACAAAAAAGGTCCACTCATCCTCCTCTTACTCTATTAGACTTGGACATTTGGCATTTTTAAGAATAACCATCACTATGTAGTGCAATATGAGAGCCGTGTGTGCTGCATAGTTATGAACCCTACCAACTAGGCTGAAATCAACCCTCGGTTCACAAGACTCTCTATAAGTAACTATTTGTGATATTATGTCCAACAGATATAATACATATAGATTTCCATAACGTATATTGAATTAGCAAACCGGTAGGATCACTGATTTGAGAAAAAACATGAAGAATGGATGCCTCTGCCGATACAATGCTAGGATGCGGCCTCAACAATATAATTAAGTGAACGTTTAACGGTTATTAATCTCAATAGAAATCTCTCGGAAAATCTTACATCCTTATAAAGAAAGATGAAGATTTAAGCTTTATTTGGACCATGAACTTGTCGATATCTAAAAGATCTCAATTGAAAATCTCACAGAAAATCTTACATTTTATTTTGAAGAAAGATAAAGAAATTCTTTATTTGGAACATGAACTTGTCAAAGGAAAAAACTGAAGGAAAGGAACATCTTTCCTTCCAACTATTTTATCCATGAAACTTGTGAAGGGTTACACTTTTCATCTTTGAAATGAAAAATTCCCGAAATAAATAAAATAGCATTACTGAATATCCATACTGAACTAAGCTCTCTAACGTTTTGTTCTGGTTCTGAAAAAAGGTAAAGAATTGGGAGTTGAATTTCAAAGCAAATGGTAGAAGTCGCTTAGCTATCCTTCTAGTTCTAGTGATATTTTTCTTCCTCAAAGCCATAAACATACAGAAGAGACTAGTATTTACTAGAGTAATCAGTAACAATATTCATTAAAAAGTGGTTGGCCATTCAAATTGCGAAAATTCCTATGAAGAACAAAATTAGAGACCGATATTATTGTCAACCAACTTACACAATCAAAGTTTTGCTTAAATTTTCACATGCTCCCAATGTTTTGGCAACCCTTGCCTAACCAATAGACCATATGTATAAGACTCGATGCATAAATAATATACTGACATATGAATATTAATAGAGATTCTAAAATTAGTCATGTCTTCTCCATCACATGTTACCTGCCAGTGTATCCTCTTTGTTCTCTACCAGTTTCCGATGAAACAATCCCACATACCATCTACGGTTATAAGTAACTAGTCACAAATTTAGTTATCAAGATTAACTACAACCTAACTTTAAGCTCCTAATAGCAACAAAAGCATAGCCTCGTTGGCCAAAAAAAGTAACTATCTAGGCCGATATGGTTCTAAGCTTGTCTTGTTAGGAGATGCATGTTGCTTCAGGGACCAACTTTATGGCAGACCATGAAAAGGAAACACCAATACTTAAAATAAAGGATAGTAGAGATATAAAATTATAAACTAAACAATAAAGGTTTTACTTAACATAGGTTAATGTTATTTTTACGTAACGCGCATTATCACTAGCCCAAATAATGAAATAAATGGATAATAAAGAAACAAAATGAAAGACTAATTGATAAAGGATTTAACAATCCCATTTGTTAAACTATTGTCTTTAAACCTGGAATCTAGTTCCTTTTTCATGCTCTCTGCAATTATTTACTCCATAAAAGTTAATATTATAAAAGTTAATATTATAAAAGTTATATTTAAGCTTGATATATAGAGAGAAGGGCACTTCTTCTCAAACACAGATTAGTGTCACTTTAAAGAATTTCCACATCATTTGACACTTCTTAGTAGCACAATAACTATTTTATAAGCCAAATGGTGAAGCTCAACTATAACAAGCATGTGTTTCTGTATCTCACCTTTCTATATCGAAAATCTAAAATAAGACAAGTTTACCAGAGTACAATGTTATGAATAGCATCTGTCACATTCATTGAGGTAATTATCAACAAGGGGAAGAATATCAAGCAGAAACTTTAGCTTTAGGCATAGCACCACCTCAAATACAGAATTACTGGTGACTACTTTTCATAAGAAACCGCGTGTAAATACTACCCCATATTACAAACCTTAAAGTCAAAGTGCATAAAACAGCTATTAATATCCAGATACGGCTAACTATATGAATCTCCACAGTGAAAATTATGTAAATCAGAAATATACATATTAATTTGTTTTACACATAGAAGTGAAACAATTAACAACAGCTTCTCATTCAGAAGCAAATAAACGAGTAGCTAACGGCTGTCTACAGAATTCTCCACATTAATTCATTTCTATTTTACTTGGTAACTGACTTGAATAGCTGAAAGGAAAAAAGAGATAATCATACAGAAATAATACCATAACCGTCTATCATTAAATATGAAATTTCTGTCCATGACAAATAACTAGGTCATATTTCACTCTTCACTACAGTTCCTACAGAAAATACCCCAAGTCCTATATTATCTAACAGGCGAAAAAACTATTCAAGATCTGCATGTAAATATAGTGCAATCATTGATCAAAAATCATAATTTACTTCTAAATACGTCTTCTGTTGCAGCGTTTGGACTTTGTAGCAAGACATCATACTTTGCAGAATCTTAATGTATGTAAAAGGTGAAAAGATACTATATTTAACTTTATTAGACGCCACTGCCACATGTCAGGGCTCATTTGATTGCATCTTATAAATGGAAAAGATAAACATACTGTATTTTCTGGAGGGAAAAACGTCGCAAAAAATTAATAATCAGGCGCATTTACAGAAAGTGAAAAGGTGTAAAGAAAATCATCAGAGTTTCAAAAGTAGCTCTTAACACATGCAAGTCGAACGTTGATTTTGGGGAGCTGGGCAGAAATAAAAAAAAAAGATAATCAAGGGAATTATGAATAAGATTACTAAGATAAAGCATGTTATTTTGGCTAGAAACAACGAATAAGTTACCTATCTTTTTGTGCCAAAGCTATACAACTTAAAAGTAATGCATAAAATAGTTTTTCTCTTTTGTGTGTTTGTCAAACAGTCCCAACATGCAATTATTACTATAATTAAAATTGCATTCCATAGCTCAAAATACACTAGAGAAAAAATACGCTTAAGCAAGACCGGACTAAATTATGTACTGTATTCCTACTTCAAAAAATTTAATTTCTAGGGTTCAAAATGCATGGGATTGGAACAACTTAACCAGTAATATGAAACCAGCCCTTATATTTTCTATAAATACCATATAAACCCAATTCATGCTTTAAAGTTCTCTCGAGTGTTTGGTTCTAAAGATCCACACTTTCATTCAACCGAACATGAAAATACAACTAAATATTCATCAATTGCATCCATTACCAAGACTTTCAAATTGACCCTTATCTAGTTTCAACCATCCATTCCAATGACATAATCTTACGAGTAACTCGATACAAACCTTTTTTTTTCTTTTTTTTTATGAAATCTAGATCAAACCCTAATATGTATAGAAGTTTAGTTCCAGTTCTTTTGAATGTTGGTCTATAACTATTCTAGTTTTAGGATTTTAGCTTAACTAAACTTGAAAAAATCCTTCAAATATTTTTTTTATAAATTGTCCGATAACTCTTAACGTATACGAATAGCTTGTGTATCATTATACATATAAACCCTAAAATATCACCAAACACATAAAACGTATAAATCGACACATGACACATCTATCTATCTATCTATATATATGTGTGTATATATATATAGATAAATAGATAGATAGATTATACATAAATATTCAGAATAACTAAGTATATACCAAATATTAGAGGTGATGACGTGGCCCTAGCGAGCGAGCTGGAATTTGGTCGTCTCTTTCTCTTTCTCTCTCTCTCTCTCCCTCTCTTGTCTTTTTGGAGAGGAGAAAGGATATATATATATATATATATATATATATATATATATATAAAAGACCTGTGTATTTTTAGATTTTATATAATTGGACCTTTAGTTTTTAATAGTATATATATTACCAGTTTAAAGTTAATTAAGCACCACCGTGTTATAAAATTTGAGTTTTATTGTTTACTCTATTACTACTATAGTATAAATTTCTTAAAGATTTTTTCCGGAACTTTGCTTAATAACGAAAAGAAAAGGACTTTACATTATGTATTTAGAAACTTACATAATTGGAACTT
The DNA here is from genome assembly GCA_963920805.1 of Primula vulgaris. Taxonomy (NCBI): domain Eukaryota; kingdom Viridiplantae; phylum Streptophyta; class Magnoliopsida; order Ericales; family Primulaceae; genus Primula; species Primula vulgaris. The sequence goes on along the minus strand of OY987212.1, from coordinate 5,151,527 downwards.
GATTCGTGATTGATATAAAGTTTTTAAATTTTTTTTGTTGTGATGGGCTGCCTTGTCTTGCTGTAAATTAAAATGTACTATATGAGAATTCACAGCAGCGGTATGGACTGTTAAAGTAATTGATACAAGTAAATACTGTATATATATTTGGTTTCGTCTACGAAAAAATTAAAAGGGATAAAATAGTGGATATGTCAATTACATGATAAGGAAATATAAAAGTAAATATCTCAGAGTGTGATTTAAAAAATATAAACTATAATAGTAGGCGAGATAATGAGTGAAGATGAAAAATCTCGTGTTTGTAAAGTGTTCCGTTCAAATCCAATTCATTTGTAATGAAGTGAACATGAGCAAAAATATAAAAATCGTTTAGTCACGAGACGATACTAGTAAAGGTCCGTTATCTCGTGAAATTTCTCTTTGTTTTTTTACATCTCATGAAGTTTTGTTTATATGAACATATCTCTCTGACGTTCGTTTCAGTTAATTAATGATAATATACTAATGATGATTTATTAAATATATTACAACAATAACAAAATAAACAAATAAACAAACAAACAAACAAACCCGTTTAATAATGTGAAGCATATGTAGAGTTTAAAATGTAGTTTTTTTCCCACTGTGACAAACTAATCGAGTTGGTTATGATTATCTCTATGTAAATAAATAGTTATACAGACATGTGAGTCTATGAACGATACTCTTATAATTATTTAAAATATGGAAGAATATTATTCTTACTTATTTTCACTTAAGACTTTTAAGTCAAATGAACGGTTCTTTCGTAAACATTTACGAATACGAACACGAACACGAATATAAACATGAACATAAACATAAACAATAATCCTTTTGCGGTTTATTTGGCTTCATTTAAACTGCCTTTATTGTTATGGCATACTTTTTAACTTAACCCAAATTCACACGTAGAAAGAGAAATTGGGGGAGATACAGGGACGATGAAACCTTAAAAACAAAAACAAAATGGACAATCATGTTCATATTACACCCCAAAATGGTATCAAAATCCCCTCTTCTAATCCGCACATCTTAATGAAACCTGCATCGGCCAACACCTCATTTGCGGAGATTCTTTGTAAGCAAAAAAATCCAATCTTTTCTCTTAAAAAATTCTCAAAACATAGAGGTGAGGCTGCAGTTAGATTCTCACATGAAGAGGTAATCTTGTTCTCAGATCCTTACAAATATTGCCTAATTGGGAAATTTACTCATGGGAGACCGAAGATTGAGTTTATTGAAGAATTTTTGAACTCAATGGGATTAAAAGAAGATTTCTCAGTAGGCTTCATAGACCATAAGCATATTTTATTAAAATTTCTCCATGAGGAGGATTTTTTTCGAATATGGTTGAAAAAAGTTTGGTTTATTCTACGAAAACCAATGAGGGTTTTTAGATGGACATTCGATTTCAAACCCGGTTTTGAGACAACTATTACAACAACGTGGATTAGTCTACCGTTGCTACCAATTCATCTATACAATAAATTGAGCCTCTATGCTATTGCAAGTGTTTTTGGTTTACCACTAAAACTAGACGATGCTACGGCTAATCTTTCAAGACCAAATGTAGCAAGAATATGTATTCAAATTGATTTGGGTAAGGAACTTGTGCATAGGGTATGGATTGGGTATGGAGATGAGAATCAAGAAGAGGAGGGGTTCTGGCAAACATGCGTGTATGATAAGCTACCAGATTTTTGTACTCACTGCAATAGAATTGGTCATAAGTTAGAAGACTGCAAGGTGTTCGACAAAATGCGCCACTCAGATTTAGCTAGAGTAAAGGTCCGAAAGCCACACATAGAAGAAATAGTGAACTTTCACCTTAATCGTACAAGCAGAAATAAAGTTAAAGGAAAGGTGTTACACTATAAACAAAAATGGATCAAGAAATCCGTGAGGAAATCAAATGATACAACCAAAGTGCAACACACTCATAGAGAGGAACATAGTATTCCTGATATTGAAAGTGATGTAGTATTAATAGATTTGCAAGATGGCAAGGAGGAAGATTCCATTATACATGACATTGTTTATGCAAAAATTCAAACTTCTTTTCAAACTAATACTCTAGAAAAGCTTAACAGAGTTTTAGTATCTAGCCAAGTGGAAACTTCAAATTATTTTGGAGCACTGCAGAACCTAGAAAAAGAAATATATGAAGAAGAAGACGGAGAAAGAGAACACTTAAATGAAGTGAATGTTGGCAGTGACTTTGTTGTATCGACACAAGTACTCAGCAGAGAGCAAGAACATAACGAATATGATTTTGAGGCTGACCAAACACTATTTCTGCAGTCACGAGGGCTAACCAATTTTGCAAAAGCTTGCACGATGGATCAAACGAAATTAACACATAAGACACACTGTGAGGCGATTCCTTTGAAAATCTGTATTAAAGACCCAAATACCTTACAAGTCATTCAATTCGAAAATATGTCTAAAGATCTAGAAGAAGAAAATCATTACTTTCACGCAAAGCATGATTCAAACGCCTCAAAAATTGAGCATCAAATCCATAATGAAGACGAGTTGGTAGGGAATATCAATGTAAGAAACACTACAAATCTGGAGCTTATAGAAGGCTGTTCTAAGGCATGTAGTGAAGAAAAAAATCCAGGTAAGCAAACAGAGCAAAACAACCCGAACACAAAAGAGCTAATTAGTACAGATGAAGACTCATCCAATTGGAAAACAGAAGTGGATGAAAAAGAACAGAAAAAGAGGAAACAAACAAAGTTATTGAAAGGACTAAAAATTTCGAGAGATGAAAAGAAAATCAAAACTCATCGCTACAATACCAGAAATAAGGCAAGATCAGTTCACAATTACTATGACCCTTATGATTATGGGGACTACGGCAGTTGCTAATTAAGATTTTAGATTTGGATATCGGATTCCCATAGGTAGATGGTGAGAAGATGAGTCAGTAGAGAAGCAGTGAGAATTTTGGCCTACGAAAGACTTGGTTTTTATTGTTTTATTTTGGCCACTAAGTTTTTAAGTTTCTCTGTCTACGTTTTTTTTCCTTGTAATAAGGCCGTAGGCCATTTGAACTTCTTATCAATGAAAAATGAAATAGCGGGTTTCCCACTTTTATATATTTGGCTTCATTTCATTATAAACCCTATTTTATGCTTTCGTGGCTTATCTGGTAGAAACAAAGCTAATAGAACCATTTGTGGTCTTTAAGCCACTGCAACAAATACTATTTAACAAACCAATGGAGTACATTTTAAACATGCGGATCCAATTCGCCTTTTAAATATGGTATAATCCACAAAACCGCTTAAATCAATTTATTTCTTGATTGAAATTAACCTTGGACAGTTTCTATAAGTGAGAAGACATTAAGATTCGAGAGTTGCATGTTTCCAAAAGTGAGAAAACGGACATTCTAGACAGTAAACCTGGCAAAATATTAGTTCTGACTTACTGCGGCTAGTTTGTATCATTTGGACTGAGAAGACATTAAGATTCGAGAGTTGCATGTTTCCAAAAGTGAGAAAACGGACATTCTAGACAGTAAACCTGGCAAAATATTAGTTCTGACTTACTGCGGCTAGTTTGTATCATTTGGCAAGAACGTCAAAAAAGAATCAAATATTACTCGGCACCCAAGGAAACCAAAAGAAAGAAAGTTAACTAAAATATCCTAAGAAGTTGCCATATAAAAAAAACAAGGATACATACCAACCCAACATCTTCGGAGGTACAGAGACAAAATTCACCATTAACTTGGGACGCAATTGCGAAGAAAGAAACTAATTAAGGGAAATGAAACAAAACAAAATTTTCTCACTTACTTACTACTGAACCATGCTTCCCCCAAGTTGGAATACTATAAGACCGTCTCTTCAATTTAACAGTACCAGGGGAAGGCATACTCTTTTCGTTCTTCTCCTTTAGCAAGGATGAGTAAGAGCAAGGTAGCTCAGACAGCATTTCACTTTTACTTCTCAAAACACGCTCTATATGTTGTATGTTTTTATCTTCAACAAAATTAGTCATCTCAAAAATCGGTATTTCAGCATGACTCGGTATTAATTTACACATGTTCTCTTCATCATCATCCGACAAGTAACCATTATCTTGACCGTCCTGCATAGCAAGATCATCGTACTCTTCGTCGGATTTAGTTGATTCCTCATCCACAGATCCCTCCATCTATCAAATGAAAAGTATAAATAAGAACTACAACTGTGTTATCAGTTATCACTGAAATAGGAGAAGCAATAAAAAGAACCGCTATTGCACAAGCCATCCCAAGGTACGCCTTCTTGTTATTATAAGCTTTCCGTCGAATATATTCTTCAAGGTGTTAAAAGCACAGTTGCCATAGCTGACCTTTCTAGGCACCAATTTTTTTTTATAAATATAATGATGTTTCTTGTTGCTTTTTTTCCTTTATAAAAAAGGCTAAATAATTATGAATAAAAACAACGCTCTGTGCAGGGACAATAGGTTCCTCACAGATTTGGGCTAAGGAGAATTCATAATCTCTTAAATGATCAGCTTTTTACAAGAATGACACATCAAAACATAAACATATCAACGTCAATTACGCACAAATGATTCTGAATAGCATATGACATGATATTATGCCATATGCTGTTCAAAAGGAGTGACAAAAAGACATGTCGCCCTCATTACCTCTTCATGCAATTCATTCCGTCCATCATCGCTAAGATCCTCATCACTGTCGACCTCAGGAGGATCATCAACTTCATCATCACTACCATGCACAGAATCCTCTTCCTTGGGCTAAAATTGCATGATTTTGTAAGAATAGGCGAAAGGACATTAATATTAAAAAAATGGAAGCATTTAAATTTTCGTGAACTTATAATTTTGACCCATGAGTGAGGATATCGGGGTTGTGGACTTTGGGGGAACTGAAACTTACAAAGATCAATCTATTTCACTGCAGGTAAATGTACAAATATAAACATTTATATACAAAATTTTATACATTAAAATTAAAAATACTTTAAAGAAATATGATTTTTAATAGTAAAAATATAAAGTAAATGAAATAACTTAGTATGTCTGTAAAACTCATCATCTTGGGCAAAAGGCTTTCTGAATTTGGTGGGACCAGACTTACTAATCTTACATGAAAATATTTTATACACAGACTACAGAAATTACCTCCTTGGCCGGTCCATCTGATATCCTGGGTGAGCTACAACATGAAGAGTAATATCTACTCCCGTTATCAGGTATATCACCCCTCGACTCATCAACACTACTTGCATGACTTGTCCCACCAGTATCATTGGGCCAAGCACTTATTCCAAAGTGACCAAATTGAAGATTAACAGATTCCGCTCTACTAATCAGCAAAGGCCCATACATAGGCCCACAATCATTAGCTTGGCCCGATACACGCTTTCCATTACAGTCAACTGTATCAACAGGCCATGCTTTTGCTACAGTTCCATCAACATTCAGAAGAGCCATTAAGTGATGAGTAGACCCTTGTCTTTGAATAAGTTGAAACATTCCTTTGGAGCTTAACGAATTTGCAGCACACTGGTTCCTATATTCCTCATCAATTATAGAGACTGTATTTGTAATAGGATCATACAGGTGTTCTCCGTGCTCTCTCCTCCTAAGGCAACCAAATGCTGTTGCGTGGATCGCCGCAACACTCTTATCGACATTTGTATTATTTATTTTTGGAACGAGATGCTTGTCGGCTCGCTTGCAGAGATACTCTTGGATTGTCCGGATATTACGGATGTATTTTACGTACTTATTTTTTGCAGGATCGAGTGTCATGTACTTGGCACGGACTGCAAATCTTTCCATGTGTTTTTCCTCATTCGTTATGTATATCATGAATGGTATGATTGAAGGATGTTTCTTCATAAGCCCCATCTGCAATGCGATACAAGTTGTGTATAAAAATCTGAGGACTTCAAAAAAATAAAAAACTACCATTATGGGCTAACCTAAAACTTACGATGGCACACGAAGTTATGTTGAAATAAGCAGAACTCAAAATCTGAGGACTTCAAAAAAATCAAAAACTACCATTATGGGCCAACCTAAAACTTACGATGGCACACGAAGTTATGTTGAAATAAGCGGAATTCCTACGTTCTAATTTTACTAGAAAGATAAACAATAAGGGATAAATATGTATGGAGATAAACATAACTTGGCCATAATTCGGCCAAAACACCTCGTAGAAGGAAGATAATCTTAAGTGATCTGTTTAATTAAACCAGATACAGTGTTATGTCATAGGCTAGAGTTGCAACAGATTATAAAAGGAAACAAATCTTTTCTTATATTCACCCATCAAAAAAATGTGACATTTATCTTTACCACTAATTTTTATGGATAAGCATATGCTTTACTTGAATAACAAGAACGTAAGAAAAAATAGAAAATCCTTTTTAGAGAGAAGAGAAACTATCAACTTCTTTAAAACAAATCACTTACGACAAAATTGAGGCTCAGATGAACACCCTCTACAACTACAGATTCTTTCCTTTCTTCCCATCCAGTGATCAACCGATCAAGACTATCAATGACCATTTCACTTTGCGCCTTAAATCCCTCAACGGCCAACTGTCTAGGACTGACACAATCAGTTCCATCTGCACTTCCTAACTGAATATCAGATTTTCCAGCTCTCGAGTCATTGTATGCATTATCTTTTGCTGGTATAACTGGGACAGAGTTTAATTTTTTCGCCTTCCGTTTGGCCTTTGCTTCAGCAACGGCTACTTGGTCCAAATAATCTCCTGCATGGTAAGTTGAAGACCAAAGCAAGGGATTTTCTTTTTCATCCACAAAGCTCCTCATCATATGCCGAATGGAATCTGTAGATATCACAGTTGTGATTCCCAACCTGCTACCCTGCAGATTCATTAGATAAAATGTCAAGTTTGAATTTCTAGGCTATTGGTTAATAGATTATATAATTATTCTACAATTCATTATACGACTGGGTCATAAGTTTGCAGCATTCTATGGCTGATGCGTCAAGTGGTGACATTCACGTTACATGTATGTATTATCAAAGAGAGAACAGATTTGAAGCCAAGCTCCAAAGGTATGAACTCAAAATCTGGGAGACACTGACGAACAAATTGTTAATTACAAACTCAGCTATTAAAGGAAGAGCTATTTCATAAAGTGTTTTTAGATCTACATCACTTTAGGTGGATTTTTGATAAAACTCGTGAAGTAGTTGTGTAAAAGTGAGAATGACTACTAAGACAATAGTACCCATGCATTTGGTGAAATTTTAAGATGCTAAGAGATTCAGTGAATGATGCGGGTTTATATACAAGTTGCATGTTATGGAAGCTGAAACTTAAAACTTCCAGAAGTCGATCTACATTACAGCTGCTACCCTGGAAGGAGCTGATGAATTGCTTTTCATCAGCTTCTCTCCAATCCAAACTATTAGAAGTTACCATTTATGTTTTCCAGGTCAGGATACTTATTTGAGGATGACCGTCACACGCCAATTTTTTTCTTCTGCGAACAGGCTAGATTTTAGGGAAAGCCCTAATCCTTAAACCATAAGTCAAATCCGTAAGAGCACCAGTATTAGAAATAAAAATTGTGGGGAAAAATGTACACATTTTTTTAATAAAAATTGTAAGTAGATTGACCTATTATAGGTAAATCATCGATTTGTGTATATACGTATGTGGTTGCAATTTGTTATACAATTTATTCAGTGTCCCAGAAGTATAATGCTGAAGCCAAAGTTCCCCGACTGTCCAGGTGTTAAAGGTTCTAGTTTCCATACCACTCGTATTTATGATGTTTTGCTATTTTGTCATCTTTAATTTCTAAACAACAAAAGGAAGATGACAAGGGTTGAACAATTACTACAAAAGTCACATTACTGCAACAAAATTTCACAACTCTTGAGAATGTAACTATCCTACTAAAAAGTATTCCAGCTTTATTTTTTTAAGCAAAAACTTTAAAGTTCACACAAAAGTCAGGTATTATTTGCATTATTTCCAAATAAAAAATTTTGCTTCTATTTTTTCCACCTTCACATATCTCAGAATTTCCATCTCTCTCTCTTTACTGGCAAAACTGATGTATGGTTTGAACCCATAAAATTCTGGAACCGGCACTGTCTGAACCTTGTGCCTCATAATTTACTCTAAGAACATTGATTATCAAATACAAGGGGAAATTAAAATAAGGGTTATACCAGGAGAGCTGAGAGTGTGGATTTGCCGCAGCCACTTGTTCCGCACAACAGCACTGTTACAGATTCCTTTCTTTCTCGGATTCTGAAAAATAACTATATCTCTAAGTAACGTATGATTGCATAACATGAAATCTACAAGTAATTATTCACTTTGCCTTACGCTTATTCAGGGAACCAAGAATATATGTGAAGAGTATGATGCCAATTGCCACGCAATTAACTTAACAAAACACTGAAACTGTAATCTGATTAATTAAACAAACAGGAAACTCCAATAAAGTTTAATACCCAATCAATCCTGCTTAATTGACATATGCGATGGCAAATTTAAATTGGGTAAAATCTTAAACTTTGGAATACTTAATCGACGTAGTTCCTTCCTAGTTAACACAATCAAGATGAAAAGAAAACCTTTCCCAGACTTTCCTTTTCAGGAAAAATTAGTATATGGTTCCAGAAACTAGGATAACTTTAAGAAATATTTAATTTGCTGTCAAGAATTTCTTTTTTCTACTAAAGAGTTTAAAGAAACCGCAGAACTAAAAAGATCTCTTTCTACGTGGGGCCCCTTGCAGAATAGTCAAAAGAAGAGGCCATGGGATGGTGGGATCTCAAGATTCTCATACCCTAATACATTAACCATTACTGCATATCGAAATTCAAAGCTATAAGATCATTTCACTTCAATGTAAACCAAACCTTGTAACACAATGAAACCAAGTCTGATGTTGACAAAAAACAAAAACATCATATATGCATAGTCGAAAAACTCCATAAAATTAAGATAAAATTCCATGTCATAGAGAAAATTATCTCACAATGCAATAATAACATTTCGAAAGGTTATACCTGCAAGCTAAAATCAAATCCTCTCTTTGGTTGGGACCCACATACTTGTACTCGGCCAAAGAATCGGAAACTACATCTAGAAAAGTTTTTCTTCTAACCACCAGAGTAGTACGTTTTTTGTACAACTCAAATGGCTCGCTTTTATTATCTTCCTCAGAAACCACATGAAATTCCTGAGATAGAGCATCCAATTTTGACCCCTCTCGAACAGGTGACACCCAAGATTCCACAGCAGATCGATGTTTCATCAAATTAAAGACCCTTCGACTAATCTGTTAAAAAGAGAATTTTAAGTACAAGATCCAAAGTCCATAGGATCAGCCCTTAAAGGCACAAAAATTAAAATAATTATTCCACAAAACAAAAAGTAATTTAGTAAGTCTCTCGTCCAACAATTTGTAACCCAAGACCATCAACCTTGACCTTCAAATAATATTGCTTCCAATTTATTCTCCCAGCATTATGGGTGAACAGCTTACAAAACTTTACGTGGTAAATAAGTTAAGAGTATCATTATGGAACGAAATATCCATAGGAGCCAAATTTGTTTGTACAAGGGAGACAAGGAAACAATTGCAATTTAAGTATCAAAATTTCATCCGGAAGATTCATGCAACGCAGAAACATCGAACAACCCGAAGCTTTAGTATTTTACAAAAAGGAAGGCAGTGAGTGTATTTAACCATTTGATATACAACAATCAAGCAATTTCATTTTCCTACCAAATGGAGTTCATGTGTGGGGAGGAAAATGAAACCGATATTAAAGAGGTTTTGCTGGCCATAGCGGGTCCGTCGGTATAAAGGTGAAATTATGACGATAGAAACTACTTCGAGTTATTATTGACCTAACCAAGATGCTAAGAATTAAAAGTTTAGTTAATGAAGCCAACTACCTGTGCTTATGGAGAGACTGGATAGATGTTTCCTTAGTGATCCACTGGGTGAGCTCGAACCCTTCTAAAACAGTAACTATGGATAACCGAGTCAGGATCCTATGTCCCCTATTTTGTGTCCCATTTCGTGCCCCCTTGTTTATTTTCGCCCAAATTTTAAATTTTTACAATTTTTTTCGCATTTTGATAAACTTCTATAATATACTCTATCCATATTTCATAATTTTTGGACATAATATTGCTCCTAACGATTTTTTAAATTTTGAATAATTAATTTATACTAGTTTTTTTATTTATTCCAAATTAAATTTTGTGTGACTTTTCTATTAAAAATAATTGTTCCGAGTGCATCAATATATGTATAATCATAATTATAGAATTTTTTTCAAATTTTTTACACAAATATTTTGGCTTAAATAGGTAAGGGGACACGAAAGGGGACAGAGGATCCGGACTCCGGATAACCACACTCAAAGGGGGTAACCAATTCTGGTCATCTACTGCTCCATATATAGGAGGGAAAAAATAATAAATCAAGTAGGTGTAACAATAATTTGGATTTAACAATAACTGAAATTTTAGTTGGTAGGTAGACTTTTTGCAATTGTAGATGGGGATCTGGCCCTAGTGTCACCATCTCATACTCCTTTCTAATACATGTGACAACAGAATATTCTAAATAACAATTGAACTTCTGTATTAAGAAACTACGTAAATCCACAAATATTGGATTGAAAAATTTAGGAACTTGCATACGACTCGGAATTAACTGCATGACTAATATGAATATTTTGCAACCTAGTGTGCTAAAGATACAAAATATGAAAGTGAAAGTTAAACCTTAAAGGCATGGCGTGCTTTGCAGCCCATAAGCTGTAGGGTGCTCTGCAGAACGGGACGAGTGTACCGAAACGACTCTTTTCCTTTTTCTGTTTTCTCTTCATCATCCACAACAACTATATACAATACCTTTATCACCTCCCCCATATCTGCAGCCGAAAAAATTATCTACTAATTCTCAGTTTAGTCAATATGAACATAATAGAACAAACTACAGTTTCAGATATCTAATTCAACAACAGTTGACAAGGTCAACTCAAAGTCAGTCCATCTTAAAAGAAACATAATTTTCAAGAAAACTATTTAAAATAATCCAATGAAGTAATACCACCACGATTAGTACATGATCCGAACGTAACACAGCCAAAGCAGGGGCGGTCCACACTTGTGGCTTGCCTAAGGCACAAATTTTTTTGTTGCCCATTGTTACTAATGTTGCATAGTAAATATAGAAAAAAAAATTGTAATGGTTGAGATTCGAACCCTGGTCTAAGGGTATGAAATTAAGTGAAGCTACAATCATCCATTGAACTACACACCTCCATGAAATCAAGTGTAGGAATATATATTGATAATACAAACAGATTTATAATTAGGTTGTTGTTATTGGGTTTTGTTGCCCTTCAATTTTTTCGGGCTTCGGTTGCTCACGACCCAAGCCTTGGTGGGCGTGGAACGGCCCTGAGCCAAAGAGAGGCCGACTAATATAACGCACTTAAAAGAGAAAAGTATCAAAAGGAAGAATTAAACATGATTATATGAGATTTGAAAATCATTGAAATCTAAAAAATATTATAGATCAGATTTTGTCATGTAAAAAGCTTCATACCAAGGTTATCTGCATATACAAATCGATAAGGTAAAAAAAAATAAGGGGAATTACCAGTCCGTAAAATCGTCGAATTCGAAATAGGAAGAATTGGAAATTAATATTAATATCAGTTTCAGACAATCTCATCTTAGGTCAAAGTCAAAATTTGACAAAGCCAATACATTCATAACTAGTTTTCTAGAACCTGTATCTGTCAAACAATAGTCCAATAATTAATTCCAAACATAAAGGCGAAAACAGATTGAAAAAACATCTTTACAGAATCTATAACACAGAAAATTAAACATCACCCAAAAAAGAAAAAACTAAAAAAAACTAAAATTCCTTATGCAGACATATCCTAATCCAATGTAGGAAAAAACAAAAAATCTCTACAAATATAATAATACGCATATCTGATATATACATATATTTATCGAGACTTAAAAAACGTTGCACCCAAATTAAAGATTAACCAAAAACAAAGAAATAAATAAAAATAGATGCTGAAATACCTGATGAAGACGTATCCAATGCAGGAAAAAACAAGATATCTATCCAAAAAATAAAAACACGCTTATATATAAAACAAGCATATATATATATATATATATATATAGAGAGAGAGAGAGAGAGAGGTTTGCCTGATGTTAAAATGGAGCTGAATATCAGAATTATGAGGAAGAAGAAAACGTTAAGAATTCAAAATGCGATATCTTTTTATATTCTCACACCTCGATCTTCTCACCCCCATTCTCTCCCTCTCTATCTCTATCTATATCTATATCTATATCTATATCTCTTTATATATATATTTATTTATTTATTATGCTTACACCTCTGCCTCCTTTTCTCCACGCATCAACTCCTGCACTGCTCCACAACAATCTCTCTATCTCTCTATTTATATAGATTTATATAGGGTAAAATGCAAACAACCCCCTGAAACTATGGATACTTTCCAAATAACCATCGTCAACTATAAAATATTTCAATTAACCCCCTAAAACTATCAAACCTTTTTCAATGTCATCTTTTAAATGACCCGATTCTTCATTTATTATGATAAGTTGTTTTATATTTATGCATGTCAATCTTTTTTTTAAGGAAAGGTACTTAAAACTTCTTTTTTTTACTAAAATAATATTTTTTTTTATAATCAACTCGTGTACAATGGTAAACTACATGTATCAAACAAATGATTGTATAAAACGAACAAATGAATAAAAATATATGGGTATGTTTGGCAACAAATTATTTGGTCAAAAATCATATTTAAAAAATCTATATTAAAAATCCGACCCAAATCCAGATTTTTATTTTTGGATTTTTTAACCTTTTTAGGTTAAAAAGCTAATTTTCAAAAGTTAAAAAATATGACTGTCCAAACACCCACTGATTTTTAAAATCTAGAAATCCAAAAATCAGGTAAAAAATGTACAACGGACCCTGTGTCACTTCAAAGATGAACTTGGAGGTTATTTGCAAAAGTTTGATGGTTTATGTGCGTTATTTGCAAGAATTGATAGATTATGTGCGTTATTTGCAAATGACCCATAGTTACAGGGGTTATTTGCAGTAATTTCGAGTCCTAATGAGTCGCTATTTATAAGTCTGAAACGGGTCAAGGTCATGATGGCGTTTTTGTAAATATGATAAAGACTGAGAGTGGTTTTATACACCGCTTCACGCCGAACAATAACAAATCCTGCCTGTCGTTATCTTTTTCATTTAAGGAAAAGGAGTGGGGGTGGAAAATGACTTCTTTTTTTTTTGTTATATTTAATTAAAGTAAAATATAACTTGTTAACGATTTCCATATCTGCATTTTTAATTTTTTAATTTTTTAATTTGTATACAACACTGTAATTATCACCGTCTAAATAAATCACGAAATCATGTCACGTGACATTTAACAAACTTTAATTTGAGAGGGTAATTTGATTCCGTGATTAATTTAGACGGTGATACATGAATTAGAAAGTTATTATAGTGTGATATACAAATTAAAAAAATTGAAATATGAATACTCAAATCGTTAACAACAGATAGTTTGGTCACCGGTGTCCTAAAACTATAAAACTCATTTAATTAAATAGTACTATTATATGAATGAGTATTTCTTTTTACCACTTTTTTAGTTTTTACTGTGCGCTTTTCATTTTCTGCCTTTTTTAGTTTTTATATTCTGATTTATTTTTAACGTCATGTACGTGTACAAATATTTACTTACTTTTTATGGACTTGATTCATTTTTTCGTTTCATGTATCCCAACCTTTGTTTCCTATGCTAAATACGGAGTATAAAATATTGATATATAAAAAATCCTAGACAAAATTAATCTGACAATATGATGTCATATGGTTCATATTTAAAAGTGCAGTTTGTAACCCGAAAAACTCATTATAAAATGAAAATAATTTTTTTAGAAAACATTTTCTTATGTTTGGTTGTATAGTGACGCAAAACGGAAACGTAAAATAAAATAAAATAAAAAAGATCTTGTTTGTAACACACGAACGAATGTTTACTCGAAAACGCTCGAACGGACGTTAAATCGTTAAAATCCACAAACACAATTTATAACTGAAAACATATATAAATTAGAGTGGAAAAAAAACTAAGTTGTTTATTGAATAACTGAATGATTGAAACACTTGTAAGTTTGTCTATCAATCTTAATTAAACTATAAATAGTAATAACTAAAACTTATGATTGTCTATCAATTCTAATTAAATTATGAATAGTAATAAATAAATATTCTTAAAAAAATAGAAAAGTAAAAACTACTAAATAATATTCTCTAAAATTAAAGTTGATTGTTTTTATTAAACTTACTACCGTTTGGTCTTCATCTGTTCCTCATCATTTAGAAAAAACAATAGAAAATAAAACAAAATAAAGTGAGTGAAAAAATTGTATGTTTAATGAGATAAACCATTTTATTTTTAAAAGTAAGAGGAAAATTAAAACAAATAGAAAAAGTGTGATTAGCTCCCCTCTCTATTTTCTTTATCTTTTCTCTTTATTTCTATAATTTCAAAACAGGACCGGAAAATGATTTCAATCTAAATTTTCCTTGTTTTACTTTCTTTTTGTTTATTTTTATTTTTTATTATACTTTTGGGGTTTCAAACGCACCATAACTTCAATGTCAAAGGGATATAATATACTATGACATAGGACCAAACATATGTATAGGGATGCCCTCTCGGAATATTTTGTTTAATAATATGTACATTAAATGAAATAGGAAAATTGACCCTTTTGTGTCTTTTTAGAAACTAATATATACCCCTTTGGAATCAAATCTTTAATAGTATAATGAATACATATAAATTTGGGAATTAAATGGAAAAAATAGTCTAAATGAAATAAGCAAGAGATTTAATTTAGTTAAAAAAAACAAAGTGAACCAAACCGCGGAAAAATATATTATTGAACTAAAGACTACGAAAATGAAATTATTGAAAATAAACGATCGAGCCAATTTATTCAATTGAATGACGATCAAACTCCGGGCTATTGAATTGAATGACCATCAAAATATCTAGGCCACTAAATTGAACAAAGAGAAGAAACATTCAATTATTTTATGGTCGTGGGAACCGAAATTAAACTTGTTGTACATGTTGAAGCTCGCTAGAGCCCAACGAAACCTTTGTCAGAGCGTAACTAATTAACAAACACTTAGCTGAGCTTGTGAAACTAACATGACCTTCATCAAACTTTTTTTCCAGAAGTTTGTGAAAGTTTTATAACAGCGGAAAAATTTTCAGAAAACTTTTTAAAATTATTTACGATACTATTTAAAACTGTTATTATTTTACTCTTTTTGTTTAGAAGCTTACAGTGATGTTGAGCTTGTCTTTCTGAAAGAATCGGGTCTACTAACGTATTTCTAAAAAATACCTTGTTTCTGTAAAGAGTGTGGACTCTCTCTCACTAAAAAAAAGTATATTGAAAATTTATATTTTCATAGCGATACAAACCATGTTTATATATGCTATGTTAGGGACCTGATAGCCTGAATAAATAAGATATTATTCTAATCTGATTTGAACTTAAACTCATCAACATGAATATTTTATCATCTCATTAATTTAAAATTCATTCCATTAAAGAAATCTAACTGAAATCTCTCTCTTATATTCCGAATCTTATAGAGGATAATTCGTTCCATTTTATTATGTTTAAATTATACTTACGTTAAGATTAAACAGACACTCACTTACCAATTTAAATCACTGACGATTTATATTTAGTAAACATATTGTATTCTTAATAAATATCACTTAACTTAATTAATGTATCGAATTAATAAATCCACCTGCATGGTTTGATACAAAAATATTTATAAGTTTGTAAGAGAGTATCATCAATCTCAATACCGGAACATGTATTTTTTCATTTACTAATAAACGCTATATTTAAAACGTCACCGTCCAACTCACTGAGTTTATGACTCGTAAATAATCACATTCTTTTATAAATTAAAACGATTATCATTTCTCGTATATGTTTAATTAGTAAAATCAGAATTGAGAGTTTAAACAAATTACATGACCCAATGCGTTAATTATTTTATCTAGTCAGTACAAAAAAATAATTGACTTGTTGCGGTACTGTTTAATACACTCAGAGTGCACTAGCGTATAAAGTTGGAATACTGCATTTCCTGTAGTAAAGACGGACCTATTAAAATTATACAGTACAACCGTACTGATAGTCTGTCAATTTTCATCTAAAGTTGTAAACAATTTATTTATATTATATAAGAACTAATAGTCTAATATTTTGTGTGTAAACCGTACTCTATGCACTAGACTACAGATTATAATATTAGACACTTATTTGCGCTTTAATAAATAAAACAAATAACATATTATCAATGTAAAATTTCATAAAAATGTAAAAACGTCTGATAAAAAAAATACTAAACCAAAAACATGTATTTTAATCATATTTCCTAACATTTTGATGTACTCTCGAAGCCTCAACAATCTTAATACAACTTCCCAAAAATTCAAGATAGAACAAGTAAGCCTAATTTGAATCTCTTAAAAGCGTCACGAACGCTCATTGAACTCGAAGGGACTTTGTTCGAGCTTATCTGGATTTGAATGTTTGTGTTTTATTTTACGAGAACTAGTAAAAAAAAGTTACAGAAATAACTCAAAATTTGTATTATGTTCCAAAAAATGCCATATATCTTGATTGAAAAACATATCAAAGTCACACTTAGTAAGTGTATGCAAGGAACCAGGTACTGAAAAACAACAAATCTCATATTATGCTAGCAATCACGTCTCACGTCTCGTGTCTCTCGGTCGGGTTCGTGATGCATAGAGCAATTGGCTCTTACGTTTCTTCCAACTTCTCATCCCAATTTGCCGTTTTTCGAACTTTTAAAAAAAAAATATTTTTCTCTATTGACTCCGTATTTATCGAATTAACTATTGGTATTTGTGTAACTAATTCAATTTTTTTAAAAAAACATCACCCTGGGACCACTTTGAAAAAATAACCACTCCTATGTCATTTCCAAACTCAGTCAGTCACCCCATGTGAATTCATAAAATGTCAAACATTTATTTCATACTTACTCATTCCTCCCTAAATTTTATTTAAAGTCAAATATGTCCATTTTATGCCATTTTTGACAAGTTAATTGACCCGTTAATCATTTGCATAAATTGATTTCATTGACTTGACTTTATTATCAAAAGTTGACATCAGACTCTTTAATTGATGTCTAAATCATTTCCCTTTGTAACTAAAATTAACGTGTAAGATAATCAAAACACACTTTCTTTATAATTTTAATGAGTTAATAGAAAAAGAGCTTTTGCATCGGTTTCATTTTGAGTTATTTAAAAATAAAAAGAACAATAAAACTCATCAAGTAAAGAGAGTATAAACCTTCTCTTTATAAGATAAAAATGTTTTTTTTATAATGTTTCACTCTCTTTCTCCTATAAAATAACAAATGTCAAATAATAAAACATCATTAAATAATCAATTTAGAAAATAGAATAGAGATACTGATATAGTGGTTAAAATGTTTATGGATCACCAAAGTTTGAAAAAGTGTGTTCTTCTCCTTATAATTTGAATTTGATGAGTTAAATTTAATGAATATGATGAAGTTGCTCTAACATGGAAGCCAGAATTTTCATCACGCTTAACCTTCATTTTCGGGCACAAAATAGAATTTCAATTATACTCGGTAAA